>OX377618.1:119171685-120371685 GCA_947397865.1 Polietes domitor | reverse complement strand
GTTAAAATATAACATGCTCCTGAAGATTTTGACATGAGCCCATTAAGGGACGTACGTACAGACATCGTTAAATCGACTCAGCGGGTGATTCTAAGCTAACTAACTAACTTATTATACCATATTCCACGAAGTGCTGTAGGGTATTACGCCATAAGAACTGATTTGGTTGGTGAAATGTTGGTGGTGTGGTTACCTACTGACTAGAGAGTGTTTCATACAGAGAAATGAGATAAAATCGTCGGCGACGGCGGCGCAATATTTTGACGGTTATCGGCGGCTGCTCGACGGCTGAGCCGACACAATTCTGACAGGTCGGCGGCACTGTTTTTTTCTGTGGGTTTTTCCACGTTTTTAACGGCAGTTTATGTAAACAAGCCATTTGAACGATTGTAATATTTGGTAGTTTTTTCGGATACATGGTTGATTAACAAATATCAAAATGTTTTTAACATATAATTTTAGTTTTTGCTGCGCCGGTTTCAGCCGTAATCATCAGCGGCGGCGTGGCTCGGCTCCTTTCTCTGGTTTCATAGCATCCACCTCTGCGTTGTTCTAACGGCGGCGCAAATGAATTGACTGACTACGACGTTTGTCTTTTCTTCTTTGTTGTTGCTTTTGTTTTTTTACGGCACACAAACACACATGATCACCAACCAAATCGTTCGGTACTTTACTTTAAAGTTGGTAATTTTCGTTCACTGAGGTGATCACCCTTTTTCGTTCAGCTCAATAGAATGAACTACTTCGCTCTTACATTTCACTGGTTCAACTTCGTACGTATGCCATTTTTTTCTCAGTCGTTCGTATGACATTATCGTTCAAATATGTTACGATCGCGTCCAGCTAGGGCGTATCGATATCATAACTTTGGATCGCGTCATAAAAAATAATTTTAATGCTTGAATATCCTGAAAAATATATATTTTATTTTCTTTATTTTGTTTTGTATTTTAGCTAATTTTATTCACTACAAAATATTAAAAATTCAGAGTAGGGTGGCCATAGGTTAAGAAATTACGGCAGTTTTTCCAAAGTATTGTGTCATTTCAGAAAGCCAAAAATTTTTCATTAGAGTGGCTTCAAAAAAAATTGTAGATGTTCCCGACTAAAATTAAAGATTCGTTTGTTTCACGGGTTCTCCCAAAATATTTCACTTTTATTACTGTCCGTGAGCTGGACGCGTTCAAAAACTCTATAAAATAGGGTTTTCTTAAAAAGAATTCACTATGAGAATGGTATTGAGAACAAGTAAGAAGGCGTTAAGTTCGGCCGGGCCGAATCTTATATACCCTCCACCACGGAGTGCATTCCATAGTATTACCAGCAGATTAAAGGATGTCGACATAGAAGTACAGAACCATATTACGAAAATTGTGAAATGTTTATGCACATTACTATATTTGATTACTATTTCAAACTATAATGTATACTTATGCGCACTGTTTAAAATCGACTACTATATATAAATAAAATGCTGAAATTGTGAAGGAAAACATGCCTAAATATTAGGCGATTGTCAGTCGCCGACATTGTGAAAGTGAACATTCCTAAATATTAGGCGATTGTCAGTCGCCATTAGAAAGAAGCATTTTCAGATACAGACAAAGTGATAAGAAAAGTATAAATTTTAAAGATATCCCCATTAGATAGCCCCATTCTCCGCCCAAATGTACAAATTTCGAAAAACCTTTTTTCGAGTCTTCATAGTCAGAATGTATACACCGAATTTCATGATTTCAACTTCAGCGGTTTGGTAGGTTCCATTTTTTCCCTCTTTTTAATTATATCGCTTAAAAGCACGAATTTCGAAAAATCCCTCTATTTGACGTGTCTATGCAATTAGAGGGATGTACACACCGAATTTCATGATTCTAGCTTTTGTCGTATCATTGGTACCATATTTTATCCCTTTTTGTTCCATTTCGCACCACTAAAACTTTTATTTTCTTTGTAGAGCTTCCAAGCTACAAGAGGAAAGTCCGCAACAAATTTTAACTGTATGAAAATAAGAAATTTAATTAATAAGCCAGGGCTACCAATATTTGTATACTATATATATATAATGGATATAATACTTCAATTCATAAAGTAAATATAAGGGAGCAATCATAAATACCCTAAATATTGGGGGATAGAGAGTGTACTTTCAGCTACAGTCGTTTGGTTGGTTGTATTTCCATCCTATTTTAATTTCAAAAGTATAAATTTTGAAAATACCTTATCTCTCACGTACGCAGTATAAGACAACTTCATGATTTTACCATTTTTTGTCGAAAAAGCCACAAAATAAAGTACGAACTTGGAAAAAAAATATTTCCATGATACACCGGCCATTTTGTTGGTACCATTTTTATCCCCTTTTTCCAATTTTGCTCCCCCAAGAGTACGACTATCTAAAATCTCTTTATTTTACGTATCTACACAATTAGAGGGACGTACTCACTGAATTTCATCATTCTAGCTGTATTCGTTTAGTTGGTACTATGTTTATCCCCTGTTGCCATTGTATCCATTGAAAGTACGAATTTGGAAAAAACGTTTTATTTTTCGTGTCTACGCAGTCAGAGGAATGTATACTCCGAATTTCATGATTCTAGCTGCTGTCATTTGGTAGGTACTATTTTTATCCCCTTTTTTCCATTTGAACCCCAAAAAGTACGAATTTTGGAATGTTCATTTATTTTACGTGTCTACGCAATCAGAGGAATGTATATATCGAATTTCATTATTCTAGGTGCAGCCGTTAGGTTGGTTCTATTTTTATCCCTCTATCCCCATTTAACCCCTTAAAAGTACGAATTTAGAAAAATTTCGTGTTTCTATCTGTTGTCGTTTGATAGGTACCATTTTTATCCCTTTTTGTCCCATTTCGCCCCCTACAAATAAAAATCACTCTATGGTACCCTTTTATGCTATAGAGGGAATGCGTATTGCAAATATCAACTAAATACAAGCTAATATGTTCAAAAAACATGCTGAAATACTCTAATTATTAGGGGTATTTTCAGTCCTTGTGAGGGAAAAATTTTTCCCTCTGGGCCGATTTCGTCCACTTTCAATCCCAACCGATCTACAACCATAAGACACATTTAGGAAAAATTTGAACCTCCTAGCTCATTTCGTTCGGCCGCTAACGTGCTTTCAACAGACAGACGGACATGGCTATATCGTCTTAGAATTTTACCACGACCCAGAATATATATACTTTATGGGGTCTCCGATGAATATTTCCAGGTGTTACAAACGGAATGACAAAGTGAATGATGGGGGTATCCCCATCCTGGAGGTGGAGGGTATAAAAAAACCATTAGAAATTAAAATCTGACCCGAGCCTTATCAAACCATATCAAAAAATTGCAATGTATCCCATTATAAAAGTCAAATTTTTACGATTTTATTGCATTTTTGATTCACTTTTCATAAAATCCGCAAAACTTCCACGTTTTTAGTTCAATTTGTTTTTTTAGGCGCTCGTTGGAGTGGTATTGATCGCCTAATGCAATTTTAAGAACTTATCAACTCATTGAGGGTCGCACCTTGTTTTCAAACTTCGTCCTTAATGGGTTAAATTTGAAATAACAACTGACTTATTGAGTCATTTGCAGCTAGTTTTGGAAACAATCTGAAATTTCGGTCTTTCAATGGATAAATTTGGAGGAAAGCTTCGATTTCCCTCCTAAGAACAAGACTATATAGAACTGAAAATATAGGTTACTAATAGCAAAACTGCATATTCATTTTTTATTTCGTGGTCGTTTATCCTTTCTACAGGACTTTTATTTTCCAAAGGATATAAATGTTTCAGTAATTTAGTTTCGTACTTTTGCGTTGCACAGAATAACGACATGGGCATCAAATGAAAGAGAAGAATATCTGTTAAAAATACTTCAAATTGCATGTTTCTATCTGTATCAGATTAGCATTAACAACCATTTGAAATTTCCCCCTAAAAAGTTTATTTAGATTATTCATATTTATTTTTTAAGGAGGGAAATCTAAAATTGTTTTTAATGCTAAACTTATATAGATAGAAGTACGAAATTTGAAGCATTTTTAACAGGTATTCATCCTTTCGTTTATCCATTGAAAGACCAAAATTTCAGGTTTTTTAAAATTAGCTTTGCATACGAGTAGAATGTGTTTAAGATGCAAATGACTCCATATATCAGTTGTTATTTCACATTTAATCCATTGAAATAAATGTGAGTATCTCAATCGGTTAAGGAGTTCTTAAAATTGCAATTGAAGATAAATATCTCTCCCCTAAAAACACAATTCGAACTAAAAACGTGGAAATTTAGCGGATTTTATAAAAAATGCATAAAAAATTTCAATAAAATCGTAAAAATCAGCCCTTTATACTGTGTCGAATTGCATGTTTTTGATATGGTTTGATAAGACTCGGTCCAGATTTTAATTTCTAATGTTTTTTTCTCATCGCGAATTCTTTTCAAGAAAAAACGGTTTTATATATATTTTTTTCGAATGCGTCCTGCTCACGAACGTGCAATGATTAAAGCAAAATATGTTGAGAGAACCCGTAAAACAACCTAATCTTTTAGTTTGGAACATCGACATTTTAGTCGGGAACATTAACAACTTTTATTATGAAGCGACTCTAATGTATACAGATATGAATGAAAAATCGAATATGTCCATACTTTGTACACTTTCTACTACCAATATTTTATGTATTATTCCAATCACATTCTGAATCGATGCAGCCATGCCTGCCAGTCTGTCCATCCACTCTTGTAATCGAAGTATAACCTGCAATTTTTGTCCGATCTAGCGGGCGATTTAAAATTCAAATGTCCTTCGCGATTTGATTTTTTCATTTTAGAAACCACAAACCTTAACCGATTTTGATCAAATTTTGCAGAACACAATATAGTTTTAATATAGCTCCAATACAAATGTTCTTCCGGGTTTTTTACCACATACATGATAATACAATCCTTGTAATTGGGTAGAACATATGTGTAGGCGGTCACGTCCGGCTTTAGCTTTATTCTACTCTTTTTGGACCAGAGTATTTACCAAGGAAAGGCGCTCAATAAATCAGCACCATTTATTCGATATTGAGTAAATGCAATAATTAACAAAAATATATTTTCTTTTAACTTCCAGAAAAGCCATTACACTTTTCATGGTCCCTCATGGCGAAAGCGAATATATCGCACTAATTATGTTATCTTTCCTTGTGCCTTTTAATTGAATGATTGCCAGACATTGTGTGGTTACGGCAACAAAACATTTCCGCAGGAATTTATATGGAGTCATGAGAATTTAAATACAATGTTCGGTCATACACAATTAAATTTTGTGTCGTTTACATTTATTGCCAAAACAATAACAAAAAACATGCACTGAAAGAAACCAGCCATCAAACGACTAATATGTGTATATAGTAGAGATTTTCCTTTCCCGGGAAAGCGGGAATAATTTATCTATATCCAGGTAATTCCCGCTCTCTGTAAATATAGTAGTTACCAAAAATTAATATGAAAAACTTTGTTTAAAATGTATACTATTTGTTTTTAAATTATTGTGTATTATCGAAATGTGTTTATATAAAAAAGATCAGTTCAAAAATATTAATTTCTGTTCGCCTACACACAGGGAAAAAACAATATGCAGAAAGAAATTTGAAACAAATGAACTTCGTTTGAGAGCTTCTGCTGTGTTTTTACTATTTGTTAACATGCGTTGGCCGGAGGAAGCATTTAAGGACCATGTCCTTAAAGGCAAGCATCCAATCGGATTTTGAATCATCGTCAGCAGAAGTGTTGTGTAGGGAAACTATTCAATTTCCAAGGCAATTTTTGATTACTGGCGAAGTAGATCAATGCTTCTATTTAGTAACGATCAGAAAAATTATCTCTCAACTTAAACATTTTAGCAATTCACTGTATCAAAGAAATTCAAGTATATTCTTTATTATTTTATAGAGTGATCAAAAACCCAGGTTTTCAGCAATGACGGGTTTTCGGGTTTTTCGAAAACCGTGATTTTAAAAAAACCAGTTGCCCTGATTTCAATAAAAGTTATATTGTTGGACATTTCTAGCCAATATCTAGGGCTAAATTTCGTTAAGAGTTTTATTGCATCGATTTCCGTTGAAGTGGAAATAATTAAACCGAAGTTCAAAAGGATGCGGTTGCTGCGATTTTTTTACAAACTTCTCAATTCTTCACTATCATAAATTAATTCAACTTTACTGCCTTACAGATGATTTATTACCCATATTTACAGTTTTTACAATAACTGGAATATATCAATTCTGTTTCAAGCATTCTTATTAAAACAAGAACAACTGATTTGCATCCCAGCAAAAAAAATGGAATTACCTCCGTAGGAAGCACATTTTAATCGCATCTCAATCTTTTGAGGAAGTTCTATTAAGCAACTTCCAAAAAAGTTTATAACACAGTACGACACAACAACTTTTTTTGAGTACACATGAGAAATGTTAACAGAATATGAAAATAGGCTTAAAATAAAGAAATTCGTGTCTCAGCGTTTTGCTGTAGCACGTCAGAATTTTGAGAAAATCGATTTTAAAGATTCAAAGGACCGTGGATATTTTTTTGGATATTTTTTAATTTTACATGAAAATTAAAGCGCCATCTAGCGGAAAAAAATGTTTTTTTTTTTAATAAAAAGAAATCCAAATTTAATTCCCTTTTCAAAACTGGCTCAAGCACTTAAATCGGTTCACCCATTCTGTTTTTATAGAACTTTTTATAATAGTACTACGTTACAAATGAACCTCCACGATCCTTCGAATCTTTAAAATCGATTTTCTCAAAATTCTGACGTGCTACAGCAAATCGCCGAAACACGTATTTCTTTATTTTAAGCCTATTTTCATATTCTGTTAACATTTCTCATGTGTACCAACCACTGTCGTACTGTGTAATATGTTAATATTCCGTAACATTTTATGAAGAGCATTTTCACAACTGAATAGGAACGACTTTTTAGTATGGGATCACAAAGGTAAGGTGTCCGCTTTGCACCCAGAAGGTCCCAGGTTCAAATCGTGGCTCAGGAAAAAACTTTTTTTATATTTTTTATAACTTTTATAAATAAACAATGCTTAATTTTGTACAATTTTAACAATTTAAAAATTTTTGCTTAACAAATACAAATTTATATTTTTTAATGTCCTTAAAATATTTCATATTTTTATTAATTATTAATACCACATAATATCAGTAAAATTAAATAGTGTAAATGTATTTAATACTTAATTTAATTAGTATTTATTATATTTGTTTGAATTATATATTAGTTCATATTAAATAAACATTTTGTTAAGTTTCCTATTGTGAGTTCTATCGAACTAAATGATTTGGTTTAGTTATTCACCACTCACAGCGGAGGATAGCTGAGATGTTTAAAGTACCGTAGTAGCAACCAGAAGGTCCGGCTGTTATACCCCCGGTAGCAGCGGATTAGTAGTGCAAAAGTGCGTCCTTCGCAATTCTTTAAAATAACTTGTAAGTCTTTCAAAATAAAGGACATCCCTCCTATGACAACTCCATGTTAAATTCTTTGGTGAAGATCCCAATTTTCACTACTTCCGAATCACAAGATGAACAGCTTTATCATTTCTTTTGGTGCTCTCTTTTTGCTGGGATATATAATCTAAAGTATACTTCTTGAATGTCCATGAAGTCTTCATGATCCGAATCATTGCGGATAATCCACTTATACAATATTTTCTAACATGCAGTGTTAATGCAATGTTGTAGGCATAACTGAAAATTCGCAGATAAACTATTACCACATTTCATCATGTCGAAGACTACATAAGTCTTTATTTTTTTTGCCAGATGTTGAATATAGCTAATTCCAGTTTAGTCATCGTAAGATCATAGTGAGACTTTTACGTTTTATATTTTTTCTGAAAATGATATAATATTCCCCAATTGAGATCCCATAAACTAATGTGTGGATAGACGGATTTAAAATGGATGCACCGGGCAAGTGTCTACATAGACGAAATGGAGAACAAACACATTAGACAATCTTATATGATCCAAGACGAATGTTTGTAGTGTGCTTCAAGCAGAAATTCTGGCGATTTCCAAAGCCACATAATTAATAATAAACTACATAAGAGTAGACTTGTTCGCAACGAAAGTCCGTCTTCAGTATTATAGCGAAAACAAATACTTTTTCCCACAATGGAAAACCGGTCGAGACCGACCACAAAACCCGGTTTACCCGGTTTTCCGAAAACCCGACGGACGGTTCACCCGGTTTTCGATTTCGGGTTTGATCAATTTAGGCATATATGGATTCGACAAGATTGCACCTAAAACCGAAGCTAGTTGGGCATTTTGTTGGACTAATGAACGGTAAGGCAGATAGAGTGTATGATGCTATCAAGAAGAACATGTATCAGAAATCGTACAAAAGCAGATCTGGGAGAATAGTTAAACTCAATGAATAGCTGTAGATACATGCGTTATTATACCCTCACTCTACAGAGTAGGAGGGTATGTCTGTGGTCACAACCCATAACAGCCTAAGTCTGTTTTTCAATATTTTCAGTACAGGAGTTTAAAGTTTTGAATCTTCACTGAAAATCAGGAGAAGGTGTTTTTTGGAAAACTTTGCTACAGGTTCCAAGGAAACGAATTTCTTTACTTAGTTGTTAACAAAAGTCAAAAGATATTATCGAAAAAGACACTTAGGCTCTTATGAATTGTTGAACGAAAGAAAGTCAAAAAGTTCAAGTTGAGTTAGGCTATTATTCCAGATTAAATAAAATACTTTAAGTGCGCCTAAATTGACATAAATTATTAACTCAATTTATGTTTATCAAAAAACGAAATTGTAATTCTGAATAAGAGCTTAACTCAAGTTAGGAAAATAAAATTGTTTCTTTGTTTTTTTGGATTAACGACTTAAGTTGATTTAGGCATTGATGAAAAAATAATGTTTATATTTGTTGTAATCCTAAATTGACTTAGGCAGTTATGCCAAAACAGTAATTTAGAAAAATAACTTAAGCTATTAGGTTTTTTAGGATTAATTGCCTTCCTAGAAGAGATACAAACATGAAAAATTTAGAGCAAATAAATTTAGATACGCTGAATACGATGGTGCTAATAACTCAATCGTGCCCTAACTCGAGTTAGGCTGTTAAGGGTTGTGACCACAGATATATCATTTGGGACATATCAAAGTGACTTCAGTCCCTAAGTATATTTGGAGCAAATCCATTTAACGACATTTTAAGGTGTTTGATCCATGTCCATCCGCCAGTCCGTCCGTCGATTCAAACTTTGCACATGCTAATATTTTTCCAAAACTTGGTTTAAGTTCGAAGATGGGCGAAATTGCTACGCCCATTCAGTTACCTCCCACACAATAACAATGTTCCAATGTTAAATTAAAACCCATATAACTTCAACACGGATATTCGGAATCAGCCATGTTTTGGTATTTGATAATGTTATTATAACCACTTTAAGTGTGCTAAATATAACGGATGTTGCCACGCCCCTTCTAGTACCTCCCACACAAATCACGCAAAACCACGTAAAATTAAAGCTGTTATAACTTCTATACTGGTGATCAGAATACTCTGAATTTGACATTTGGCAATGCTTTCATAGTGGTTACATTCGTACGGAATATGGGCGATATTGCCACACCCTTTCTGGTACCTCCCACACAAAGTGGCATAAACTTTGCTTACAATAAAACCGACATAACATCCATACGGGTAGTCAAAATCATAGGCAATTTGATATTTAAAAATGTTTTTATTATCACTTTAAACCTAAAAAATTTTTGCGCTTTAGCCACGCCCCTTCTTGTACCTCCCACACAATTGTCTCTATCCTAGGTACTATTAAATCCTCCATAACTTCTATACTGTTGCATGTAATTCACTATGACTTGATATTTGAAACTGGTACCATGTGATACGAGCCTCCTAGTTCCTTCCACACAAATTATCCTGCCCTACGTAAAATTTAATACCTTATAACTTCCGTATATATGTTCTCTGAGAGTGAGGGTATATATAAGTCGTTTCAGCCGACTGAAGCTTAAATTTTATTTTAACTTTGTTATTTTTTTAATTTAGGTTAAACAAGTAAGAAGGCGTTAAGTTCGGCCGGGCCTAATCTTATATACCCTCCACCACGGAGTGCATTCCACAGTATTACCAGCAGATTAAAGGATGTCGACTTTACTTAGAAGCACAGTACCATATTACGAAAATTGTGATATTTTTATGCACATTACTATATTTGTTTACTATTTCAAACTATAATGTATACTTATGCGCACTGTTTAAAGTCGACTACTATATATAAATAAAATGCTGAAATTGTGAAAGTGAACATTCCTAAATATTAGGCGATTGTCAGTCGCCATTAGAAAGAAGCATTTTCAGATACAGACAAAGTGATAAGAAAAGTATAAATTTTAAAGATATCCCCATTCTCCGCCCAAATGTACAAATTTCGAAAAACCCCTTTTTCGAGCCTTCATAGTCAGAATAAATACACCGAATTTCATAATATCAACTTCGGCGGTTTGGAAGGTCCCATTTTTACCCCTCTTTTTCAATTATATCCCTTTCAAGTACGAATTTTGAAAAATCCCTCTATTTTTCGTGTTTATGCAATTAGAGGGATGTACACACCGAATTTCATGATTCTAGCTGTTGTCGTATCATTGGTACCATATTTTATCCATTTTGGTTCCATTTCGCCTGCTAAAACATTTATTTTCTTTGTGGTTCCAAGCTACAAGAGGAATGTCCGCAACAAATTTCAAATGTATGAAAATCAAAAATTTAATTAATAAGCCAAGAGTACCAATATTGTAATGTAATTATATAATGGAATTCATAAAGTAAATATAAGGCAGCAATCATAAATACCCTAAATATTGGGGGATAGAGAGTGTATTTTCAGCTGCAGTCCTTTGGTTGGTTGTATTTCCATCTATTTTAAATTCAAAAGTATACATTTTGAAAATACCTTATCTCTCACGTACACAGTATAAGACAACTTCATGATTCTACCATTTTTTGTCGTAAAAGCAACAAAATAAAGTACGAATTTGGAAAAATTTTACGTGGCTATGCAGTCAGAGGAATTTATACACCGAATTCCATGATTCTATCAGCGACCATTTGGTTGGTACCATTTTTATCCCCTTTTTCCAATTTTGCCCCCTCAAGAGTACGACTATCTAAAATCTCTTTATTTTACGTATCTACATAATTAGAGGATGTACACACTGTGTTTCATCATTCTAGCTGTATTCGTTTAGTTGGTACTATTTGTATCCCCTGTAGCCATTGTATCCCTTGAAAGTACAAATTTGGAAAAAAAAGTTTTATTTTTCGTGTCTACGCATTCAGAGGAATGTATACTCCGAGTGTCATGATTCTAGCTGCTGTCATTTGGTAGGTAATTTTTTCCCCCCTTTTTCCATTTGAACCCCAAAAAGTACGAATTTTGGAATGTTCATTTATTTTACGTGTCTACGCAATCAGAGGAATGTATATATTGAATTTCATTATTCTAGGTGCAGCCGTTAGGTTGGTACTATTTGTATCCATCTATCCCCATTTAACCCCTTAAAAGTACGAATTTAGAAAAAACACTTTTATATTATGTATCTACTCTATTAGAGGAATGTACACGCCAAATTTCGTGTTTCTATCTGTTGTCGTTTGATAGGTACCATTTTTATCCCTTTTTGTCCCATTTCGTCCCCTACAAATAAAAATCACTCTATGGTGCCCTTTTATGCTATAAAGGGAATGCGCATTGGAAATATCAAGTAAATACAAGCTAATATGTTCAAAAAAACATGCTGAAATACTTTAAATATTAGGTGTATTTTCAGTCCTTGTGAGGGAAAAATGTTTCCCTCTGGGCCGATTTCGTCCACTTTCAATCCCAACCGATCTACAACCATAAGACACATTTGGGAAAAAATTGAACCTCCTAGCTCATTTCGTTCGGCCGCTATCGTGCTTTCAACAGACAGACGGGCATGGCTATATCGTCTTAGAATTTTACCACGACCCAGAATATATATACTTTATGGGGTCACATCTATCCTGGAGGTGGAGGGTATAGAAAATGTTTGATACGAAGTCAACAGGAATGAGGTATGCTATAGGATTCCAAAAAATAAAAATTTCCTTAATCCTTGAATATCCTGAACTACCTACATTTTGTTATCTTTGGCATTTTTGTGTTCAGAATGTGGTAATAATTGTTTCAGGAATTATAGCAACTTTTCAGGACGATTACCTCAGCAAGACAAATTTTTAGTTTTAACGGTATTGTTATTTGGTTACAATAAAATCTTGGGAAAAATAAATGTTATAAGAAATTATTGATGGGTTTAATGGCAAATCGCAATTGACCGAATTATTCCACAGGTTAAGTCAATTGCTAGATAGGAAATATTGAAGTTGCTGTTTGAGGTAGTTATTCACACCATCTTAATATCTCAAGGCACGTTCCAAAGTTATTACATCATTAACGAACTTTGGACCACTGAAAACTCAAACCACGCACTTCAGGCTTCGATAATTATGAAATGAATTTATTTTTTACACGTATATAAAATAGAACGGATCGCGAATATAAATTGATTAGAGTTCGACAGAAGCACAGTGGTTTAGAATCAAAATCCATCAGCAAAAATTCAATAACTTTTGTTCTAGTAGACATTTTTGAGTTCTGTAAAAGACAAAAGTAGACAAAGACTCAATGATTATTTTTATATTAACATTAAAAAGCGAGCATGCATGAGCATAAAATAAATTTTATTCACGCTAAAGCACAAATCCAAATAAAAATGTGGAAGTTACTGTGATTTTTATAGAAAATGTATGAAAAATTGCACTAAAATCGTATAAAACTGCATTTTATACTGGGCCTAATGGCAAGTTTTTGATATGGTTTGATAAGTTTCGGTCCCGACTTTAATTTCAAGCTGTTCTTAATACCATTATCACCGTGAATTTTATTCAAGGAAACCCTGATTTAGACAGGTTATTTTGAACTCGTAAAACTCACGATCGGACAATGATAAATGCAAAATGTTTTGGAAACACTGACGATCTGACCCACTTTCATCTCAGCAGTTTCTAGTCGAAATGGGGAGTGACATTTATCTGGGAGCTATATATAAAATTAAAGTGATCTGGCGATTTTCACCATAGATGTTTTTACCTGAAATATATAAATTTTATATATTTTATATAATTTTATAAATTTTATAGACGAGAAAAATATACTACCTCAACAACAATTTGGGTTCAGAAGAGAACGCAACACTTTTCAGCCTCTTGTAAAAATACGTAATTTTGTACACGAGAATTTTAAACAATCATTGTCAACAGGTATGGTCCTGCTAGATATAAAACCCGCTTTCGAATGCGTGTGGCATAAAGGTTTAGTTTTTAAATTAAACAAATTTGGGTTTCCATTTGTAATTATAAAATTAATTCAAAGCTTCCTACATGAAAGAGCATTCAGCGTGTATCTTGGAAATATTCACTCTCGAGAACATATCATTCCCAGCGGATGTCCTCAAGGATCTTGCCGCTCTTTTATATTTTATAATATATTTACTGCTGATATTCCTGTATTAGAAAATTGTGTTACTTCAATTTTCGCCGATGACAAATCAATAATAAGCGCAGATTTATATTCCATTGCAAACAATCAGCATCGTCAACTTTACACAAATATTTCAATAAGTGGAACATTTTGGTAAATCCTGAAAAGACTCATGCTATATATTTCACCAGAAAGAGAAAATCGTGTTTCCTACCTCAAGGACCACTTCATTTTCTCAACCACAATGTAGCTTGGGAAAAAAATGTTTGGGTGTAATACACGACAAGAAACTAAATTTTGGGCGATCATATATCAAACATTGTAGACAAAGTTAACATAGCTACTAGGATAATGTACCCTTTAATACACAGGAGATCAGAGCTGAACAAAACAGCAAACAAAAAACTGACAATAAAAGCCATATTCCTACCCATCATTTTCTATTGCGCATCACTTTGGCCATCTTCGGCAAACTGCCACTTACAAAAATTACAAGTCTCACAGAACAAGTTGCTCAAAGTGATATTTAACCTGCCATGGCATTATTCCACTCAAAGACTGCACACACTATCTGGTTTCCAACCCGTGAAAGATAAAAGTAAAATAATGGCGATAAATTTCAAGCGGAAATGTGAATATTCGCGGTATACTAATATTAATGAAATTTTTTCATCTTAATTTTTAGTCTTAAGTAAGAGCAATTAAATCTAGCCAACGATTTATCATTTCTACGTATTTTTTCCTTCGTTTTTTAAACACAATGTATGTAACAAATCTCATAATATTGAAAAACTCTAAATTTATTACTAAGTAGAACAGAAATTATTTTTCCTACACTCTTTAAAACATAAAAAGACAAAATATTCCCTGATCTTGCCATAATTTTTTTTGTTGTGAAATAAAAAACCCTTTTTTTGTTTTTGAGAATTATTGGGGATTTTGCATGGCTACTTTGAGGATAAGGAAAAAATCTGCTGTCAAGCGTGCATTTTATTTCGTCTACACACATTAATATTAAAATAAATAAAAATATTTTTTTTTTATTTTACATTACAGGGGAAGGAAAAACTTAATGAATCCAAGAAAGTTGTAATGACTTTTTAATAAAAACGGACAATAATTTTAATTATATTGATTTAAAAAATATGCCCTTAAATGTTGCCGGTAAAAACAAAAATTGTGAAAAGTGCCTTTAGAAAAACCGGCGAAACTTTCTATCATATAGAGAATACCAAAATATTTTTTGACGTATAACAGATGTACAAGCCGATCGATTTTGACCCGACAAGCCGCCATCGCATTTTTCTGTTCGAGCCGCGCCGCCGCCGTTTTCACATCACATCGACTTTAACAACATCAGCTCATATCGACTTCAACCACGCCATCGAGTTAGAACTCTGTCAAATCTCACTAGCAACATAGACGACCCACTTCAAATTACAGAAGAAAATATAACTGTCGACTTAGACAACCTACTACTGTGAAATGGATATTTCTTTGAATTTGGTAACCCACTATAAGATGACTTCTATAGAAAGTTGAATGACTATATTTTGATTTGAAAGTCGCATTTATATATGTCAATTCCAGAATGCGTGGCCATGTGTTACTATAAAAATCAATAAACAACAGCTACTCTAAGCAAAGTGGGTTTGAAAGGCTTTATCGTCATGGTGCTCTTATGGTGCTTGTGTAGGACACAAAGCCACAAATCTCGCAACGATGGTCGTAGTTAGGACATGAAGTTGCACTGTCCTCCGATTACAAAGTTCTTTATTGAGATCTTAGGTACATTTTTGTAGTTGATTGTTTCCCTGAATTTTCAACGGTTTGCTACCTATGGACCTGAACAGGGGAAAAAAGGTTAAAAAAATCGAATTTTTTTAAGTTTTTTGCGATTTTGACCTTGAAGGTGAAGTTTTTTTGATTTTATATGTTCACAATTTTTGTTCTTTATGACAAGAGCTAGAACTTTGCCTCAGAGAGTAAATCAAAATTCCGAACGGTTTGCAAGATATGAGCCTGAGAATATGATCACTTTTTTCCAAAAATTACACCGAGGCCTCAAATCTCTGGGGGCCCATAAAAAAAAAGTGCATGACTTTGGGGGAAAAAAAAACACGGGTCTTTTTTTTTTTGGTCTTTTATCATGTAGCGGTGTCCGTATATGGTTATTTTGAAATGACTTCAAAAATGTTGCACAGTGAAATTTTTGGGAAATTTTTCAATTTTGCGGCTACCTAAGCGCTACCTAAGCGCTACCTAAACGGTGTTAAGAATAATTCCTAGGAAGTTCATATGTTCTAGAAAGTTGTTTATTGAGATCTTAGGTACATTTTTGTAGTTGATTGTTTCCCTGAATTTTCAGCGGTTTGCTACCTATGGACCTGAACAGGGGAAAAAAGGTTAAAAAAAAAATCGATTTTTTTTAAGTTTTTTTTTATGAGCCTGAGAATATGATCACTTTTTTCCAAAAATTACACCGAGGCCTCAAATCTCTGGGGGCCCATAAAAAAAAAAGTGCATGACTTTGGGGGAAACAAAAAAACACGGGTCTTTTTTTTTTTGGTCTTTTATCATGTAGCGGTGTCCGTATATGGTTATTTTTTTTCGTGTTGCACTGTGTAATTAAATAGGAAAATTTTGTGGCAGAATTATTTCAGAAACCCAGATAGATAAAGTTGAAATAAATGCAAATGCAACCTGGAATTTTGTAGTTTTGCAACAACTGCCGTTTTTTTTCGCAACCTACTATATATATGTACCAAGCGACATTGGTTTCGTATAGATCGGATCAGGATAGATCGCGGAAAAATTACAAAACAAAAATTCATGCATACAAAATCATTTTAGCCATATCTCCCGCGAAAATGGAAATTTTGCAAAAATATTCAATTTGTATTTTTGTATACCGCGCTCTACCGAAATATCCACATTTTTTTGTCGAAAAAGATGGATCTTCAAAACAAAAAAAAAAAACATGGACCAATTTTAACCCTAGTAATTTTGTTTTATAAGTTGACGTATAATTATGTAAGTTAAATGTGGAGAGCTTTATTTACAACATTGGTGTCTTCGGTGACCCCCACTGAAATTTTCCACCAAATTTTTTCGTAGAACATTTCAATCCTTAAATGTCCTCTTTGAAAGAACTTTTTTCATTTCCTCGAAAAAAGGGTCAAATTGACCCATAAAGGGAGGAGCTAGAGGGTTAAGATCTTCCACAAAAATTATCCTCATAAAATTCCACAATACAGTTCTGACAAAAAGAATTCTCTCAGACATTAACTTACAACACTTTTTTCGCTTAGTATAATGCTCCCTTAGACGAAAACTTTGACCCACTGTAAAAAGAAACTCAGACCAGCTGGACTATAAGTTTTTTCTGCAAAAATGGTCTACTGAACATGGCCTTTCAGAATTATATGGTTGGACAGTGTAATACAAAATTAAGTATTTGAAATACATTTAAAATGAATTTATAAACATTTTAAACGAAATGTCGTATATCAATAAATTATTGATTTTTTAGAAAATTTAGAATTTATATTTAGAATAGTAATAAAACGAAAAAGTTTTTCTCTCGACCCTAATTTTCTATTGGGTATATAGAATATTTATGAAAAATATTTTATATGTATCGCCATTGAGGTAACAGAAGGTAATGCCGTATTTGATTTCAATTATGACAATGAAATCGATCTTATAATACTATCACGACTTGAAAATCTAAACTAATAGCATGTCGAAGAATAACACTGTGCGACTTAAGTGTTCTTAAATAAGCTATATATCGATCGAAAGCTTCAAGTTTCTTCTTTTCGAAGCCGAATCGAAAGTTAAAATTGACAACCAACTAAGCTACAGGCATATACGTGTGCAAAGGTACGAAAACCCGGTTTTTACCCGTAACTCCAGATTTTGGAAGTGTCTGCGAAATTTCAAATACAGATTCTTGTTCCACTCGACACTACCTACAAGGAAAATAATATTACTTCCTATAGTTTTCTATTTCATTCTCTTTTGTAGGACAGTGTAATATTTAAAGATGATAAAATTTAATAATAATAAAATTAGTATACATATATGAATTGAGAAATGAAACATTCCTTTCTCAGACAATATTTTTTTGCGTGTGTTGTGCTGCTATGGCTTCGAATTCCCTCAAAAACAACTATTTTGACATTTAATCCGAGACAATTTGGTCTCCTCGTTGCGCTCTTTTTGCTCATTTCTAACCATACCACAAAGAAGCAATAACAATGGTCGTCTGATGATGTCTGAGGGCAGTAACATCGCCATGAAAATACCAAAAAATGTCCAGACATAAACGCCGCAGGGTTGGAATATGTGAAATTGTTACAATTGTCGTTGTTGCAGTGGAGACAAACGATAAAAACCAAAACCGTAGATGCAGTAATTACAACTCCACACATAACACCACACCAGACCACTCCACACCAACCAAGCAGGTCGACAAGGACTTGCGTAAAGGAATACCGATGTTTTTCTGATCCTGGTTGACATAACCACTCTCACACTTTACACTTACATGAACACACACATACACATTTACACAGCAAGTATATTTCAAAAGTATGACCTCAGAAAATGTTTGAAATAAGAGCATTATATCAACTGTATGAGCTTATGATAATAAAGAGTCTGTGGATTTCCACAGAAATAGGAGTAGTGATGCTTACATAGACGAGGTAGTTATGATCGGTTTGAATGTAATTAGGAATATATATTTGCCTCCTATATAAAATAATTCAGATCTATTTTTTGAATATTTGAAGCCGGCTTCAAAAAATATTGTGATTTTTCACGAGTAAATAAAGTTTTGTTTGTTTTATGCGTTTTCCCAAAATATCACCGCCCGTTCTTGAAGTGCACGCTTTAAAAATAATGTCTAAACATTAGGGGCTTCTTAAAACATTTCTTAGTGTGAATTTTATTAAAAAACAGAAATCACTAAACTCTGGTTTGAGTTTTACCAATGGGACCAACATTTTTAACGAATGTTACTGTTTAAATTTCCGACGAGACCCTGACTATAGAAAATAGATCAAAAATCGTGTATCCTCATGTTGCGTGTAACCTCTGCACCCTCGAAGGTTATGGAGATTATGGTTAACCACCATCTTGTGAGATATATTTGTGGGAGCTATGACAGCTATGATCAAAGTTCGACTTTTAGTTACGTATTTTAAAAGCAATAAATTTATAACAAAATAGTAAATATTAAAATGACTCAGTTATAATGAAGTATTGAACATATAATAAAAACCTTCTTAGCATAGTTCGTACGACTCATATTAATGAAGAAAAGGTAATTGTTCAATTATATATTATATTGTATAAGAAAGTACTTTGTAAATTGAAAGTAATATTTTAATATAATTTCCGACTTTCGCAGCTTGTAAAAAAATTTATATTGTTTTATATCTCCAATTTTTATTTTGAATAAGGCTGCACGTGTTTCGAATCAAAAAATGTCAACTTCAGCTGCTAATACCTGCTAATGAAGTGTGCATAATATTTTTAGTGCACAAGCCCATGACAAAAATGTGTATAAAAACCACGGTATATATGATTGAAGCTACACCAGGCTTACAACAATGTGATGCAACAAGTAAAAAAATACATGTAAAAGGAGTTTTCCAGTAAGAAACTAGAGCGGAAAAATTCAGATTGGGAGCGAAATTTGTATGGGAGCTATATATAAATCTGAACCGATCTAACACATTTTTACCACAGATATTTCCAGTTGAAATATAAGGTTTTTTGCGAATTTTGAAGAAAATCTCTTAAAATATGTGGATTCTAGAGCGGAAAAAATCAAATGGGGAGCGAAATTTGTATGGGAGCTATATATAAATCTGAACCGATCTAACACATTTTTACCATAGATGTTTCCAGGTGAAATATAAGTTTTTTTTTGCGAATTTAGAAGAAAATCTGTTAAAATATGTGGATTCTAGAGCGGAAAAATTCAGATTGGGAGCGAAATTTGTATGGGGGCTATATATAAATCTGAACCGATCTAACACATTTTTACCATAGATGTTTCCAGGTGAAATATAAGTTTTTTTTTGCGAATTTAGAAGAAAATCTGTTAAAATATGTGGATACTAGAGCGGAAAAATTCAGATTGGGAGCGAAATTTGTATAGGGGGCTATATATAAATCTGAACCGATCTAACACATTTTTACCACAGGTGTTTCCAGTTGAAATATATAACGTGGTTTGCCAATTTTGAAGAAAATCTGTTGAAATATGTGGTATCTAGAGTGAAAAGAATCAAATCGGGAGTGAAATTCGTATGGGGGCTATATCTAAATCTGACCCGATTTTCTTCAAATTAAATAGTGTTCGTCCTTGTCCCGAAAAACTTCGTTGTGCAAAGTTTCGTTTGGTTCTGGCTACAATTGCGACCTGTATCGTGATTACAATAATAGATTGACAGACGGACAGACGGACATTGCTAAATCGACTCAGAAAGTGATTCTAAGCCGATCTGTATAATAAACGGTGGGTCTAACTCGTTTCCTTTTGGATGTTACAAACAAATGCACAAAGACATAATTCTCTCGTGGAGTGTATAAACACCTATACGTCGGCATGGTAAATACTGGATATGGTTCGAGTAATGATTTGAATACGGCTAGAAGATTTTTTGGCAATATCGACATTTCACCGACATTACTGGAAACTGACCTAAATTAATAGAAAATGTGACTATTCCAAGTGGCTACCCAATAAATATGATAAGCAAAAAAATATTTCGAAAAAAGACATTCACGTATGTTGTACACCAGTAAAATCGTTTAAGCAAATTTAAGACTAAATATTGGAAGACAATTGTCATTTCAAAAACCAAATTGATGAAATGGAATTGAGACTGGACTAAAATAACTCTTATCGCAAATATTTAAGACATTATTTTTTTTTTCTATAAACTCAATTTTTTATAAATTTCTCAAAATAAATTTTCTTAAAAATTAAGCAGTTGGGAAGTTATCTGTGTTGTTTGTATTATTTCTGTTATATTTGGTTCATAAAGTTATGTTGGATATTTTTATATATAACCCATTAAATATACTGCTTAAATTGTTCAGAACACATGAAAAACACATCTAGAAGGATCTTAGAGTGTTTTGGGATGATGTAATGTACTGATGTAATCATTTTAATTGTTTGTAAAACGCAACCGGAATTGAAATAAATTTCAAATAGGGTTCAGATACTTCAGAGGTCCTTTCAAACAAGGTCTAAAACTTTAAAATCGGTTAAACGGAATGCGAAATGCAAGAATTTGAATATACAATCGTCAGCGAGATTTTCCATTTTTGTGAAAATTGCAATGTCTATAACTCTGCAAACAAAAAGAATATTTTCTGAAATTCTCAGGAAAATCGGAACGATATGATTTTTTTGGCCGGTTTGACATGGAATGACTCATATATTGTGTGTTAACCATCTTGAATTTTTTCGAAATTTCGCCCGTAATCATATTTAGTTGCTATATAAGCATGTACCAGATTTCTACGATAATTCCTTCTAGTTTTGGCCACTAGTTGTATGAAACCGTGACACTGTGCGTCGCTACCCAGAATGGTTCGGTGGCTTTCAACAACATTACACCATTTTCAAGTGTAATTCAAAAGACATCATTTGCAATTCAAAAATTCCATTTGAAATTCAAAAAATATCAATTGAAATTCAAAAATTCCATTTGAAATTCAAAAAATATCAATTGAAATTCAAAAATTCCATTTGAAATTCAAAAAATATTATTTCAAATTCAAAACTCATCGTTTGAAATTCAAAACTCGTCATTTGTAATTCAAAACTCGTCATTTGTAATTCAAAACTCGTCATTTTTAATTCAAAATACACCATTTGAAATTCAAAAATTATTCCATTTGAAATTCAAAAGATTCCATTTGAAATTCAAAAATGTAAACAAAATTTTTTAAGAAAAATATACATTAGGTGGGGTAGCATTTTTTTCTGCAAATTTGAATATTCTGCAGTTTTGAAAACAGATTTAATAAAATGATATGCAACTAATAATTATAATGATGTAAAATGTCGGTAATTTCATATATAGTTTCTAACCTTCATCAGAAAGCCTCTGCATATAATTTATAAGGACTTGCATTTTACCTAGCGTCGAATTATTTGTGTGGGAGGTACAACAAATAATAACTATTTTAAAGTGATTGTAAAACCATTTCCAACATTAAATTGTTACTGATCAGTTTTATTTTAACCAAAGCTTATGCCAATTTATGTGAGAGGTCTTGTTGCAATATCGATCATATTTCAGGTGTATATAACATCTACGAAACAAATTTCTCAATGGGTAATGTTCTTATTTTTATATCCTCACTCCACAGACTTTTTGAATTGCAAATGGAATAATTTTTGAATTACAAATGGAATAATTTTTGAATTTCAAATGGAAACTTTTGAATTTCAAATGGTGTCTTACAAATGACGAGTTTTGAATTACAAATAACGAGTTTTGAATTTCAAATGATGTCTTTTGAATTTCAAATAATGTATTTTGAATTACAAATGACGACTTTTGAATTTCAAATGTAGTCTTTTGAATTACAAATGTAGTCTTTTGAATTACAAATGTAGTCTTTGGAATTACAAATGACGAGATTTGAATTCCAATTGACATTTTTTGAATTTCAAATGGAATTTTTGAATTTCAAGTGATATTTTTTTGAATTGCAAATGGAATTTTTGAATTTCAACTGGTGTCTTTTGAATTTCAAGTGATGTCTTTTGATTTGCAATTGAAAAAGGTGTAGTCGGCGGTGGCTGATTTACCGACTCGTTCTGTCATTCGATCACCCATATTACGAAATTTATTTGCCAGTTTAGGGAAATTGGAAGCAACAATTTGTATTGGTTTTTGATACCTTTTCAACATTCGTAACGCGACATTGGTTTTTTATCTCGTTTGTACAGGTTTAGTTCAAGTATTTTAACATCAAAACATCGTATTTACTATTAATTTATTTAAAAATATATTTCGGAATAAAATTATCAAATATTATGCTTCATGAACTAAACGCCGTTGACATTTATGTGGAAATGCCCGTATGCGGTTGATTGAGTGCAGAAATTTATATTGGGGCTAACTTAAAGTGATCCAACCATTCTTGATCGTTGACTTAACGCGAGGAATATTGTGGTCTATTAGGGAAAACCAAAATGACAATTTTTTATATATTTTTCAAGATCTTGAGAACATCGTGCAATCAAATTCAATCTTTACGTCGTTTTCGCATGTGAAAATTGACACCGCGTATCGAGCAACAACAGCAATATTTACGCGGTAAGCAGCACAAATGTCGCAAGCGATATTAGTCCTTTATGCACATGCTAAAATCAGTCCTATACTTGTGATGCATAAACATCAGATTAGCCACATCTCAAATTAAAGTTTTGCAACACTATCAACTTTGTATTTTTAGTTTACCGCGCTTTACCGAAATATCCACTCTTTCAAAAAAACGTGGACACGTTCCACAAATTTGTATCCTATATGTAAATTAGAGTAATTATTACTCAATAGTATATTAGTATTATTTCGATTTGAACGTGCATATTCACTGGCTTCAATATTCTTCTGGATCTACTTCAAATATTTTATATTTTCATGGATTTTGTTGGTCTATTACTTAGGCTCTAGTTCGATTGTTCAAATAGAATATATACATACGTCAAATATATGATTTTGTCATAACTTCAGTGAAAAATTGGCCAAAGAAGCACTTCATAAAATGTATGAAACATTTTTCATAAACCACAAATCAATGAAAAGTGTCACACAATCTATGAAACATTTTATAGAAACAATGAAATGCAGTTCTTCATTTAATTATTTTTTTTCATAGAAGTTCATTATTTTTCATAATAGAATTTATGAACATTTTCATAGATTTTATAAAAAAACTTCATTAATTAAATTAATTTAAAGAAAGTTTCATAAATGTTATTAGCACTGCCCAACAGCATTTATAGAACAGAGTGGCGACCCTCTAATTCTGAAAGGGCATATTGAGTAGATCATTTTTGTAGAACAATCTTATAGCACAGCTTGTCTGAGTTTCCTTTTACTACTAAGTGAAAAAGTGTTGTAAATTAATGTCTGAGAGAATTCTTATTGTCAGAACTATATTGTGGAATTGTATGAGGATTATTTTTGTGAAAGATCTTAACCCTCTAGCTCCTCTCTTTGTGGGTCAATTTAATACCCAATAACAAAATATTTGTTTGACATATGATTTCTCATTAAATAGGGAATATTTGTGACAGAATTGCCACATAAACCCAGGTCGAGAAAGTGGAAATGAATGCAATCGCAACCGCGAATTGTGGATTTTTGCAACAATTACAGCTTGGTTCGCGACTGGCTACATATATGTTACAAGCGATATTGTTTCTTAATACACCTGCAAAAATTCCGCCGGAACCGTTGGAAAGATCGCGAGAAAATTACAAAACAAAAATACCATGCATATAAAATCGTTTTAGCCATATCTCCCGCGAAAATGAAAATTTTGTAAACATATTCAATTCGTACGTACTTTTTGTTTACCGCACCCTACTGAAATACCCACATTTTTGTCGAAAATTATCGATCTTCCAAAAAACATAGACGAATTTTAACCCTAGTAATTTTGTTGTAGTATAAGATAGCGTGCAATTTTGCTATTTAAGCGTGAAAAGCTTTATTTACAACTTTGGTGACCCCTACTGAAATTTCCCCCAATTTATTCGTAGAACATTTTAATCCTTAAATGTCATTTTTGAAAGGACTTTTTTGATTTTCTCGGAAAGGGGTCAAATTGACCCATACAGAGAGGAGCTAGAGGGATAAGATCTTCCACAAAAATAATCCTCATACAATTCCACAATATAGTTTTGGGGGGTCAAATGGTACAAAAAGGGACAAAAACTGTACCAACATCATGGATGAAGCTAGAATCATGAAATTTGGTATGTACATTTCTCTTACAGTAAAGAAATCATATTTGAAGGGAGTTTTTCGTAATTCGTACTTCTAAGGGGTAAAATGGGTTAAAGAGGGATACAAATTGTAATCCTCATACAATTCCACAATATAGTTTTGGGGGGTCAAATGGTACAAAAAGGGACAAAAACTGTACCAACATCATGGATGAAGCTAGAATCATGAAATTTGGTATGTACATTTCTCTTACAGTAAAGAAATCAGATTTGAAGGGAGTTTTTCGTAATTCGTACTTCTAAGGGGTAAAATGGGTTAAAGAGGGATACAAATTGTACCACCGCCCTGACTAAACGGTTGGGCCTAGAATTATTATTACTTTAATAGCACGAATGCGACTAAGAAAATGGGTAAAATGGGATAAAAATGGTACCAATCAAACGGATGGAGCTGGAATTATAAAATTCGGTGTATACATACCTCAAAACCCTTAGAAACGCAAAATGTCCGCATTTTTTAAATTCGAACTTTTAATAGGTAAACGGGGAAAAGGGGGAAAAAGGTACCAACAACACGGATGACGCTACAAATTTGGTATGTATATTCGTATTACAGCGCAAGCCACTGATAAGAAGGCATTTTTCGAAAATTTTAATGGGATTAAATGGGATAAAAATTATACCACAGCCCAGACCAAACAACTGGTCCTAGAATCATGAAATTCGGAACGGGCATTACATTACAGCACGAATGCGACTAAGAAAACAATTTTTCAAAATTGCGTACTTTTTGTGAGTGAAACTGGGTAGCAAGGGATACAAAATGGTACCAATCAAACAGACGGAGCTGGAATCATGAAATTCGGTGTCTGCATCCCTGAAAATGCTTACAACGAAATTCGTACTTTTAAAGAGTAAACGGGAAAACGGGGATAAAAAGGTACCAAGAACACGGTTGACCCTACAATAATGAAATTCGGTGTGTATATTCGTTTTATAGCGCAGAGCACTGATAAGAATGAATTTTTCGAAATTTTTACTTTCAAGGGATTAAGGCTGAAGCTAGAATTGAGAAATTCGGTGTTTATATTCCTCTGACCGTGTATACGCGAAACATCACCTAATTTGTAAATGTATACTTTTAAGTAGAAATCGGAACAACAAGCGATTAAAATGGTACCCGCCAATGTATCAAATAAGGCATATATTATTCTGACGTGCAATACAGAAGTATTGCATCAAAATGTGTACTTTAATGGTGGAAGCGGATCAAAAGTGATAAAAATCGAATAAACCAAATTGGGGAAATTGGGATAAAGATGGTACTAATCAAAGTTTTTAGCTGGAATATGAAAAGAATGTTAGTAATTTGGTGTGTAAATTTCTCCGAGTAAGTAGATGCGCAACATAAAATAATATTTCAAAATGTGTACGTTTAAGCGGCGGTAAAAATGGCACCCACATAAAAAAGGATACAAATAGTATATGTAAAGTATTTAATTTGACAAAGGGCGTGGCAAAGCATACAAAAGTGATTATAAAACATTTTTAAATCTAAAATGGCAACTGATTTCGACTATCCGTATGGAAGTTTTACCAGTTTTATGTTGGCCAAAGGTGTGTGCAGCGATGGTGGCAAAGATTCCGATCATCCGTATAGAATTTATAAAATGTTTAATTTTACGTATGAAGTGGTAATTTGTGTGGCAAAAAGGAACACTGCAAATTCATGCATATTTCGTACACTCTAAGTGATTATAAAAACTTTATCAAATATCAAACAAGTAAGGCAAGGCTAAAGTCGGGCGGGGACGACTCTATGATACACTCCACTTTCTATCCGAATACAATTTAATTCGGTGAAAATGTGAAAACGGGAAGGATTTTTGTATCCTGTAAATGTATGTGTTTGACAAAAAATGTTAAATCGGAAAGGACATTTGTATGGGGGCTATATATAAATCTGAACCGATCTTACCCACTTTCTGCATAGGTGTTTCTAGTTGGATTGTAAGATGTTGTGTCAAATTTTAAGAAAATCGGGTGCAATATGTCGTTTCTAGAGCGGAAATTTTCAAATCGGGAGCGACATTTGTATGGGGGTTATATCTAAATCTGAACCGATCTTACCTAATTTCTGCATATGTGTTTCTAGTTGGATTATAAGATGTTGTGCCAAATTTAAAGAAAATCGGGTACAATATATGGTTTCTAGATCGGAAAATGTCAAATCGGGAGCGACATTTGTATGGGGGCTATATCTAAATCTGAACCGATTTGCCTCAAATTAAATAGCGTTCGTCCTTGATCCACGAAACTTACTTGTGCCAAGTTTTGTTAAGATCGGCCTGTAGTTTGATTACAACAATAGATGGACAGACGGACAGACGGACAGACAGACGGACATTGATAAATCGACTCAGAAAGTGATTCTAAGTCGATCGGTATACTTAACAATGGGTCTATCCCGCTTCCTTTTGGGTGTTACAAACAAATGCACAAAGCCATAATACTCTCGTGGAGTGTATAAATACAACTGGTTCCGAATATTTTACTAGGAATATGGACTGAATGTGTGGGGGTACCATAACGGGTATATCAATTTCATCCATCTCCGAATTTAAACTAAGTCTGAGAAAAATAATACTTTGTTCATAGTTTGAATAAATTACTTAACTCCCTTCGAGAGTTATCGTGTACACCAGCAAGCCAGACGGACAGAGGAACGTGAAAGGGATTTATTGCATACTTAGGGTATTAAATCACTCTGAGTTACACTTTTTTCTATCCCAAATGCATATATAGCTACTCCGTAGAGTTAGGGTATAATTATCTCGAATTTTTTAAGAAAATTGTTTCAATTTAAATAATTCACTTGACTGCGTATATATTGATGGCACAATATAAATTATTTTTTGTTTAATTTGTACAAAGGGGACAAAAATTCGGTGTATAAATTCCTCCAGCTACGTACATCTGGAATCGAGAATTTGGTGGGAATACGTAGTTGGGAAACATAAAACATTTTTTCAAATTTTGTGAGCAAATAATAAATATCCTTACACCGCATACGAAGTAGCGGGTATTTGCTAGTTGTTCATACATAATAAGAAAAAATACACTAAATTTATGAAAAGACTTTTTTGAAGTCGCTTCATAAATGTTGTGAAGGAAAATTCTTTCAGGGTAGCAAAAGCACGCTACTTTGCATACCGATTTCCCGATCATTGCTGCAACAGTTTGGTTGATACTGTCCTGATTCACCTTAAAAAATCAATTTTTCAAAATTCCATTTTGATTGGTACAATTTTGTCTATTCTCCCCTTAAATACGAATTTCGAAAAATTATAAAATTTTTATTTATAATGTCAATCGCATTAAAAAATGATTTAATTTGATTAATCCGACGCAAATGTTTAGAATTAGACCTATATAAAAATGACTAAACGCTTCATACATTTCTAGGGTATCCAACCGATTAAATTTTATTCGATTAATCGAATAATATTTGTCAAATATTTGTTCGAATAATGAAAAAATCATGATTTTCGAATAACGAATAATTCGTATAAATTGTCCCAAATAATCGATATTATAAGTTTTTCCTTAAAAACTAATGAGATCGTCGTCTGCTTTGCATGATAAATTAATTCTGAGTTTGCTCCATTTGGGTAAAAAACTATGAAACGCCAAATATAAAATCTGACCACTATTTTTTCGATTTTTTAAATGTATCCTCACAGATATTAAAATAACTCGAGAACGATTTATCCGACTTCATTTAAAAAATAGCAAAAACTGACCAGTAGCTTCGGAATTATTTAAAATTTAAGGAATAGTAAATTCATAGAAAAGTGATAATAGCAAACAAAATTGAGGTAAACACCGTGATAATAAAATATCGTTTTTTAATGTATTCGACAAAAGTCAATGGATAACTTCTGCCATTATGCTCAATTAAGGGGAAGTTCTTTATTTTGACAAGAAATTAAGATTTTTGTCAACTTCTTTTGAATTTTGAATTTGAAATAACAATTAAAATTAGATACGTAATAAACGTTCAATATATATTTGAACTACCGGTAAACTTGCGTGTCTTGTCTATATAACTCGTATTAATTATCTTTTATTTAAGTGGACAATTGTTCGATTAATAGGTTAAACGAATAACTCTCGATTTATTGGAAATTCTTTGTTTTCAAATAAACGATTAATCGAATAACATAGAAGTCCCAATAATAGGATACCCTATACATTTCGCAGGAGTATACTCTGAAGGTATGTATTTGATAAGCTAACCCTATGGCATTTGCAATGAATCGAGCTGCACTTGGATATCAGATGCATGGATGGACACGTAACATGTGCAATTTGACTCAGGTAGTGATTTTGTGGTGATCGTTATTTTTGGAATTAAAGCAACTTTTGATAACAATTTTCATTGCTCCAACCTAATTATCAGTCCAACACCGTTTTAGGTGTTCATTAGGGCGTACCTCAAAAAAAAAGTTCGCCGTACACCTTCGAATATGAAGTACTATTGAAAGGTAGTTTCAAAAAAAAAATTTTTATTTTTTTATGCCGAACGTAGGGGTCGCGCTTTTACATTTTTCTATATAACTTGTATTTATAAACGGATTTTAAAGTGTGATACATCGATGTTTTTGTCTCGACGAGGCCGATTTTTTTGTCTTTGAAGTCATTGAGCTCAAGCACCCCCTTCTGGTACTTACCCATCATTTCTCAGTTGCTACTACCCTAATGTACCACTCTAATAATCGAAAATTAAAGCTCGCATAAAATCATGAATCATGTTTGAGCTCAATGACTTCAAAGACAAAAAAATCGGACAAAAACATCGATGTATCACACTTTAAAATCCGTTTATAAATGCAGAAGTTATATAGAAAAATGTAAAAGCGCGACCCCTACGTTCGGCATAAAAAAATAAAAAAAATTTTTTTGAAACTACCTTTCAATAATACTTCATATTCGAAGGTGTACGGCGAACTTTTTTTTTTTTACTTGTAACCTGGTACGCTCTAGTGTTCATACCACAATTCCACAGATGCTTTCCCACCTCAAAGAAATGACATGTTATACCATAAAAGGACAATGAGACAATTATCGGAGATATTTGGTTGGTTGGTCGTTCCTACTGGCAAGTATTAAAATAACTCCACATCAGTTTAAAGACATGGCAAAGTTGTTAAAGCATGAAATAAAGATACAATTTCAATACTCATCAGGAGTTTTCGAACATAGTTTGTGTCTGGCAACAAGCCACCCATGCACAAGTGCAAAAATGCACACACAACCATAGATATGTTAGACATTCAACTTATACTCCCCTATGGATGTTCATACAAACACACCATCGTATGTACGTAAGTGGTTATGTTCGGCTGTGGAAGGACCTGATGCATGTGTCAAAGATACACATAGGGCATTGAGAGTGAATATGTATGTGTGCATGAACATGTGTGTGTGTGTGAGTATCTTGTTAGTTACACCTATCAAAGCATTGATTAATGTTGCCCATTGCAACACGATATTGAATGATACAAAAGCACAAAAAATGGTCATAATGCCGGCCATTCAGCCATGGACAGTCATAGAAGAGGGAGATGGAGGGAAAAATACACGTTAAGGAGTGTATCATAAGCATGTACTAAATACTTGAGAGGGTGAGTGTGTGCTTGCTTTGAAAGTTATGTTTGCAATGTGCACACAGGAACAAGAGTGGGTCGTAAAATAAGTTGCCCCAAAATGATTCTCAAAATCTTTCTGTTGTGTCAGGATACATTCACGAGGAAGTCACATTTTTTGATATTTTAAGTTCGTTACATGCTAGACGTTTGTAATAAATAAATTATATCGAAGATTGGCTTCGAATTTATAATTGCCTCAAATGGGTAAACAATGCCGGTCTATTTGTCTCTCTGATGTCGATGTAAAACTTACACACCAAGAACAGAATGGACTGAAGTCGAATATTAGAAAATGTTGCATATCCAGTAAATAGATTTCGATTTAGATATATCACTGATCAAACAAAAGTTTCGCCGATATGATTTATTTAAACTAAGTATTACGATGGACTTGGACAAATTAATCACGTTTTTTGTAACCTCACTCAGAATAGGTGGGAAGGAGTGACTTAAGACCGTAAGTATGTTTGGACCCAATCCGTTTCACAACTTTTTAAGCTGTTTGAGCCATGTCCGCCCATCTGTCTGGCTGGCTTCTGTACGTGATACACAATATTTCGAAGGGACTTAGTTTAAGTTCGAAAATGGTCGAAATTGACTCTCCCCTTCGGTACCACAAATGACCAACATTGCAAAATATATAGGAGTTTACCACCGCATTCTAACATACGTAAATAAAGATTTTATAACTTCTATAGAAAGATGGAATACTATGAAATGTGATCCTTGGCAATATTTTCATAGATGTTGTACATACCTGGAATATGGGCGGTATTGCCACACCCTTCTTGTAACTACGACACAAATTGGCATAAAATACAGTTGATATAACATCTATACGGGTAATCGAAACCAGTGGAAAATTGATATTTGATAATGTTTTTATATCCTTCTTATTATTTATGCCATGTACATTCCACACAATCGTCCCTAGCCTACGCAAACTTAAATCCTTTATGACTTCTATAGGTTACAATTGGCCGAACTAAACCAAAGTAAAGAGTCTTATAAATTCCATAAAGATGCTCTTCGAGAGTTAGGGTATATATAAGTCGGTTTAATAGACTGAAGTTAACTTACTTGTTTTATATATCTCTTGGGAATATCAACAGTAAATTCAGATAACATCTGTTGGTGTTTTTCTATAACCCGATACAAAAACAAGTACTGTAAGGCTAAAGTCGGACGGGGCCGACTTTATTACACATCGGAAGCGACATTTGTATGGGGGCTATATCTAAATATGAACCGATCTTACCCGCTTTCACTATAGGTGTCTAGTTGGATTATAAGACGCTGTGCCAAAGTTAAAGAAAATGGGGTACAATATGTGGTCACTCGAGCGGAACAAATTTAAATCGGGAGAGATATTTGTATGGGGTTTATATCGGACGGGGCCGACTTTATTACACCCTCCACTTTCTACTCCATTACAATTCAAGACGGTGAAAAAGTAATATCGGGAAAAAATATTGCATGAGTCCTATACCATGGACCACTACGTCCTCCTCTCATAATGTATGTTTCAAGATAAAATATAATCAGATAATTATTTTGGAGCCACATTTGTATGGAAGTATATCTAAATCTGAACCGATCACTTTCATCACAGATATTGCTAACTGTATTATAATGTGATGTGCCAAATTTGAGGAAAATTGAGGTGGTTTCTAGATCGAAAAAAGTCAAATCGGGAGCGACATTTGTATGGGGGCTATATCTAAATATGAACCGATCTTACCCGCTTTCACTATAGGTGTCTAGTTGGATTATAAGACGCTGCGCCAAATTTAAAGAAAATGGGGTACACTATGTGGTCACTAGAGCGGAACAAATTTAAATCGGGAGAGATATTTGTATGGGGTTTAAATCTAAATCTGAACCGAAATAGCGTTCGTCCTCGATACAAAAAAATTACTTGTGCTAATTTTTGTTAAGATCGGACTATACTTCCGACCTGTAATTTGATTACAACAATAGATGGACAGACGGACATTGCTAAATGACTCAGAAAGTGATTCTAAGCCGATCTGTATAATAATACAGTTCTGACTCCTTTATATATGGTAATGTTAAATTTTTCGTTTGTAAGCACAGCGCCCCTGTTTAGCTTACTTATGCATTTAGATATATTGGCTGATATGCCGAGCAATGTAATTTTCATAAATTCGCACTATCAACACAGTGTTGAAAAACTTGTCTTTTTTTTCAAATCAAGAAAATAAGAAAAAAAAACTGATAATGTAAAGTTTAACTCATGATCTGTACAACCAAAAAAAAACAAGGAAAGGCTAAAGTCGGGCTGGGTTGACTATATGATGCCCTACAACACTCCCTGCGCACATACCTTGTTTTGATTACTAAACACAGGTTGTTTATGGGGCGATTTTAAATTAATCTTTAGTCACATTTAACGAATGTGATCAAATTGATGAAAATTTGTTGCATTGTGTTACTCATACATGCCCATACTCAAACAAAATCGGTGTGATTCCATCTCATTGCAGCTGCGCCTAGTGAAATATAACAATTATTTTCATCAAGATTGGCTGTAATAAGTTGAATCTAGAGTGCTTTCAATAAATCGGAAGGTGCATATGAGCGGTGACAAAATATTTGCCTAATGGTCCATTTATATGGTCAATGGTAATATATAATATATATTTTACTGAAAATAGGTGGGACGGTTGTATTTGAAAACTTGGACACGACATGATCTGGAAAAATTGATCAAGTTCCGATGACAATTGCAGATTTTACATCGGTAATAGGATAAATCGGACTGACAACAAAATGACTACAGGACATATCACAACAATTGGGGCCTGTACCAAGAACATGAGCCTATATAGTATATATATATATATAGTATATAAAATATGGACTCATATATTCGACTTTCATAGTATGTATTCTTAGTTGAAATATAATATAATATGCAAATTTGATCGAGATCCGATGTAAAATGTGCATTTTAGAGCAGTAAAACGGGAAATTGGAGGTACATTTGTATGGGGCTATATCAAAACATGGACCCATGTAGTCCACTTTCACCTTAGCTGTTTCTAGTTCAAATATAACACGATCCTGAAATATTCCCAAGTAAAAAGCAGTAATAGTGTAAATGATATGGTTATTTGTATGGAGGCTATATCAAAATCTGAACCGACTTCCTCCAAATTCCAGAAAAAAATAACTTCTGTCAAATTTCATGACATTCGAAAATAATTGCGACCTGTAGAGTGCGAACAAGCTTAGATTGACAGCAGACGGACAGACAGACCGATCCATATATTAAAGGTGGGTCTAGCTCCATTATTTCTTGATGTTACAAACATTTGGTGGAAAACTAACTTATAATACCCCAGTCAACGAAGTGGTGTAGGGTATAATGAAAAATAATTAATTTGTATACCTTACAATTTCAGAGAATTTTCCGATGATAATGCATATTTTTTCCGAAAAGTTAAACCCATTCGTGTATGTTTTTACATTCGATTTTATATTAAAACTACGCAAATTTCAGAAGTTTTGATCCATTTGTTAATATGAAAAATGTTATACACTTAGTTACCCTTCTCATGTTGCATGTTTTTTTTATTTTGTCACTTATTAAATGGGTCGCTTGCAGCACTGTGCGATTTCCAGTCACATTTAGACGTGTATGGAACGGGATGGTTTGTCCACTACCGATGACAATCTGTCATTAAATTACATTGCGTGTGAGCACATGCATACTTTTAGGCGTGTAAAGGCGATCACAAAAATTGTAATTTAACAGATTATACGAATTTACACGGCCATACATAGTGCCGAAGACACCAACACAAGCTGAGCGGCGTGACACTTCCCTCAGAAGTGTGCAAGCGTGTGTAATCACACAAAATCCCCCCGAAAGTAATTCAAAGCTTTTCGTTTGCATTTAAACATTAGTGAACACACACACTAGCGAAACCCCCTTAATTCGACGTCATACACACATACACAGTCGCACATGCCAAAAAGGAGCAACAATGAAGAGTAATTCATGCATGCTTATGTTGTTGTAGGTTTGTTGTGCTTACGGTGCAGACAATGCAGGCAACCGTATAATTTATTGTCAGACATGCTAAAAAAAGGTGTGTATGATGGTGGGTGTGTGTGCGTACACGTATATGTATACATACATATGTGTGTGAGTCCACATAAATGAGAATGCGTATTTAAAAAGGAATGTTGCCAGCAACAGGAGGAGTTGGAAATGAAACTTTAAACATGGTCGTAATCAACAGGCTGCACAGTGTTGCTATTCCTCGCTTAGGAGTCTTCTACATTATGGCTGTTTTTATTTAAGACTGGATAATTAAGCTGCGGTAACAAAAACTAAAATAAAAAGTTAAAATTTCACTCAGAATAAAAAAATCTTTTTAAACTTGTCGCCAACTGCAATTCAATATGGCTCAGTCATCCTAGTTATACCATAAACTTCAACCTTATAGAATCGATTTGAAAACAATTCCTCTTATTCTGCCTTCGTGGTCGTGGATGGAACCCACGTACCTTACCATCATATGAATACAGACTTGATCTTATAAAGTTACCAACGTTGAAGAATCGTCGTGCGATGTTAAACATTTCCTTCCTGATGAGCATTATTCAAGGAAATCTCAACTGCGATTTCATGCTGAGCAGAATTCTGATAAATGTTCCAATAAGACCCACTAGAAATTTTGAACTGATATATGTAAAATATATCCGCTCAAACTATGCCAATAATGACCCTTTCCGTTTCATGTGGGTTCTATTTAATAAATCTGAATCTGATGTGGCTGAAAGCAGAACTTCTCTTTACTATATGTCTTTATGTAATTGTTTGAAGTTTTCCGCTCTAGAAATTTGGCAAAACATCTTATATTTAAACAAGAAACAGCTATGGTGAAAGTGGTTTTAATATAACCATTATACAAAACACATACCTTTACATATTTTGATCTATTTTGGAACACAGAACACATCATATTTTAGTTGGAAACATACATTGTGAAAGTCTGTCACATCGGTAAATAATATCGTACCCACACAAAAATCGTTCCCGATTTCACTTTTTCCCCTGAATTCAATTGTATAGGGTAGAAAGTGAAGGGTATCATATAGTCGGACCCGTCCAATTTTAGCCTTCCCTTACTTATTTATTTTGAGTAAAAAATTAACTCTTTGCTATCACAGCTTGTTATCTCTGCTTAAAGAAAACAGCCCTAATGTTACTTATGCGCCAACCTGTACGCATCAAATTAAAAATATCATATGAGCCCGCCTGTCCTTCTACACAGCATTTTGTACTACCATAAACTTCTAAACTGGACAAAAAAATCGGGAGAACAATAAGCTCACAGCTTATTTTGTGCACTTCTTGATTTAATATTGAATTTTCATAACTAGAAAACTCGACGTAATAAGTAACAAGTAAGGAAAGGCTAAAGTCGGACGGGGCCGACTATATGATACACCCCACTTTATATCCGAATACAATTCAACCCGGTAAAAAGTGAAAACGGGAAGAATTTTTGTATGTTTCCTAATCATAGGCTAATATGACCTGGTCCAATTTGTCAAATCGAAAGGAATATTTGTATCGGGGCTATATCCAAACATGGATTAAAGTGACTAACTTTCGAAATAAGTTCTTCCAGTTCAAATATGACGTGTTATGCTCACTTCAAAGAAATTCGGTGAAAATTCGTGGTTTCTGGGGCGGAAAAAGTCTATCTGGGAGCGAAATTTGTATTGGAGCTATATGTAAATCTGAACCGATCTGACCCATTTGCACCATGGCTGCTTATAAAACAAATATAAGATATTTCGACTAATTTGAAAAGGATCAGTTGAAAATCGATCGATGATTCTAAGTCGATCGGTATAATTAGCAATGGGTCTATCTCGCTTCCTTTTGGGTGTTACAAACAAATGCACAAAGATATAATACTCTCGTGGAGTGTATAAAAACGGCGTTAAGTACGGCCGGGAGAACTTTATATAACCTCCACCATGGTTTGGATTCCACAGAGGTTGTCGATTTTCGTAGAAATGCAATAAGATTACAGGAAAATGTTTTTTTTAATATAGTCAAACCAAAAGAAAATATCGAAAAATATTTATTTTTATAAATAAATATAACATTTTAAACACGCTTATAAGACAAGGCTACCAATATGTTTATACTATATATATCGAAATAATACAGCAAGTCAATTCAAAAAGTAAATATAAGGCAGCAATCGCCATAAAAGCTTAAATACTGTAAGTATTGGGGGATAGTGGGTGTATTTTCAGCTACAGCCGTTTGGTTGTATTTCACATCCTATTTCCATTAAAATCCATTACCTCTACACAGTGCAAGATAACTTAACGCCATGATTCTACTTATTTTTGCCGTAAAAGTTAAAAATACGAATGTGGAAAAATCTCAGCGAATTTCATCATTCAAGCTGTAGCCGTTTAGTTTGTACCATTTTTATCCCTCCCTTATATTCCTTGAAATTGTGAATTTGGAAAAACCTATTTATTTTTCGTATCTATGTAGTCAGAGGAATGTATACTCCGAATTTCATGATAGGTACCATTTTTATCCCCTTTATACCCTAAAAGTACGAATTTCGAAAAATTATTTTATTTTACGTGTCTACTCAATCATTTCTCTGATATATCTACCGAATTTCGTTATTCTACGTGCAGCCGTTTGGTTGGAACCATTTTAATCCCTATATTCCCATTTACACCTTAGAAGTACGAATTTGGAATAAAATATTACAATCGGTGTGTACTATACCGATTTTCGTGTTTCCAGCTGCCGTCGTTTGCCAGGTACCATATTTATCCGTTGATGAAACTGACAATCCGATATATTATTTTCGAAGTTTGCCGATATGCCGTGATATGTACCTCTTCATGTATACAATGGGAATTAAACGCTACAAAAATCTAATCGAACATTACGAAAAAAATTGTGTTTATCCACGCGAACATGGCATGACGAATAAAATTAATCGTACAGATGCTTTTATCTGCCGTTTTGCTGAAACTGTTGCTATCACTTTACCTGGACGTCAACCAAATCATCGTGATTATCGTTTATTGAAACTTCCAACTACTGAATGTAAGACTTCTGTTTACACTAGATACACCAACAGCGTCGAACCGGGTGGTAAAATCGTAAAACTTCGCACTTTCAAAACGCTGTGGAAGAAATATTGTCCCTACATCGTCACTATGAAGCCGGCATACGATTTGTGTGAATTGCGCAGAAATCTTGCAAAAGATACTGTTAATACAGTAAACTTTACTGAAGTTCAAAAAGAAGCAGCATTGAAGGTGTATTCTGATCATTTGCAATCTGCCAGCACTCAGCGAGAGTACTAACTATTACGACTTGAGAACATTAGTCAAGCCTGATCCAAATACCATGTATCCAGGTATTCCAATGGAGGATTATCTAGTAATATCTATCGATTATGCTCAAAATGTTAGCTTTCCGTCGGGTCAACAGCAAATAGGAACTGCATATTTTAAATCAGGTCGCAAAACAGCAATTTTCGGAATTACAAACGAACGTACACATCTTCTGTATTGACGAAAGCGATTCCATTGGAAATGGTCCGAATTCAGTAATATCAATGCTTGATTACTACCTACGAGAAGTGCATTTAACTAATAATTAGTGATATTCGCTGATAACTGTGTTCACAAAATAAAAACAATACGATGATACGATATTTACAACACCTTGTCGATACTTCCAGATGTGAGTCAGTTCAATTGAAGTTTTTGTTAACCGGACTTACAAAGTTTTCACCTGATTGTTTATTCGGAGTTTTCAAATCAAAATATGCCCAAACTAATGTCGACTGCTTCATGGATGTAGCTGATTGTGTTAGAAAATCATCTCGTAATGGATTTAATGTCCCTGTACCTATTCGACTGCCAAACTCAAGTGAGCCTGTTGTTGAGTGGAGAAAATGGGACTAATACTTCTCCACTAAATATAAAACTTTAATTGGAATATCGAAGTATCATCACTTTGTATTTATTGCTCAGTAACCAGCGCAATGTAAACTGTTTGCGAATTAAGCCAGCATAAATGAAAACATACATCTGAGAAACATTACCAGTTTCGATGACAAACCAATTATAATTCCGTCACCAGGGTTATCGATGAAGCGTCAATGGTACTTGTATAAAGAGATCCGGGGTTTATGTTTTGACGATTCAAAAAAGATTCGGTTGTTCGTCTTCCTTTGGTCTCTGGAAATGGAAACGAAGAGGAGGATTCGGTTGAAGTGGACAATCCTCAAGAAGTGGAGGCAGCAGACGTTTAGAATAAATCGAAAAAAATAAAGGACCGGTACCGTCAAGTTCTAAGGTACCAATTCGCAAGAACCGTCGATTAAAATGATTTTTATTTTTTTAAATAGTTCATAAGGAAATAAATAAATTTTACCGTTAGGTCCCTTTCTATTTGCGCTTAGAATCGTCGACTTCACTTTCATAAAACGCGCATATCTCTGGGAGGGAACACTTTTGGGGCATCTCATTCGATGCTCAGATGTTGTCCACATCAAAAAAAGTGAAAATTGATTTTTTTTACCCTTAGGTCCCTTTCTCTATGCGCTGTAACATATACTTTATAGGATCTCAGGTCGGTGTTACAAACGGAATGACAAAGTTAGTATACCCCTATCCTGGAAGTGGAGGGCATAAAAACGATAAAGAATAAGCGCAATTTTGTACAGGAAATTATTGGAAAGCGGTTGGCTTTTCTCTCCGTCATCCGCAGGAACAATATGCACGTGCATTTTATACCTAATTGATTAACAATGCTGAGATTCATACCTACTATTTATCGCCAATTTATCATTTTCTCCTTATTTCCCATCACACATTAATCGAAATAAAAGAAACATACTTTTCAATTTGTGTACATATGTATGAATGCCTATACATTATTGACAAAAAAATAAATCTAATAAAAATGACAATTGATCCAATCGTTGTTTTAACCAGTTTTATTATTTCCATCAATTACATGTGGGATTGAAATTTGAAGCCCAACTTTTTTTTTGGGTACTTAAAATACTGCCAAATTCAATGTCACAACTTATTTTAAATATACTCTAAACTAAATTTTTATTCTTAAATTCATCCTTCCATTAAGAGCACGATTTTGTCTTAAATACATTTGGTTTGAACTGGGATATTGTCCTGTCTCAAGAACTTTATGCATCAATATTTTAGAGAATGCTAATTTACTTACGTTTACAACTTGGCTGCACACTACCTCTATCATGATTTCCGGCCTGTGCGACCTTCTTCAGGAGGCTTCACAGCGGTTTTTCTACAATATACACCAACTCCTTAAGTAAATGATTCTGCCTATTGAATGAGAACCACAACGTACTTTCCGAATAGAGGTCAAAACGATCGCACCAAGTAACAAAGCACACATTGTCATCGTACAAGCATCTCATTGAGTTTCATATGTAAGAATATCACCATGTCATTTGTACATTCTGGAAATTTGTATTAGCAAAAAAAGGCTACAGCCGTTGCCAAGTTATTTTTGCACTATTGTTTATTTACCAACTTTTTATTCAAAATTAAATTATCAAACATCTAGCTGTGTGTGAATAAATAAATACAAAACATATTCATGTGTAAACATCCCTAATGTTTCAAATCGTTGTAGGAACATTCGTTAATGGTAGTGATTTCTTTAACTGTAGTATTTACACAAACAACTTAAAACCGTTTTCAGTGTACTGAACAGAACAGGGGTACAATGTTTTCTTTAAGCCGGGATAACAAGCTGCGATAACAAAAACGTTAATAAAAATTTATTTTTTTGCTAAAAATAAAAAATATTTCTTCACATTGTCGCCAACTACAATATAAATATTTGCATCTAAACAAATGTTCAAAAAAAAATATTTTGTGTTGACTTTTTTGGACTAAGCCTCGATAACCATAAATTTGACTTACACTGGATAATTAGCTAGGCTAAGGGCCATTTTCTCATAGTCCTGTTATAATTTATCGTAACGATATACTCCCGGTTACCATAATTTCATTTTCTCAATATCTGGATAGAGGTTATACGGTCGTTAAACGCTAAACGGCAGTCGTCCTCCGGTTAGGCGTTTATCGAATCGAAAAACTCGGACAGCTGGTAGTGCTTTGCTGTTGCTGTAATGAAAAATGTTGCCCATCAATTTGTATCGAACTTCAATTTTATTGTAGCTTTTTCGAACTATTTATTTCCTAGCATACACTTGGACTCCTCATCAGCCTAGTACCTAAGTGTTTCACCTCCTGTGAAGCATATTTTCATCGTTGTTTTTTGTATAATTTCCGATGTACTTTCAGTTTTAAACACACACACAAACAGCAATGAAATGAACAGCTGAGTTAGCACAGCATTACCAATACATTCTCATTTCTTTTCATAATTCTCAGCGGTGTTGCCACACTCACATATTTATCTGAGAATAATTTAACCGTTGAATGAGAAAACCAAAATGTTTATTTTATCGCTTCGAAAAAGTAATGTATCGGTTAGTTAATTGGCACTTTAATCGGACCATGAGAAAATGGCCCTAAGTCTAAAATTTTAAACGTACCATTATTTTTTCAAAAATTGACCACACATTGATATTACTGTTGGCGGAAATTTTAAAAAAATATTTTTTTATTTTGTTTAGTTTTTGTTATCGCAGCTTACTTATCCAGTCTTATAAAAAGCCCTATTATTCGTGCGGCTATAAATATTTTTTTTTTGACTTTTTAACGAAAAAGAAATTGATGTGAGGAGCTATAGTTCCCCATAAAAATATACCTCCTACGCCAATGACAGACAGACAGACTAAATCGACTCAGAAAGTAATTCTTAGCCGATCTGTATAATAAACGATTGGTCTATCTTGTTTCCTTTTGGGTGGTACCACAAATGCAGTGGAGGGTTACAAATCGGAGTATTATTAGCGCTTAGAAAATTTCGTTATGTCTATCGTTTATTGTAATATTTTATAAGGCACTGTTCAAAAGTTATGGATTTTTTCCCCTAAAATGTTCATGATTTTTTATTTTTCAAACCGCCGCCATTTTTACAAAATGAAATTAAAGACAAAAATCCTACAGTGGACGATAGCCATAAAAAATTGTTTGATTTTTTAGATGATGCATAACTGAATAAACATGAATACCACCTCCATTTTGCATCTTTCCAATTTCGTTTTTTAAATATTGTCCAAAGTTTTATTATATATGTACAATACATTTTTTTCCTAAGAGTTGTAATTGCCGCACAATATTTTTTTATGTATATTTTAGGCTTTCAGGGTGGTGTAACCCGTTAACTTCAAGTATGAGAGGCCGTAATACACACAAAAATAAATGTATACTTTAATTAATATACTTTATTAATAATATTGAGTAAATATTTGTTGAGCACATTGTGGCATGCGGCAGTAATATGACTATCCTGTCGCGACACTGTGCGTCTGAACAACGGCGCTGGTGTTGTGGTGGAGGTGAACCAGTTTATAGCCTTGGCGTAGGAACAAATTATGATGATCTGCTTTTGGTTCCAGAGACTCCACATACATAAATATCAAAGCTCAACACTAAAACTTTGCAAACATGCAGAACTACAACATTTTATGGTTAAATAACATGCTATTATTAAATTCATAGTCCTGTTTCATCCTCTTGATGCAGTGTAATACCCATGTTCATTTGTATGTACGAACATTCATTTGTATGTAAAAGTGTGAGTGTGGGCGTGTAAGTGCAAGTTTGCTGGATATTAAAAGGACTTTGAACCAAACTGACTTGGCAGAGTGATATGCATTCGGAGACTGTAGCCATTCAAAAGGAACTGTAGCCACGAATACCACAAACAGTATGCATACATACTACATGGATTTTTTGGCAGATTGTGGGACATTGATATCAGCAAAAACTTCTTTAAATTATGAATGCAAAAAGATTAAATTTTGAAAACAAGATTTCATTTCAAATTTATGAAAATGTTTTCTTAACTTTAAAAATTGAACGGCAGTAAAGAGGGGAAATGCCCGAGTCTAAAAACAATTGAGAAGAACTAAATAATAGAAAAATTAACGGACGAAACATACCGCAGAGCAACAACTTTGAATTGTTGCGAGAACATGTATAACAGTTCAGAGACTTAGTAATTAACAGTTATCAATTCTACGATGAGAATCTGGCATAATTTAGAACGAAAGACGTATTAGACGTAAAGACGTATTAAAGACGTAGGGGATAAAAGGGATAAAAATGGCACCCATCAAACGAAAACAGATAGAAGCAGGAAATTCGGAATGTACATTACTCTAATTGAGCAGATACATAATATAAAAGTATTTTTCCAAAAATTCGTACTTTTAAGGGGTAATATGGGAATAAAAGAACAAAAATGATACTAACCAAACGGCTGCACCTAGAATAATGAAATTCGGTGTATATATTTCTCTGATTGCGTAGACACGGAAAATAAAGTGGTTTTTCGAAATTGGTACTTTTAGGGAAAAAAAGGAAAAAGGGAATAAACATTTTCCTACCAAATTGTCGCAGCGGTAGTCATGAAATTCGGAGCATATATTCATCTGACTGCATAGACTCGCATAATAAAAAGATTTTTCCAAATTCGAACTTTTTACTTTTACGATATGAAGTTAGGTTATCTTGCACTGTGTACGTGAGAGGATTTTCAAAATTTATAATTTTGGAATTAAAATATTTAAACTTTTTTGAAGATGGTTATCTTATACTTAAATTTTGAATTGACTTGGAGTATTATTTCGATATATATAGTATAAACAATGTGGTAGTATTGCCTTATGAACATGTTTCAAAATAATTAAAATGTTATATTTATCAATAAAATTATTTTTCCAATATTTTCATTTGTTTTTGGTTGGCTATATTAAAAAAAGGTAAAATTTTCCTGTAATGTTACTGCACATCTACGAAAATCGACAGCCTGTGTGGAATGCAATCTATGGTGGAGGGTATATAAAGTTCGACCCGGCCGAACTTAATGCCGTTTTTATTTCTTGAAACTGATTACATTTTGTACAAATCCTGAATTTATGACATGAAAACGCGATATTAGACAATTTTCCAATCAATAAAGATAAGCAAGACATCGTAATCTAATAAATTTTGTGGATGGGCCTGCAGCGAATAAACCTTGAACATCTAGATCAAAAAATTTCCTATAGGAATTTCAAAAATAGAAAGTCAATATGTTAATTTTCCAATATGTGGATTTGCCTGATAATACGATAGCGTTTGTATACTGAAGTTGAAAGTTCAACCAAATTTTTTCTCGTTTTACATTTTTTAAATGGACCATGAGAATATACAAATGAGACAAATTGAACACGCACTCTAAATGGTTTCAGAGCTAAACTTTCATAACGCAGATAAACGTATTTTTTTGTTGGCCCAATAGATTCGACCAATACATTCTTTTAGAGCATATATTCGACGAAGCTTTTTAAATTGATTTTGTTGTACAGTGTAATTCCAAAGCTATACTTCAAATTGAAGAAGAAACGCTGACAGCGGAAATTATTATGCTAAAAACGGACTTGAAGACTCAATATGACAATAAACCAATCAACTTCAATATACTTAGAGAAAAGATTGATAAAAATATTTATCCAAATATTTTTAAACCTTTGCAAGATGCAGTTTTTGTTTCTTTATCATATAAAGTGTGTAATAATTCAAATACTGTTTCTTCTTATTTAAAAGTGAATTAATTATCAGCGCTTCTCATTTGTCATATGTGAACTCTGGTCCTAAAATGAAAATGAACCCTGACAAAACACACATTCGTTGCGAAAGTTCTGACGACATCGAAACTGTGGAGTCAACTTTTATCTGCAACAATAAGGGTCTCACTTTCCTTTTTTGCTAATAATGGGTTCTGCTCAAGACTTCAGCACAACCTTTGGCCTTAAACCAAACATATACAAACAACAAAGTGAATCATTTTCATCCCTGAGTAAACATAAAAAACTAATGTTAAGAATAATATATTTTGGAAATTAGATTTAAGTGTTTATAGTGTATGACCTTGTATTTTGAATATTTAATTTGTTTCTGTCAATGTTTCTTTAAAAAATACTGTTTGTGAAAGATATTTCCAGCTAGTTCGTTTTTGCTTTACAAATAAATTACATCAGGAGACCGAAGCAGACATGCTGATTCAAGCAAAATCAGAGCTCATTTTATAGGTGGAGAAGACAATTTATCCCCAAATTCGAGCTTGCACGAGCGGTAAGAAAATCTGGGATACACTAGACTCTAAGACTCTGGCCTGGTCCGACGTGTTGAGCTGATCCAATAATTCTGCTCGTCTATGCTGAAGGTTTTCATCACAACTGAAGATTACGTGAACGATACTTTGAACACTGCCCACAAGTTGTGCGGTGCAGGACTAAATGTGGTTGAGGAGTGAACTGCAGGGCCGTGCGCAGGGGGGGGTGTTGGGGTTCACACCCCCCAGAGAGGTTTTGAACATATACTTTTTCAAACCTTTTAGACTTTCTGAAGCAATAAAATATAGAATATTTAAGGTCTTTTTAAAATAACTCGTCTGAAATGGAAGTTTTGCAGTAAAATCATGAAAACATGATTACATGAAAATAAAAAAATCGTGGACACTTTCTTGAATTTCGGAAAGAGGTTATGAAAACTACAAACGAATTGTGCCAATTTCAAGATTATGTAGTGCTAATTTCGCTAATGGACACCAAATTGTTCGGAAAATTTTAATTTTTTTTTGTATTAAATAAAAATCTTCATTTAATTCATTCCTTTGTAGAGCACTATTACTTTTTTGTCTTTTACAAAAACAAAGATCACTTTTTTCGCATCAAGAACACTCTATAAAAGTACAGATTTTAAAATCCAAAAATAATTTGGACTCCCATGTTATAGTACAAAACAATATTTTGAGATGGAAAGATGATGGGTTGATTGTTTGGAAACAGAAAACAGCAGCAGCAACATAATACGATGGACGACCAAAGAGAATTTACTTCTTCTTGGACACACCGACAGTGCGACCACGACGACCGGTAGTCTTGGTGTGTTGACCACGGACACGGAGACCCCAGTAGTGACGGAGACCGCGATGGGAGCGGATCTTCTTCAAACGTTCCAAATCGTCACGCAATTTGGAATCCAAATTGATTGTATTTACCATCAATGATATCCTTTTGTCTGTTCAAGAACCAGTTGGGAACTTTGTAATGCAATGGGTTGGAGATGATGGTGACAACCTTTTCAACCTCCTCTTCAGTGCATTCACCGGCACGCTTGGTCAAATCAATATCGGCCTTCTTCAAGACAATGTTGGAGTAACGACGACCAACACCCTTGATGGCGGTCATGGCGATACCAACTTTGCGTTTACCATCAATGTTGGTATTCATGATACGCAGGATGTGCTGGAACTTTTCTGGGATAACGAGCGACTAAACACCAGCAAAAAGAAATAAACAAAAAATGCATTCAAAGTTTGTGAATATTTTTGCATAGTTTGGCCAAAATCGGTTAAACTTTTGGGAGCAACATTTGAATTTGGGCTATATTTAAATCTGAACCGATCTTACCCACTTTCTCCATAGTTTTGTTTAGTTAGATTATAAGATGTAGTGCGAAATTTAAAGAAAATCGAGCACAATATGTGGCTTTTAAAGCGGCAAAAGTCAAATCGGGAGCGACATTTGTATGGGGGCTATATCAAAATCTGAACCGTTCTTACCCAATTTCTGCATAGTGTTTCTAGTTGGATTATAAGATGTTGTCCCAAATTTAAAGAAAATCTGGTACAATATATGGTTTTTAAAGCGCAAAATTTAAATCGGGAGCGACATTTGTATGGGGCCTATATCTAAATCTAAACCGATCTAGCCCGCTTTAGCCACAGGTGTTTCTAGTTAGATTATAAGATGTTGTGCCCGCTTTAGCCACAGGTGTTTCTAGTTAGATTATAAGATGTTGTGCCAAATTTAAAGAAAATCGATCAGAATATGTGGCATTTAAAGCGGAAAAAGTCGAATCGGGAGCGACATTTATATGGGGCTATATCTAAATCTGAACCGATCTTACCCAATTTTTGCATAGGTGTTTCTAGTAATATAATAAGATGTTGTGCCAAATTTAAAGAAAATCGAGTACAATATATGGTTTCTACAGAGGAAAATGTCAAATCGGGAACGACATTTGTATGGGGGCTATATCTAAATCTGAACCGATTTGACCTATTTTCACCATAGATGTTCTTAGTTTAAATATAAGATGTTTTGCCAAATCTGAAGACAATCTGATACAATATGTGGTTTCTAGAGCGGAAAAAGTCAAATCGGGAGCGAAATTTGTATGGGAGCTATATATAAATCTGAACCGATCTGACCGATATTCACCATGGGTGTTTCTAGTGGAAATATAAGATGTTTTACCAAATCTGAAGACAAACTGATACATTATGTGGTTTCTAGAGCGGAAAATGTCAAATCGGGAGCGAAATTTGTATGGGAGCTATATATAAATCTGAACCGATCTGTCCGATCTTCGCCATGGGAGTTTCTAGTGGGAATATAAGATGTTTTACCAAATCTGAAGACAATCTGATACAATATGTGGTTTCTAGAGCGGAAAAAGTCAAATCGGGAGCGAAATTTGTATGGGAGCTATATATAAATCTGAACCGATCTGACCGATATTCACCATGGGTGTTTCTAGTGGAAATATAAGATGTTTTACCAAATCTGAAGACAATCTGATACATTATGTGGTCTCTAGAGCGGAAAAAGTCAAATCGGGAGAGAAATTTGTATGGGAGCTATATATAAATCTGAACCGATCTAACACATTTTTACCACAGGTGTTTCTAGTTACAATATAAGGTGTTTTGCCAATTTTAAACAAAATCTGTTGTAATATGTGGTATCTAGAGTGAAAAGAGTCAAATCGGGAGTGAAATTCGTATGGGGGCTATATCTAAATCTGAACCGATTTTCTTCAAATTAAATAGCGTTCGTCCTTATCCCGAAAAACATCGTTGTGCAAAGTTTCATTTGGTTCTGTCTACAATTGCGACCTGTATCGTGATTACAAGAATAGATGGACGGACAGACAGACAGACAGGCAGACAGACAGACAGACAGACGGACATTGCTAAATCGACTCAGAAAGTGATTCTAAGACGATCGGTATAATTAACAATGGGTCTATCTCGTTTCCTTTTGGGTGTTACAAACAAATGCACAAAGACATAATACTCTCGTGGAGTGTATAAAAAGTATAGATAAGAATCACTATGATATCATAATGAAATCTAAAAACATTCTTAATAAAAGCAAATAATTTGCTTGATGGTAATCCGTAGCTTAACTATGAGTGCCAAACTTTGGACAAATTTGTAGTATATCTAATTGGGATCTAAATTAATAATTATGTAAAAATCAATTGGCGAGACGAAATTCTTCCTTTCTGCGAAAAAGTATTGGAGTAACTAACCTAAGAATTTTTTATGTAGACATTTTTTACTTATACACAAGAAAGTATACTTTAATTTCTAAATAAAATACAAATTGCATTTTTAAATTTCTGAGTATAGAAATCGGGTGGGACATTTGTATAAGGGCTATATCAAAAAATTGACCACCTATTCCACTTCCACAACAGCTGTGCTTAGGTCAAATATAATATGGTGTGGCTATTCGTATATTCCGTTTGCAATGAGTGGTTTCTAACATTTGCGATGCGACATTTTTATGGAGTTGTATCTAAATCTGAACCGATGAACAGTCTGAGCAGTTTCTGTTACTTCCAATGTTTTGGGAGTTTGCAATTATAATACAAATCCATTTCGACAAACGAAGAAAACTGTTATATACATACTTATTTCTCTTTGTTCATTTACAATAACTAATGACATGTTTACCGCAAACAAACTAATTTGTCCCACAAAAGAAACTCAAAAACGATGTTCATGTGTTTAAAATTTCGATTCTACGAAATGCATTTTTTCTCTGCGTGTAGATCTCTATTTTAAAATCTACTTTAAAGTTGCGAAACAGTAAGAAATGAGTTTCAACTTACTAAAATTTTTGTTATATTTATCACTTATGTCAAATATTTTTCAGAGTTAGTATTTTTTTGTACATATGTAACAAGTATTATTCAGAAGAGAAACAACAAATTCAGTAACTTGGATCTACGTAGGAAAACGAAACTCTAAAATACCAATTATTTGTTTTTTTTTTTTTTTAATTAAAATTTCTAGTTGTTTCTTCTTCCATTTCATTGAATACAAAAAAAACGGTATTTGTTATTCGAATTTATTCATATTTAAGATTATAAAAATGAAGAAACATTTACAAATATTTTTTATTTAATCGGAATATGAGTATAAAGATTTTGAGTAAACATCCTGTACTCATGTCCTATACAAATTAAAAAACCCAAAACTCTTTAGACATCCTATTTAGACCCATACTTTGTCAAAAAGCATGTCCAATTTTCTGCATTTATCACAGAAAAAATGCGGAACTGAAGGGTTTATCACCGAGGAATTTGATAGTTTTTTGTGTAATATTTCTTTAAAATATATATCGAGGGCTTATATTCAATAGTGGCTATGAGCCATTTTCTCAAAATGAGTTTTTGATGCCAAACTATTCTCAGATTTGGATGTCATCTGTCGTATAAATTTGGTAAAGATTTTTTTCTAAATCCATGTTTTAATTTTCTGATTTGGCTATCTCCTCGCACGTTAGTTTGTGACTGCATAAGTGGCTATGAACATAAAAATAATAGAAATAAAATAGTTCAACAATGGAGCAGCATAAAACCGAAGGTTATAATTCGCTACAACGACTTTGTTTAAAACATTTTTCTAGATTTAGGGCATATCGTACTATCAAATTCCATCATTTCGCGTTAATAGCATTTTGATTCCCCAGTTATCAGGCTAAAATAGGAAAAATGGTGGCTGTAAAGTCAAAAATTGTGAAAAGTATATTTAGAAAAACCGACGTCACTTTTTATTATATTGAGAATACCAAAATATTTCTTTGACATGTGATTGCTGACTTCATGGGGAATATTTGTGTATGAAAAGTTTCAGAATTATGAATGAAGAAAGTTAAAATATAAGGAAGCGATTTTCGCGACTGGCTACATATATGTTACAAGCGACCAATCTGACGGATGAATAAACAATAATTTTATTCTTATTTCAACATTCATAGTGCTCAATTTTGAAACCGCGAATAATAGGATATTTCGAAAACTTTTTAATCGTAGCAATTAGTAATCCTTATTAGATTAAACTGTAGAAGAACGATTAATAATTTATCTTCAAATTAAGGAGAAAATCAGTTTTTTTCGGTCTCCTGAAAATTTATGTTTTTGTTCATAGCCACTTATGAATATAAGCCCTCGATATGTATGCAACTATTTAAAAAAGGTTCTACACTTCGAGAACAAGTCTGTTAATAAAAGCAGCGTTTGTCTGCTGCCTAACAGCAGACACTTTTCTGCTATTACAGCTTTGGCATAACAGCAGTTTTCTACAATCTTACATCACCATTCTCATTGCTAAAGAGTTTGCAGTCTACTAAAATTGGCTGTTGTTAATTAAAATATAAAAATAGATAAGCGTTCATAAGCGAGTTTAGCTCGAATTTTCTTTTATATTAGCTTGGGACAATATGCATATCATATGTATTGCTAAAAACAGCAAACAGCTGTTTACCATCTCAGCAGATACAAATCTGCTGTCTCTTTTTGAACAGCTGAAAATCTGCTCTTTCAGTAGACTTTCTGCTTTCTTTTACTGACATATTCCTTTGAGTGTACTGATAGATGGATTACTGAAATGCAATTTTGCAGACAATGTCTGTCGGACAAATGTATCAAAATATTTCTCGAAGATCCTGGCAATAAAGCAAACGCTGCAATAAATGTTTATGGCAGATTATCATGAAAATTTTGAGAAATATTTCATGTTGTATCAGTTTTGCATACTCTGAAGCAAAACTATTTGTTTGATTTTTTTAGTTAAATTGAACTTATTTTAATTTCACCTTTTTTTACGTAAAAAATTACTCGTTTTGAAAAAAAAATCAGCAAAATTGTCCTCAGTTTGAGTAAATATTTTTCAACAAAATTTTACTAAGATTTAGTAAAAATGTACTTAGTTTTAGGAAAATTTTGCTTAAATTTAGTAAAAAATTACTTGGTTTAAGGAAAAATTTATTTAGATTTAGGAAAATTTCAGCAAAATTCTACTTATGTTTGCTAAAAATGTACTTGGTTTCCTAAATTTTAGTTAATTTTAACTCATTATAGGGTTAACTGTTTATGAGTGTAGATGAAAACCCCCCCCCCCCCCAGGGGAAAATCCTGCGCACGGGCCTGGTGAACTGGATCAATGTTTCTCGCAGCCTTCCTGAAAATTCAACCCATGTTAATGGCAATCCAAAGTTCGGAGATTCGAATAACTGATAATGATGATTCGATAAAGTTGAAGCTACTTCAAGACGTCAAGCCGAAAAACGAAGGTGGAGCTATTGCAATCGCAAAACAGATACTAATAATCGCAAAACATACTAATAATTCCTTCCCATTCACTTGTGGAAATGCGTAAAATGTTACGGGATATTAACATATTATCGACTTTTTTGGAAGTTGTTTAAATGAATTTCCTCAAAAGCACATTTGAATTTTGACATTTGCGGGTATACTTAAATTTTAAAAATTAATTTTTGGCAACGGACCTCAAGCTAGTTCAGATAGGAATATATGGAGTCAATTTCGAAAGATTTCAGTGCGCTGAATCTGATTATGAAATGTCCTATCCACAAGAACGAGTATGCACAAAGATCAAACATACAAATGGCCAACACTTTGTAGAATTATCCTATAATGCAGCATTTTCCCCATTTTTATTGATTTAAGAAAAACCGGATCCGACCGTTATTTTTTTTTCATAAAAAGAACACCGAGCAATAGGGTTTTTTGAAATCACGGTTTTCGAATAACCCGAAAACTGACATTTGATCACTCTACGCACATTGCTAAATCTGTATAATAAACGATGGGTCTATCTCCTTTCGTCTGTTACAAAGAAATGCACAAAGACATAATACCCTAGTTGAGGGTATAAACATAATAGGAACCGCTAGATTTCAAAAATAAAAACACGACATTTATTGACAATAAATAGAAGGATGTAATACTTTGTGAAATATTGGCGGACTTCGGCCGGGATTTAAGGGGTTTTCCTCTGGTGTAAAACACATTACAACTGACTAGTTTGGGCGAGTTATTTACTTGATGAGTCCAAGTATTTGGTTGAAAAGTCACTGCGAAGGTAACTGAAATCGGTCGCCATCATGACAGTGCAGCCAAGTAATAAATATCACCATGACTTTGTAAATACATTTTCATTCTATAAAATATAGATGCTGTATGGATATAGATGGCCAATATCCAACTTCAAAAACAACAACAAATGAAAAAATTAAATAATATATATATATAATATATACATATCAAAATCATAAAATGGTATGTATTCTGAAATGATATTCTAATAAAAAACTGTTTTTCTATATTTTGTCACAAAATGTTTATTTGTTTATTCATATATTCACTTTATGTTAATATATGAATTCTCCATACGAACCGAAATGCCAAAGATAAGGCCGAATAAAGAATTTAATTAAATTCAAATATAGGTATGGGAGAAACGGCGCATTCCATACTGATCAAAATCTTACTACTTATTTAAATTGTTTTCTCGGTGTCAGTAGATACTTACAACAAATATTTACTTCACTAGTAATTGATATTGATGGATAAACAAAATTCGAAAGTCGCTAAAATAACACGGCACTCATCATCCAAAAAAAAAAAAAACAAGCAACACCCCTCGAGGTTTATGTATTGCATGCATTCCCGGAAACGGAAATGTACTTTAACAACATGAAGCATTTGAGTTAATTAAATAAATAATTAAGGGTTTCCGTTTAACAGTAATGCAAACACACATACTACTACCACAATCTATAATACAATAGGTTCATCTGGTTCGAAGAGAGGGTAAGATAACAACGCACACCCAGACATACTTCAGGCTATATGTAATGAGTATTTATTTATACATGGATATGTGTACAGTGTAACCTCGCTAATCCAATTATATAGGAATGTGGAATGTTGATTTTATTGCGGTTTCATCATACGGCGTAAATGTAAACATCACTTTTTTGTAATTCAAACCTAAATATACTTGCCATCTTTCCTAACAAATTAAGACTTAGTCTCGATGTAGGCTTAAAAATTAGTTCCAATCGTTTGTGGTTGCCCACAAGCTTTTCAGCTGACTATGCCAACGATGGCATTTTTCTCAGTTTGCGAGCCGGACCAGAGGAAAAAATTACCAACAAGCACTGCAAATACATCTTAGTATTAGTAGTATTTAGGCACATTTCTTATTTTTTTTGTAATATACACTCAAAAAGTACCACTTTCCACTTTCTAGCCGAATACCATCCAATTCGGTGAAAAAGTGAAAAAGGAGAGAATTTATGTATGTTTCCTAATCATACGCTAATATGTCCTGACCCAATATGTCAAATCGAGAAGAATATTTGTATCGGGGCTATATCCAAACAGGGAATAAAGTGACCCACTTACACAATAGGTTCTTCCAGTTCAAGTATAACATGTTATGCTCAATTTTAAGAAATTAGGTGAATATACGTGCTTTCTGGGCGGAAAAAGTCAAGTCGGGAACGAAAATTGTATGGAAGCTATATATAAAGCTGAACTGATCGGACCCATTTTTACCATGTGTGTTTCTATTGGAAATATAAAATATTTTGCCAAATTTGATCTGTTAAAATATGTGGTTTCTACAGCAGAAAAAGTGGAATCGGGAGCGAAATTTGAATGAGAGCTATATGTAAATCTGAACCGATATAACACATTTTCATCACATGTGTTTCTAGTTGCTGTTAAAATATGTGGTATCTGGAGTGAAAAGAGTCATATCGGGAGTGAAATTCGTATGGGTGATATATCTAAATCTGAACCGATTTTCTGCGAATTAAATAGCACTCGTAATTATCCCGAAAAACTTAGTTGTGCAAAGTTTCAATTGCAAGAATAAATGGACGGACAGACGGACACTGCTAAATCGATTCAAAAAGTGATTCTAAGTCCATCAGTATAATTAACAATGGGTATATCGCGTCCTTTTGGGTGTTACAAACAAATGCACAAAGACATACTACTCTGGTGAAGTGTATATAAATGTATAACACTGTATCGGTCATCTAGACCGAAAAAGAGTGTTACAAATAAAAACTACCGTGTTTATCATATGTGTGAACAAGCCTGTCGAGGCGTGGAAATGATTGAAGTTATCGTTGATTATCGCAAAAAATATCCGAGTTTTGAAAAAATGTAATTTGATACAAAATATTAATAATAATATTATACATTAATAACATCAGCGATTTCTTTAGTTCTCCCATTTTTGTTCGCGCAAATGATTGCGGCAATGACATTTTTATACCGATCCAGCTCATATTTTTGTCAATTTATTTTTTACCCTTAGCTCACAAAACTGTGCAGATAACCTACTTGGGAAACAGTTTCGCAGACAATTTTCTTCAACCAAACTTTGGTATGCATTTGCTTGTTATTGACTTTTCAGACATCATGCGAAATCAATCGATTCCACCTTGAAATGACATAAGGTCGATTTCGCCTGCAGTCTGAAGAGACTATTATAACTTATAAATTATGCTGGCTATGATCAACCTCCGCACAGAAGGTTGAAATCGCCAAATAAAATTGAGATTAATTCAAAAATCTAAATTTATTATTTGAAAATTTTTTTATTATACGATTAAAGAATAAAAAATAATAGAATAGAATAAAAATGATGTAGAACATTACCGAAAATATCAATGAAATGTGTTTTTTTACTTTTCCAATTGCATTGCCTTAAAATCAAGAAGTTTTGAATTTTACGCGATCAGTTGTGAAAACTTCAAAATGACATATTTTAAAGGATAATATCGTTTTGCCCATTGATGAAAAGTTATACTTTGATTATGAAATCTTCAAGTTCAGATATATAAGAATATTTTTACAAAAAAATGTTTTATCGAAAGTATTGTAGAAATATTTTTAAAATTTTTCGAAAATATGTCTAAATTTAAGATATTTTCAAAATATATGTGGAGATTACGAATTTCTAATTAAATTACAATGTGTTAGCTTCAATATTCCGCAGTTACATGTTGTCCACTTCGTGGACTAGGGTATTATAAATGTTTGTAACACCAAGAAATAATCGAGCTAGACCCATCTTTAAGTACACGGATCGGCTTAGAAACACCAACTGAATCGATTTAACGATGTCTGTCTGTCCGTCCGTCTGCTGTCCATCTAAGCATGTTTGCACTCTACAGGTCGGAATTGTTGTCCGATTGTCGTGGAATTTGGCAGAAGTTATTTTTTTGGCCCAAGGACCATCGGTATTGCATTTGGAGGAAATCGGTTCAGATTTAGATATAGCCCCCATACAAAAGTCGCTCCTTATTTGACTTTTTCCGCTCTAAAATCCACATATTGTACCCGATTTTCTTTAAATTTTGCAGAACATCTTATAATCCAACTAGAAACACGTATGCAAAAATTGGGTAAGATAGGTTCCGATTTAGATATAGCCCCCATACAAATGTCGCTCCCGATTTGACATTTTCCGCTCTAGAAACGACATATTGTACCCGATTTTTTTTTTAAATTGGCACAACATTTTATAATTGAACTAGAAACACCTATGATGAAAGTGGGTATGATCGGTTCAGATTTAGATATAGCCCCCATACAAATGTCGCTCCCGATTTGACTTTTTCCGCTCTAAAATCCACATATTGTACCCGTTTTTCTTTAAAATTGGCACAACATCTTATAATCCAACTAAAAAACCTATGGTGAAAGTGGGTAAGATCGGTTCAGATTTAGATATAGCCCTTATACAAATGGTGCTCCCGAATGTCTAATAGATTTAGGCCAAATTTTACATATACACATACATCAACAAATACAATTACAGGATGCAAAAATCCGTCCCGATTTCACTTTTTGACCGAATTGAATTGCATTGAGATGCCCATACTTTGGTATAACTTTGGTATACTACTGTATAATTTGTATTTGTCTGGCGGACAATTGGATCAATTACCATATTATTTACCATATTCGTTAAATTTGACTAAAGATGAATTTATAGCATATAAATTATATGAATATAATTTGTATGAACTACATAAAATTGCTCCTATGAAATACATGGGTTTAGTAATAAAAAGCGAGGTACATGCGCAGGGAGTGGTGTAGGGTATTATATAGTCGGCCCCGCCCGACTTTAGCCTTTCCTTACTTGTTTTTACTTGTTGTCGTTTTATATCTGCATAATTAGTCTTATTTGGTGACTTTTTCACGTTCTCGTTATATTCTGAGCTGTTTTGGGTAATTATATTAATTTTTATGTTGTTCCGTGTTGTGACTATTAATATTTCTTTTAATTTGTTAAAAACAGCTCTTTTCAAATTGGCTGGAAAAGGTGTCGAAAAGGTAAGATTTTCCATCAAAACTTTCATATTTTGCAAGTAAAATATCTTGGCTAAACACTTGCTTGTGTAAATCTTTATGACAATTACGAAACAGTTTGAACACATTATTGGGAATGAATATGATTGTACTTCGACATTTTGATTTATTGCATATCGTGTTAATACCATAACCATCCGCTTTGAGTATTTCAGGAGTTACAGGCGATTGAAATTGCCTTTATAAAAATTTCATTTCATTTTTATTTTGTTTTTCTTGAAACACGCATAAAATATTTTAAGAAAAGAATACGTACACACAATTTCGAATCAATCCAAGGTTAGGATGTAAAAGAGTTTCGTTGCTGCAACCGAATTATTTGCAAACTGAATTTTGATAGTCCCATGTACAATCTCACTTTTCAGTTGTGATAATTTCGTTTGTTGCAACTAATATATTTAGTTGGGACAATATCCACACGATATTTATTTAGATCCACCCACCGAATTTTACTTGAAGAAACCGATTTCTTCGCACGTGTATACCATCAGTTGAAAGAACCATGTTATTCTGTCGTGGATATCGATTCTATGCTGTTAGTATTTATTATAATAGGATTTTTACTGTAATTTGTTTACTTTTTTATTTTATTGTACTCATAGTTAGAAATAAATAGAATTATTAAATCAAAATAAATTTCAATGCATCTCACCTTGATATATGGCAAACTAGAGATGGGTGAGTGAGTGATTTATGACTCACGTTCACGTAGAAAAAAATTTAATCACGCACAAAGATTTTTCGTTCCTCACGTTCACGTAAATCACGCAAACAATTTCCACATTTCTATTTCATATTCTATATCTAACGGCGATGCAATGCCGATAATTGTACTTTTTAAATCACTTTACGTTTGTGATGTTTGTCTTAAATTCATATTTCTAACATAATCCAGACATCTTAATAATGCCGTTTAGGGTTTTTAATCAGCTATCAGTACTAGCAAGGTAATACTGTACTTAGATATAAATATACATTCATACACATGTATGACTGTTGTCCTTGTATGCGCTGCTTTAATTAGTAATGAAATTAGTTATGCAGGTATTATAAAATTTAATGAGGTAATAACAGCAATACACAAACAACAAATCCATAAACAAACAAGCCGCATACAAATAATGTACCATAAATTAAACTCACACGCGCACTCACACAGGTCAAACGAACGGTAAAAAGATTTGACTTAATCCTTCTTAGTTATAAACACCTGATATTATATGAGGAGCAAATACTCATTACAATTTATTTGGATCAAATCCCCATATCAAATACATAAATAGAAGCACAAATAAATAAAGTCGAAAAGTGATTAATCCAATTTAATCCACATTAGAGCTTTAATAATTCGATGTCAAAATACTAGTGTATACTAGGCTGGGTCGCTGTCCATACAAATGGAACCCACAAAAATAAAGTTTGGATTGTTTAATGATGATTTGCAAAATATTTGGTTCTTGGAAATAATAGACCCTTGAAAGTACTTTAAATTTTGATTCTTGTCTCATAGTAACTTACTGGTCGAATTATTAGACGTTTATAGTAATTTGTTGTGGATTTTCACAGTGACTATCGAAAACTTTTTCGTATTTGGTGGTAGTATTTTATAAAAAATTAATAGCTGCAGTCAATACCTTTCGAATGATGCCTAAATGATGAACATCGGAATGAAATTGACGCCACAGATCTCATTTTTGGAACAAGTGTTTGAACATTTTGGCTGTGAAAACCATCAGGCATTAAATTATTTCACAAAAATGGTGTCAGTGACGTCATTTTTCGTCCGATATTCATCATTAAGGCATCATTCGAAACGTTTATTTATTTCTAAAACAAGAATAGAAATTTTCATTTAAAGTGCTTCCAAGGGTCTATCAATTCAGACAACAAAATTGAACAATTGATTTTTAGAGGTATTTTCAGGAGCGTTTAGCTCACACATGGCTTGATCGACTGACGAAATATTTTGTAGATCATCATTAAACAATCCAATCTTCATTTCTGGGCGGTGGCCGCAGCAATTTATTTTCGTGGCCCATCCTAGTGTATACTATGTAAGTAGATGGCAGCGGAACGAGTTTCAGCAAAGTCTGGTGTATCCGACTATATGTTAATATGTCACCACTACTAACGTACCAAAAGTAATATAAAACGAAAAAGAGGGAAAAGCAACACTTTTTGTAAAAAAAGCGGGATAATGCGGGATGAAAAATTTAAGCGGGACTGGACATCAAAATGCGGGATAGTCCCGCGAAAAGCGGAATGGATGGTCACCTTAGGTATACTAGGTCACGAATCGACAAATATTTTGTACACTCAAAGTAATTATATAAACCTTATCATCTATATATATATATATATATATAAACAAGCTGCTTTACTGACTCAGTCAGTCAGTCGACTTATCATTGACCAGTGCCCAGATCAAAAGGCTGGGTAGTTCCCAAATATGACGTAGACGTCGACTAAGAAAGGGTTTTACGAAATTCGTACTTTTAGGGGCAAAGTGGGACAAAAAAGGGTAAACATTGAACCTTCGTCCTGACTAAACGGCAGCAGCTAGCAACAGGAAATTCGGTGTGTTCCTAGCACTGACCATGCAGACGAGCTATAAATAAGCATTTTTTGAAATTTGTTATTTTAAGGAGGAAAAAGACAACAAGGGTTAAGAACGGCACCAATTTATGCATTTCTCTGACAACGTAGACTTGCAACATAAATGGATTTTCCGAAACATGTACTTTTAAGGGGCAAGCGCGACAAAAAGGGATACAAATGGTACCAACTAAAGTAGTGCAGTAATAGCCGTGCAATTTGGTGTGTAAATTCTTCTGACAACGTAGAAGTGCAATCTAAATGGATTTTTCTCGTAGTTTGTACTTATAAGAATGAGCGGGACAAAAAGGGATAAAAATGCTACTAACGAAAGTATTGTAGCTATGGTCGTGAAATTTGGTGAGTAAATTCCTCTGACAACGTAAAAGTGCAATCTGTGGTTGTAATTTCCTTTGAATGTGTATGAGTGCTATCTAATAGGAGATTTCCAAATTACTATTTTAGATTTATCTATATCTACCAAAAGAAAATTAAATAAATACTATCCAAAAACAGAGACGGATAAAACTAATGACAAATAACTGGATTTTTCGAGTGCGAAGCAGCGTGTACTGCTAGTATACCATAATATAGCAGATTCCGAATATACGTATGTAAGTTATAGGTTTTAATTAAACAAAGTAATATGGGTGATTTGTGTGGGAGGTACCAGAAGGGGCGTGTCAATTTCGCTCCTCTCCGAACTTAAACTAAGTTTGGGAAAAATATTACAGTGTGCAAAGTTTGAATAAACTCCGTAACCGTTATCGAGTACATCACCCAGCCAGACGGACGGACGGACATGGCTCAAACTGATTAAAAAGGCGTGGAACGGATTTGGTCCAAACATACGACACTAAGTATGTTTGGACCAAAATTAAGTCAGCCCTTCAATACGTTACACTTGTTTCTGTCCCACTTGATATATACCCTCCTACTCTATATAGTGAGTGTATAAACATCAGCTAAATTGGTCGGAAATTACAGAGAAACTGTTACTATCACTTGACGTAACTCGACGAATATGAGATGGCAATTCTACGAAATTGCGAAATATAATAGTAGTACCGAAAAGGTTTTTGGTTTGCACATGGAATTACGGGACGAAATGAGCACAGCTAATACTATTGATTTGAAACTACACATTCGTTTACGTTAACTATTTGTTTTATACTTTTTATAAAAGCTGGAAACACCACCCTTAGTATTCTAGTAGCCTGGTAATATTCTAGTTGCATCTCCTTTCCTCGTTTAGTCATTTAAGGCAACTTCAACACAGTACACGGTCCTGCCAATTACTGTATTCCAAATACCTTTAAGTAACAACATACATTTTCAGGGTTTTGAGGCTAGCAGCTACAAGATTAAACCATATTCCTATATCCACTAGAGTGGCTTCAAAAAAAGTTGTCGATGTTCCGGACTAAAATGAAAGTTTGATTTGTTTTATGCATTCTCCCGAAAATTTCCCTTTTGTCATTGTCCGTTCGTTAGCTGGGCACGATCAAAATAACCTCTATAAAACAAGTTTTTCATTAATAAAAATTCATGGTGTGAATGGTATTTCAAAAAAAAAAACACCGCTAGGGATTTAAATCTTACCTTAGCGCTAACCATATCAAAATGTTGCTACATAACCCAGTATAAATGACATTTTTTACGATTTTAGTGCAATTTTTAAATCCGCTATATCTTTGTCATTTTTAGTCCGATTTGTGTTTTAAGGAGCTCGTTGGAAAGCAACCGATCGCTAAATGTGATTTTTTAATTACACCACTCATTAAGGGTCGAAATTTTTTTCATCGTGTTGGTCCTGAATGGGTTAAAATTGAGGTAAATGCTAAAATTTTCGGTTATTTGTAAAAAACATGCACCGTTGTCCAATACAAATCAGCTTTTAGTAAAAAACTGCTGCATTTTGGATACAAAAGCAAAATGACTTCGGCGTCGTCGTTATATAAGATTTGATAGCTATCAATGATTTATAGAACCCCAACTTTTAGACATCAAACTGCTGTTGATTTATATTAGACTGACATTTCTAAAGTTTAGTAGTTGCAGTTGCAAAAGTGATTTCAAATAATTAATTAAAAATACCAATTTTAGTTAATATTAAAGCAACATTAACAAGAGTACATATGTTTAAGTACATAGCACTAAGATCTAAATAAAAAACGTTACTTAATTTTATGTTAGACAAATTCTTTTTGAGTATTCAATTTGCTGAATTGTTTGTACGAATCAATTCTATTGGCAATATGAGCAGGGCGACTTTTTGTCAATGACAGATAGAATTTCTGGCAATTTATAATTAGTAGTCTTTATCACATTGTGGAATTAGCATTGTTCATTTTCCATTTACATCGAAATGTAGCAGTGTTTTTACCAAAAACTGATTTGTGTGTACTTTTTTCTCCCTCAGAAAAGAAGCCACTCACATGTGTATTTGCAGAAATATATGTTATTGAAACATGTAAATTGTTGGCTGCTTCCAAAAATTCTTATTTTGAAATTTAACGGCCGTTTGTTTTTGTTGCGTGTATCTTTTAAATAAATAAAATGCCAGCAAATATTTAAAGTACGAATTACATATAAACTATTCGATAGCTATGTATATAAATCGAAGCGATTTTCAGCATTTCACACGTTCTTAGCCGTTGTAAATCATTTGCAATTTAATTTCCGTTGTCATTTATGGTCCCTGAATATCCCTCCTCTCGCAGACACTCTGGTCATACGCGAGTGTGTACATCATCAAGCCGTCGTGGCACATTGGCGGGCGGCTTAAATGCCCCATATGTGGCATGGATGGTTGGTTGGTTCGTTATTCGGTTTAGTGGCGTTATGTAAACAGCGATGCGTATTATGTGAATTTATGTTATACTGACACATCGCCAATATCTATATTTCAATTGCACAATATCGACGCTTCCGTTGGTGCACCTTTGCCGTCATGCCCAGCAACCTTTTCGGACGGTCGAAAAAAATTGAAATGTTTAGGTTTTTTAAAACGATGTAAGATATATTTCACACCCTCTGATCTTCTCAATATCTATACTAAAGGGTGATTTTTAAGAGCTTGATAACTTTTTTTTTAAAAAAACGCATAAAATTTGCAAAATCTCATCGGTTCTTTATTTGAAACGTTAGATTGGTCCATGACATTTACTTTTTGAAGATAATTTCATTTAAATGTTGACCGCGGCTGCGTCTTAGGTGGTCCATCCGCTTAGTCCAATTTTGGCATTTCCACGTTTTTGAGTAACAGAGACCCAATTGGTGCGAACGGCGACGAATCGAAAATTGGTGATCATCATTAACACTGGCCGATACAGCTGCGATATTTTCTTCAGTTCGCACTCTACGTAAGCGTGTTGGTGGTTTAATGTCCAACAATGTAAATTTGGTGTGAAATTTAGTCACAATAGCCCGAATAGCCGCTTCAGTGGGTCGATTAAACTGACCAATGAACTTTCTTAACAGAGCACGCATTTTGATAATAAAATTCAATAATTTGCAAGCGTTGTTCGTTTGTAAGACGATTCATGATGAAATGTCAAAGCATACTGAGCATCTTTCTCTTTGACACCATGTCTGAAATCCCACGTGATCTGTCAAATACTAATGCATGAAAATCCGAACCTCAAAAAAATCACTCTTTACCTACATCAGACCAAAGATGGAATACAACTCCCATATATGGTCGGGTGCTCCAGCTTCATCACTGGAGCTACTTGACCGTATCCAGAGGAGGGCGATGGTGTTGATAGGTGAGGGTAGGATATCCAATTCAATTGTCTCCCTTGAACACCGTCGTAATGTTGGTTGTGTGTCATTGTTCTATCGATACTTTAATGGTGTTTGTCCTTCGAAAATTCATGATCTTATACCGCCCGTGAGAACGTTCGGTAGAGATACGCGACTCTCCAGGAACGCTCACCCATTTGTTGTCTATTGGACAACCGGCCGCACTACACATTACAGAATAAATTCGTTCTTCGCCCGTACTATCCGTATGCGGAAGCAAGGGAGTAGTGTAGTAGAAGACTTCCGGCAAATATCTTTCCCTCCAATTGCGACATTCAGGGATTCAGAACAGATGCCAACAGACACTACTCCCTCTTTGCTCCTTCGAATACCAGATCTTCCTTCTGCCAACGCAATGCACTGAATTTATAGGGGACATTCCCTGAGTGTTCGTTCAGTGAAAAAAATTCAAATTGTTATAAAAAATGTATTCAACTACAACTTTACCGGTCCAGTTTTTACCGGCTTGGTGCTATAGTGGGATAATGTTGTTGTAAACATTTTCAAATATTTACATAACAAAAGTAATTGTTTATGGTGACTTTTTGAATTTATCTAATGATATTTGTTTTTTATAGAACTTTGAAATCGAAATCTTTTTATCGACTGAGATTTCGTCAAGAGAATGTAAAAGGATAGCATTTAACGTTTGATTAATCGTCGTTAATGATACAACCAATCGAAGTCATTGGAGTTCTAAAATTAAAGAAGTGAAACAGCAGACAGAAAAAAATGCACATGAGTGCACTGATGAGTTATCACACAGGATATATATAACCTAGGTTGCACTACCGGGTATTCGAATGTATTCCCTTACTCATATGAGGAACATATGACCGTTCGGTTTCAGTATTCGTTGAGGTTTTTACGACGAATGGCTAATTAGGTATTCATCCGATTCTGATGTTTGTGTTCGGATCACTTTCCCATTAGCCACCTATAGACTGTTATACGCACATTTCCGGTAAAGATAGTTTTAGACGCAGAAGAAGACGCCAGATTTTATTGAATTCGGGTGCCGCATGTGGACTCAATCCTAATAAACATATTTATCTGGGAGCAATATTTCTACTTGGCCACTTTATGCGTCGCCTGTAAAACTATTAAAGGTGTGAGTTACTCTATGTGGCATTTCACGTGACGATATGCAGTTATTTCGATTTTCAATTTAGAAGGCCACTGATCGCATAATTCCAAAAGTCATATTAATTTCAAGATAAATAGGATGGCTTTAGCATTATACGATTTTCCAATGTCCAATTTTTTGTAATAGTTTATTGCAACTGCAATGATCGTTGTTTGATTCGACTCCTTTCAAATGTTGTAACGCCAATTCCTTAGCCACCTTCTGTAGTGGATCACTATCGTTTATGTTCAAATCGCAATTCTGCAAGAAACGTATTTTATATCCAGGTAACCAGCCATAATTTTGATTCGTATAACGTGGCATCCTGGAGTGAAAGCGAGCATCATAGTTGGCGATTTTCTCAATTTCTTTTTCGTAGTGTAAAATTTCTGGTGAGTCGGAATCGCACATACGATCGTGGCGGGCATAAAATTTTTCCGTTATGGCTTCCAAACGATAATCCGGATTAAATTTGTATGGATTGGTACTAGGTTTTTGTCGACAATACGTCATGATTGAAAATTAGAAAATGTATGTAGTTATCAAAAACTATGTACATATATGTATGAACATATGTATATTAGAGTGGCTTCTTTTGTGAAAAAATGTTTTTGATGTTCCCGACTAAAATGAAATATTGGTTTGTTTTACGTGTTCTTCCAACAAATTTCGCGTTCAAAATAACCTCTATAAGTCAGGTTTTTCTTGAATAAAATTGACGATGAGAATGGTATTGAGAAAAAACCCGCTAGAAGTTAAAATCTGACCCGAGCCTTAGCAAACCATATTACAACTCCAGTATAAATGGCAGATTTATACTATTTTAGTGCAATTTTTGATGCATTTTTATAAAAACCGCAATCATTTTCACATTTTTAGTTCGATTTATGTGTTTAGGCGCTCGTTGGAGAGGTATTGACAACCAATTGCAATTGTTAGAATTTTCTAACCCATCAATGGCCACACATTTTTTTCTTACTGTTAATACTCAGTGGATTAAATTCGCAGTAAAAACTGAAATATGGGGTTATTTGAATCGTAAACACATTCTAGTCTTATATAAAGCAAATTTTTGGAAAGAAATTCAAACATTTCAAATATTCCCCCATAAAAATTAAAACATGAATAATCTACATAAACTTTATAGAGGGGAAAATTTGAAATGGTTGTTAATGCTAAATTAACATAGCATAAAATTAAAAGTATATTTAGCACATGTTCTCATGTTTACATCACATTTCACCCTCACATCACATTACCATTTCACGGTAAGAAAAAAATTGTCGGCCCTTAATGGGTTACGAAGTTCTAAAAATTGCAATTGGTGATCAATACCTCTTCAACGATCCAACAAAAACACAAATCGGACTAAAACAAGTAAGGAAAGGCTGAAGTCGGGCGAGACCGACTATTTGATACACTCCACTTTCTATCCGAATACAATTCAATTCGGTAAAAAAATGAAAACGGGAAGAATTTTTGTATGTTTCCTTATCATAACCGATCTGCCCTTTTGCACCATGGCTGTTTCTAGTACAAATATACGATATTTCGTCTAATTTGAAGAAGATATGCTAAAATATGTGGTTTCTAGAGCAGAAGAAGTCAAATCGGGAGCGAAATTTGTATGGGAGCTATATATAGATCTGAACCGATCTGACCTATACACTCCACGAGAGTATTATGTCTTTGTGCATTTGTTTGTAACACCAAAAAGAAAGCGAGATTGACCCATTGTTAGTTATACCGATCGACTTAGAATCACTTTTTGAATCAATTTAGCAATGTCTGTCTGTCTGTCACTTTTGAATCGATTTAGCAATGTCCGCCTGTCCATCTATTCTTGTAATCACGATACAGGTCGGAATTATTGTCCGATTCTAACGAAACATTGCACAACGAAGTTTTTCGGGACAAGGACGAACGCTATTTAATTTGAAGAAAATCGGTTCAGATTTAGATATAGCCCCCATACGAATTTCACTCCCGATTTGTCTCTTTTCACTCTATATTCCAAATATGTTCACAGATTTTCTTCAAAATCGACAAAGCATCTCACATATTTTAACAGATATTCTTCAAATCTTGCAAAAAAATATATTATATTTCAATTAGTAACACCCATGGTGAAAATGGGTCATATCGGTTCGGATTTATTATAGCTCCCATACAAATTTCGCTCCCGGCTTAACTTTTTCCGCCCCCAGAAACCACGTATTTTCACAAAAATTCTTCAAATTAGGCATAACACGTAATACTTAAACTGGAAGAGCATATTATGTAAGTGGGTTACTTCATTCCATGTTTGGATGTAGCCGCGATACAAATATTCTTCTCGATTTGACAAATTGAGTCAAGTCATATTAACCTATGATTAGGAAACATACAAAAATCCTTCCCGTTTTCACTTTTTTATCAAATTGAATTGTATTCGGAGATAAAGTGGAGTGTCGGCCCGCCCGACTTTAGCCTTTCCTTACATGTTTCTAAATACCATTCTCTCATTCAAGAAAAACTTGATTTATATAGGTTATTTTGAACGCGTCCAGCTCATAAAAGCGAAATATTTTGGGAAAACACATAAAACAATCTCATCTCACAATCTTTCATTTTAGTCGGAACATCCACTACTTTTATTTTGAAGCCACTCTAATGTATATATATATACACACTAATATATATATACACGCAAAAAAGTCTACATACCGTTCAAAATGCGTTTTAACGGCAATAGTGGGATTTTACGCACAAGTTAATATCATTGCAAAAAATTACATTTACAAAACAAATAATTTATTAAGAAATAAAATAAGTTTATTTTTTGACGAACGGAATTACATTTTTTGTATTTTTCAAAAAGGTGGTTTTACACCGTTCCTACAAAAAGAAAACGTTTCATGTTTTTTTAGAAATTTGGCACCAAGTAAAAGAGGACGCTTTGGGCAATCGAAATAAATTTAGAAATTATGAATTGAACGATGTCCATCATAATAAATTATAACCAAATCAAACTCTTCACAGTGAACCAAGAAGCAGATGTCAGGAACTTCCTCGTGGTTGGCATCGACAGCCAACCAATGTGATCAAGGATTTTTATCGATATTAGATTTATTACTCCTTGCTTTACTTTGTATCATTGGATATCTATGCACTGGCGACCTTTCCTCCCTATACGTACTCCAAGGGGTTCACATGAGAAGGGTGTCGGGGCATGTAGTAATCACAATTGTTATTGGATGTTTACTTTTTTAGTATATAGATATCGGTTAAGTTCCCAGTCACTCAAATATGTACATTATTCCTCAATTGTTATGTGAGTTGCCTGTTTTGCTGGGTGACTCTTTCAGCTTGCCTAGGAAATGGAATGTTGGCTGTTGCTTTATTTGGGTTTCCAATCATTTTATGATACGAGCGTGCGTGTGTGCATACGCGTTTTCCTCCCATTACTAGAGGGAATAATTGTAAATATTGCACTTTAGCTGGATGCCAACAAATTGCACCAACACTCGGATACGGACGCTTCTATGCAAGTATGTTCAGACATATATGTATGTACATTAGGTCATATCTATATATATATAAATCAATGTGTGTCTGTATGTTGCGTATAGGACGCCAAACCGGTGGACCGTTTTGCCTGAAAATTTTACTGTACCTAACTTCTGGACAGAGGATGGTTCCTGGATATACTAGGTCATGATAGGACAAAGGGGGTGTGGTACATCCCACATAAAAAATATTTTAAAACTGTCAAAAATTACTCATTTTATCTTCCAAAGCATACGAAGTAAGGAAATAGGGAAAAATGAACCCGTGCAACGCCGGGTACAAAATACTACACAATTTCCAATTGAAATTGGGAAAATTCCATTTGAAACTGAGATTTTCCATTTCATTTTGAAAAAATTCCAATTGAAATTTTCCATTTCAATTTGAGAAAATTTTTTATAAAAGAATAAATCGTCACGTATGATATACTACTTCACAGCACCTAAGATTTATGCCAAATCAGATATATTCTCAATTTCAAATGGAATTTTCTCAATTTCATTTGAAAATTTCTCTATTTGAAATGTAAATTCTCATTTTCATTTGGAATTTTCTCAATTTGAAATAAAATTCTTAATTTCAATTGGAGTTTTATAATATGAAATGGAAATTCTCAATTTTAATTGGAATTTTCTCAATTGGAAATAGCAATTCTCAATTTCAATTGGAATTTCCTCATTACGAAATGAAAATTCTGTGTCGACTTAGTTCGGTGGAATATTTTGTTTATCAGCGTTTCTCATTAGAAATATGTGACCGCTGGTACTAAAGAGTGATTTTTTTGAGGTTACGATTTTCATGCATTAGTATTTGACAGATCACGTGGGATTTCAGACATGGTGTCAAAGAGAAAGATGCTCAGTATGCTTTGACATTTCATCATGAATCGTCTTACAAACGAACAACGCTTGCAAATTATTGAATTTTATTATCAAAATGCGTGCTCTGTTAAGAAAGTTCATTGCGCGCTTCCATTTTATGGTCAGTTTAATCGACCCACTGAAGCGGCTATTCGGGCTATTGTGACTAAATTTCGCACCAAATTTACATTGTTGGACATTAAACCACCAACACGCTTACGTAGAGTGCGAACTGAAGAAAATATCGCAGCTGTATCGGCCAGTGTTAATGATGACCACCAATTTTCGATTCGTCGCCGTTCGCACCAATTGGGTCTCTGTTACTCAAAAACGTGGAAATGCCAAAATTGGACTAAGCGGATGGACCACCTAAGACGCAGCCGCGGTCAACATTTAAATGAAATTATCTTCAAAAAGTAAATGTCATGGACCAATCTAACGTTTCAAATAAAGAACCGATGAGATTTTGCAAATTTTATGCGTTTTATTTTAAAAAAAAGTTATCAAGCTCTTAAAAAATCACCCTTTAATATGAACCCTGATTTAAGTCAAAGACATACATACGTTGCGAAAGTTCTGATGAGATGGTGTAGCGCCCATCGAAACTGCGCAGTCAACTATCAGCTGCAACAATAAAGGTCTCACTTTGCCTTCTTTGCTATTTTTGGGTTCTGCTGAAGACTTCGGCACAACCTATGGTCTTGAACCAAAATAAATGACAAGACATACAACATAACAGACCAACTATACATACAAACAACAACAATACACACGAGGTACAGTGAAGACGGGACATACCGTACAACAACAACCTTTGCATTGTTGCGAGCGATGCGAGCACATGCACAACATTGAATTGGCAAAGTGAGATTTTTAGTGTGTCGACTTAGTTCGGTGGAATATTTTGTTTATCAGCGTTTCTCATTAGAAATATGTGACCGCTGGTACTAATATGAACCCTGATTTAAGTCAAAGACATACATACGTTGCGAAAGTTCTGATGAGATGGTGTAGCGCCCATCGAAACTGCGCAGTCAACTTTCAGCTGCAACAATAAAGGTCTCACTTTGCCTTCTTTGCTATTTTTGGGTTCTGCTGAAGACTTCGGCACAACCTATGGTCTTGAACCAAAATAAATGACAAGACATACAACATAACAGACCAACTATACATACAAACAATTCTTAGTTTCGTAATTTCAATTGGAATTTTCTCAATATTAAATGGAAAAAATCAATTATAAGTGGAATTTTCTCAAATTCAAATGGAAATGGTGTAGTAAAAAATAAAAAATGTTTTGTTTCTCTGTCTGATAAACAAATTGCGATATTTGTAAGTCTTCCTGAAACTTACAATGTTCTTATGGTCCCGCAAACAACTAATGTGTAATTACGAATCCAATATGTATGGGAGAATAAATGTTTCAAGACTAACACAGTATTAAATGTCTTCAGTGTGATGTTATGAAAGTAGTACCATAACATATTCAATCATTAAATACCCTTACATATCGCCATTTGAATTTTTTGCAAAATTTGTCAGAAAATAGCCCACAATTTTCTATAAAACATGTCAAAATTTCAGTATGGGATCGAGGAGAACAAACGTGCCAAATTTTATATCAGAGGAACTCGGGTTCCCGACTGTGTCGAAATTTTTTGGAATCAACTCAAAGTCACAGTCCTGTACAAAAATCATTTGGTTGCTTCAAATACCATAATTTAATTTTGTAAAGGTTAAATGTAATAACATTTATATATATTATTCATTATTTCACATATTTGAAAATTTGCATGGTTGCTTAAAATGTTAATTAATTAATTAATTACAATTAATGTCAAGCATTACGTTCGCAGTGCGAAAATCTTCATCGATTTTAAAATGACGCTAAAAAATTTTAAAAAAATTGTGACAGACTTGGCTCGTTTTCGTATTATTGCAAAAAAAATTGTTTACCGTCATTTCTCTTAACTTTTTTTTTTTAAATAGTTTAAACCTTTCGCACGCAAATTGTAAATTTTGTTCTCAAAGCAAATGACTGAGTTTAAATTGTTCGTACGTTTAATAATATATATTTACTACATATTAAATACATTAATATAGATAAAAAATTTCTATTCGTTTTAAATTTCGGAAAATTTTTGGTCGGAGAAAAATATTTCGAGTGGCAACACTGCTTAAGGCTTTACTTAAAGATCACGTGAGAGCAGCCACGTAAAACAACCAACCAACTTGCCAAGAAGAACTCACAGAATTACTGTTTGGGATACATTTAGGTAAATATTACCTATTAGAAAAAAATAAAAAAAAATAATGTTTTAAATTTCGAAACGGCCTAAAGTACGTCCATGTCTGCAAATACGCAAATATTTGCATGCACAAAAATAGTCTATGAATAATAATTTATTCACTATTACAGCCACTGTTTTTTTTTGTTGGCAGTAACTACCGTTGTTGTCATTTGGCAGCATAATACGAGTATTTGTCAAAGGAATTTGTTTCGATCACGTCCATACTCGTAAATGTCGGAAACCTTAATGTAACATTGGTTGTACGTTGGTGGGAATATTTATGTTTGATCGCTGGCATATTCTACTCACACGTACACTAGAGTGGGTCGCGAATAAATACTGTGATACATACCCTAAAATGGTACGTATGTTTTACAATGCAGCTATACCAATTCATTGAACATATCATCTAATTCATAGTCTATTTGAGTTTCAACATGATCTACTTACTCTATGTATACTTTTGCTTCCACTTTCCTAGGTTGGAAAATTTTTACGTGAGTTCCCATAATGTAATAGCTGCTTGTTCTGGAAATGCCTGAAGCGATCCTATTTTTACGACAGTAATTTGGGCCACATTTTCCCTTGAGATCTAGCATTTCATCCAAAATACACGTTTAGACATTCTATAGTTTTGATCAAAAGTGGTTCGTCAGAACTATGTGGATTGTATTGTTTTTTTGTCGGTTTCAGCTAGAGGCGTAATATTTTGGGGATTTTCATAAAATAATTTACTGCTAAGTTGTAATATTGACCACGACCCAATTCAACATACATAGCATGTATGATAACATTCTGTGTACACATCTACGTCTAGTTTAAATTATGGAACCAAATTAAAACAACGTTTTGCCAAATTTTTGCATTGTTTGGTTATATGAACGCATTGTATGGCTTGAATTGTGCCGATTAAAGCATCTAGACCAAAATGTCAATTTGGTGTCATATAAACCATGTTCTACACACACATCCGCACACATGTCTTTTGCCCGATGATATGAGGGATTTGAGAATTTAGTTATATGACGCGGAATACTAAACATCCGTCAATGGCAATGGCCTGTGGCAGATAATTTCTTTACTATTAATACTCGATGTACATATCCCTTAGAAACTAACAATGTACAAACACGCAGACGTTAAGCTGGTTTAAATAGTTAGTAATGTTGCCGACAAAAATTAATGTTTGGTTTGATTTTTTGTGTTGTTCGTGTGTTTCCAAATTCAGTTTAGTTTGCTAATAAATGGTTAGTTTATTAATATAAGAAATCATTCGACTCACTTTGTTCAGAAGAGGTCCATTGGAATAAAATGGATCTTTAAGACCCTCACAGGAACCAACCTGTGGCCAAGTTTCTTATGCATTGGAGTAAAACTGTCACTGAACACCTTCTATCAATAGCCGGACACAGACAATGTTCAACGCTTTCAATCTCCTCCTTGTTCTCCCTGAAGCCTTGCATGCATATACTCGTTTTACCATCTACCGAACGAGTACTCTGTTTCGAGAACTTTTTTGGACCGAGACCAGTGGTGTCACTGAGAAGAATTATTTCCTATCAAAATTTATGGAAAAAAACTATCAAAATCGTAAATGTCAACCATTCACGCTGCTTATATTAATTATACTAGCAGTATCCGCTGCTTCGCACGCGAAAAAGCCAGTTATTTGTTAATTTTATCCGTCATTGTTTTTGGATAGTATTTATTTAATTTTCTCTTGGTGGATATAGATAAATCTAAAATAGTAATTTGGAAACCTCCTATTAGCTAGCACTCACACACAGTCAAAGGAATGTGCTTGTCGATATGCACTATTTTAGCTGAACTACTTCGTATGTATAATTTTCTACCAAGTTTTGAACAAAATATTACAACCATTTATATCCTCGATCTAATGTTTCTAGATTCAGCCAGCCAGTTTATAACTTTTAGCACTTCTTTCCCAAAAAGTACACATTTTGAAAAATCACTATAGGTAAAATGTGTTTTTGCTTCCCTTAAAAATATGTACTTTATTTGGTAACGCATTTATTCCTTGTTGTCCCGTATTCCCCCTTTTAAGTACAAATTTTGAAATATTCATTTATATTCCGCGCTTACGTAATTAAATGATTGTACAGCATTTTTATCCCTTTTCGTCCCGCGCACCCAATAAAAGTACAAATTTCGAAAACTCAAACTACTGCGCTTCTATAAGGTCAGAAAAATACTAAAGTTGGTACCATTTTTATCCCTTTTTGTCACGCTCGCAACTTAAAAGTACAAATTTCGAGAAATCCATTTATGTTGCAAGTCTACGTTGTCAGAGAAATTTAAACACAAAATTTCACGACTATAGCTGAAATATTTTAGTTTGTACTATTTTTATCCCGCTCATTGTTTATAAGTACAAAATTAGAAAAATTCGTTTAGATTTGCGCTTCTCGTTGTCAGTGGAACTTACACACCACATTTCACGACTATAGCTCCAATACTTTAGTTGGTACTACTTTTATCCCTTGTTGCTCACCCCTTATAACAAAATTTTAAAAAACCATTTAGATTGCGCTTTACACACAGTTTACACTCCAAATTTCCCGACTATAGCTGCAATTCTTAAACACTTTTTGTCCCGCCTACCCCCTAAAAAGTACAAATTTCGAACAATTCAATTATACTGCGCTTCTACATGGTCAGAGGAATTTACATACCAAATTTCACGATTCTAGCTGTAATACTTTAGTTGGTACCATTTTTATCCCTCTCGCCCCCTAAAAATACAAATTTCGAAAAAATCTATTTTTACTTGTGGAATTTACATACCACATTTCACGATTCTATCTGCAATACTTTAGTAGGTCCCATTTTTATCCCTTTTTGTGTCGCTCGAACTTAAAAGGAAAAATCCAATTTTACTTCATTTCTATATGGTCAGAGGAATTTACATACCAAATTTCACGTTTCTAGCTGTAATATTTTAGTTGGTACCATTTTTATCCCTTTTTGTCCCGCTCTCCCCTTAAAAGTACAAATTTCGAACAAATCCAATTTTACTTCGCTTTTATATAGTCAGAGGAATTTACATACCAAATTTCACGATTCTAGTTGTAATACATTAGTTGGTAACATTTGTAACCCTTTTTGTCCCGCACTCCCCTTAAAAGTACAATCTTCGAAAAAATCCAATTTTACTTCGTTTCTATATCGTCAGAGGAATTTACATACCAAATTTCACGATTCTAGCTGTAATAATTTAGTTGGTACCATTTTTATCCCTTTTTGTCCCGCTCGCCCCTTAAAAGTACAAATTTCGAAAATCCAATTTTACGTCGTTTCTATATGGTCAGAGGAATTTACATACCAAATTTCACGATTCTAGCTGTATTACTTTAGTTGGTACCATTTTTATCCCTTTTTGTCCCGCTCTCCCCTTGTAACTACAAATTTCGAAAAATCCAATTTTACTTCGTTTCTGTATCGTCAGAGGAATTTACATACCAAATTTCACGATTCTAGCTGTAATACTTTAGTTGGTACCACTTTTAACCCTTTTTGTCCCGCTCGCCCCCTAAAAGTACAAATTTCGAAAAATCCAATTTTACTTCGTTTCTATATGGTCAGAGGAATTTACATACCAAATTTAACGATTCTAGTTGTAATACATTAGTTGGTAAAATTTTTATCCCTTTTTGTCCCGCTCGCCCGCTAAAAATACAAATTTCGAAAAAATCTAATTTTACTTTGTTTCTATATGGTCAGAGGAATTTACATACCAAATTTAACGATTCTAGTTGTAATACATTAGTTGGTACAATTTGTATCCCTTTTTGTCCCGCTCGCCCCCTAAAAATACAAATTTCGAAAAAATCTAATTTTACTTTGTTTCTATATGGTGAGAGGAATTTACATACCAAATTTCATGTTTCTAGCTGTAATACTTTAGTTGGAACCATTTTTATCCCTTTTTCTCCCGCTCGTCCCTTAAAAGTACATATTTCGAAAAATCCAATTTTACTTCTTTTGTATATGGTCAGAGGAATTTACATACCAAATATCACGATTCTAGCTGTAATACTTTAGTTGGTACCATTTTTATCACTTTTTGTCCCGCTCTCCCCTTAAAAGTACAAATTTCGAAAAATCCAATTTTACTTCGTTTCTATATCGTCAGAGGGATTTACATACCAAATTTCACGATTCTAGCTGTAATACTTTAGTTGGTACCATTTTTATCCCTTTTTGTCCCGCTCTTCTCTTAAAAGTACAAATTTCGAAAAAATCAAATTCTACTTCGTTTCTATATGATCAGAGGAATTTACATACCAAATTTCACGATTCTAGCTGTAATACTTTAGTTGGTACCATTTTTATCCGTTTTTGTCCCGCTCGGCCCTTAAAAGTACAAATTTCGAAAAATCCCTATTTGTAGCTCGTCTGCATGGTCATTGCAAGGAACTCACCGAATTTCATGTTTGTTGCTACTGCCGTTTAGTCAGGATGAAGGTTCGATGTTTATCCCTTTTTGGGCCATTTTATCCCCTAAAAGTACGAATTTCGTAAAACCCTTTCTTAGTCGACGTCTACGTCATATTTGGGAACTACCCTGAACTTTTCATGACCCTGGCTTCAGCCGTTTGGTCTGGGGGCTGGTCAATGATAAGTCAGTCAGTCAGTCAGTAACGCAACTCTTTTATATATATAGATAGATGAAATACGTACATAAATATTTAGGTTTAACAAAATCCGACGAACAAAGAAATTGAGTGCTAAAATATCTTTCCAAGTGAAAAGTAGTTCAAAGTTATATCCGACTGGAAACAACCTAAATGCAAACTTGAAAATATATTCGTTAAATATACTGTTTATAGAAGTTATTTTCTTCAAGCATGAAACGTTAGTGAGAAATAAAACTTGTAATTTAGAAGGGTGTTGTAAGTTCCTCTTCGGTCGAGTTTCTTTCAAACTAAATTCATTCATAAATAAGTATGAGATAACATATTTGGAATTTGTGAGTTTTTTCGTATTTTGGCTAACTTCAAACACGTAAGCACGTGGTACAATTTGATCTAAATATAAATTACAATTATATCCTTGTCACACTTCATGCGAACTCTAGCAGAAATGACATAAGGTCCATTTACAAATGTCAGATCCCATACAAATTTGACATTTGAAAATCGACCTTGTTATTTCTGCTAGATTTCACATGCAGTGTGACACGGCTATTAGTATTCAATATTAAATTTTGTACATGTATAGTGGTGACGTATTTTGTTCTGCTCCATTTCTTGCCATTCATATACGTTTTCGCAAATTGGGCTGGTGAAGCGATTATTTTTTAATAACCAGGAATGACCCAATTCTATATATGTACACTTTTTCTTCTTGTAATACAAATTTGACAAATCCTACCAAACTGAGGTTTTGCCTACCATCCTTCATAGCAGCCGATCAAACGTTACTGTAGTAACTGTAAATTTCTTTTAGTAAAATAAAGCTTTATTTTACTAGAGTGTGGTGTAAGGAGAAAATTTTGATTAAATGACTAAATTAAATAAATGAATGTGATACTATAAACAAAAGGTCCATAAATATTGTGTGCATTTCTGACTATAAAATATGTTGGATTATTGACATAATGGATCAAAGGATGAAAGCCAAATTTCATTAAAAATCATTTTTTACATTTGGAATGCCCGTTATTTATAACCTAATGTTCGTTTTGATTATATGTAATTAATGAAATTATTCCTACTATATATATATATATATATATATATATATATATATATATAGTAGGAATAATTTCATTATATATATATATATATATATATATATATGGGCATTTCCGCAGAAAGGTCCACCAAGACCAAAAAATTAAAAGTTCTTGTAAACGCTTTGTTTTATTATATTTGCATAAAGAAATAATCAAATTTAACTTATGTAAAAAAATTTTACTTTAATTCATATCCTATCTTGAGATTCTTGAGTGCAAAGTAGCTCAAGTGGAATATTTCTCTTGCATATTTTGGTTTGATAAAAGTTCTTAAATAGAGACATAACACTTTGACTTTTGCTGTCTAAAATCTTTCAGGGAATACAAAGAGTCAAAAAGAAAGAGTCAAAAAAACAACATTTGTTGCTACTGTGTCCAAAGTACATGCAGAAAGATCACAATATTTTGAGTACAAACAGAGATTTGTATTCAATTTAAATAAAAATAAACGTTACTGGAAAATGAGAAAATTTGTGAGCTTGGTACTTCATTAAAGTTGGTCACGTGCGTAATCTTAAGTGTGAAAATTAAAAATTAAAAAAAAAAATCTTACTTCAATAATTTGTTTTTGTAAAAAAATACTTTTGTATTTTATTTATTAGCAAAAACGGAGGGAAAAAATAAAGAGAGCTGAAAACAGCGGAGAGAAAGTTGAAAGAAAATCAGCTAAAATTTCAAATTAATAATTTGAAAAAACAAAATTTTGCTTTTTGCTGTTATTATTTGAGAATGAATACATTGAATACTTCTGTGGATTACAAAAAATACATATTATCTATAATTTCGTAAAAATTGCAACTGAAACAACATAAATACCATGATGGAAAAAATGTCACGTGCGTAATTTACAATTTATTTTTTTCTTCGCCAACCCATGCATAGTTGCTTTTGAACAAAACATGATTATAAAGGCCCATCACTAACCTTTATAAAAACATTTTTCCCGAAATAAAAACCTCCTACAATTCGCTTACTTTCGCACTTTTTCTTACGGTCCTAAAAGGCACTTCTATTTTTGTCACGTGAGTAAGTCAACTTTGATTGCATGGCATTTGGGTACCCAGTACTCAATTTACCATTATACAGGGTGATTTTTTAAGAGCTTGATAACTTTTTTTTTTTAAAAAAACGCATAAAATTTGCAAAATCTCATCGGTTCTTTATTTGAAACGTTAGATTGGTCCATGACATTTACTTTTTGAAGATAATTTCATTTAAATGTTGATCGCGGCTGCGTCTTAGGTGGTCCATCCGCTTAGTCCAATTTTGGCATTTCCACGTTTTTGAGTAACAGAGACCCAATTGGTGCGAACGGCGACGAATCGAAAATTGGTGGTCATCATTAACACTGGCCGATACAGCTGCGATATTTTCTTCAGTTCGCACTCTACGTAAGCGTGTTGGTGGTTTAATGTCCAACAATGTAAATTTGGTGCGAAATTTAGTCACAATAGCCCGAATAGCCGCTTCAGTGGGTCGATTAAACTGACCATAAAATGGAAGCGCGCAATGAACTTTCTTAACAGAGCACGCATTTTGATAATAAAATTCAATAATTTGCAAGCGTTGTTCGTTTGTAAGACGATTCATGATGAAATGTCAAAGCATACTGAGCATCTTTTTCTTTGACACCATGTCTGAAATCCCACGTGATCTGTCAAATACTAATGCATGAAAATCCTAACCTCAAAAAAATCACTCTTTATATACTTTTTAGAAAGAACTCATCACAAACAATGTAACAATTCTAGAATTCATTCTAAAATTCCAATCCACTTCTATTTTTTTAATATTCAAACACAATAAAACGCGTACAAATGTCGCGTGCATAACCAGAGAAACACCCATATATACTTATTTATAAATCGATATGAAAATAACTTTCAAACGCATCTTCGCTGGTTAAAATATATGAACCATGTCAAAAGTTATGGATTTTAGAACGCAGTAGCCCACGCATTCTAATAGTTTATAAATTTTAAAAAGATGTTAACAAAGTAATACATAACTACTACAAATAATATGCAATTCGATTATTTAATGTGCAAAAAGATATTGCATATAAAAATGCAAGAACACAAAAGATTAAACTAAATAAGTCTATGATGTTCTCGGAAAGTTCTCGGAATACTGCATTCGCTTCTCGAAAACTTTTTGTCTTGTTTGACCGGTATTCGATGGACCGTTTAAAAAACACAATGAGAACAGAGTACTCCTTCTTATTTGTCTCTATTTCACCCTCACTCCAAATAATAACGGCACTCTGTACTCTATTCAAAACAAAGAGAAAAAGTGAAGTATCTCAAAAATGTATGACTGTTTTCGATTACATAAAAACGGGACCCAATTTCGAGCTATGTGAGCCTATAAGACTGTCAACCTTGATATCAATACCTTGATATCAATACAATTTTAAAATTCAAAATGCATTGTATTTCCTCTAAAACTAAAAAGATTTACAAAACGATATATAATATAACTAGCAGTACCCGCTGCTTCGCACGCGAAAAAGCCAGTTATTTGTTAATTTTACAAAAATCATATAAAACTGTGATAATTATTCCCTCACTACAGAGTAGGAGCGTATATATCATTTGGGATAGAAAAAGTGTAACGCATTGAAGGAGAGATTTCAAACCATAAGTATGTCCCACGTCCCTTTCACGTCCGTCTGGCTCGCTGGTATACACGAAAACTCTGGAAGGGACTTAAAGAATTTATTCATAGTATTTTTCCCGGATTTAGTTTAAATTAGGAGATGGGGAAATTGATATACATCTTGTGTTACCCCCACACGTATAGTCGATATTCCAAAAGTAAACGACCCGTACGTACGTAAAATTAAACATAATATATAAACCTAAAAACTATTTTTGCTTTTGACACGCCCTTTGTAGTCCATAACCAAATTAAAATTAAAACCCTTACATATTAACTTAACTGCTATACCGATAAATTGTAATCGGAACATACAAATAGATCAAAAAAATTTTATTTAGCTGGGGATAATGACTATAATGATCACACAGAACTCTCCCGAAAAAAATAATTTATGTTGCGCGTCTACGTACTCGGAGAAATGTACACACATTTCTAATAGCCTTTTCATATTCTAGCTGAAAACTTTGGTTTGTACCATCTTTATCCCGATTCCCTCAATTTGGTTGGTACCATTTGAACCACTTTTGATTCTCTTCCCCCTTTATAGTACACATTTGATACAATCTTTTTGTATTGCAGTAATTATGTACATATATACCGAAATCGATACCAAGGTGGGTACCATTTTAATCGCTTTTTGTTCCAAGTTCTACTTAAAAGTATAAATATTGAAAATCAGTTAATGTTTCGCGTCTACACTGTTAATATATAAACCGAATTTCATGATTCTAGTTTCAGCCATGTTGTTGGTACCATTCGGATATAAAAAGGTACGAATTTCGATAAATCCATTATTTTGTTTTTCTATGCATGTACAAACCGAACTTCATACGCTTTTACCCAATTTCATCCCTAAAAGTACAAATTTTGCAATCGCATTCGCGTTATAATATGTAATATGTGTTCCAAATTTCAAGATTCTAGGCCCAGTCGCTTGGTCAGAGCGGTGGTACAATTTTTAACCCATTTAATCCCTTAGAAGTACAAATTTCGGAAAATTCGTAGTTATCACTCATTTACACTGTAAGACGAATATGCACACCGAATTTTATTAATGCAGCATCATCCATGTTGTTGGTACCTTTTATATCCCGCCTTTCTCGTATACCTTTAAAAGTACGAATTTCGAAAAACTCCTTCATTTTGCGTTTGAAAGCATTTTCAGGGATATACATTCCGAATTTCATGATTCCAGCTCCGCCTGTTTGATTGGTACCATTTGTATACCTTTCTACATAATTTGACCCACATAAAGTACGAATTTTGAAAACTATTTTCTTAGTCACATTCGTGCTGTAAAAGTAATGCCCGTTCCGAATTTCATGATTCTGGGCCAGTCATTTGGTCTGGGATGTGGTACAATTTGTATCCCATCTAATCCCTTAAAAGCACAAATTTCGAAAAATGCCTTCTTGTCAGTGATCTGCGCTGTAAAACGAATATATACACCGAATTTCAATATTGTAGCATCATCTGTGTTGTTGGTATTAAAAGTACGAATTTCAAAAAATTCTGCCATTTTGCGTTTCTAAGCATTTTGAGTGATGTACACACCGAATTTTATGATTCCAGCTCCAATTTCAAGATTCTAGGCCAAGCCTTGATCAAACGGCCGTGGTACAATTTTTATCCCATTTTATCCCTTAAAAGTACAAATGTTGAAAAATTCCTTCTTATCAGTGATCTGCGCTTTAAAAACGAATATACACACATAATTTCATTATTGTAGCGTCATCCGTGTTGTTGGTACATTTTTATCCCTTTTTACCTGATTTCACCCCCAAAAAGTACAAATTTTGAAAAATATTTTCTTGGGCTTTTTAAAGTTATAAGAGGAATTTTTGTACCAAATTTCAAGATTCTAGGCCCAGCCGTTTGGTTACTGCCGTGGTACCATTTTTATCCCTTTTTACCCCATTTTATCTCTTAAAAGTACGAATTTCGAAAAAATCACTTCATATCTGATCTCTACGCTGTAAGAGAAATGTACACACCAAATTTCATGATTCTAGCTTCACACGTGTTGTTTTTACCATTTTTGGTCCTTTTTGCCCCATTTTACCCCACAACTCTTTTATATATATAGATATAAAACATTGCTTTTTGCTGAAGAAATGGTTAGATAAAGTAGACTAGCGAGAAGTTGAAGGCTGCTTACAAAATGTAACTGATGTGGATATTTGATTTAGTGGTGCAGTGTTTAACAACAAATATTTGTAAAATTCTATATTTTGTGCTAATTATTTTACATGTGTCCTCATTGGTTTATTAGATGATCTTTGACTGAACTGATTTTTTCGGAGTTGTATTCCAACACTACACAATAATTTTTGATTTTATCGCCCGTCGTTTTTTCGACATGAATATTTTTTCATATTTTTTATCGCACGGCGTTTTATATTTGTCACAAATGCCAATTATTTTTAAAAAGATGAAGGACAGGACAAAATGGATGACGTATGGTAACCCTGCTCCTGTAGAGATGCGCCGTTTGCTTGGTATATTCTTGAATTTTAGTCCATTGGTCTGATGGCATTCTGTAAATGTTAACGCCAGTGTTAATCTGCGTAAGGAACTACTTGAAAATTATTGAATAATAGGGCTCCCGGGATAACAAAAACGTTAATAAATACTTAATTGTTTACCCAATATAAAACATCATTTTTCCCATTGTCAAGTTCAATATAAATATTTGTATCACAACAAATTTTCACAAAAATATTTTGTGTTGACTTTTTTGGACTTAGCCTCGATAACCATAAATTTGACTTACACTGGATAATTATACAGGCTAAGTACAAAATTTTAAACATAATTATACACTCCACGAGAGTATTATGTCTTTGTGTATTTGTTTGTAACACCCAAAAGGAAGGGAGATAGACCCATTGTTAATTATATCGATCGGCTTAGAATCACTTTCTGAGTCGATTTAGCAATGTCCGTCTGTCCATCTATTGTTGTAATCACGATACAGGTCGCAATTGTAGCCAGAACCAAAAGAAACTTTGCACAAAGAAGTTTTTCGGGACAAGGACGAACTCTTTTTAATTTGAAGAAAATCGGTTCAGATTTAGATATAGCCCCCATACGAATATCACTCCCGATTTGACCCTTTTCACTCTAGATAACACATATTTCAACACATTTTCTTCAAAATTGGCAAAACAAACGTATAGTTCAACTAGAAACACCTGTGGTAAAAATGTGTCAGATCGGTTCAGATTTATATATAGCTCCCATACAAATTTCGTTCCCAATTTGAATTATTCCGCTCTAGAATCCACATATTTTAACAGATTTTCTTCAAAATTGGCAAAACAAACGTATAGTTCAACTGGAAACACTTGTGGTAAAAATGAGTTAGATCGGTTCAGATTTATATATAGCTCCCATACAAATTTCGCTCCCAATTTGAATTTTTCCGCTCTAGAATCCACATATTTTAACAGATTTTCTTCTAAATTCGCAAAAAACCTTATATTTCAACTGGAAACACCTGTGGTAAAAATGTGTTAGATCGGTTCAGATTTATATAGCTCCCATACAAATTTCGCACCCAATTTGAATTTTTCCGCTCCAGAATCCACATATTTTAACAGGTTTTCTTCAAAATTGGCAAAACATCTTATATTTAAACTAGGAACACCTATGGTGAAAATCCGAAACCGATGTGACCAGTTCAGATTTACATATAGCTCTCATACAAATTTCGTTCCCCCAGAAACCGCGTATTGTCAGAGAATTTCTTAAAATTGAGCATAATATGTTATACTTCAACTAGAAGAACTTATTGTGAAAGTTAGTCACTTGTTTGGATATAGCCCCGATACAAATATTATTCTCGATTTACAAATTGACTTGTATTCCAATTGAAAGTGGAGTGTATCATATAGGTGGCCCCGTCCTACTTTACCCTTTCCTTACTTGTTGTCGCCCGAACGCGACATTCGCTCGCTATAGACTTGTAACGACGAGTTTCCTCTGGTTGCTGGGGTACAGCTCGCGGGGGAAGGGTTGCCACAGAAATTTATTTGGGGAAGTGACTGAGAGTGAAAACACCGCAATTTTAAGTTTGATCGTTATTTATTGTTCTGATTTCTTGAATAATCGTACGACACAGTATTTCTTAACCTATTGTCTACTTGATGCAGTTTACTTAGTGTAGAGGAAGTGGAATGCTGTGGTTGGGACCTTGCTAGGCACGCGTTGGTTAACGGCGGGTATGAAGCACTCGATGCGTCGGGTATGTGCACGACGTCTGTGATAGGTACTGGTGTAGGGCCTTGGATTTGTCGCTTCACTTGGGGAAAGCGCGGTAGAGTTAACGTTACTTTGGGACACGGTATAACATGTTAGGCGGTATACCTCTATAGGCACGTTAAACGACTAACACGCGATAGTCGGCGTGACTCCGGTATAGTCTCGTCACGTGACTCACTTTGGAATACGGCCCGCGATAGTCGGTGTGAAACCTTATAGGCACACGACTCACTTGTGCACAAAACACGCGATAGTCGGCGTGAAACCTGTATAGGCACGTCACGTGACTCACTTTGGGACAAAACACGCGAAACCTGTATAGGCACGTCGCGTGACTCACTTGGGACAAAACACACGATAGTCGGCGTGAAACCTGTATAGGCACGTCACGTGACTCACTTGGAGACACTGCACTCGATGGGGACACGGCACTAGATAGTCAGCGTGATACCTCTATAGGCACGTCACGTGACTCACTTAGGGACACGGCACAGAATAGTCAGCGTGATACCTCTATAGGCACGACACACGACTCACTTGGTAACACGGCACTTAGCTAAACCGGGAACCTACGTAGGCACTTTCACTATCAAACACTTTCACTATCACTGACACCACTTACTCACCGCTTGTCCACTCGGCTTTGTCCCTCTTGATCGACTGTCCCTTGTTGCTCTCTGTCCTTGCTTTTTATAGCCGTCCCAATGCATGCTGGTGATATTTCCCACATTGCATCGGGATAACGGCATGTTGTTTACCACAAAAATTCAAAATATGTTTTCTTCATGATCATTAGCCGCCGTGTGTAATGTGTGTGTATCCCTTTTATCACAGCGTGGTAACGGTAACTTGTTTACGCCAAATGATCGCGAAACCACGGTGAGATGAATATGCTAACTACGGTTTTCTGCCAAATGTATTAACTAACATTTTTTTAATTCTTTCACTAATTCATATATTCAGTTCAATAATTTCAATCACTTACAGCCATTCTTAAACTATTGGTGTTGGCGAAAACGACTACAGGACTTTCGTCATCACACTGCCCCCCCCTCATTTTATTTGGATAATAACATCCCCTATCCGGTTGATGTGGACTCTTTATCTCCGACCTCCAATCTTTACACATCGGTTGTACCGGTTTGGTACCCGATGTATCCGTAGTGCCGTGGCGACGTAGGGTTCGAGCTGTCGCTGCACCTCGTCGGACAATTTCTCTCGGCACTTATACCGTCTTCCGGCCAACAGGGCCGGGTGTGCCTCCGTCACCTCCCTAGTCCGCTCCACCAGGTCGGAGAATGCGTGTTCGGAGTAAATATCCGACAACTGTGTCGCAGAGTCCTTTGGGGGCGAAGGGGACTGTCGGGTCCGTGCCAGACGGATGTTCACCCGCTTCTCCAAGTCCGAGAAGGCGTCCTCGGACTCAATGTCTGATAGATCGGATAGGGAAGACGAGGATGATGAGGATTAGGATGATGATGGGGATGAGGATGATCTGCTGGGCCGCCTGATAGGCGAAACCGTGGGTGACGGTGTGGCTGGGTGAGACCCCCGGCGTGCCATTTTACGCGGAGGTGTCAGTTCCCCCTCGCTGTCGCTGGAAATCAGTATTACCGCCTCTGTTTCCCTTGGTGGTGTAAAGGTGCAGCTTGGTGGGGTATGGTCGTGAAGTAAGAGGTTGCCTTGGTGCCACCTTATGGGCGGGTAGTCTCTCCAGCCGCACTTAGCATTTTGGCAGCCCTTGCTTTAGGTACGCTTTGGTGCGCAGTAACGGGTATGCTTGGCTCGACATTATTTCTGTGGATTATAAAAGAAGACTGAGTTAAATGGAGTTGAAATGAAAAGGGAATAGTTTTTTAATAGCAGCGGGATCCTCAGTGAAAGGTTTAATGTCGCTAAAATGTGCCGTTCGCAGATTATCCCTATCGCTATGCGGACTATGACGGCCGATACGAACTCTACCACGGTGTAAGGTCCGTCGAACTTTGGGGCTAGTTTAGCAGCGAAGTTATCTACCGCCTTGGATAGCGGATGTTGACGGACAAGGACCAGATCTCCAATTTTCGGTTTCCATGGCCGTCTTCGAAGGTTATATTGTCTGCGTTGATCTTCCGCTGCCCGCCCTAGTTGATTCCGGACGATCTGTAAAATGTCTTGGAGTTCTTTTGCTTTATCATCTGGGTTTTGCCTTAGGGCACATGTACCAGTTCGTCGTACAAAGCATTGGGTAGTCGGGGCACTCGTCCTTGGGTGAGGTATGCGGGGCTATATCCGGTGGACTCCGACGTACTGGTGTTGATAGCCACGCTGATCTCGGGTAAGTGTTCGTCCCATTTCTGATGCTGATTGCGGGCGATTTGCGCGATCATGGTCTTAACTGTGCGGTTTGCCCGTTCCGTCGGATTTTCCTGAGGACAATATGGGGCGGTAAATTGTTGCCGAATTCCGACTTCTCGGAGGTATTTTTGTAGGACCCTACTTACAAATTGGCTGCCGTTGTAGGTTATAAGGATCTTGGGGATTCCGAACCAGGCCAGTATTCGCTCCCGGAAAGCCTTCACGACGCTTTCGGCAGTTGCCTTACGGAGGGGTATAAGTTCGACCCATTTTGAGAAGCGGTCGAACAGCACCAAGAGCATAGAGTTACCGTGTTTGGTCCTGGGTAGAGGTCCTACAAAATCTGCGCAAACGGTTGCCCAGGGTTCTTCCGGAATGTTTACCAGCATTTCTCCGGCTGGGGCAACCTGACTGGGTTTGTACATATGGCAGGACTCACAACTCCGCACGAATTTGGCGACGTCGCGAATCATTCCTGGCCAGTAGTACCGGTTGCAGACTCGGTTAACTGTTTTCCGGATGCCCAAATGCCCTGCGGATGGCTGGGTGTGATTCTCGTGCAGTACGCGTTCCTGTAAATGGGTAGCCACACACAACTTCCATGGCGTGCAATCTTCGTCGTTGGGGTGTCTCGGGATATGTCGGAAAAGTTATGAGCCGACAATGGAATAGTCCGAAAACTTCTGTGGCTGCCGAGTGACTTCGTCCATCTTCTTCTGTAGCCACGGACAGGTATCCGACGTATCAGCAATAGCGCGATGACGTGACAGAGCGTCTGCCACCACGTTATGCTTACCTTTCCGGTATTGTATGGTAAAACTATACTGCTGTAGCTCAAGAGCCCATCGAGCGAGACGTCCAGTAGGGTTATCGATTGAGTTGAGCCACTTCAGCGAAAGATGGTCCGTGACCACGTGGAATCGGTATCCTTCGAGGTATGGTCGCATTTTCCGTATGCCCCATACTATGGCCAGACACTCTTTTTCGGTAGCAGAATAATTCCTTTCTGCCCCATTTAATGTCCGACTCGCGTACGCAATGACCCGTTCTCCCTCCTCCAGTTCCTGTGTCAAAACAGCCCCCAGCCCGTAATCGCTGGCGTCCGTCTGTAGAGTGAAGTCCGGACATGCCAGAACAGGAGCCTGAGTCAGTCTTGCCTTCAATAGTTCGAATACTGTTTGTTGGTCCTCCGTCCATCGCCATTGTTTCCCCTTCTTTAGTAGGACCGTCAGTGGGTGAGCTAAGGTAGCGAAGTCTGGAACGAACCGGCGGTACCACGACACGACTCCTAGAAATCGGCGTAATTCCTTTAAAGAGCCGGGAGCGTTCATGTCCTGGATAGCCGCGATTTTGTCCGGATCAGTGTGAATTCCCTCCGCGCTGACGACATGCCCAAGGTACTTTGTCTCCCGTTTGAAGAACTCGCACTTTTCAGGGTTGATTTTTAGGTTGGTGGCTCGTAGACGCTGAAATACTTTCTCCAAATTAACCAAGTGTTCGTCCAAGGTTCTGCCGGTTACGATGACATCGTCCAAATATGCAAAGGCGTATGGTTCTAGCTCCGGGCCGATGACACTGTCGAGTGCTCGTTGAAATGTCGACGGTGCCGAGTGTAATCCGAAGGGCATTACACGCCACTGGTACAGCCCTCGCCCGGCGACTGTGAATGCGTTGTACTTTCTTCTGGTCTCTTCCATCGGGATCTGCCAGTATCCATCCTTGCGGTCCAAGCTACTTACATACGTGGCCTTCCGAAGACGATCCAATATAGACGAAATTCTGGGCAACGGGTAGGCATCTGGATTGGACTTGCTATTCAGATGCCTGAAATCCATATATAGTCTCCAGGTACCATTCTTTTTCTGGGCCAATGTTATCGGCGAACTCTACGCACTTCTGGATGGTTCAATATATCCGTTGGCCAGCAAGTCATTAATTTTGGCATCAATTATTGCTTGCATAGCTGGGTTTCGCGCGGCATAGCGCAGTTTAAATGGCCGGTCATCCGTCATCACGATACGATGGGAGGCGGCCGTGGATAGTCCATGTAACTCCCGGAATTTCTGGAGCTCTCCCTCAATAAACCGGGTAATTCGTTTTTGCTCTATAGGTCTATGTTCACATACCGGTAGGGGACTGGATATAGGTTCCATATCCTCGGCAAGTTCTTGCGTCGGGGTGTTATTCACTGTAGGTCTCGGTGCGTCAGAGCGGGTTGTGAGATGTCGATTCCGGTCCTCCAAGGCTGGAGTAGGGGACGTCTGGTTTGTTGTCTGGAAATTACAAGCAATACCTGCACATTCGATGCGGGCGTTACTTTTGACAAGAAAGTCCAGACCCAGAATGATATCCTCTGTGGCCTCAATCATTATGAGTAAGTCTGTGTGTATGTGATGATCCCCGAAGTGAATCGTGGTTGCAATGGCGGTGTTAATCTGCCGGTGGGATGTCATAAGGTTTACGTTCCCCGTGTGCGGCGATGGCTTGCGCGAATTTCTCGCTGATGGAACATCGGGTGGCCCCCGTGTCCACTGTAGCGTCGGCCAACTTATTCCCGACCCTGATTGTGGCGATCAGTCGTGTTGGCTCAAAACGGTGGGCAGACTCTAATGCAGGGGTGTGGCTGGCTGGAGGCCCGTACCCCCTTGTTCTATACGGGCCCGATGTTCGTTTCCCGACTGTTGTCGGCAGCACTGGACGGTTCTCACACCAACTCGTCCACAAACCCAACAGAATAGTACTTGTGCATTCCGGCACCGTGCTGCAACGTGACCATCTTGTCCACATCGACGGCAGGCGGTCTGCGGGTTTTTTCGGGGCTCTTGTAATGGTTGGCCTTCCTCCGGGCCCATGCGTCGATGTTGCTCACGGGATGTTGGAACCGAGGTCGTAATACTCTCCATCTCTTCAGACATCTCCAGTAAGTCGTCGAGGGTGAGGAAGTCCTTCCGTCGTATGTACCAGAGATACTCGGGTAACGCATTCCTGAAAATCCTTTCGAGTTTCTGGCCTTCGCTAAGCCCGCTATGTCGCATAAGATTCTGCATGTACAGCATGAAGTTCTTGAAGGTCTCCCTGGGTTTTTGACGACTTTTCCGGATCTCATCTTCTAGATGTTCGAGGTATCGTGGGGGTAAAAAGAACTTCAGCAAATCATGGCGGAACGCGGTCCACGTTCCCCAATTTTTATTATTGTTGCGGTACCACACCAGCGCCTTGCCGGTGAGTACCTCAGGCATCACAATTGCCATCCTGTTAGTTGGTATCCCATACATGCCGGCTAATTCCTCCAGTCGCTCCACGAACTCCCAGGGCTCACATTCGCCGTCGTAGCTAATTCCCCACTTTCGTACTTGGTCGGCTATGCCCTTCGTGTCCATCTCCGTGGTTGTTGTTTGTGATCTGGTTCTTCTATTCTGCACCCTGTAGACTACGGGCTCAGGTACTTCCAGCGTATTAGTTGCCTGACAACACTCAGCCGTTGCGTAACCCTCGTTGGTACTTGCTCCCGGAACCAGCAGTGACGACGGCGTTGGGGACTTGCTTTCCCCGGCCTCGCCCGTAGTTGTCATATATTTCCGAGGAGTGACTGGTTTAACATCCCCGCTAGGCCGTTCGTGCTTGGCCTGAAGCTGGAGAAGTCGCTGGCGCAGCGCGGGTTCGTGATATTCTACCAGGAACAATGCGAGTCGTTTTCTTTGCTCCTCAACCGTGCCTTCGACCTCACGTCCGAATTCCGACAGATATTTGTTGAGGTCCTCTTTGCGCAGACTGTAGGCCCAGGTTACGCGTAATGTGTCCGTCATCTCTTGGGAAATTTCTTTGTCTGTTGCCATCGGGAGTTTTTACCGTACTTGTGGGTCTAATTTTTCTCTGATGTTGATGTCGCGTGCCGAAATACCGGTAACGCACGCGTTATCCAAGAAATCACCGCGATTTTATTTTTTTTTCACTCTCAGTCCCTGCTCGGGCAGGGACTGAGAGTGACGACGAGTTTCCTCTGGTTGCTGGGGTACAGTTCGCGGGGGAAGGGTTCGCCACAGAAATTTATTTGGGGAAGTGACTGAGAATGAAAACACCGCAATTTTAAGTTTGGTCGTTATTTATTGTTCTGATTTCTTGAATAATCGTACGACACAGTATTTCTTAACCTATTGTCTACTTGATACAGTTTACTTAGTGTAGAGGAAGTGGGATGCTGTGGTTGGGACCTTGCTAGGCACGCGTTGGTTCCCGGCGGGTATGAAGCACTCGATGCGTCGGGTATGTGCACGACGTCTGTGATAGGTACTGATGTAGGGCCTTGGATTTGTCGCTTCACTTGGGGAAAGCGCGGTAGAGTTAACGTTACTTTCGGACACGGTATAAAATATTAGGCGTGATATCTCTACAGGCACGTCACACGCGATAGTCGGCCTGACACCGGTATAATCTAGTCACGTGACTCACTTTGGAATACGGCCCGCGATAATTGGTGTGAAACCTTATAGGCACGTCACACGACTCACTTGTGCACAAAACACGCGAGAGTCGGCGTGAAACCTGTATAGGCACGTCACGTGACTCACTTTGGGACAAAACACGCGATAGTCGGCGTGAAACCTGTATAGACACGTCGCGTGACTCACTTGGGACAAAACACGCGATAGTCGGCGTGAAACCTGTATAGGCACGTCACGTGACTCACTTGGGGACACTGCACTCGATAGTCGACGTGAAACCTTTATAGGCACGTCACGTGACTCACTTGGGGACACGGCACTAGATAGTCAGCGTGATACCTCTATAGGCACGACACACGACTCACTTGGGAACACGGCACGGAATAGTCAGCGTGATACCGCTATAGGCACGACACACGACTCACTTGGGAACACGGCACGGAATAGTCAGCGTGATACGTCTATAGGCACGACACACGACTCACTTGGTAACACGGAACTTAGCTAAACCGGGAACCTACGTAGGCACTTTCACTATCAAACACTTTGTAGTGTAATCGATTGTTATAGATTTTATGTCATACCTAGTTTTATATTTGTTTGCTCAAACAGCTGTTTAGTTCTAAAAATTGTTTTGTTTAATTTTAAGGATGAAAATGTGAAGAGAATTAGGATTAAGAAATTACCGTTAAGTTAGTTTATAAGGATTGAAATTATGCTAATAAAGTCACATTCAAAACTGACTAGCCGAATCATTGGCATTGTCTATCTTTTTATTTGCTTAGGCGCTTTTTAGTGCCAGCAGAAAACCACTCATTTTTGCCAGTGGCGTTTTTAAGCGCCGGCACACACTTAGGCAGGCCTAGAAACAAAACAAACAAAATTAAACATTACATGGCGATCCTGCCAAACAAAGCCAACATTCCAGTGGAACCGGCAGTGCCCACCAGTGGACAGCAACCAAAACCCATCACAGTTGAGCAGTATTTCGAGCGTCAACAGAGAAAGAAGGAAGACCGTTTGACAGCTATACCCCCTACACAAAAGCCTAAACACAAAAGAGGCGGTCGGATAGTGCGGCTTCGAAAACAATTGGCGGCATTGATGCGCCGTGTGAACAGCGACCCACCACCAGCATGGACACTTGCGCATGAGATGTGGGTGGAAATAAGCAAAATTGAGGCACAGCTGAAGAAATAAAAGAAAAAACGACAACACACAACACAGCGATAAATGTGTTTTATTTGTAAAATAAATATTTTAATATAAAATAAAATATATATATAATAGGCTAATGAATTTTTATAATTAAATGAAACAAAAAGCATAAAAATATTTAAATTTTACACAAAGCGAAGGAAAAGAAAAAAACGATACAAATCACAAGTTACAAAAATCACAAAACACAGCAGAGCAAAATGAATACAATGTAAATGGACAGACAGACTCAGCTGTAAACTTGGTACCGGGTACAGAGTAATCGGGTACCCGTTTAGCAACCGATAACAGTGTTGTTTTTATCGAAAAATACAACTCTGCATTGAATTATTATTTTAAAGAAAATTGTTAAGGGTGCATTACACCATGTGGATTATCTTCTTATTTGATGTCACTAATGAATTTGTAGTATAAATGGAAGAAATTGAAGAATGTATAAATGAATTGGAAAAGTTGAAAGTAAATTTAAAGAAAAGCATAAATAGGATTTATGAGAAAAAATATATAGTGCATAAGTTAGAAAGGTTGGAAATTTTGCAGTATACTGTGGATAAAGTTATTGATACTAGTGAGGGGAAAGATTATCTTGCTGCCAAGTCGAGATTCACGGATCTTCGTGTTGAAATAGAGGAAAATTTAAGTAATTTGAAAATTAAAGAAGAAAAACGGCAGGATATAAATTTACCAAATATGGCTCAATTTGATATTTCAATGGTGAGTAAGAACCTACAGGTGTTCAAGGGTACATACGAATATTTGGAGGATTTCGTAACGCAGACAGAATTGCTGCATGATTTATTGAAGGATGAAGATAAAGAAATATTCATTAAGTACGTTTACAATTTCAAGCTTTCATCTCAGGTGCGGAGCATTCTAGGTCGATCCAACAAGCCGACTACATTTAATGAATTAAAGAAAGGTCTGGAGGAGGCTTACCCAAATCCAAGTACGCTACAACAAGTTTTGACAGAGTTAGGAACAACGAAGCAGGGCAGTTCAAACATAACGGAATTCAGGGAGAGGATTTCTAAACTCTCCGATCAGTTGAGTACTTTTGAGATAGGTAGTTTGACAAGCCCATCGCGAGAGGCCAAGGATGCTATTTATAAGGTTAGCGATAGTATGGCTTTGAATGTTTTCATGAATGGGGTAAACGTGGAATACCAGCCACTTTTATTGGCAAACATGCCGAAGACTCTGAATGAGGCTGCGCAAAGATGCGTAACTGCCGAAAAGAATTTGGATATGCGAAACAGGAGTTTGTTCCCGATTAATAGATCGGAAACACATAAAAAAGGTAATGGATATTACAATGGTAGCGGGTACGGTAACGGAAATAGGTTCAACAATAGAAACAGTAACAGATACGATGACTGTAACGGCGACAATACTAACAGACGCAATAACAACAGAACCAATTATGATAATGGCAATAGAAACTTTGGTAACAATAGCAATGGCCATATAAACGGAAATTTCCGGAACAATAATTACAACACAAATACGAATTATACACAAAGGAACAACGGTAACAATACCAGTTTCTCGAATCGTGGCGATTTTCGCGACGACAGATACGGTAGGAATCAAAACTGGGGAAACACAGCGTACAACAACCGGCAGAGAAATCGAAATTTTAGTGCTTTCCCTTGTACATGCCAGCAAGGAGACTCCGATCAGCCGGGAAACTCCGACGGCCGGATGACGGAAGACGTTGTCCAGGAGGGCCAAAACTAAGAATATTCAACATAACAGCGAAATCTAACGCATTTATTACACTGAACTGCAGAAATGCGAATAGAAGATTAAAATTTTTAATTGATACAGGAGCAGACATTTCTATTTGCAAGATACAAAATTTTACAAATATAAATACAAACGATACAGCAAAGTTAACGGGGATAAGTCGAGAAACTGTGCAGTGCATTGGAACTTCATGTGTGGAATTAGAGGTTGAATCTGTTACAATAGCACAAAACTTTTACATGGTAGATAATGATTTTCCAATCCCGACTGATGGAATAATAGGACGGGACATTTTAACTAAATACATGTGCAGAATAGATTTTGAAACGTTCACTATAACGTTTAATATTGATGAGAGTGAAGTTGTGATTCCAATGGATTCGAGACTAGGGCCCCAAACAAGTATAACCATTCCAGCGAGGTCTGAGATGATATTACCTCTAGATATTTGTGTGGCCGAGGAAAGTATAGTATTAAATAAAGAGCTTACAGATGGAATTTTCCTCGCTAATTGCTTGATACCAGCGCATGGAGTAGCCCATGTCAAGTTGTTAAACACCACTGAGGAAGTGGTAGTAATGCCAAAATTAGATTGTGAAATACGTCCGTTAAGACAGTATTACGTATGCTACGCAAATAACTTAAAGCAGAAAAAGAACAATAAACTACAAGTTCTCTTAGATACTTTGGATATTGGAGCGAGTGAACCCGACGCGAGAAGTTCGATCATCGAAATTTTTAAAGAGTTCCAAGATGTTTTCCATCTACCCGGTGAAGAATTAAGCATGAATAACTTTTATACACAGCGAATTCAAACAGTCGATACGACACCGGTATATATCAAGAACTACAGATTGCCTCAAACACAAACAGAGGAAATAAATAGCCAAGTGGAGCGGCTGCTGGAGGATGACATAATCGAACCCTCCGTTAGTCCTTATAATTCGCCATTATTGGTGGTACCTAAAAAATCAACGGATGATAAGAAAAAGTGGCGTCTGGTTGTGGATTTCAGAAAGTTGAATGATAAAATTGTCAATGACAAATTTCCGTTAACGCGAATCGAGGATGTTTTAGACAGGCTGGGCAGAGCCAAATACTTTTCAACATTGGATATGACTAGCTCTTTCCACCAAATAAATCTACACGAGGACTCGCGTCCACTCACAGCTTTTTCAACAGGTAATGGACACTACCAATTTAAACGACTACCTTTCGGGCTGAAGATTTCGTCAAATAGCTTCCAGAGGATGTTGACGATTGCATTAAGTGGCTTAGATGCAGCCGCGTTTCTTTACGTTGATGATATAATAGTATTTGGATGCAGTTTACGACACCACAACAATAACTTGTGCAATGTTTTTCAAAGATTGCGCAAATTTAATTTAAAGTTGAATGCAGAGAAGTGCAGTTTTCTTAAAGCAGAAGTTGTCTATCTTGGACATCTGATAACTGACAAAGGAGTAAAAACAGACCCAGCCAAAGATAATGCTATAAAGGAATACCCAGTACCAAAGAACGCAGATGAGGTCAGGAGATTTGTTGCTTTTTGCAACTATTATAGGCGTTTTATACCAAAGTTTGCTGACATAGCGAAAAGTTTGAACGCATTGCTCAAGAAGAACAAACAATTTATGTGGAGCTCGGAGTGTCAAATTGCGTTCCAGACGTTGAAAAAGAGTTTGCTGAAACCTCCGGTTCTTCAATACCCAGATTTTACAAAACCATTCGTTTTAACTACGGATGCGTCTAACTATGCTCTTGGTGCTATTTTATCCCAAGGGGACATAGGCACTGATTTACCAATTTCATACGCCAGTACAACTTTGTCAAAACATGATTTGAATAAACCCGTGATTGAAAAAGAATTGCTGGCTATACATTGGGGAATAAATTTTTTTAGACCATACCTATATGGTAGAAGGTTTTTAGTAGTCACCGATCACAGACCTCTAGTTTCGTTATTTTCACATAGAAATCCGTCTTCTAAAATGACACGAATACGAATGGATTTGTGTGACTACGACTTTGAGATATTTTACAAGAAAGGACAAATGAATACGAATGCCGACGCGTTGTCAAGAATAGTACTGAATAGCGAAACTTTAAAAGCAATGATTCCGAGCAATACTGAGGATGGAAAGAAAATTCTAGCTGTAACTAGAAGCATGCGAAAGAATATGTTACAGAAAACCCCTGAAACTAATACGAATGAGTATACGTCCAATCGAGAGTCCGATAAACTTTTTATTTGGGACTGTACGTCACTAACAGATATACGAAACACTAGAAAACTTATGTTTATGCCGCAAGAGAATAATAGAAAACTACAAGTTGATATGAAAAATTATGATGTTATAGTACGATGCAGCGATAATCCGACGATCACAAGGTTGATTTTGGAGAAACTGTCATCAAGGATGCATGATGTAGGAGTGCGAGAACTGGCTCTGAATAGGAATGATGATATTTTTAAAATGATGGCCATAGAAGAATTTAAAGCTATATTCAACGATATACAACAAGAAAAGAAAACAAATTTGAAAATTTTAATTTATGAAAGTCCAAAAAGAATAATTTGCGGAGATACGCAATTGGGATTAATAGCGGAATACCATAACTCAACACACGGTGGACACTTGGGTGTCAGAAAAACAATATTAAAGTTGAAACAGCGTTACATATGGAAGAATATGTATAAAATGATAAAACAATACATAATGAATTGCTCACAGTGTAAACTAAACAAACAAACGAGACATACGAAAGAACCATTTACGTTGACAGACACACCAGGAACTAGTTTTGAGGTTGTATCAATTGATACAGTAGGTCCGTTAAGACTGTCTAACCACTATAGGTACATTCTCACTATACAGTGCGATTTAACGAAGTATGTCGTGGCATGCCCCATGGAGACTAAGGAGGCGAAGATTGTCGCAAGAACGCTGGTTGAGCAGTTCATATTAGTATATGGGGTTTTTAAGGTTATAAAGTCAGATAAAGGTACAGAGTTTACAAATCACTTAATGTCGGAGGTATGTCGTTTGTTGGATGTCAGACAGATATTTAGCGCACCGTATCACCACGAGACGTTAGGCTCGATAGAACGGAACCACAGGGTGCTTAATGAGTTTTTATTGAATTTCTCCAAAGATGATGAATGGGACACTTGGATACCGTATTTTACATTTGCGTACAATACAACACCACATGTGGATACCGGCTACTCACCATATGAGTTGGTATTTGGTAAATTACCATATTTGCCCAATGATGAGATAAGGAATGTAGAACGATGCTACAATACCGATAATTATGCCAATGAATTGAAAGTAAGATTAAAATTCTCTCTAGAAAAGGCTAGGGAATATTTAGAAAAATCAAAGATAAAAAGAGTACTCCAGAACGAAGCAACCAACCCTCTTGACTTGTCGGTGGGAGATCTAGTACTCCTGAGAGTTCTAAATAGAAAGAAGAACTATCCACCGTATCAGGGTCCATATGAGGTAGTTAGTAGAGAAGGGGTGAATTCTTTAATAAATATAAGGGGAGAAATAAGAAAATTTCACAATAATATGTTAAAAAAATGGAATGTAATTTAAATACTTATTAATTTGTATTTAGAATAAGTTTATTCAAATAATTTTTATATTTTACTATTAATATAAAAATTATTTTCTCTAAAGGGTGAGGGTGTAGTGTAATCGATTGTTATAGATTTTATGTCATACCTAGTTTTATATTTGTTTGCTCAAACAGCTGTTTAGTTCTAAAAATTGTTTTGTTTAATTTTAAGGATGAAAATGTGAAGAGAATTAGGATTAAGAAATTACCGTTAAGTTAGTTTATAAGGATTGAAATTATGCTAATAAAGTCACATTCAAAACTGACTAGCCGAATCATTGGCATTGTCTATCTTTTTATTTGCTTAGGCGCTTTTTAGTGCCAGCAGAAAACCACTCATTTTTGCCAGTGGCGTTTTTAAGCGCCGGCACACACTTAGGCAGGCCTAGAAACAAAACAAACAAAATTAAACATTACAACTTTCACTATCACTGACACCACTTACTCACCGCTTGTCCGTCTTGATCGACTTCCCTTGCTGCTCTCTGTCCTTGCTTTTTATAGCCGTCCCAATGCATGCTGGTGATATTTCCCACATTGCATCGGGATAACGGCATGTTGTTTATCACAAAAATTCAAAATATGTTTTCTTCATGATCATTACCCGTCGTGTGTAATGTGTGTGTATCCCTTTTATCACAGCTCCACACGTGCTGCTTGATGATATTTCAGCATCTCATCGTGGTAACGGTAACTTGTTTACGCCAAATGATCGCGAAAACAAACAACCACCAGATGGTTGTGTGTTGTTGTTGTAGTTGTCCGCCGCCACGGTGAGATGCCAAATATGCTAACTTCGGTTTTCTGCCAAATGTATTAACTAACATTTGTTTTTTTAAATTCTATCACTAATTCATATATTCAGTTCAATAATTTCAATCACTTAAAGCTATTATTAAACTATCCAGGACTTTCGTCATCACAGACTACGCGAAAAACAAGAAAGAAACAGAAAAAATACATTCCTCAAATTTAAAGATAGACGCTGACTCCTTCAAGGCCAAACATAGCTTATCAGGCACCCTCAGGGCCGTGCGCAGGATTTTCCCCTAGGGGGAGGGGGGGTTTTCATCTACACTCATAAAAAAGTGAACCCTATAATGAGATAAATTGAACTAAAATTTAGGAAAATTGAACTTCGTATAGCGCTAAAGTAAAAATTCCTCAAATCAAGTTCAAACTTTTCCTTGAAATTAGTACATGCTTTGAACTTGATTCTAGTTAAATTTTCCTCAAACCAAGTAAATATTTACCCAAACTGAGGAAAATTCCAGTAAGTTTTTCCTCAAACCAAGTACATTTTTACTAAATCTAGGTAAATTTTTCCTAAAACCAAGTAAATTTTTACTTAATTTAAGTACAATTTTGCTAAAACTAAATATATTTTTACTAAATCTTAGTAAAATTTTGCTGAAATTTTCCTAAAAGTAAGTAATTTTTTACTAAAATCAAGTAATTATTTACTTAAAGTCAGATCAATTTTGCTGATTTTTTCCTTAAAACAAGTAATTTTTTAATTTATTGAGAAACTTGATACAAGGAAAAAAGTAAACTAAAAATAAGTTTAATTTAACTAAAAAATCAAACAAATGGTTTTTGCAAAAGTGATACAAAAAATGACAACATGAAATATTTCTCAAAAAAAGTTTTATGATACCTCTGCCGTAAAGAGCTGACCTCTTACTCCATGATTGCTGTGAAGGCAAGAGAGGTGCCTTCGAAGTGGTTGTTTACAATAATTCTTAAAGTATTTAAGAAATAAGTCTCTGGAAACGAACGAGAATTGCTTCTTAGATTAATATTCAAGAATTTTTTCAACAATTTCAAATGTTTTATAATATTCTTCTACATAAGTATGAATTTACTCAATTGTAAGAATTTTTTATTAGATCCAAAGAAATGTTTTTAAGTAAATCTATTATCTTATTTCTAGTAAATGAACTATTTTCTATGACTTTGAAAGAATGAAACTTTACTCATACTTAGTTAATTTTCCAACTTTTTAGGAAATTTTTACTGAACTGGAGTAAAATTCTTGAACTAAATTGCAGTATGAATTTTACTCAGATTTAGGAATGCTATTTTTCTGAGTGTAGTTTTACAAAAAATAAAGCAGGTGAAAATTCTGTTAATTATTTTAGTCAATTTTCAATCAATGTTCCATTTTTCTCGTGAAGTCTAGGCAGTCTATTGTGCAATGATAAATGACGTTAATTTGATTATGTGTGATTACGTGTGCGTTTGGAAACCATTCATATTTTATTGCCAGGATCTTCGAGAAATATTTTGATACATTTGTCCGAAAGACATCGACGGCAAAATTGCATTTCAGTAATCCATCTATCAGTACACTCAAAGGAATATTTCAGTAAAAGAAAGCAGAAAGTCTACTGAAAGAGTAGATTTTCTGCTGTTGAAAAAGAGACAGCAGATTTGTATCTGCTGAGATGGTAAACAGCTGTTTTTAGCAATATAGAAAAAAACTTTAAGCATATGGACAGAACAGTATGACCACTTAGATATACATGTTAACAACACTTTTTTGAATAGACGTTTTTATAAAGCAATAAAACAAAAATGATACGCATATTGTTCCACTAATATAAAAGGAAATTCGAGCTAAACTTGCTTATGAACCCTTATCTATTTTTATATTTTAATTAACAACATCCAATTTTAGCAGGCTGCAAACTCCTTAGCAGTGTGATAGCTAAATCAGAAAATTAAAAAAATGGCTTTTCTTTTCCAAATTTATATGACAGATGACATCCAAATCTGTGAATAGCTTGGCATCAAAAACTCATTTTCGAGGAAATGGTTCATAACCACTTTTGAATATAAGCCCTCGATACATATTTTGAAGAAATAACACAAAAAACGATCAAATTCCTCGACGCTTAACCCTTCAGGCCCGCATTTTTTCTATGATAAATGCAGAAAATTGGATATGTTTTTTGGCAAAGTATGAGTCTAAATAGGATGTCTAATGAGTTTTGGGGTTTTTAATTTATACTGTAGTTACATGAGTAACAGGGTGTTTACTCAAAATCTTTATACGCATATTCCGATTAAATAAACAATATTTGGAAATGTTTCTTCATTTTTATAACAGCTTTTTTGTACTCGATGAAATGCAAGTAGAAACACCTAGCAATTTTATTTCCAAAAAACCAAATAATTGGTATTTTAGAGTTTCGTCTTCCTACGTAGATCCAAGTTACTGAATTTGTTGTTTCTCCTTTGAATAAAACTTGTTACATATGTACAAAAAATACTAACTCTGAAAAATATTTGACACAACTGAGATATATAACAAAAATTTGAGTAAGTTAAAACTCATTTCTTTATTTTTCGCAACTTTAAAGTAGATTTTAAAAAAGTGACCTACACGCAAAGAAAAAAAACATTACGTAGAAACGAATTTTTTTGAGTTTCTTTTGTGGAAAAAATAGTTTGTTTCCGATAAACATGTCATCACTTGTTGCAAATGAAGAAAGAGAAATATGTTTATATATAACAAACAGTTTTCTTTGTTTGTCCAAATGGATTTGTATTATGATTGCAAACTCCCAAAACATTAGAAGTAACAGAAACCGTTGATGTTGCATCTGTGATGAAAATAGGACACATCGGTTCAGATTTAGATGCAGCTCCATAAAAATGTCGCATCGCTAATGTTACATCTTAGCGCTCTACAAGCATCAAGCTTTTATTAAAATTACTAAAATATTTTGTTATTAAATTTTTATTGTAGTACAAAGCAATATCTTATGTAAAAGTTCATAAGATATTGCTCTAGTCGAATGACAAGAAGTGGTATCGGTTAATTAAAATTAAACTTTTCCGAACAATATGGTGTCCATTAGCGAAATTAGCATTACTCAATCTTGAAATTGGCTCAATTCGTTTGTATTTTTCATAACCTTTGTCCGAAATTCAAGAAAGTGTCCACGATTTTTTATGTAATTTTCTTGTTTTCATGATTTTACTGCAAAATTACCATTTCAGACGAGTTATTTTAAAAAGACCTTAAAAAATTTTATATTTTATTGCTTCGGAAAGTCTTGAAGGTTTTAAAATGTATATGTTCGAAACCTCTCTGGGGGGGTTTGAACCCCAAATGTTGTATGTATGTTGATATGCTTCTTCTAAAGTCATAAGCATAAAACGTTTTGCAACTACTCGCCCATTAATTAAGGTCGTATCCTTTCTCCCAGGAGCTTGCACGCTGATTCCATCTTGTTTCTCGCCTCTGTATGGTTGCTGATTTTTTCGTGCCCGCATCAATCGTATTTGTTGGGGTTATATATTTATTGCATAACAATTTGAGAACAACTAATTTTTATGCAGATCATTTGGTAGCGCTTCTTCAACTTTTTTAATAGCTTTTCCTATCGTTTGTTTGCAGCTGTAAACTTTGCACTGCAAATTATCAACATCCTTATTCTTATCTTTCTGCTTTTGTCGTAACACTTGCTCCCTAACGCGATTCTTTTCTGTCTTCTCTTTCATTAGAGTGCTATCGTTTTTAATTTTTTGGGATAATTTTTTCGATATTCTCGCTTTCGTTCAGCTTCCTTCTTCTTATAATGTTGTCACTTTTCGTCATCTTCTTTTAACTTCTCTCTATACTTCTTTGCTTTCTGACTCTTTGTTTCTTTTGGTGTTCTTGCCATCTATAAAATAATTATTTAAGTTTTCATTATAAAAGTTTATCGAATATTTGAGCGGACGCGACAAATTTTAAATACCAATTAATTTTTTTTTCGATTTTTCTGACACCTATTTGCATTAATGACAGCAATAAATAGTACTTTTTGCACACTGATATTATGTATAAGAAAGCCAACTGTAAAAACTTCCGTTATTCGAACCCCGCTCTATCCCGCTTTTTCTAATACATAAGATTGTTGTTGTTAGTACATTTTAATATTACAAAATCATGTAATATTACTTTTAAAAAGCTGAACCAATAGAGAAAAATGTGGGTATAATTCGTTAAAAGGCCCAGAAAAAAATTTTTTCTTTTACAGTGCTATATTTCGGTCAAAAATTGAAAATGCTTTTATATTTATAAAATTTAAACATTTATGCTTTATTATTTGATAGTAAAAAGTTTTTTTTAAGCAGTCTGAATCTTTCACTCGTGGTGTACCTTTTTTTGGGAGATGCCCATATGTAAAAAATTATATTTATTTGGAAAATAAAATTTTATAGTTTATTCTATAACTTTTGATACGTGTGAGATACCACGATTTTTTGCAATTGAAAGCAAACACATTGGACCACTTCTGTTGAAAAATATAGCACCATACAAATGTTGCTCCCGATTTGAGTTTTTATGCTTTAGAAGCCACATAATTGAAGCGATTTTGATAAGATTTTGCACAACACCTTATATCTAAGTTAGAAACATCTGTGGTGATAATGGGTCAAATCGGTTCAGATTTATATACAGACACCATACAAATTTCGCTCCCTATTTGACATTTTCCGGTCTAGAAAACGTAAATTTTAACAGATTTTCTTCAAATTTGGCGTAACACGTTATATATTAACTAGAAATATTTCTGGTGAAAATGACTCAAATCGGCTTAGATTTAAACAAGGCTTTCCAATAAGAACTTGACAACTTTTTTAAAATAAAACGCAAACCATTTGAGATATTTCCAAAACTTTATGATCGACTTGAAATACAATCAAAACATTTATGAATGGAACTCGACTTCGTTCATATGGCCACCGCGGGCACGTCGGCAGCGGTCGATTCGTTGGTCCCTATTTTCGATGAATCGCTCACACATTTCGGCAGTAACGGCCCCTATTTCGCATTCAATGTTGACTCTGAGTTCTTCCAACGCCGTTGGCTTGTTGGCATAGACCAATGATTTGGCGTAGCCCCAAAGAAAAAAGTCTAGAGGCGTTAAATTGCACGAACGAGGCGGCCAATTGACTGGCCCATTTCTTGAGATAATACGCTCATTAAACTTAATCTTCAATAAATCGATTGTAACGTGTGCTATGTGACTTGTTGCACCTTCCTGTTGAAACCACATATCGTGCATTTCCATGTTTTCCAATTCGGGCCAGAAATAATCGGTAATCATGGCGCGATAACGATCTCCATTCACAGCAACGTGACGATCGTTATTGTCGACGAAAAAATATGGCCCAATGACGCCGACGGCATGCTCGAGCACCAAACAGTTAATTTTTGTGGATGAAATGGTGATTCATGAAGCAAATGTGGATTTTCACCAAACCATATTTGTTTATTGACGAACACATGAACCCAAAAATGAACATCATCACTGAAGATGATTTTGCGATGAAATTGATCATCTTGGCACATCTTCTCCGGAGCCCAATCGGAGAACGTACGTGGCGTCAAATGGTCTATCGGCTTCAATTCGTGAGTCAGCTTGATCTTGTATGGGTTTAAACCAAAGTCCTTACGCAAAATTCGCCTTAAAGTGGTTTTGGCGATGCCCAGTTCTTGATAACGCCGCGGAATCGACTGATTTGGATCGTTTGCTGAGGACGCATGAACGGCAGCGATATTCGTCACTTCGGGCAACCCGTTGTCTCACTGGTACGGCAGCATTACACAATGAATATGTCGACTCCAATTTTGGCACTATTGCTTGTGTACTAGGGCGAGAATAACAGCCAAAAATTGGAGTTAAAGCTCTTAAAGTTGCGGTCACCGACTCCGAATTTTGGTAGTAAATTTTTATGATTTACATACGTTGTTCGTTCGTGTACTTTACCATGATGAAAATGTTGAGTTTACTGAAAGAAAGGAAAGTAACAGTTAGATGATCAGTGAAATAGTTCATTCACAAATTAAATTCAAAGTGGTCAAGTACCTATTGAAAAACCCTATATATAGCTCCCATACAAATGTCGCTCCCGGTTTGAGGTTTACCGCTGTAAATACCACGTACCTTAACCGATTTTTTTCAAATTCTGCAGGATATCACTAGATACATCTATGGTAAATGTGGATGAGATCGGTTCAGATTTATATATAATTCCCATACAATGTCCTTCACGATTTTCGCCGAATTGAATTGTAATGGAGTAGAAGGTTTAGGGTATCTGCCCCGACCGACTTTAGCCTTTCCTTACTTGTTTTGTTATATGACTTTGTTGTTTTCTCTAGAAAAATTCGACAAAGTATCATTGGAGTAAAGTATTATTGGTAGAGTATATGTTAGACGGTGTGTTGACAAACAGTGTATTATGTACAAAGTGAACGTCGAAGCTCGTTTCAAAAGTAATTTGTACATTGATTGTACACGGTAAAATTGTGCACTTGTAGGCGTTTTTTATAATAACCCAGCAAAAAATGGAAGTACTCCCGTAGGAAGCACATTTTAATCACATCTCAAAATCCAAATGTGAATTTTTTCCGCTTTTGGGGAACTTCCAAAAATGTCGATAATATAAAAACACTTTTTTGGGGTTTTTATTACTTTTATAAATAAACAATGTTTAATGTATAATTTTAATTTTAATTTAATATATTTTTTAAATAAAATTGTATTGCTTTATTAATGTAACTCAAATATTTCAATTTTTAATAATTATTAATACTACATAATATCAGTAAAATTTGAAAGACTTAAAAGTTATTTGAAAGTGTTGCAAAGGGACCACTTTTTCACTAGGTTCCATTTCATTTTAGAGGTCTTCTGGTTGCTACTACGGCACTCTAGTCATCTCAGCTATTCTCTCTTGTGAGTGGTGAATAACTATTGAATTGAATTGAATTGAATTCTTTATTGAGACTGATTTGTCTTCATATCCTGTTGCTTATAATAATCAAATATATCTATAACAAAAAGTGTATTAAAAACTATAATGTATTATTTTAGAACTGATAATATATGAAATACAGTACCAAACTTTCTCATATCAGTGTATGAAATAAATTAAAATGATCCAGTAAGAATAGATTACACGCTTGCTCCCGGCATTAACATATATATAGCGAACAATTGCTAAATGTATTGACTTAGACTATCTTAAAAATAAAACTTAACCTAAAATCTTACAACTAAACTAAAATAATAATATGTACAGAGCGAAAATGAAAAAGATAAAAGATAAAATCTCAGCCCCTATTTGTACCGGGACAAGCAGTAACATAAAATCTCGGCGTCGCCAGAGAATCATCAAATGGCCCGTCAAAACCAAACGGAGAGAGATAATTGGAAGTATTCCAATTCCATCCCGCCTGGTCATCTGCAATCCGCCTCACCAGAGAATTCTCATGAAGAGGAGCTCTGTCAATAAATCTCTCTAACATGGCCAAACCATATGTAGCCAGAGGAACAACATCTGCACATTCATAAACCACTCTATTCGAATAGCGTTTCGTGCTGTGTTCAAAATGTTTACCAGTGCAAAGCCTAAGAACCTTGCGCTCCATTACCTCTAATTCCTTCATAACAGTTGGAGAAATTGCAAACCAAATAGGGAAGGCATACAAAATAACGGGGCGTATACACGTCTTATACAGCAGAAGCTTTGTCTCCACCGGAAGACTTCTATTATGGAAAAGTTTGCCAAACGAGCCCTTTATCTTGTATGCCTTCTTTAGAAATATTCTAGCGTTCTCATTAAATTTCATTAATCTATTGAAGTGGACACCGAGGTACTTAATCCGTCCCATGAAAGGTATTTCAATGCCATTACTAAACAATCTCAGGCCTTTGCTCTCCGGCACCACATATGCCTTACACTTCCTAGAAGCATTACGGATGCATATCGCCTCACATTTCGACGTATTAACTTTAATACCCCATTCTTCATAATACCTACGAACCTCCGCAAGGTGACGAGAAACATTTGAAAGTGCGCTGACAGGAGACTCATGATGGGCATAAAGTAACGAATCATCAGCATATAATAAACCAATCGATCCTGCAAATTCGTGTGGAAAGTCGCTAATAAAAATATTGTACAAATGAGGAGACAACGTCGAGCCCTGTGGCACCCCACAGTTCACCACACCCAGTGTGGAGCACATTCCATCCAAGTGTACACAAAATTTCCTATTAGTAAAGAAACTTCGAAGCAGTCTTACTATATGCGGGTCAAATCCCATTCTAAGCATCTTGAATAATATTCCTTGTTGATATACCCTGTCGAAAGCCTTCTCTATGTCAAGAGAAACGACCACCGTACACCTTCGCTGCCTCAAATTGGTTATAATGTCACCATGAAATTTCATTAATGCATGTGTCGTCGAATGGCCCTTCCGAAAACCAAATTGGTAATCAGGAATATATCCCCCCTCGACATTGACATCCATTCTATCCATTATCACCTTCTCGAAAAGTTTCCCTACATTCGACAGTAAAGATATTGGTCTTATATTGCCTATATCAGAAATTCCTGGTTTCTTTCTCAACGGACATATCTTAGCCTCCTTCCAAGCATCAGGAAAATAACCAACACTCAAACAATTATTGAAAATGACCGCCAAAAATCCAAATGCTTCCATGGGCAGCCTTCTAATAATAAAATTGGAAATTCCATCCAAACCCGTGGATCTTTTGTTATTCAGTGCCCTTGCATAAGTCGCTACAGAATTCGGCGATTCTAGTCCAGGATTCCCCTGAGAGTTATCCGCAGGAAAATCTCGACTGAAAGTGTATAAATTATCAGGAAGGGAACCTAAGCGATTCTGAACTGTATCATCTATTTCGTGAGTATCACTATCGGGGGAAGAACCACCATAAATCGAACCGAAATGATCCTTCAGACAACTCAGTTTCGCATCCAAACTCTCCACATTCTCACCATCTACAGAAATCTCTGATAATCTCGCCCTTTTCCTGTTTCCAATGATTCCATATATCTCCTTGAAAGCCCTTGGTCCAGGTCTAATTTTTCTAACACGTTCATGGAAAATTTGTGCTTGCTCAATCTCAACCTGTTCCTTAATAATTATCTTGATCAAGCGAATCTGTCCAGAAAGACGTATATATTCGGGTTGATTCCTGTTCAACGTCCTATGAAAAATTCTCTTAAGTTGCCTCTGCCAAAAATATTTCACCCTAAAAAGTTTCCTGATGCGATCCGAAATAATAAATCTCCTACCAGAACATTCGACCCTGGCCGAATGAATATCCGAAACCTCATTAATGACAGAAGAAAATTTATTAACAAAAGAATCAATTTCATCATTCCGAATATTCCTACCCAAAGGAGGGAAATCCAAGGCAAGTCTCCCTGCCACATCGGACCTGAAACCACCCCAATCCGTATTCCTGTATGATACGAATGAACGTGTCTGGCACATAATGATCTCCAAATTAGATAGACCTAAACGCAATTTCAGAGGAAAGTGGTCGGAAAAGGATGGAAGGGTTGTGATGGAATAATTCCGGTTCTGATCGTCTATCAAATTAGTGCTAATTACGAAGTGGTCCAAAAAAGAGCATCCATTTGGATACGAAGGGGCTGTGTCCGAAATACGTACGAAGTCATGCGAATTCTGATTTAACCAACTCGAGAGGGCATTCCCGTTAACATTTCCACCAATATCACCCCAAATAACATTCTTGGCATTAAGGTCTCCACCTAGCACAACACCGTCGTAATTCAAGGAGAAATTCCTAATTGCCGTTAAACCATTAAATATAACAGAAGAACGGGCATTGCAAGGGAAGTACAAACAACCAAAAATAAATCTCCTAAGACAGCCATCAACCATCAAATTGATCTCTATAAAAACATTAGGAAAAGATAAATTATCAATATTCACCCTGTTAAACTCAATCGAATTCTTCAGCACTATTGCAACGCCTAATGCACTTCTGTCTCGAAGAAACGTATACTTTTCCAAAAATAACCTCTGTCCTATATTCAAGTGTGTCTCTTGAACAAAAGCAACATCAATTTGGTTGACGTTTAAGACGTCAACTAAATCGATTCTTCTACTCTGATCAACAAGTGATCCCACATTAAATGTTAAAATATTTAAATATCTACGGGTCATAACGATTGCTAACCTCCTTCAACAGATCCAAACATTCGGCTCTTGCCTGAGCCCTCGTTAACGTAGAATATCTTCCCATGAAATTCGAAATTTTATCCTCCAATGCAACCTCTTCAGGTTGGCAAATCATCCTAGCTACTTTCAAAAATTCCTCAATAATTTTAGGTCTTACCAACATAGGTTTTTCCTCATTCCGTGAACTACCAAACAAACTGGAGAAAGTCCTTCCCTCTGATACCAACGCCGATCCCTGCACGGCTCTATTCACCTTAGAAACAACAACATCCTTTGAATTTCTACTCCGAATGAGTGCCTCCTTTTTCCTCTCCATGTACTGCTTGAAATATGGACATCCCCTGAAATTAGCCGGGTGACCATTCCCCCCGCAATTAACACAGAACAAAACGCTCTTATCCACAGATACCATCTCACATTCTCCCTTCATATGAGAGCGACCACACTTAAGGCATGCAAACTCCCTGTTACAATTCATCGAGATATGACCAAATTTCTGACATCGCCAGCACTGAACCTCTTTAGTATTACCATTGGGGCGCTCCCATGATACCACCTGATTCATAAGATACCTTTCCGAGATAACCTCACCTACCCTTATCCCTGGTTTCAACGTCACCATAAATAACCCGGTGTCCACATTCCTCTTACGCGACATATCTGTCTGAAATTTTTTCACAGACTCGAAATAACCCGGTAGCAATATATCCAAAGCCAGTTTTAGCTCTTCCACGTCAGTCTGGTGGAATAATCCTCTCAAAATTAAATTATTTCTCTTAAGCTCCCTTGGAGTGTACGAATAAGAGTCAAACTTCTTACTTCTCAGCAGTTCCATCATTTCCGAATGTGCAGATACATCAGCTAAATATAATTTGCTTTTGAAGCGAGACTTATTGACAATTTTGAAAACAATTTTTCTCTCCCTAAGCTGAGCGATAAGACCCGCCATGTTAACATTGTGAAGAATGATTGGTGGACAAAATTTAACTTTAGCCACCTGACCCCTCTGATTCCTCTCTGGCGCAGGCCGAGATTTCGTGTCACTCGGAATATCTCCGGATTCTATATTTAGACCATCCAATAAAGCGAATCTATTCTGGCTTACCTCTACCTTATCATGTAATAACTTATCTACATTTCCATTAGAACGTCCAGGATTTCTTCCAGTATTCACTCGCTTACGTTTCATTGCAACAGCAGTAAATTCGTCCTCTGATTCGGAAAGTTGGATTTCGATGTCCATATCATAGTTTCCTCGGCTACATGATTTCAGTTCCTTTTGTGTGTTCGGAACTTCATTATTGATAATTTGTATATCATTGATGATTTGGGGTTTCTCTTTAGGTTTCGCTCCAGTCACATTCGGCCGATGCGCTTTTGGCTTCATAACATCCGATGAACTTGTATCGAGACAGGCGGATAGCAATAAATCTCCCAATTTGTTGGAATTCCTCGTCCTTATATCCGGGGGTAATGCATCCTTAGCTTCATTATCCTCTTTTTTAGATGGAGGATTAACCATCGTGCAACAATATCCGCTTAACTTTTGAAATAATATTCCAACGAATATTAAATTTCGGTACGAAAAAAACAAAAGAAACAAAATTTGGAAGAAAATTTGTATTTTCTTTTATGAGAATTTATTTTAATTTTTTTGACAGTTAGCTCAATGCGACTGTTTGCTTTCACAGTTCAAACGAGACTCCCTGGTGAATAACTAAAGAAGCCGTGATACTTATAGTGTAACCAAACACGTTGCTGGCTCCCGGACTATTACGATGCCGTACCAAAATACGCCAAAAATTGCACACAGTTTTTAAAATTTTGTAGTTTTCACTTTTCTGTCACTTTTATTACGCATACTTTTAGGATCATCTTAATCTTCACTTTTTAGGATCATCTTAATCTTCACTTTTAATTTAGAAGAAAGAAATGACTTGTTTGTATGTGGAAACCTCAGGGTGGTTCCATGGGGGTGCCCCTCGCAAGGGTGGGTCGGCACTCCAAAGTTAGTGGAGGTCGTTCATACATTTGGACTCGATTGGGGTACTCTAAATGGGTCAGTGGGATTTTTCAAAATTCATCAGAATTCGTTTTAGATTTATGGTTCCTTCGGCAAAGTTTCTTATTTTGATCCCTAAAATACGATTTTCCGATTGGATGTTGAGCGATTTAATGAGCGCCCTAATATACAGTCTATACAGAGTTTGATGATGGCCAATTGTTTCCGGACCGAGTGGAGCTTATGAACTTAAACGTAGTAAGTTTTGCCGTAGTAATATGGACGGACGAGAAGTAAATCAAAGAATGGAAAAATAACAACAATAGGTGCTTTTTGCAGTAAAGGTTCAAAAATGTTTCCCGAATGTAGTCCATCCAAACACCTGGAGGAGGAATTCTTAAGCCCAAAAGTCGCGGCTCGTATAATTTGCACGCGAGATGTCGCTATAAACACGCTGCGACTTGTGAACGGTTGATGTCTATGCTAACATTTTCCGCCAAGCATGAATCAGCAATTGTAGAACTCACAACATTGTCTAAACAACCAACAACAATGTCGTATGAGTGGCATCTATTGCAAAAGATAATACTTGATTAGATAGAATTTGCACACCACTCTACACTACAACTATTTATGACCGAAGAAGGGGAAAAGATTTTATTATTGTGCTTTATTTCTTTTTGCTGTACAAGTAATTCAATTTTTCAAGCGCGAAAGCGATACAATTTTACTTTCATATCAACGTAATTGCTCAGAATCAAAAATATGTTTTTACCATCCTCAATGGAATAGGTTATATTTCTTGTGTCATTTCGCTTGAAATACATAGAAATCAGTGATGGAAAACTTGATACAATTGTACCATTTTTGGTGCCATGAGAAGTTCCATGTTCCTTGCTATTTTGTCACTGCTCTCCAGTGACTACGTTATTTTCAATTGTTTTCCTTCCATTCTTATAATAAGGCTTTTCAATTCCATTCATCGAGGAAGAATGGGTAAATATAAATAAAGAGTGATTTTTTTGAGGTTAGGATTTTCATGCATTAGTATTTGACAGATCACGTGGGATTTCAGACATGGTGTCAAAGAGAAAGATGCTCAGTATGCTTTGACATTTCATCATGAATAGACTTACTAACGAGCAACGCTTGCAAATCATTGAATTTTATTATCAAAATGCGTGCTCTGTTAAGAAAGTTCATCGCACGCTTCCATTTTATGGTCAGTTTAATCGACCCACTGAAGCGGCTATTCGGGCTATTGTGACTAAATTTCGCACCAAATTTACATTGTTGGACATTAAACCACCAAGACGCTTACGTAGAGTACGAACTGAAGAAAATATCGCAGCTGTATCGGCCAATGTTAATGATGACCATCAATTATCGATTCGTCGCCGTTCGCAGCAATTGGGCCTCTGTTACTCAAAAACGTGGAAATGCCAAAATTGGACTAAGCGGATGGACCACTTGAGGCGCAGCCGCGGTCAACATTTAAATGAAATTATCTTCAAAAAGTAAATGTCATGGACCAATCTAACGTTTCAAATAAAGAACCGATGAGATTTTGCAAATTTTATGCGTTTTTTTTAAAAAAAAAAGTTATCAAGCTCTTAAAAAATCACCCTTTATATGGCAGGGTTGTCAAAAACCGCCAAATTGAAACGACTTCAATTTTTGTTAAAAAATCGACAAATTTCATTTATATTAGTTCTTGTAAAAATGTATGGAGTTCAAATATTATATTTGAATTGAATATTTTCAACATTTCATGATAAGGAATTAAACCATATTTTATTGGTATTTATACACTCCACGAGAGTATTATGTCTTTGTGCATTTGTTTGTAACACCCAAAAACGAAACGAGTTAGATCCATCGTTTATTGTACAGATTGGATTAGAATCACTTTCTGAGTCGATTTAGCAATGCCCGTCTGTCCATCTATTGTTGTAATCAAATTACAAGTCGCAATTATAGTCCGATCTTAACAAAAATTGGCACAAGTAAGTTTTGTAGATCAAGGACGAACGCTATTTAATTTGAGGCAAATCGGTTCAGATTTAGATATAGCCCCCGTACAATTTCGCTCCCGATTTGTATTTTCCGCTTTAGAAACCATTTATTGTACCCGATTTTCTTCAAAATTGACACAACATCTTATAATCCAACTAAAAACACCTATGATGAAAGAGGGTAAGATCGGTTAAAATTTAGATATTTAGCCCCAATACAAATGTTGCTCCCAAATGTTTAACCGATTTTGGCCAAACTTTATATATTATTGAGTACTTCCATGGGAAACCGATCAATAATATCAGTTAGGTCTGCGATTTCGATGAAAATGTGTACGTAAGTTCAGTTTGAGGTTATAAGCAAGATTTAAGAAAAATGTTTGTTTTAAATTCAAAATCGTGAAAGTTATGCCATTTTTAAAAATGTTAATTCATTTTTTAAAGATCTCATATCTTTGGTTGTAGTTAAGATAATCGGAAAATTCCTTTGTCATAGTATTCTGAAAAGGCTCCATATTCATCATTTTAATTTAAAAACAAAAAATATTTTTTAATTTTTAAGAAAAATATATCTCCGATTTTTTTAAATATTTTTTATGATAGTTTATTTTGTTCTCTATATACACATAAGGTTCAGGATGGCCACGAATCAACTTTCTGAGTTACAAATCAAATAGAACACATCTCCCTACCACAAAAATACCAAATTAAAAGATGAGAATTAATGAATGAATATAGGAATTGTCAAACTGACTGAAAAATATTTTATAGAATTACTTGATTAAATATTTTTTTTAACTGAAAATAAACAAAAAGAATCGTGTTGATGCACGTCATTATTGATTTTTATTTTGATTCTTCATGAAAATGCTCTCTCCAACAAGCTGTTTGTTTACCGATTACATTCTATCGTTATTGTTTCTCTGGCATAACGTCAAAGACGGTCTTCCGGTCTTCTCATATGCATGCGTTTTCGGCTTCTGTTACAAGCTCATTATAGTTGTATTTCTTAAAAGATAATTTAAAAACACATCATTTTAAGAATTAATCATTATATTGACTAATTGGATTTTTAGCTATATCATAACCATTGTTGTCGACTTATCATTCCCTATGTGGGAGAAGTTTCAGTTACCATATGAAAATGTGAGACGCAATATTTTCGCAGCGACGCCAACACGCGTTCTTAAGATCCGTATAGTTAGGTTAAGTTGTCAGAATGTAAGCATCTGACTCACATAGACCATTGCTAACTTAACTCTTACTGGCCACGCCGCCCAAGCTTTCAAAGAAAGCAGAACCCTGTGTCACTATTAGCCATAGCTGGACAGAGACAGGAGTTCAACACTCTCGATCTTTTCCTCGTCCCAACAGCTCATACAAAAGCTCTGGGCACATGTACCTATAGCGCAGTGCTCCGTAAATATTGAAATCAACGTAAAGAGTTGAAATCTTTCAAGTGAAAGAAGATAGCCCGTCCTTTGACCCGACCATCAGTGTTGCCAGGGATTTTTAGGGGGGAAATTCGTTAGGGTTTTTTTGGTAGGTAGATTGCCTTCGATCGAATTTTTTAAACAATTGGTCGACAAAGTACTTTGAACATCTTCTATATATATATCACTCCCCAGACCAAATGGCTAGAGCTAGAATCATGAAATTTGGTGTGTACATTTCTCTTATAGTGTAGAGGTGTGATAAGACGGAATTTTTCGAAATTCGAACTTTTAAGGGGTAATCGCAAAATGAAGGAATTTTTCGAAAATTTGTACTTTTAAAGGGAAAAGGGGATAAAAAATGTACCAACCACACGGATGACGCTATAATAATGAAATTCGGTGTGTATATTTGTTTTACAGCGCAGATCACTAATAAGAAAGCATTTTTGGAAATTTGTACCTTTAAAGAGTAAACGGGGATGAAAAAGGTACCAAGAACACGGTTGACGCTAAAATCATGAAATTCGGTGTGTATATTCGACTTATAGCGCAGATAAATGATAAGAAAGAATTTTTCGAATTTTTTTTACTTTCAAGGGATTAAATGGGATAAAATTTGTACCACGACTGAAGCTAGAATTGTGAAATTCGGTGTGTATATTCCTCTGACTGTGTAGACGCGAAGCAACACCTAATTTGTAAATGTATACTTTTAAGTAGAAATCAGAACAACAAGCGATTAAAATGGTACCCGCCAATGTATCAAATAAGGTATATATTACTCTGACGTGCAATACAGAAGTATTGCATCAAAATGTGTACTTTAAAGGTGGAAGCGGATCAAAAGTGATAGAAATCGAACAAACCAAACTGGCGAAATTGGGATAAAGATGGTACTAATCAAAGTTTTCAGCTGGAATATGAAAAGAATGTTAAAAATTTTGTGTGTACATTTCTCCGAGTACGTAGATGCGCAACATAAAATAATATTTCTAAATATTTCTAAGGGCGGCACAAAAAGTGGTAAAAATGGCACCCACATAAAAAAGGATACAAATAGTACCTACCAAAATATTGCAATAGAATAGAAATATAGAAGTTATATGTAAAGTATTTGACAAAGGGCGTGGCAAAGCATACAAATTTTATAGGTTTAAAGTGATTATAAAAACATCTTTAAATCTAAAATGGCAACTGATTTCGACTATCCGTATGGAAGTTTTATCAGTTTTATGTTGACCAAAGGTGTGTGCAGCGATGTTGGCAAAGATTCCGATCATCCGTATAGAATTTATAAAATGTTTAATTTTACGTATGAAGTGGTAAATTTGTGTGCCAGGTACAAAAAGGAACACTGCAAATTCATGCATATTTCGTACACTCAAACTGATTATAAAAACGTTAACAAATATCAAAATACAACTGGTTCCGAATATTTTACAAGGAATGTGGACTATATGTGTGGGGGTACAATAACGGGTATATCAATTTCATCCATCTCCGAGTTTAAACTAAGTCTGAGAAGAATAATACTTTTTTTATAGTTTGAATAAATTACTTAACTCCCTTCGAGAGTTATCGTATACACCAGCAAGCCAGACAGACAGACGGACGTGAAAGGGATTTATTACACACTTAGGGTATTAAATCACTCTGATTTACACTTTTTTCTATCCCAAATGCATATATATCTACACTCTTACTCCGTAGAGTGAGGGTATAATTATCTCGGATTTTTTAAGAAAATTGTTTCAATTAAAATTAATCACTTATAAATTGATGGCACAATATAAATTATTTTTTGTTTAATTTGTACAAGGGGGAAAATTTTGGTGTATAAATTCCTCCAGCTACGTAGGATCTGTAATCGAGAATTTGGTGGGAATACGTAGTTGGGAAACATAAAGCATGATTTCAAATTTTGTGAGCATTTACAAGCGATTTACCCTGAAATAAACAACTTTACACCGCATACGAAGTAGCGGGTATTTGCTAGTTTATTATATCTCTCAAAGATATGCAATCATTCGGAATGCGTTACATAAAAGTCTTTGATTTAAAGATGAAAACAGGAGGACTAATATTAGCACTAATATAATTGGCGCTTCCATTTTCAAATGCCTCGATGGAACGCGCTTTCTCGATCTTTAATGATCGATAATAAAGAACAAGTTGAGGAATAAAATGAATATTTCTACAGTTGAGGCTATATTAAGAGTGATATATTCCTTAAATAACAGATGCCCTAAAATTATTCCACCTACTAAAATGATCGACTTGTTTTCTACTATAAACATGTACAGTGCCAATGAAGCTAATGTGAAGATTTTAATTAAATGAATGAAATTTATGTAAAACTGAATGAATCTGGCAATGGACAAGCAATTCAATCAAATAAAATACTGGTGTAATGTATCTAGGGTTTGGGGTTTCCCGGACTTTTTTTCATTTCCCGGGAAAACGGGAATGAACATTTTCATTCCCGGAAAAAAATTTTAAATTTCCCGGCAACTTTGAGCACTAAATTAGTTTTGCTATATGAATGGGAAATTGTAAATATATTTCAAATGCATATATTTACATTACTGACAATAATAATGACCATTTGATACTAAGGCTGACATAGTGCCAATATGAACGATTCGGGAATTCTCCCAAACCCTAAATGTATCTTGCCTTTTCATAATAATGTGTTTTAAAATTCTACTTTTATTGAGAATAACCATATGGTAATTATTTGCGATCAAATCGTTTAGTTTAATATTATTATTCATTAAAATTTATTTTTAATGTTTTTTTCATTTGATATCTCTTGCATTTAGGGTATTTTTTCGACAATTCTAGGGGTAAGAGTTAGAAAAAAACCTGGCAAAACTGCAGACCATATTCCAATTTTTACACGTGTCTAGACCTGTTCACGCAACCACTTCGCAACTTCTCTAATAGCCATAACTTGTGCTTGGTTTATTATAGTGCAGATCATACCCATACTATCAAGTTTGGAACCATCTGTGGATTCGCAGCGACTTTTCAACAGTGTGTAAATGTCACCATGCCACTTGTTAATAAATTTGCATTATATAAAATACTCACAAAAAAATTTGAAGTACTTCCGTAGGAAGCTCATTTTAATCGCATCTCAAAATCCAAATGTGAATTTTTCCCGCTTTTGAGGAATTTCTTTTACACAACTTCCAGAAAAGTCGATAATATGTAACATTTTACGAATAGCATTGTCACAAGTGAAAGGGAACTAATTTTTATTATGGGGTCACAGAGGTGTCCGCTCGATTCGATAAAAAAAAAACTTTTTTTGTTCAAGACGATTTTGAAACTAAATTTTATAGAATGCAAATTTGTTTACAAAAGCCACCGGATGGACCATCTGTTGAAAGCACACTACCACTAGTTTTCCATAAATGCGTTTTGTAGTCGTAGATCTGTTGGGATTGTAACTGGGAGAAATAGGTCCAAAGGAACAATTTTTATAGTATTTAACCCTCCACCAGACAAAAGAAAAAATTTAATGCTACGAGGCCGTGATATATGTAAAGGGTTTTCAAATAAGGACTTGACAACTTTTTTTTAAATAAAACGCAAACAATTTGAGATATTTCCAAAGCTTTATGATCGACTTGAAATACAATCAAAACATTTATGAATGGAACTCGACTTCGTTCATATGGCCACCGCGGTCACGTCGGTAGCGGTCGATTCGTTGGACCAATTTTCGATGACTCGGTCACACATTTCGGCCGCTATTTCGTGTTCAATGTTGGCTCTGAGTTCTTTTAACGTCGTCGGCTTGTTGGCATATACCAATGATTTAACGTAACCCCAAAGAAAAAAGTCAAGAGACGATAAATCGCACGAACAAGGCGGTCAATTGACTGGTCCATTTCTAGAGATAACACGCTCATCAAACTTACTCTTCAATAAATTAATTATAACATGTACTTTGTTGCACCGTCCTGTTATCCAAGTCCATCTTTTCCAATTCGGGCCGTAATCGGTAATCATGGCGCGATAACGATCGCCATTAACAGTAACGTGACGATCGTTATTGTCGACGAAAAAATATGGTCCAATGACATCGCCGGCATGAAAACCGCACCAAACAGTTATTTTTTTACCCTACACCACAGGGTATAATGTCTTTGTGCATTTGTTTGTAACACCCAAAAGGAAGCGAGATAGACCCATCGGTTATTATACAGATCGACATAGAATCACTTTTTGAATCAATTTGGTCATGTCCGTCTGTATGTCTGTCATTTATTTTGTAATCACGATATAGGTCGCAATTATTGTCCGCTTCTAATGAAAATTGATACAAACGATTTTTGCACGTCTAGGAAAGACGCTTTTTAATTTGAAACAAATCGGTTCAGATTTATATATAGCTCCCATACAAATGTCGCTCCCGATTTGACTTTTTGCTTTAGAAAGCACATAAATCAACCGATTTTGATCATATTTGGCACAACACCTCATATTTAAACTAGAAACATCTGCGGTAAAAATATGTCAAATCGGTTCAGATTTAGAAATATCTCCCATACAAATTTCGCTCCCGATTTGTGGTTACTCGCTGTACACTGAAAGAAAAACGTACGTAGCCGGTACGAAATTGTACGTTGCAGCAACGAATCTTAATTTAATGGAAATTATAGTTCCGCAACGAATATCTACAATGTTGTAACAACTGGTTCGTTGCTACAACAATATTGTTTCGTTGCTGCAACAGTGCTGATTCGTTGCTGCAACAATGCTGTTTCATTGTTTCAACAAAACTATTCCTTGCAGCAACGGACGCCGACGTTAGTTGATGTTCAAATACAAACTTTGTAGCGGCCTCGAACGATTTTCTTTCAGTATAGAGATTTAGTTTCATGATATCTTTCATGGACTTCGCAGTGATTATTCACAATTGCATCTCAACTACCTAAGGCAGAACTCCAAGAACGTGAATGAGAATTACAACATACCCATTGAATACATACCAAGAACACGCACGCTAGAAAAACACATAATCTGTGTGTAGGGTTTGGGGTCCGGGAATTTCCGAATCGAAAATTTGGACGGGAATTCCCGGGAAAAAATTTTCAATTTCCCGGGAATACGGGAAATATAAAAAAATAATTTATTTATTATGTTGATCAATTATTTAATGTTACTATATAAATTGGAATTTTTAGATGTATTTCAAATTCATATATTGTATTTGAGTATTTGTTTATATTATATTACTACAAACAAAACTTTTTAAATTAGCTAAATAGCCCTTTTTTGCGAAACCCAGCTAGGGGAATAAAAACTTTCTGTGAGGCTATTTGCAGGATCTTTATTGTGAAATAAAAATATCATGCCGACACTACTATGGCTTACATAATGTAAATTTTCTTGTTTCCCTAGAAGAATCGAGGTGAATATCTTCTTCAAGAACAATTTACTTTACATATGTAACCAGAAAGAAATGGTCTAAAAAATAGGAATACAATAAAAATTGTTCGCCTGGAAACTTTCAATAGAAATCTAATAAGAATGTAAATATATGCTACGATGTATTTAAATGGCCCTTTGTAAGAATTAATGACTGGACTATTTCAATATTTTTATTTTTTATTAATTTATTAAAATAATATTAATTTTTTTATGTTTCTATTGTTTTTACAGTTTAGAATATTCCCCCCTGTTTCTATAAAATATTTTTGTCTCCAGACGAATGAATATTCTAAATTAAATGCGTCATAACATTCTCCGTCATATGAGTTATTTGTTTCCATAATCGTTTTCAATTTTGAATCTAGTGTAGGTGTCAGTCACTTCTACCTGCGATATAAATGTCCAATTCTGACGATTAGTCTACAACTTTTCAAGTTTATAATGAGAAAATGTAATTTATAATCGGAATATGTAAGTTCACGATGAGATGTAAATTCATAACAGGAAATGTAAATTCATTATAGGAGCATGATAATTCATAATCAGCGCTGTAAATTAGTAATGTGAAATGTAAATTCATATTGAAAAATATAAATTCATAATAAGAACATACAAATTGATAATGAGATATATAAATACAAAATGAGAAAATCCAAATTGATAATGAGAAAATATAAATTCTTATTCATGAATATATATTCATAAAATATAAATTCATAATCAGGAACTCTAAAATTTATAATCGAAAATATGTATGTACGTTTTTCTATGGATATTTTCGTAGAAACACATATTTTATCAATGTTCTCATTATAAATTTACATTTTCTCAATATGATTTTATATTTTCTCTTTATGAATTCATATTTTCTGAATATGAAAACGTATTTTCTGATTATGAATTTGGATTTTCTGATTACAAACTTGTATATTTCATTATGAATTGGTATGTTCCTATTATGAATTAATTGTTCTCAATATAAATTAACAATTCTCATTATTATATATCCTAATATTATATGTCCCTAATATGAATTTACATTTCTCAATATAAATTTGTATGTTCCGAACATAATCTTGAAAAGGTGTGAGTAAAATATTTGTAAAATAAAAAATAATTTATAAAATATTTTGACAATAGCATTCGTTTTTAATTTGTAATATGACAGTATTGAAAAAACACACCAGTTATTAAATGTTGACATTTTAAACCATATTAAACATACCTATAAATAAATTACTTTTTCCCGGGAATTCCCGGGAATGAAATTTTTCATTCCCGTTTTCCCGGGAAATGAAAAAAGTCCGGGAAACCCCAAACCCTATCTGTGTGTCTCCGATTGTTGCACCAACGAATAAATTGTTGCGGCGACGATATAAGTTTCATTGCTGCAACGAATGAGTTGTTGATGCAAAGTGTACATTGTGCGATATTAAAATACTGTGTAAACTCCATTAATTTTAATAAATTTTGACAAAATAATATGGATTTGTATAAAAACAATGATTATAATCCTAAATTTATAGATTTTTTGTATTGATTAATGTTTTCCCATGTAACAAATAAAGGGGAGTATTTTCTTTGTATCAACGAATATTGAATTGTTGAAGGAACGAAACTACTAAAAGTACGAAAAACGGGTTTCATACCATAAACGTCAAAATCGTAGCAGCAACGTCGCGTTTTGTTGTGGGAACGTAATTTTTTTGTCGCTGCAACGAAATGGCAATAACGAATCTGATTCGTTGATGCAACGAACGATTTTTCTTTCAGTGTAGAAACCACATACCTTAAACGATTTTCTTCAAATTCGATAGGACAACTTATATTTACACTAGATATATATTACTCTAATAAAAAAACGTGCACCATAAAGTGATTCTTATTCGTAGGGTGTGAAATGGGATGAAAATGGTACCTATCAAGCGACAACAGCTAGAAACACGGAATTCGGTGTTTACATTCCATAGATACATAATATAAAATTATTTTTTCCAAATTCGTACTTTTTAAGGGGTCAAATGGGAATAGAGGGATAAAAGTGGTAAAAAACGGCTGGTGTATACATTCCACTGACTGCATAGGCACGCAAAGTAAAAAGATTTTTCCACATTCATACCTTATTTTTTTACTTTACGGCAAAAATGGGAAAAGTGATAGCGAGAGATTGGCTAGAATCATGAAGTTGATTGAAATTGAATGGTTTTTCAAAATTTGTAATTTAGGAATTAAAATAGAATAGGCCGGTTTGTTTGGTTGTATTTAAGATTTTTTGAAGATTGTTGTCTTATATATACTTTTTGAACTGACTATAGTATAGTATGAACATATTGGTAGCCTTGCTTATAATCGTGATTTAAAATAATTAAAACTTTATATTTATTTATATTTTTTGGTTTGCTTATATTTAAACGTTGTAACATTTTCCAGTTCTGTTACTGCACTTCTGTAAAATCGACAGCGTCTGTGGAATGCAATCCATGGTGAAGGGTATATAAGGTTCGGCATGGCTGACTTAACGCCCTTTTTACTTGTTTTAATTCAAAAATTATATATATTTGTTCTCGTATATCCACAGCAATGTTTTATGCGGTATCATAACGGGTTAATTTGTTAACTAAAGTTGGTATACAACAAATCATAAAAGATAGTGACAAGCGAATTGAACAGATCGATTTTATGATATAAATGAAAATAACTAGCTACCAAACTTTGGTGGTACCATTTTTATCGCCATTTCCTCTAAAAGTACATATTTTGAAACATACCTTTATGTTTTGCGTCTACATAGTCCACCTTCAACCTTTTGGTTGGTACCATTATAGTTCTTCATAGTTTCTGAGTCAATTACATAGACTGGATATAATCAGTTTGCCCTTATTATAGCATAGAAGGGTATATTGTTTTGGCCAGAGTCATATTCGTATATTGGTTGGTTTGTCGATTGAAACCTCGCTTACAAAGGAAACGAGCTAATAATTTTTCCACACGGTTGAGTTAGGAAATCTTGTAATATAGAGAGAGGAATTTTCGAACAAGTTATTGGATTTAAACCTATTAATTGCTTATAAAATAAAATGTTACCAATAAAACACAGCTAATGTTATGAACTAACAATGAAGTTGTCCCACAACTTGTAGGACATGGTCGCCTACTATTTGAAGACAAAATAATAATTTAAAACAAACAAAACCAAAAAAATATAAATAAATCTCAATATAGAGCTTCTCCAGTTGCAGACAAAAGTTAGCGTAAATGTTTAAAATCCACTCAGCGATAGCATTAAAAATAAACGGAAGAATATTTTTATCATGATTTATGCTGCGATCTGTTGAAACAGGAACTAAATCAGAGATTGTATTGATGATGTTTTAATAATAGCTTTAACTGTAGTTTAAGTCAGGCGTTTAGATTTCGTCTCTTTCTTGTCATCTCATCTGATGTCCAAAGTGGCTTTCGTCTCTGATGATATTAAATATTCATATTTAGTCGCACATGTCGACAAAATTTGATCGAGTTTATGCAAAAGAAAAGAAGCTTCGCGGTTTGAGGGAACCCATATAAAGTTTATTTGCTGCAACGAAATGTAGGGCAAGGTTAAAGTCGGACCAGGACTACTACATGATAATATCACCACTTTCCCTATTCCAATTACTTTAATACAAAATATTGGATACTTTCCAAATCGGTAGTAATTTTTTATGGACGATATCCAAAATTGCTAAACTATAGTGTACTGTGGAAAATTTGATTGGTCAATTTGCATGGTTGCATATCAAACACGTTCAATGTAGGTGATAAGGCGATTTGAGAAAATTTGACAAAAATCAACCTGGCACACTGGCGGCTCAGTTTACTTTTCACATTCCAAATTTCTATATTAATGTTAACCCTTAAATGCATAGCGTACCTTAGTACGTCTAGTAAGTCAAACCCAAATTAAATACCGAATACGTTAAATTGAAGCAGACAATATTTCCTTTCATTCAAATATTGTTTCGCCGGGCTTGCATCGTGCTTTAGCTCATAATAAGCCTTATTAGCGGCCGATAGCAATTTTTGCACGCATTTTCAAAAGTGGCGTTTTATATTGAAATCAAAATTGATACTACTAATTATTCGTGCGGAAATAAGTTCTGGTGAGTACCCAGAGCTTTGTTTTAGCTTATTATAATGAATCTTGAGCTAGCAGTTTATACCAAATATGTATAGAAAGCTTAGTTTTCCACATGTGCTTAACAAAAAAATCGGCCATTTTAAGCCTTTCACAGAAAATTATGAATTTCCCAAGAAAATGAATGCTGAATTCGTCTTTAGATAGCAATTTTGCATTAGGGTAGCTTAGTCTACATACTGGAAGATGACCTCATGTATTTAAGGAATAACATGATTTACGTCATACAGCTCACTTAAAAGACTCTCGAGCTAATAAACATAAGCTAGCGATTTTAAGGGATTTGCCAAAACCGATACTGAAATAAACCATTAACATTGGAGACAATTTGCAGAAATTTGGCATCAGTTTTGTTTTGGCTGCATCGCTACCTTAGATTTTCGTTACCATGTTCATATAATAAGGCGCTTTAATGATCTCCACCGTATCATCGCTTATGAATTAAACGAAAATCTAATCAGTTCCATAGCTCAACTGGAAGTAGTTCCGTTGAAGACAGAATGCATTTTCCGTATAGAGTCACTGAGATAATGCGCCTCCTTTGCACTGAGACGATCTGGGGGTCGTGACGTGGCTCAGAAAAAAAAACTTTTTTGTTTTTAATTAATTTTATAAATAAACAATTTTTAAGTTTTTATATTTTTTTGGTTTAAACAATTTGGTTTAAAATACTTATTAATATGCAAAAATATTAATTTCATATATTTTATTTTGTTATTATTACTTAATAGCGATAACATCGAGTGGAATTAATTAATTTAATTGTATTTATTTGCATTAAATATTAAATAAATGTTTTGATAGGCATCTTATTGTCGATTCAATCTAACAAAGTGGTTTACTTTATTCACTCACCACTCACAACAAAGGATAGCTGAGATGTTTAGTGCGACGTAGTATCGACCAGAAGGTACGCAGCGGATCTTTTTAAATAATATAAGAGCTGTATCCAGTACACTAATCTAAATTAAGTTTTAAGCTTTCAAAAAGATCCATTTTAAATTCATTAGTGATGATTAGATAGCGGATTTTTATGCAAATTAATTTTTTAATCCACAATTGCCTAAAATATGCATAAATAAAATTATTGGTGTGATTCCGTTTGCGGTCATTCGGATCTTGCTTTGTTTGATTTTCGATGCAAATCAAATCAACATTTGCTGTTTTATTCTACTTCACACAAAACCAAAATATGCATGTTATAATATGTGCGTGAGCATCACTGTTGTCTACGTTTTCTAAACAGTTTAGTTAGTTTTGAAAAAAAATTAAATGTGACATAGTTCTCTTTTATGAAATCAAATATAATACTTTAATTTTAAATATTTTTCGGTTGTATATTCTGATTTTTTGTTTAAATTACATTTAATAAATATTCAAGTAAATTGTATGAATAATCCAATTAAAAATTTAATCAATATTTTCGAATTTATTAATTAAATCTTTAATTGATTCAAATAAAATGTTATTCTATTTAAAGTCTACATTCAAATAATTGAATAAATTAAACCATTTGTTCAAAATTTATAATTTTTTTTTTAGTTTTTTCGTTTGTATTTTTTTGGTCTGTAATCAATATTTGATTTGGACTGGGATATTGTCCTGGCTCAAGACCATTTAATAGAATGCAAATTTATTTACAAATGACAGGTTCACATTTATTACTTTGCTGCAGACTACTACTATCATGATTTCCACCCTGTCTAAGGAATTTTTTCAGGTGGCTTCGCAGCGACTTTCCAACAACAACAAAAATTTAATTAATCTTTTAGTTTAATTGAATACAAATTGATAACTTGTTGTTATTTTTAATTGATATTGTGCATTTCTTTCATAGGCTAGAAATTAATTAAAATTCGTATTGAATCAGCGATTTTTTAATTGAATTTGAATTTTTATCCACGCGGTTTTCATAGATTTAATCAGAGATTGGCTAATGTAATCTGGATCACATAAGGTCCACCGACAAGTTTGGTATTCAATATTTTTCTTTCGAAAATAAAGAACAAAGAATGGCTTTGAGTATTCATCATCTCAGATTTTCTTGAGAAATACATTTTCTATTTATTGTCTGGAAGTTTTAATCAGTAGGTATGGTATTTTTCAACGATGATATCTCACAAAGAATTAGTCTTTTAGATTGTGTGAATAATATTCTGTGTTAATAGCAGTGTTAATACAAATATGACCAAGAAGCAAGCATTTTTGTATATTGCGATTGCCACTTCCCAGCAAAACGAATTGATAGAATATTTTTGACTTCATGTTCGGCATTGTTTGAACATTTTGTTTGTATTAATTATTATTTTAATTTAAATTAATTCATTATTTTTATTGAATTTTGATATTTAAATTAAACAATTTTGATATTAAAATAAACAATTAAACACTTATTTTTTAATTGAATTTTGATCGATTATCATTTCCAGCAACACGGATTGCTAGAATAAGTCTGACTTCATATTCGGCATTGACTACAAAATTCGCTGTCTAAAAATTGATTTGAACTGTGGGACATTTTTGTACATTGCAAAAAAACAAGTAAAACGGCACTATGTTCAACCAGGCCGATCTTTATATGCCCTCCATCATTGATTACATTCCACACAGTCTGCCGATTTTCATAGAAATGCAGTAACATTACAGGAAAATGCCATTTTTTAATATACAATTTTTATTATTTCAAACCTTATAAGGCAAGGCTGCCAATACATTTATACTTATGTATCGAAATAATACTTCAAGACAATTAAAAGTAAAAAAGTACGAATTTGGATATTTTTTTATTTTGCGTGCGTGGGAATGTATACATCGAATTCCATAATTCCTTTTTCTCCCATAAAAGTACGAAATTCTATAATCTATTCATTTTACGTGTCTCCGCATTTAGAGGAATATATATATACCAGGGATAAACCCTCTGTTCCCATTGTATCCTTTGAATGTACGAATTTGGGAAAATAATTTATGTGTTGTCATTTATTTTGGTTTAAGACCAAAGGTTGTGCTGAAGTCTTCAGCAGAACCCAAAATTAGCAAATAGGCAAAGTGAGACCTTTATTCTTGCAGCTAAAAGTTGACAGCGCAGTTTCGATGGGCGCTACCCCATCTCGTCAGAACTTTCGCAACGAATGTATACATTGATGATTGATGATTTAATGATGATTATGATTGAATGATTTAAGTACAAAATACTCAATTTTTCTTTTGAGTGTATGTCTTAGACTTAAATCAGGGTTTATATTAGTACCAGCGGTCACATACGACAAATGAGAAGCGCTGATAAACAAAATATTCCACCGAACTAAGTCGACACACTAAAAATCTCACTTTGCCAATTCAATGTTATGCATGTGCTCGCATCGCTCGCAACAATGCAAAGGTTGTCGTTGTACGGTATGTCCCGTCTTCACTGTACCTCGTACCTGATAAACAAAATATTCCACCGAACTAAGTCGACACACTAAAAATCTCACTTTGCCAATTCAATGTTATGCAATATTATACTGCGCAGTCAACTTTTAGCTGCAACAATAAAGGTCTCACTTTGCCTTTTTGCTAATTTTGGGTTCTGCTGAAGACAACCTTTGGTCTTAAACCAAAATAAATGACAACACATTCAACACAACAGACCAACAATACATACAAACAACAAAAATAATTTATTTTTCGTGTCTACGCAGTCAGAGGAATGTATGCTCCGAATTTTGTAGCTGCAGTTATTTGGTTGGTACAATTTTTATCCCCTTTTTAAATTTTTACCCCAAATAGTACGAATTTCGAAAAATCCCTTTATTTTACGTGTCTACACAAGAATGAGGAATGTAGACACCGAATTTCATTACTCTAGGTGCAGCTATTTGGCTGGTACCATTTGTAACCCTCTATTTCCATTTTAACTCTTAAAAGTACGAATTTTTGAAAAAATACTTTTATATTATGTATCAACTCAATTAGAGGAATATACACACCGAATTTCGTGTTTCCAGCTGTTGCCGTTTGACATGTACCATTTTTTATCCCTTATTGCCCCACTCCATCCCTACAAATAAGAATCACTTTATGGTACACAAGGAGACATATTGAAAAAACTCTAAAAATTAGGGGTTATTATGAGCATTTTCAGTCCTTGTGAGGGAAAAAAAATTTCCTTTGGACCTATTTCGTCAGTTGCAATCCCAACCGACTACGACTATAAGACGCATTTATGAAAAATTTGGATGTCCTAGCTCCTTTCGTTTAGATGCTAGCGTGCTTTCAACAGACGGACGGACATGGCTAGATCGCCTTAGAATTTTCTCAAACGGAATGACAAAATTAGTATGGGAGGCGAGATTTTTTAATATTTTTGAGTTTGGGTATGCAGTGCTATCAAATGCCATCATTACAATTCTTCCTTTTTTCCAAAACCTTATTTCTAAGCAAATGTGAATACCTCAAAACTACAACGTTGACTTACTGAAACCAAGGAATGGAAATTTAAATGTCTTCTAGAGAATAAAATAAGCTGAAGTAAAACAGAATACAAATTGATAAAGTAAAACAAACGATTGTCACGAAATTTTAAATGATTCTTTAAAACCTTACAGACAATGTTTAATCCATATTTGCGTTCCAAAAACGTCCGAGTGCATCAACTTTGAATCAATATTAAACTTGAACCAAATACTGCTTAGACCTAATGCAAAGGCAAAATTACTCTATGAGTACTGGGTCGTCATTTGTCGAATAATCTGACTGCAAAAATATACCGCTAAGTTCGGAACAGGTTTATTGTAGTTATCGGACTATTCCACTTTCAATAAGAAGCCATTTAATTAAAATTTTTTTTAAATCATAAATCTTCTTTTGTTCGTCTCCGGATTCGGAGAAATACCAATTTGAGCAATTTTGCCTTGACTCCATTACTCTCCACTACCGATTTGACTATTCCGCTCCATAAACCGCAAACTTTAACCCATTTTAATCATATTTGAACCAACACGTTATATTTCAAAAAGAAACGCCTAAGCTAAAAGAGTCCTTCCAGTAGTTTTATGGAGCATATATTGTCGAGAAACATATATGGTGAAAATGGGTAGCATCGGTTCATGTTTTGATAAAGTTCCAATACAAATGTCCCTCCCAATTTGACTTTGGTTCAGAATCAAAATTCAATAACTTTTGTTCTAGTAGACATTTTTGAGTTCTGTAAAAAACCAAATTAGACATGGACCCAAGGTTTATTTTGAGGTATTAACATTAAAAAACGGGAAATCAGATATATTTTATAAATCGACCCAAAGTTGACTACTTTTCGTATTTTTCGATTTTAAAGAAAATTCAAATTTGTATTTTTATGTTTTTAACGTACAGTGAGTCACAGTGAAAACCATACAATGGCATTTTATTTCTGCAAAGGCGTATAAAAACTAAAACACTTAAAGTTTAAAAACAATTTTTATTTAAAACAAGTCCTTAGGTCATGTAGTTATTAAAAAATAAAAATAAACATTAAAATGTATTCATTTAAAAAATACAAAAATAAAAGAAAATATTATTCAATATTTGGATCTCACACTGAAAATCATACATCACATTTAATTTTAATTTGTTGAATGGGCATACACTTTTATCCACTGTGAAAATAAATTTTACCGTTAGTTACCGACACATTGCGGGATCTACATTGTGTTTTTTGGCATTTCAAAAATATTGCGTTGCAGGAATGGCTTCAAAAAAACAAACTACTGTCGTTGAGCGCAAAATTGCAATTTCTCAACACGAAGCTGGACAAAGTTATAGAGATATTGCCAAATTATTAAATCGGAGTCATGCTACTATTCAAAGCATAATTCAACGCCATAAAAATGATGGTAGAGTGGAAAATAAGGTTAAGACAAGCAACCGAAAAATATTTAATGATACTGATGAACGATGGATTGTACGAAAAGTGAAGGCAGATCCAAAATTAAGTGCCCCAAAATTAGCAACTGAAGTTGAAAATAATTTGGGAAAGAAGGCCAATGCAGAAACAATTCGCCGAATACTACGAAAAAATGGATTGAATGGTCGAGTAGCCCGTAAGAAGCCATACTTGTCAAAAAAAAAATATAGCGCTTCGAAAAAAATTCGCAAAAGACTATGAAAACAAGGATTTTGACTTTTGGAAGCATGTTTTGTTCACAGACGAGAGCAAATTTAATATATTTGGGTCTGATGGTCGCGTTAATGTTTGGAGAAAATCGGGCGAAGAGCTTAAATTAAAAAACTTGAGAGGAACGGTTAAGCACGGAGGAGGGCACGTCATGGTTTGGGGGTGCATGTCTGCCTCTGGAGTTGGCAATCTTCATTTTATAGAAGGGAATATGGATAAATGGATGTATCTCGACCTTCTTAAAAATAACGTTAAAGAAAGTGCTACGAAATTGGGTATTCAGGACACATTTAAATTTTACCAAGACAATGACCCAAAGCACACGGCACATGTAGTAAGAGAATGGTTACTCTATAATTGCCCAAGGGTCATTAAAACTCCACCCCAATCACCAGATTTGAATGTCATTGAAAATTTGTGGCATATTTTAGAACTCAATATAAGAAAACACAACATCACAAACAAAGAGACGCTCAAAGTAGTGTATGATTTTCAGTGTGAGATCCAAATATTGAATATTATTTTCTTTTATTTTTGTGTTTTTTAAATGAATACATTTTATTGTTTATTTTTATTTTTTAATAACTACATGACCTAAGGACTTGTTTTAAATAAAAATTGTTTTTAAACTTTAAGTGTTTTAGTTTTTATACGCCTTTGCAGAAATAAAATGCCAGTGTATGGTTTTCACTGTGACTCACTGTATTTGTATTACAGATTTTCCAGTTTTACAGATTTTGAAAATTGAAAAAACGTAATTTCTTTTTTGGACTTGGTCGAACTGTTTCTCACACATTTTAAGAGATTTTGCACTCAAATTTTTAATTGGAAATTGTGGTTTCTTAGCTTTATTATATAACACCAAAACTATAAACAAATAGAGTTTGAATGTAATGAATGTTGTAAAAATATCCTTTTTGAACTAATGTCCGACTTTGGACCAACACAACTTTTTTTCCTTCAAAAGCCTTTAACGAAAAATATACATATTTGGAAAGGTTGAATGGTTCCCCGTATTTCTCCTACAAACATCTATTTACTAAAGAACACGTCACGCTTTCATATAAGCCCTATATAAAAAATTCAAATATTGCAATCAGATATCATATAGTCAGGTCCGTCCGACTATCCTTACTTGTTTTACAAATTTTAATGTCATGGGGTCTAACTCAAGAGTAGACACTCCTAACTGCATATAAAACGAGTAAGGAAAGACTAAAGTCGGACGGGCCGACTAAATGATACCCTCCACTTTCTATTCCATTACAATTCGATTCGGTAAAAAAGTGAAATCGGGAAGAATTTTTGTACCCTGTAAATGTATGTGTTTGACCAAAAATGGACATTTGTATTGGGTTGAATTTAGAGATGGGCGCGACTCACGTGAATTGCGTGAATCACGCGTGATCGTGAGCAAAATTTATTTTACTCACGTGAGCGTGCGTGAACGTGAGGAGCAAAAAAATGTTCGTGCGTGAATGTGCGTGAGTCGAATTTCTGCGTGAGTCACGTGATTTTTGCGTGAGTTGTACATAATTTTACATATATATTTTTCGTTTTTACCACCATATATTTTCATTAATTTTGTTGGATATTTTCTATTAGATTATTATCATGTATTAGATTAGATTGTTCCATGTATACATAGGTATAGGTAGCAACTTTAATACCTGCGCAAGAACAAAGTCAAATTAATACTATTTCGCGGAATAAAAGCTTTGATAATATTTATATATTTTTCATTCAATATGTAATTTACTAAATTTTTTCCTTCAAAAAAGAGACTAATACGATATAACACACATTTTAATTTGTATACTACTTTAAAAATGTGTATGTTAGATTAAAATTTGTAAAAGTAGTGTGATTTTAATAATATAATTTTCGGATTTGCGCGGCATTTACTCATTTGGATTTAGAATTGTGGAAATTGTTTGCGTGATTTACGTGAATCACGTGATTCACGCGTGAATCACGCGTGATCGTGAGTAAAAATTATTTTACTTACGTGAGCGTGCGTGAACGTGAGCGACGAAAAAATCTTCGTGCGTGAGTGTGCGTGATTCAAAATTTTTCCTTCGTGAGCGTGCGTGAACGTGAGTCAGAAATCACTCACGCGCCCATCTCTAGTTGAATTGAAACGTGGAACGATATGACCCGCTTTCATGAATGTTTATATGTGAAAGTTTGGCCAAAATCGGGAGCAACATTTTTATAGGGGCTATACCTAAATCTGAACCGATCTTACCCACTTTAATCAAAGGTACTTTTAGCTGCATTATAGGATGTTGTGCCAAATTTAAACATTTGTATGGGGGCTATATATAAATCTGAACCGATTTGCGTTCGTCCTTGATCCACAAAACTTACAGACAGACGGAAAGACGGACATTGCTAAATCCACTCAGAAAGTGATTCTAAGCCGATCTTTTGGGTGTTACAAACAAATGCACAAAGACATAATACCCTAGAGAAGGGTATACAATTTCTGAAGTAATATTTGCCAAAATACTTCCAATTGAGACATCTGAGTTTGTTTTGTAGAACTAAGAACATCAAAATGTCGCAAGATAAATCAAATGCAATACATCGATTGTTTTCGTTCCTCTAGTTTAGATGCATGACATAACGCTCACTGGTTGAGAATGAGGTTTAGGCGGAATGATACAAGTCTGTAGAGTAATTCACACCTCATGGCCACACATACCTGACCTGGTCCACATATATAAGATTGTTATCGGACTGTTCCGCTTTCAATAAAAACACCATTGTAGTATATTTTTAAATAAAATGTTGAATTGTTTTTATTACAATTTTTTAAATCATACGTATTAATGAACACAGAATTAGTACAAGTACAAAGTGCTTTTATAATTTAGTACAAAACAGATCAAAAAACACGATTTTGTTAAAAACACATACACGTTGTTTGATGATTATGGGAGGAAGTATTAAATAATTATTTATGAATTTAGATATAGGTAGTATTTCAAAAGGAGCGGGACTCCAAGCGGGAATACAGTTTTATGTTAGGACCGTGTTAGAACACACAACAAACATTTGATACAAACATTCGCTTTAATACATTCATAATTGAGGTTGTTTGCCGATTCGCAATTGTAATTTGCAAAAGTTTTAAACAGAATTTTCACATGGATATGTTAAACTATAGACATAGTATAGCAAATTAGATAATGTTATTAGACTAATAACTAAATTAAAGAATTTAAAATCTTCCAAAATAAAAGGGATGTGCTGCTATCAAGAGGGAAGTTTTGCTGGGTCAAAGAACGATGATCGTCAATTGAAACAAATCGAAACCGTGATTAATGTTTCAATCAATCAGGTTATTTTATTCATGCTGTACATCAAATTTTAATACTTTTATTGTATTTTAATTTTGTGAACCAGCATTATTTGTTGTTAGCCCTTAAAGTTTTCTGCTATTTATTAACTCAATTGTTAACAATTAACTAAAACTATTTGTTCGCACATACCTTGTATAGTGGAGAAAAAAGAGCGCTACTTAAAACTATTTTTTCTTTTTTCAAGCCGAATAATTGCTTTTGCTGTTCCTGTTGTTTGTAAACTTAAATCTAAATAATGATGCTTTACATTTATGGCAAAATTTGCAGGGAATGTTCTGGGTGGTATGTTTATGTTTATGGGTGGTGGTGGGTGGTTGATGCTTGAACAGTATTGTTTAAATCAATAAAATATGTATAAAAATGTCTAAACTTTCTAATGATAATTGATTTTAATGAAAGAATATTTTAAAACACAGAAGAATGCCTTGTTGGTCTCGGAGAACCCTGACCAGTACTACACAGTAGTAATTTGGTGGTGAGTACGAATGTGAATGGTAAGAGATGGGAGAGGGGAAGTTGCACTCCAACATCATTATTCTAGCCACGCCACGACAAGAGACTCCAGCCATGATTGGCAGTCTGGAAATTTGCATCATAAGCGCCTGGGGCTGCTTGAGGGTGATGCTGTTGTTGTTGCGGCTGCGATTGCTCACCTACAGATGTACGTAGAATGGTGTGCTTGAATACGGATCTCTTAAATTCCTCCGGTGATGGTTTATATGCCTCGAGTTTGCTTCGGTATTGTGTGGCCTCCGTTGTGTATGCCTGTGAGCCTCCGTAGTTCTTGGTGCCAAACGAGCTCCCACCTTTTTTCGACGATGTTGACGTTGTTTGCGCTGACGCCGCCTGTTGATTGTTGTATGCATTAGAATAAGTTGTTTGTTTGTTACGATTGTTGTTGTTGTTGTTGCTATTATTATTGTTATATTGTGTTTTAGTAGTTGTGGTGTATTGCGTTGTTTGTTTGGTGTTATAAGCACTGAATGAATTCAAGTTATTGTTGCTGTTAGTTGTTTTGTACTCATACGTTTCAATCGCGTTGTCATTGACCAGACTTGGATCTGGAGCGGCACACAGTCCATTGTAGCGGGATGAAGGTCTTAGGCCATAAGAGCCACACGCAGGTTTGCCAGCTTCATAGGGATTGTAGCCGACCACATTGCCACTGTAAATATAAGGGAAAAGGGAAATTTAATATTTTCGTTTGGTGTTTGTGAGAAAAATGTAGTTGTGCTTGTTTGGGCCCTACGCCAAGGTGAATTTGCAGGTATTTATGTTCGAAGAAATTTGAACATTTTTCATGACTATCCACCCGTTGGTCTATATAATCGAACATGATTATCTGTCTGTCCACACGAGCATGTTTGTCTCTGCGTTGTGTCGAGAAAGCCAGTTTTTTTGAGCCAATCAGTCATTTTTTGTCATAGGGAATTTGCTGACAGATATAGGTTCCAAAGTGTAAATAAAATGTTAATTCACTTTTCAATTATTACACTGTGCGACAGTCCAAAAACTGCGGGAAGTGATAATATTTTTCTGGTAGATATTGACGAGTAGAACAAGAATATTTTTTTAAAGAATCTGTATTTGAAAATTTTCAGACACCTCCGAATTGAAGTCCAATAAATATACTAAAAATGCATCAAAGCATATAAAAGTGGTAAAAAAAAACATGGCGACTATTTTAATAAAAAAAAAACAAATTTTGGAACACATTTACCCCAATTTGGGAATTAGGGTATTTTATTTTCGGAAAAAAATTGAAAATATGGTAATTTGTTCATCGTTTTTATCTTTTTATCTTTTTGCCGAATTTTACGTATTTTCATTGGACTTCAATTCGTAAAATTACGAGAGATTTGATCTGGAATGACCAAAACTTGTATCTTTGCAACAATTTTCTTTTAGCGAAAACTTCAATAACTCAGTCAATTGCAGACTGATTTTTAAAACCTAAACGGCGATTTCCTCCTTACTAAATATCCTATTTAAATAAGTTCACAAGTTGTACGATTACCAATCAAAATAATGTGCAAAAATATTGTCGAAGCTGAAAAATGGCTAAAGATTGTTTAAAAAATGTGTTTGCTAGACAAAAACATACAGATTTCCTAAGTTTTCTTAAATATTCTATATATCAATTGATACAGGATATTATTATTATTCTTTTCAAATCCGATGAGAAAGTGCAAATCGGTTGATAACCAACTAAGTTACACGCTTATAAGTGTGCAAAGGAACGACAAATCGTTTTTTTGCCCGTATCTCAATATTTTGTGTGTGTCTGTGAAATTTCAAATACCGATTCTTGTTCTATTGGAAAATTCCTACAAGAAAAATAATATCACAGAATTTTCTACTTCATTCTTTTTTGTACAGTGTTATGTACAGTGGTGACCAAAACATATGCAACTAAGTGCGACTTACTTTAACAGGCTCTGTAGGTTTGTAAATTTCAATCAAAGGAAAACAATGTTGTTTAAATAAATATTAATACAGTATTAAAATTTCAAATAATTAACATTTTTTATATTTATCGATAAAAATGCCGATAACAATGCAATATGAACAGAATATGTGCATTTTGTTAATTATTTGAAATTTTAATGCTGTATTAATATTTATTTTAACATTGCTTTCTTTGTGATTCAAATTTACAAACTTACAGAACCTATTAACGTAAGTCACCCTTAGTTGCATATGTTTTATATGTCTATTTAAAATATGGCTGGGTCGGTTTGTATGAGAGAAAAATAAGTTGCATTTTCCCGCACTTAAATTAAAGCTTTTTTTTAATACCCCAACATATTTCGACTACTTATATACTTTCGCGTAGCTATAGCCCTCTAAAAAATTACCATAAACATATAAAAAATATTTTGTTTAATTTGTCAACATATCTGTGAATAACTTCCGTAGGAAGCACATTTTAATCGCATCTCAAAATCCAAATGTGCGTTTTCCCGCTTTTGAGGAAGTTCTTTTCCAAAAAAGTTTATAATATGTTATTATCCCGTAACATTTTATGAATAGCATTTTCACAACTGAATGGGAACGACTTTTTAGTATGTACCCAGAAAGTCTCGGGTTCGAATCGTGGCTGGAGACAAAAGCTTTTTTATATTTTTTTATACTTTTATAAATACAATACAATATCTAATTTTGTGTAATTTTAACAATTTATAGTTTAAAAAAAAATTAAAAAAATACAAATTTATAGTTTTTTAATGAACTTAAAATATTTCATATTTTTATTAATTATTAATACTACATAATATCAGTAAAATTAAGTAGTGTCAATTTATTTAATACTAAATTTAATTAGTATTTACTATATTTATTTGCGGTAGTTCATATTAAATATGTATTTTGTTAAGGTTTCTATTGTCAGTTCTACCGAACTAAATGATTTGTTTTAGTTATTCAGCACTCACAACAGAGGATAGCTGAGATGGTTAGAGTTCCGTAGTAGCAACCAGAAGGTCGCTGTTCTACCCCCGGCAGCGGCGGATTTTTTAAAACAGAAATGGAAACAAATGAAAAAGTGCATTGCAACACTTTAAAATAACTTTTAAGTCTTTCAAAACAAAGGACATCCCTCCTATGACAACTCCATGTAAATTCATTGGTGAAGATCTCAATTTTCACTACTTCCGAATCAATCTTTGGGTGCTCTCTTTTTGCTTGGTTGGTTTTATTATTTGATTTTATGAATCACAAAAAATATTTTTTTTGATATCGGACACAAAATTTTGATTTTTCTTGATGCCTCGTCGAAATAAATACAAAGTCATGTCCAATTTATGTTATCTGAGGCCGGTTCTAAGACTACTGGTACAGTTTTTTTTCCGATAAGGTAGCAACACATATTATATTTGTGTTATTGGTGGCATCAGCTTATTTATTTTCTAGATTATTGATTTCCCAGGCCATCGTACCGTCTCTGTGTTTTTGTATGTCACGCATTCTGATTTTCTTCAACTCTTGAGTCAAGGCTTTCTTACTTGATAGTTATTGCTTGTAGTATCGAGCTTTTACCGATTGTCTATATGTTTACTATCTGATCTATTTCATTTGTCTGAGAACGTTTGCTTTTAACATTTTGGCAAAGGAAGAAATTTTTAATAATTTAGCTCCTTCATTTGCACATTTTCTAAACTTACCCTGGTCCATAATTGCAAACATATAGTTTGTTGTATTTAGATTTATCTTTGTATTCAGCAAAGCCGCAACCAACTAAACTTGTTTCGCCCCAAACCAACTGTAAACCAAAAAATAAAGATTTCATCATCATTTCTCTTGGCAAACGACGAACTAGTATTCGCATATTTACCTGTGAATAGTGACCGGTTTTGGGAGACCACGCATCGCCAAATGAATATTTCTGTACCTCATTAAACCAACTTTGAATGCGAGAGGGAAAGTCTCCATCGTCGGGATCCAAGGGGGCCGTGCTCCAAATGATAGCTAAATTTTGGCCCATCGTAAAGCGATCTTTACAAGAAAAATAATTGTTTTTTTTGTTAATTTCATTTAAAAGGGCCACCATTGAAGTTTAAATTCAAACTTACTTATAGTTCTGTGGGGATCGTGTCGGAACTGGCAATTTTCGGCCCATTGTTGTGCCCTTTCGGCCAGCTCATTGTCCCAGACTATTTCACGCATATTCTCTGCTGCCGGTTGGCCGGGATAACGACCGGTGGCTACCGTTTGTCTTAGTCGGTTGTGTTCCTTTAATATGACTTCCTTTTCGGCCTCGGTGACTCCAGCAACTAAAAATAGATCAAAAAAAAACATGTAAACTATAAGTTTTTGGGTTTTGTGTGTAGAATCCAGTGGGTTGCTCAACGGATTTTGTTTGTTTTTTTTTTATAAAAAATCTGAATTAATTGGCTACTTTTGGGTGAGATTGAGTCATTTCTATTTCTTCTTTTGAGCTTGTTTCAAGATTTGTATACGTTGCTTCTCTACTAATTTGAATTTAATCATTAAGCATGGCTCACACAAACACACTTGGTTGGAAACCTTAAAAGCATCGATTTAATTGTTGTTAAGGTGGTGGGCCTTTCACCAAGACTTGTGCCCCTTACGAGGGTTTGTAGTTTGTTCTTGTTTCAATAATTTATTCATGTGTGTGCGTGTGTGTAGTGTTTTGTTTAGACACAAATTCCTTTTACACAACGTGTCGTGTTTACATTTGACTGATTATAGACTACAAATAACTTTTCATGTCATGGATACGACAATAGCTATCCGCCATGATTAATTGTATATCAAGATATTTGTGTGGAAAGAGTGGTTCTTGTGATAATTAGCACTTCCTGAAAACTAGTCTCAATGCTATTGTTAATGAATCCAACAAAAGATATGTTAAATAAACCAAAAAATAACCGGAGATTATTAAAGCAGTTTACATTTTTCATCATTCGCCGTCAGTGGCATTTAGACTTCAACAATGATTTTAATCAACATTGTTCTCGGCCGCTTTCAAAAAAGTCAAAAAGTTAAGAAACCAGAAAACGCAGCCACAAAAGACCACCTCATGGCTATAAAATACAACTTGACAAATTGATCATAAAACTGTCGATTAATTTCCTCAAAGCGAGTGAGTAGTTGAACGGCAGGGCATACAGAACTCATGCGAAGACAAAAATTTACATACACACACACGCACACATGCAGCACAATCTGGAGATGTTAAACGTCATTCAGGCCATTAATTAAAGGAACCGACTCTAGGCACCACAAATGTGTGTGTACGGAGCTATACAACACCGCATCATTTTAATTATGGCTAAGAAAACAAAAACTATGTTATCTGATGATCAAAATTCATCATTAGTGCGACAAGCCAACATAAACATCAATTGATCAACTTTTGAGAGTCTCACAACAATTTTCTGCGAGTGTGATCATTTAAAGGCGAACGCACACTCACCCCGAAACGAAAGACTTAAGCAACGAGCGTCGTTTGTTCATGCCGTTGAACGTTTCAGTTTTTTTCTTTGTGATAAAAGTAAATTAATCTTATTTTTATTGTTATTTTTTGGTGGTGAGCGAGGTGGTGTGCTTATATAGAGAATAAATGTTGTATGTTTTAGCTGTGAGAAATTTAAACAAGTGTTTTCGATAAAACAAAACATAAAAAAGTTTTGCTTGGAAGTTGATGCGATGCGCTGTCCGTGTGTTTGTTTTTTGTTCCTGTCCACTGCGAGAAAAAACCTTGAATTTCTCATTAGCGCTCTCGAAACACTAGAAAATCTTCATTTGTATTTAGTTGCTGTTTTGTCGTTTTGCATTTATTTATTTTTTTTGGAGATGAATTTTTAAATCATTTATTTTGTGGCCATTTTAATCAAAGCTGATGTTTTTGTTTTGTGAATTTTGATACCCTACGCCGCAGGTGGTGGATTGTTTCTTCTTTTTGTAATTTTTGCGAATCCAAAGAAGGAAATAATTAATTAGTTTGAATTCGCTTTCTACGGATCTAAATAAATGATTGATTATTTGATACACCAGTTGAGAGTTGGAAAAAATTAGGTTTGTTTGTTTTTTCTCCGACTGGAGTTCCAATTCAAGCGGTATTGCTCGGATAAACTGGCTTAAAAAAAAAGCGAAAATAGTATCAACATTTTTTAAGGCTTAATTCTTCAATTGTTTAATTGAATTGACGGGAGTGTCACTCCAAAACAACAAATACCTCATTGAACTGTGATAAATTGTCATTAGCAGAACATGAAGTTGAGTTGATTTAGATGGTGATTTTTATGCTGATGATGATTGAAACTAGCGAACAATCAGAGTTGACTTTGATATACTGTGAAACTTCTCAACAGCGGACGGTCACCCAAAATTTGTCCACCTAAGGGAGGTGTCCTCGTATGGGAGGTAAATTAAAAATATATTTTATGTCCGTGTCCACATAAGAAAGTGTCAGCTTAATGAAAACTTTAAAATTTAGATTTTGTCCACTTAACCCTAGAAAGATAACCTACGTCTGAGAGACGTATGCCTTTTTAATTTTTCGCTCTCCCTCTCTCGAATGTTTGTGAAACACGTTGCTGTTTTTGTTTTTCTCAGTCGTCTACAGTAGCCAATAACGCATTTAAATAATAAAGAAATATATAAAGAATCCATGTAAGTACAAAAAAGGTAAAAAATATTTCCAAAAATGTTGTCACCATAAAGAAAAACTATGATACGTCCCACAGACGTATGGTTATCTTTTCCGTAGCTTCCAATAGGGTTATCTTTCTAGGGTTAAGAGAGGTGTGCGCCGTGAGAGGTTTCACGGCGGACACCCAATTTTTGATGGTCAAACAAAAAAAAAAAAAGCTGGGTGAATATTTCATAAAAATTTAGTTTGAATTTTACACCGCGCGACAATTTTACATTTTGTAATTTTGCCCTGTACATATGAAACTATAAATCTGTCGTAGAAAAGCTTTGTACTGTGTTCTTTCCCTTTTTATAGAACATTTAATGTCCAAAGGATATATTTATAAATATATGATTAAATAATTTATGTTCATACTTTTGCGAATCATACAAAAGCGATATAGACATCAAATGAAAAAAATTAATATTTGTTAAAAATACTTTAAATATCTTGCTGCTATCTGTATTAGTTTAGCATAAACAACCATTTCAAATATCCCCCTTAAAAAGTAAAATAAGAATAAACTTAATAAACTAAGGGGGGCATTTCAAATGGTTGTTAATGGTAAACTAATACATGTAGAGGCGTGAAATTTAAAGTATTTTTAGTAGATATTCTTCTCTTTTATTTGATATCCATATCAGATTTGTGTGTTTCGTAAAAGTGCGAATGTAAACTATTAAAACATTACTTTGGAAATTAAAAGCCCTTTAAAAGGGAGAAAAGATCACCAAATGAAAAACTGAGTATACATTTTTTCTTCATGTGATCTCTAGTTTCATGTGTATATGGTTTAGTTCAGGTCCAGAAAGTACTGTCGCACGGTGTTATCTATTATCAAAATCCTCTCAGATTTTTTTCGATTCTATTTAATTTTTATTTTTTAAAAAGAGCTTAAGATTTATTTACTCATTAGTCAAATATGAATTACTTGAATGAATTTAAATATAAATATTTCCTACTATCACTTTTTCGGAGAACGTAGCTCTAGTTGATTTGCCCATTGATTCAGTAAAAAACAATCAAAAACGATTTATAAGAATATTGTAAATAAAACCGATTATATTTTTGAATTCAGCGAGTCATAATCAATCAATTACAACTAAAGCTTAATTTTATTCTGGTATCGCCTGGTAATTTTTTCCAATGCTAGTGTGGGGAGCAGTGTGCGACCTGCCTCGATCGACCCATCAATAAAAATATAGAATCATAAATGTTACCAGCCAAATACCGTAAATAGACAGAAGTTGAAACTATTTTGTGCTAACCTTTGATATAGAAATACCAACAATGAGCTCTTTTCACCGTAACGGCTTCGTTAATTGTCAATATTTTCGCCTTTGCTGATGATTGTTGATATTTTCAGGTATTATTAAAGATAAAGATACATTTTCCAATAACGTCACAAATTGGTCACAACTGGTAACAACAAGTGTCTAAATAAAAGGTTAAGCTTGAAGTATATAAAACTGACATGAAATGACTTCGGATTAGACATTTAGTTTAGTGAAATTATCCTGGTAAGTTCAAACATTCAATATTTTCCCTTTTAAACAAAAAAGATTTAGTACATTCATGCAGCCTTATTTTTTACAAATTGAATTTATAAGGCTACCTAGAATTACAAGAATTTTTAACGAATCATAAGTAGGGTGATTTTAAATGTCACAGTTGGCTGACTCATTAAAAGAAAACGTGAACGTTTATCTTTTTTTGAATATAAATTATGGGTGTTTTGTCAATTTGCGGTTTTTGTTTTTTCTCGTTTTCTCCAACATCATTTATCATTTGACAGACATTCGTTATTCCTTATTAACGTTTTCTGTTTTAATTGCATTATTAGCACGAGTCGCCGTCATTAATGTGTGTCGGTAGTTGTGGTGCTAAATCTCTTCCAAAATTTGTGGAACTTGCAAAACAACGCCCGTGTGTGGTTTTATTTTCAACGCCAGACCTTAAGGCGTCTTCTTGTCTTTTTATTTATCTTTTTTATTTTTGGGACAATGTAAACTTTAAACCGAAGCCGCCAGCTTATCAATCTTGGTTATTTAGCTGGCGTTTTGTCGTGGTTTGCTTTTTGCTGGACAATCCCTTTATGGCCATTTCGGCGTATTCGTCTCTGCCATTTTGGCATTTAGTGTCATTTTAATGAATGTAAATATATCACATTAAATGATTAAACGCCGCTTGACTCGGACGACAGTGAAGGGAACAATTGTGATTTAACAAGAACTCATCATTTATGCTATTCAAAATGGCAGGTACAATCTTCAACCTGCTAGCACTTACTAATGAGTATACAAGGCTTAATTATGCTTATAAATACATTTTACACATTAAATCTGATTAAAGTGACATTGCCTACAGAGCTCGTTAAACTTTACGGTTATTTAAACAATCAATGTTAACTTGTTGAAAAATTTAGTCGTTCGTCCATTCTGTGTTCGGTGCCATTCCATTCCATTCTTTTCTTAATTATATCCCAGCTAAAAGAAGATCAATTCCTGGCCAGAATATCGGATTAAATTGTTGTATGGCACAGAACGGCGGAGTGTACGTGCTGCCATTGTCAGGGTCAACCTGTCGCAAAGTGTAGAAATAAACTGTAAATTCTAGGCAGCAGTCGAACAGGACATGGTACATAATCATGTACACGGAGAGCATAAATGGTCAGCATCAAACCAAACCACGAAGCTCTATATTAAATGTCTGGCTATGGGTATGACGCGTTTGGAAATATTGAAATACACGAACGAACACAAAATCAAAAACGTATTAAATTTAAATGTTCTCACGTTTGGACTGAGGGAGATACCAAGCAATCATCAGCGGTTTAGTAAAACAACAAAGAAGAGGAAGAATAAGAAGAAAACGAACAAAAAACTCCACAGTAATCACTTTCCATTAAAATAAAACGGAGATGGTTATAAATTAAATAAAACTGATTCAGTGAGCGGCCAACAACATACATATACTGAGATCGATCTTTCGTTAAGCGCTCAAACTACACCTCTGTGGAAGACTAAAGATTTCGTTGCACAAAACTGTGCACACGTCACCATTGTTAACATTGTCGTTAAAGTTCAGTTTCACCCTCCCCCACCCCCCGCTTCCGTTTTCTACCTCGTTCTCTCACCAGCATAGCCCGGCAAGTAGTAGTTTTTGTTCTTGAGAGCAAAACAAAAAACTATTTAACAGACATAATTATTTAAATTAAATGAATTGGCTATAAATAAGAAACGCCTTAAAACATAAAGCGTGTTGATGATTTAAGGCTTCAGGCTAAATATTTTTATTTTTATGGCAAGACAAGTACGTGGGTCAAAACCTAAAGTGCGTCAATAGCCATATACATGCGAGTATGTGCGTGCGAAGCTGATGATGACGTCAATGGGTTTATGCCCCAAAAGACTAAAATGTTCGCTGATAAACGGAACGACACCATAGGTAATTTGTTGAGAGCTGTTTTCAATTAATCCCGGGAGACATACAATCTTTAGTAAAGCTTAACTTAAGGATAACAACAGTGCAGTGCACAATCCATGTCAGACGATTAAGTAAAACTGAAATGATATGAAAAATTATGCTTCCCCTTTCCCCCGACCCTCGTATACATTTAGAAACCATCATTTTCACAGACACATTAATAAGAAAAATATTAAGCTTTAAAATTATCTAAAAACGTTGTTAAATTTATGGAACCTAAATATCGTCGTATGAGATTTATATTCTTAAACGCACAACAACAAGGTTTATTCAACCTTTTAACGAACACCAAAAACAAAATAAATAAAAAAGTTGCAAAAATCTCCTGCCGTTATTTGGATTCATGAGCTGTAAGCTGTCACGTTATTCAAGTTAAACAATAATTAACACTTGAAAGAGAATTCTTTCAAAGAAGTAACAACAAAAATCCAACGAAACACAGTAACACACATCGCAGATTGTTGATAAACAATAAAAAGTGTTTTACGACATGTTTTTGTCACAGCGACGTATAGCGATGATGATGGTGATGATGATATGGCCGCGCAAAACAAAATGTTGAGAAAGAAATAAAGAGAAAGAGCCAGACAGGGCGTTGTTGTTGTGTCACAAACAAAAGACTTAAGCAACAAACTTTGTTTGGTTTTTCTGGATATTACCCGGCATTGTTAGTTTTCAGTTGCCGCTGTAAGCGTGTTGTTTACTTAGCGTTCCTAACAATTGTGCGAAATTTTCTGGCCAACACACAACAAACTTTGGCAAGACTTCTTGTTTCACTTCTTTTGCAAACATCCACTGGAGATTTAAATCTAATGACTTGATTGAAGTCTAACGGATATGATGATGCTGATGATGCTGTTTTTAATTATTTGCATAAACAAGGATGTATAATTTGTTTGTAAAACCCAGAGTTAATTACGTCTTATTAACATTTCCGCCTTTTAACTATTGCTGGAGTCTTGATTATTATGACTTGTTTATATGCAAACAAACAGAAGACGAGTATTGGTGTGGCCTCAGTTCATAGAACTGTTGCATAGATTCATTTGTATTATCAGATTTTTTGGCGGTAAAATTTACAAATGATTTCAGAAGATTTGATGATATGAATAAAACATACTGTTCAGTTTAAGTATATTCATTAATTAATTTTAAAGATCGTGGACTCGTTAAAATATTTGATTAACATCTTGAAAAATGTACATTAGCCTGGGTCAAGAGAAAATGATATTTTCACAACAATTTGGATGGTTTAATGATGATCTGCGAAATGATTCGAAGCAGGGTCAAGTCGTCCGAGAGCTAAACGCTCCATAATTTTTATATATATCATATTTATTCCTTTAACTCCAACGCATAGTGGTTCAGAATCAAAATCCATCTGCCAAAATTCAATAACTTTTGTTTTAGTCAATATTTAAGTTCTGTAAACATATGACTCTAAAAGTATATGTGTTTTTAATTTTGTATTTTTCATTTTCCGGCACGATAAAAATCCATTAAAACCCAGATATTTAAATACATTTTCTCAATTTCTAATAGCTGGCATTCTAACGAAGAAAACAATTCCTGGTTGAAGAAAATCTATGAAAGTAAAATAAATTCAAAAAATGATATTCCACATTTTTCCATTTTCAAAGAAAGTTTTGACGTAAATTGATTGAAAAGAATTCTAGAAAGGTCAAAACTCCTACAGCTTTTCAACACAGATTAAAAATGAAAAGAATACTTTCTGATTTTAATGGGGGTTTTTATAAAGGTGGCCATAACTTTTAGATTTATGCATAGATATTTTTCAAAGAAGCATTGTTTTAATTTTTAGGGTGCTAGCTATTTTTATGGGGTTTTCCGTTGTTTTTCACTTTTTTGTCGATTGTTCCTAAACATACAGAAGATTTGTAGCCTTTACCCAACCCAAAATTATAGTACAAACGTGCCAGTTAGTATGATAGTGGTCTAAGTCACACTATAACACAAACATTTTTTAATTTATAATTTACACTTTAAGTGATTAATAACACATAAAATAAAATTATTCGAAAAGTAAATAATAATTTCAATATAAAGTTTCTAGACGAACAACCTTTAAATATTTCTTATTATTTTTAATAAAATATTTTGAGTTTTCCTTCATTTTTGGCAAGGAATTGCGAAATAAAATTAAAAAATTGTTTTATTTTTCAAATTTGAGAAGAATGAAAGTGTTCTAGGTCAGTGGGTCCTCTGAAAGTAGTGGTTTCCTAACAGGTACCAACGTTTATAAAAGAAAGAAACAAATTTTGTGTTTCGTTGGAAAAATATGTTTTAGTTGACTCAAACATAAACCATTATATATCTCAAAACGGATAAAGTGTGACTTAGACCACTATCATACTAACTGGCACAAATGTTAATTTTAGGCAAGAAAGTTAAAAAGTTATCGAAAATTTTCCTCAATAGGGCTCGGACACAAAATTTTTATATTTTATTGCATTTTATTAATAGTAAATGATTATATTTAAAATGCTTTCAATATTGCACCAAATTGGACAATAAAAAATTATACGGGAAAAACGTAATTATTGCGGTTGATTTTTTAGCAACTTTAAGCTCTTATACGGATTGATCTAGGAACGAAGTATTTTATTACAACACTTTGCACGCTTTCTCCGTCTGTAAGATGGGCGAAAAGGTATGATTAATTTAATTAGATCCACTTCCAAGGTAACTTAAATGTCTAAAGAAGTTTTCACATTAAAAAAATCACACCAAATTTACACATTGTTATCTAAGGTTTTCTTAACTTTTTAATATACGGTTTTACATAAATCAAACTTGTGGAACCATGTAAAGAGTAAAATTTCCCAGATGGTGGGCAACTTTCTAAAATGTTGTGCCGAAATAGCAGACAAATGGAAATTCATGTTTTAACGTACGAGATTACGTCCGGAGGTTCTTCGGCATAAGCTAGTTACAACAACGCAATAACCACAAAAACCACTAATGGCCCATGAAGACCGAAATCAACGTCATTTTCAACTTGACCCAATAGTCTACTTATTTTCTCAGAACCAGGTATCTACATATGTAAAATATTGTGGTTCCAGCCGAATGCTAATTCAAATTCAGATGTATGCAGATCCTCATAAAAATTCACAAAAAAAGAATAAAGAAATTCCAACAACGATCGCTGCTGCTGACTACGTAGTTTCCAAAGATAGATTCTATGTAGTACATAGCCACATTTGTTTGTCATTCAAATTTTATAGAAACTTTATGACAACACCGAGATTAGAAAAAAAGTTTATTGACACTGCGTTATAAACAAAACAAACTAAAATTCAAATAAAAATTACGACTTTCGTGACGTCATAAAATAGCTTTAAATGTGTAAAATAAATAAACAAACATGTAACCTGAAATCAAAATCAAACACAAAAGCCAACAGAAAATCAAAACGAAGATCCGATACACGAACGACGAATGCTCACACAATAATATTCTAAAAAACAAGAGGGCTGTCACACCTTTTGTTTTGGGAAGCCTCCCGTGAGCTATAGCCATCCACAGGCATTAAATGACTGTGTTAATGTCATCAACAACACCAAATACAAGCAATTCGAATTAAATTAAATTAAAATTTCACACTTCACATATGACAGACATATGAAATTGTAATCAATTCTGGCCATCATAAATTCAATTCACACAAATCGACATATGCATATCGCAGCAGCATATATGGATGGGAAATATCTTCATTATGTTGGATTGAACCAAACTTAACTGATCCGAATTAATCCAGCCATCAAACGTCACTTTCTAGCTAACGACAAGCGGATAGCATCTGGTAGTCAAAGAGTCTTTTATAATTTCTTTGTATAAATAAATACTAGAAATTTGGCTTGAGGTCTGAGATAGACACGTTTTACATTCAAACATGTGGTAATTTATTGTTTTGGCCAGAAACTTGTTTCCATTTCATTGGTTGCATAAATACGCATCGTGTTGCCAACAATCAGGGAGGGCGAGTCGGTGTCGGTCGGTCCGCTTTTGCGTTGATATACGTCGTTGGTGTTGGACTATTGGTTTGAAAATTAAAAATTCAATTTGAAATTTAAAACTCGTGCATATTGAATATTAAATGAGGCGGTTTGTTTTGTGTTGGCCCGATCGCTGTTTTGGTTAATTGATTTTTATATTTAAGTATTGGGGTATGGCAACAACATCTTTAGCTAACAAATAAATGCCCGACTAATATTTTTGCCATTATTACGAGTATGTGTCCCGTGAGTTGCATCAGGTCTACAGGAATTGTTTATGGTTAATTTTATAAAGCGGCATCAGAATTTATTTATAGAATAAAGGCCTTCATCCATTGCAATATAGGGAAATGCAGTAATACAAGATAAAAAGTCAAAAATCGTGTAGATGGATTAGATTTCTTTTGGTAATCTAGCCTCAGAAAGAGAGAGAGAAGGAGCGAGAGAGATATACAAATTAAACGAATGAATTGATTTATTATGGTCTTTACATTGGCCTAAGACAACGGCTGTTGTTGCTATTCAGAAAACCAAAAACATACACAACAATCTTTGTCTTACAACTTATTTGCAGAAATTTACATAAATTTGCCTTCTATAAAATATAGAATCAAAAAGGTCTTGAGCCAGGACAATATCCCAGTTGAGAGAAGATTTGTAAAATCATTAACACTTTCCGTCTCCTCCAAATACCCAAACTTTAGCCCCGCCTTTGGTAACTTTACAGACTAAACATTGTAGTGACACACAAACAAAAAAATCATTTGAAATACGTGAGATCTTCTTTTCATAGAAACCCTAATAAAAATTTATGGTTTATTTGAGTGGCGATTTTGCAAAACAAGGGTGTGTCGCGCATTCATCATCATAAATATCTTATATGACAATTAGTTGTCATTTGGAAGAATTGAAAATGACAACTGACACACATGCCATACATTTCACAATCAGCCCGGGGGCATTAACGTGGAGCAATTAAAAATATGAAAACAGAAAAAAACGAACAGCAGAAAACCCTCCACATTCATTTGGATTTCTCTATTTTTAATATTCGTACCCGAAACAAAACCAAAATACATATTTACACTTAAACAGCCACAGCCACTGTCACCACCATCAACAGCAATAGTGTGTAAAACCTGCCTGGTCATTCATACTCGCTTCGCTGTTCACATGTTGAGGCAAATATTGAAAATATTGTAAAAAACTGCATACGCTTTTTTCTGTATTGTTTTGTTACTTTCAGCCATTGTCCGACACGGTAATGAGTCAATAAAAAATGTTTAACAACAACAATAAACGTACAGCCAGCCAGCCAATAATAATAATTCGTTTGGTTATTGAAATGCACTATTGAGATGTTAAAGTCGTTTACAGCGAACTTTTCGTTAACGGTGTTTTACAGCCCCCCAAACAAAAAGCATAGCAGACAGCCACAAAAGCATTTAAATGCCGGTTTACACTGAGCTGAGTGTTTAAGGCGGTTTATCATCGTCGCAACCGTCGACGCTTAACTTGCTGTCCGCTTATACGAATTGTACGACTGCGCATAAACATCTTCATACATGTCGTAGTTGTTGTTTTTGTTTTTGTTGCTGCCTTTTTCAGGTTGCGTGTGGTTCACTTTCATCTTAAGGTCAGTCAATTAATATACCGAATGACGGACGGACGGACGGCCGAACCGACGGATAGGCGTTCACATATGAATCATTCCGTGGCAGTTTGATAGACAAGAAATATTAATTATGTATGTCTTTTGATTGAATTTACACCGAAATAAACTACAACTAACGAAAAAGGTATATGGTATATATGGTGGACCCTGTAACATTTTAAATTTGAACTACATATTTGAACTTTGACTTCGAAAGGTAGAATAACATTCATTTTTATTTTTATCTACAGGTTCATGTTTGACATTTGCAAAATGGGACGCTGTACGCTCGAACAAAATTGGGAAATATTAAAAACTTACTTCCAAAATAGTGAGTATTTAACGCAAGTTGTAAGAAATTTACGTGGAAAATTTTCGTGTTTTCAGAAGAAGCTCATTTTCATACCGGTGGCTATGTCAATAAGCAAAATTGCCGCATGTGGGGTTCAGAGAACCCAAACGTGACTATTGAGAAGCTGTTTGATGTGGATTTTGGGCTGGCGGCATCATTGGGCCATGTAGTGAAAAATTGGGTTAAGATACTGACGAGCCAGTCGTGGTATTCATATGAATGATATTGTGTTCCAGTATTAAATGACAAAGTTCAACTTTTCCAATAAAACCAGAAATTTGAAAAAATAATCAGTACTATATTACAGGCAATTCTAATTTAAAATTTTAAATGGTCCACCCTATATAAGAAAATTAACATTAATTTAAATTGTTGACAACTTTATGTCTTGTCATATGTTGCATATATGGAACGACTGAAAAAATTATTAATTACAATTCCTATGTTTCCCAAATTAAGTCGACATCGCTATAACGTCATGTCGATTATAACGACGAAAGCTCCAAGTCTTGATTTTGAGTCAATACAAGCTCGTACAAATTAATATGGTTGTTTTTCTTTAAACCGGATAACAAGCTGCGATAACAGAAACCTTAATAAAAAGTAAATTTTTATTCAAATTAAAAAAATCACACTGTCACTAACTACAATATACATATTTATGTCAAAACAAATTTTCAAAAAATTATTTTTTGTTGTTTTTTTTTGCACTTAGCCTCGAGAAAAAGGTCCGACAGTCTATATTACACTTCAACCAGATGATATACGTCTGAAACTATAGATAAAATTGAGTTAATTTGCGATTTTAGTTTTTCTTAATCCTACAAAGTTCCAAAGGATACAATCTTTCAAAAATTAAAGAATAGAATATGAGCTAAAAATACTTTGAATTGCAAGCTTTTGACTGTATTAGTTAAGCATTAACAACCATGTCAAGTTTTGCCTCTTACAAATCAAGATATGAATAAACTATAATAACTAAAGGGGTAAACTATTTCAATAGTTGTTAATTCTGAACTAATACATATAGAAGCATGATATTTGATGTATTTTTAATATACATATGTTCTCCTCTTTAATTTGACACTAATGCCGTTATTATGGGCTGCGAATAAGTATTTAAAATAATTTTTGAAAAATTGTATCCTTTTGAAACTTTGTAGTCCTGTGAAAGAAAGACAGGATGAGGAAATGAAAAACTAAAAACGCCAAGTAACTCCATTCTGCCATAGTTTCATAGGTATATCATCCGGTTCAAGTGTAACTACTTTGTTTAAATTGTTTTGACTTACACTGGATAATTATCCAGGCCAAGTCCAACATATTTAACAATAAATTATTTTTCCAAAATTTGGTTTCATACACGACAACGTCTATAGCTGAGGATGAAGAATTTGAAATGCGTTCCGCACCTGAGACCTGCTTAGCCGTAGAAGTACCACAAAAATACGTTTTTTCAGCAGATGTAACAAATAAAGATTAATACGTTTTCATACCTCAGAAATTGTCTTTAATTTACAACAATTTAATATATCCAACTTTTTGTATTCTTTATCACAAATAATATAATTAACAATTAAATTTACAATTAATTTTTGTATTTATGTTTAGATCGAGGTTTAGATTTTGATAATTTTAATAAAAAGGGACAAATATGAAAAATTTAATTCATAATTTCATATCCAATACTACTACAATTGTTTTTAACGACAATTGGTTATAACGACCGAATTTCCCCTTTTAGTTAATTGGCACTTTAATTTGTCTTATATAAAATATATTGTTCTACACAGTCGCACTAGGCTACATTGGCTGGAAGTCCGTTTTTTTGTATCCAATTATGAAAGTTACACTTTAAATCCTTTTTTATGACATTTTTAATATCTTTCCTCATTATACCCCACTCTACAGAGTAGAAAGGCACATGATAATATGTTTCCCAAACTTAATTTAAGTTCGAAGAATGGCGAAATTGCCACGCCCCTTCTTATGTCAAATTAAAACTAATGTAACTTCCACATGGATCTTCGGAATCAGTTATATTTTGTTATTTGATAATGTTTTTATAATCACTTTAAGAGTACTAAATATGACGGGTTTTGCTACGCCCCTTCAAGTACCTCCCACACAAATCACGCAAAACTACGTAAAATTAAAGCTGTTATAACTTCTATATGGATGATCGGAATACTGTGAAATTCGATATTGCCCAGGTACCAAGAACAATTTGCAATTTGATATTTGAAAATGTTTTTATAATCACTTTAAACGTAAAAAAATTACGCTTTAGCCACGCCCCTTCTTGTACCTCACACTAAATTGTCTCTCTTTACCGGTGCCGGAAATCCATTATGATTTCATACTTGATCATGTTTTCACAATTATCAACAAATGTGGAAGCCGGGTCCAATTGGCAAGCAAAATTTAAGTCCTTCCATACACATGTTATCTGAGAGCAGAGCTGTTAAATTTCGATTACGATTAGTAATCAATTACATTACTTTTTAAAAAGAATCGTAATGATTATATAATCCACTATTCAACAATTTCTGATTACTAATTGATTACGATTACAAATAATCAAAAAATAATCAGGATTACTTGCGATTACCGTTACCTTTCGGTTTTAGCTGGCAAAAGAACGAGAACAGAAAAAATCAAAACTGGCATATATTGAAAAGTCAAAAGTTTTGACAAACAGACTACTATGACTCTCATACCGATTTCGCGAGAATCAAACGTAATCACATAAAATCAAAAGTAATCTAAAATAGTCAAAAGTAATCTTTTAAAGTAGTCGAACTCATTTTTTATTACTTTTGATTATTTTTCAGTAATCGCAAGTAATCCTGATTATTTTTTGATTACTTGTAATCGTAATCAATTACTAATCGTATAAAACTGAATGTAATCGTATTGTAATCATTACTTCTACTTTAAAAAAAGTAATCTAATTACTAATGATTACGATTACTAATCATTACTTAACAGCTCTGTCTGAGAGTGAGGGTCTGTATATATAAGTCGGTTTAGCCGACTACCGTTTGTTTTTATGTATTAAACTAATATTGCTTCTTGTGCACGTTTATTTCTCATTCTCAAAACGAATATTAAACTAAAATTGTTTCTTGTTTATTTCTCATTTTGTTGTCGTTAGTTTTATTACTATCTTTAATCACTTTGACTATATCGCCTATATTCAATAGAATTCAAATGTACGATTTAAACTGGTATTGCTGGGTAACTATACCTGCATATACACATACTCAATGAGATGCTTGTAAGATGGCATGTGTACTTTATTACATGGTGCGATTTTTTATACGTAAATTCGGCAAGTGAGTTGTGCTTCTCGTTCGGGTTTGATGTTGAAAAGTCGCTGCGAAGCCACATGAAAAGACATTTGACATGATCGTGGTAGTCTGAAGCCAAGTAATAAATGTCACCATGCCATGTGTAAATAAATTTACATTCTATTAAATATAGATGCAAAATGGTCTTGAGGCAGGACAATATCCCAGTTCAAATCAAATATTGATTACAGACCACAAAAAAAATACAAACGAAAAAACTATAACGAATACAAATATATTTTGCTATTTAGAAGCTAGAAGGAAATGATCGAACAGTGATTTGTATCAAGTCGAAGAAGATAAAATAAACATTTTTGCTATTAAGCGAGTGATAGCTGGAACGCGTTGTGGTGCACTTTACTTTTTCTTAGATTACGATATGAAAAATAAGTCTACAATCAAAGTAATATTTAGATTCTGGAGTGATATTTTAGTGGGGTCTATGTCAAAACAAGGCTATATGGAAACATGGACCCATATGGTCCACGATTCCAGTATGGTTTCGTATTTATTTTCAATGAGAAATAAACAGTAATCTGGAAAATTTGTTCCAGATGTAATCTGAGGGTTTCAGAGTGTAGAAATAGAAATTGGACAGACATTTTATGGAGACTATCTCAAAATATTGACCCCCAAGGTCCGCTTTTACGGCACGGTATTGATCAAGATCCGATGAAAAATGCGCATGCTACAACGGTATTAGGATAAACCGGAGGGAAATATATACGAGCTCTATAACAAAACAAACAAATTCTAGAAATTTTGATAAATGGAGTTATACCAAAGCATCAACCCATATAGTTCACTTTCGCGGTAGATGTTGCTACTTGAAATATTATCAACCTTTTCAAAAGATGTTTGGTATGCTATGGAATGACACATATGTGTGTTTGTGTGTAGTACGTTAATACCCCATAAATGCCTTTCAATACAGGCGAGACTTAATGACGTTCGTTTGGTTATCATGAGTGTGTTAACATTTATGTTGTTTTTTTTTTTCGCTCGGCTGACTTGCATAGAATATTTTGTTTGTTTTGTTTTTTCTTCTTCTTTGATTGTTTTCAGATGAATATTTTGTAAATTGTGCAAGCTGATGATTGATTATTTTAAACAAGCATTGTCTCGTTGCTTGAGTGTTGTTTTGTAAAATGAAGATATACATTTTGTGAACTCGATTAAATGTTTAATGTTCGGCCTCTTATCAGTATTTTGATGCGCTGTTCAACATTAAAGTGAAATATATAATTATTAAAAAAGGCTAAACACACTCGAACATTGATTTGAATGTTTAACTTATGTATGTCATTTAAAGTAAGTGTTTGAATTTGAATATTTCGTATAGAGGTTTGGTATGTTTTTATTTTAAGCGTTCTATCAGAGCAACTGTTTCCATTTATCTCTTTTGATGATCATTTGCTGACAATTTTTATTTTGAAATTGAAGCAGGTTCTAAAGGTACTGACTGTGTGGCGATTTGAAATGCATGTGTCATCAGTACATGTTTTCGATTTTAGTCAGCATTTTTAAGTTCTTGTATGTGTCATTAATAAAAACTGATAAAATCTAATTTGATAAGAATCAACATTTTAAAGAAATATGCAGTGTTTGGGGGGGAATGTTTATTAGAAAGAAACACCCAAGTGCTAATGTACCTACTTCTGGCGTTATTTTGATGAGTTCCTATCAAAGAATTTGTAGTTCTAGGAATATAATAGTCGCACAAAACATAAAAAATACTTGTTCCAGAAACAAGTAGTATTTGCTGAATTTCAAATGTGAAATATCCAAGTCGTCAATTCCGTAATTACGAAACAATTTGCAACGATTTCGGTCCAGTGTGAATGTCGTCAAACCACCAGATTTGCTTCACATCCACCAAGTCTCTGTCAGCTGGCAAAAGCACAAAATTCTAATAAAATTCTATTTGTCAAAGACATTCGTTAGCCGTTTTATTGGAACCAATTATTGATTTTTTTTGTTAGAACAAATATCAGTTGTATAAATCGGTGACGTTTTGTTTCGTTGTAGAAATTCATATCACATAGCCGCACAGCAACTGGCAGTGAATAAATAAATTTCAGTTAAAGATTGCCATCAATTTGTATGGAATTATCTGCTAGAGACTAGCTCTTAACGGCGCATCTATATTCTAATAATGAAATCCAGCTTATATAAACTGTGTTGCCAAGTACGGTCATTTCTTCTTCTTTCGATTTTGCATAAAATGTTAATTTCCCAACTCTTCTATTTCAAGATCATTCAACTCATGCGAGAAGACATTGGACAATGGACAACAAGTGCTAATTTTTGAACATGTTCAAAATTCAACGCATGACTTGTATGGAAGCCCAATTATTTTTTTGGTTCCCGCACAAAGCCCTCAAAAACACTGTGTCATTTGCATATGTTTGGCATCAATAAAGAAGCGATAATTTGTGCTATTTGCGTTTGACCATCTTACTTATTTGAGTAGATTTTGCTAATTCCCTGCAATTAGGACACTTGACACTTACCTAACAAGGAGCCGTGGCAGGCGAAGACTGTGCTCAGACATGCAGCCAAGACACAGAGTTGAAGTATCAGATATCGTTGTAAATTCATTTTCAACATTTTATTTAACACTTTTATTTTTCCCAAATATTTACTTATTTATTTATATTTTGATGATTTCTGGTTTTGTTATTATTTTTTCTGTTCTTGTTGTTGCTGTTGTTTTGTTTAATTTTATTTATAAGACAAAATTATTTGCTTTAGAAATTTGCACTATTTTTCCACCAATTATTTTCTTATAAATAAATTTTATTTTTAGATTTTTGTCTAGAGAATTTTGCGCAAATTCTCCACAGCTCTGCTTGCAACACGATCGTTTTTATTGTAATTTTTGTCACTGAATTTGTTAGTTTTTCTTTAAATTATCCGAAATATTGTGTGAGTTGACACAACTTCAATATCCACTCTCGTTTGTAACAGCCAGCTAGACTTGAAGGCGTCTTATGGCTTGCCGGTGGCCGCTAACACACGTTTATATACGACGAGATACAAAATTGACTCGAAGATATAAATGTAAGAAAACAAAACAACACACACCGAATGCCGAAGCCAATCGTTTTATGGAAACGTTCGCTCAGCCAGAGTGTATTAACAGCGTTCACACAAAAAAGAGCGAACGGATCTCGTATGGCTTGGTGTGTGAGCCGTTTAAAATCTTTAAATTTTGCGATAAGACGAAGATGCCTCTGTCTCACGCAGTGTTTGGCTCACTTTCATCTCACTAAAATGCTGCTGCAACATTGTTGCAGCAACATGTGGCCGGTTATGGGATGATGTTGTCGGCGTGAGCGGATTGACTGGGAATGTAGCAACATTGTTGCATAATAACTCACTAGCCAATATTAGCTAATATTCTAAAGTAAACGCTGGAACAAACAACACCTCCCATGGCATCCCGGCTGCGTTATTTCCGCACTTCCAGATATAAATAATCGTGGCTATTAGTATAAACACATATATATTTTGTGATGTATTTATTTTTGAAAATGATATTATTAATTTTTATAATTTTTAATATCATGTTTTGTCGTGTTCTGATTTTCTGATCATCAAAAAATCTTCAAATTTGCCTTGAAGTGTAACGAAACCATGACTGACAAAAGTCAAAACGAACGGGATAACAAGCTGGGATAACAAAAACGTTTATAAAGAGTTAATTTTTAATGTCGCCGACTACAATATAAATAATATATCAAAACAAATCTTCAAAAAGATATTTGTGTTAACTTTTGTGGACTTAGCCTCGATAACCATAAATATTCCTTAGACTGGATAAGGAAGGCTAAGTCCAAAATTTTTAACACAAACATATTTTTTCAAAATTTGTTTTCATACACACATTGCTGTTGGTGACAATTTTAAAAAAATATTTTTTATTTTGAGTGAAATTTTATTTTTTATTTAGGTTTGTGTTATACAGGTTAGTTATCCAGTCTTAAAGCATAATAAGTCAAGTCCTTTATATCGATTGAGGATCAGAAGAAAAAATTATATTTAGCAGCTATGTCAATGGATAAAACACAATTTTTATACCATCCACCTAAGGATGGGGGTATATTCACTTTGTCATTCCATTTTCGTTAGTTCATAAACAGGTATAAAAACAAGAAAAAATTGGTTATGGAAAAATATATTTTTTCATTTTTTTCTGATGGTACAAAAAGATGAAAAAAAAATAAATTTTTCCACGCCCTTTTTTCTTGGATTTTTCATTGTTTTTATACCTTGTGATTTATGATCTAATGAAAAAATTATAATTTTGATGAATTTTCATTGTAATTCAGGTTGATTTCGTAAAAAATAAACCAAAAAAAATCTTAAAAAATAGAAGTCATCATTTCACCATCATCATTTAAAAATATACCTATGCACACTACTTTAAAATTTCATTTCGAAAATCATAATAAAAGAATTTAAATTGCAAAAACTTAAAGAATCCAACCCTGCTACAACACAACACCACAACAACAATATTTTAAAATTACCTTCAAAACGAGGTATAACACATTAAAATCGGCAAAGTCTTTCAGGAGTTACAGGCGATTGAATGAACACACCTTTTAAAATAAGTAGTATGTTTTTCACTGCCGAATTGTTCATAACTCGTGAACAAAATTGTCAACTTTTTTTCCAAAAATATTTTTATGAGAAGAATACATACACAAACTTTCAAAACAATGGAATGACTCATATATATTATGGGTCGTGGTAAAATTTCAAGCCGATCTAGCCATGTCCGTATGTCTGTTGAAATCACGATAGCCGCCAAACGAAATGAGCTAGGAGGTTCAACTTTACCCTAAATATATCTTATGGTTGCAGATCGGTTGGGATAGAAAGTGGGCGAAATCGGCCCAGAGAGAAAATTGTTTTCCCTAACAAGGACTGAAAGTACCTTCTAATATTTTGAATACTTAAGCTATTTTTGAAATTTCTGCTTTATATGCACTTGAAATTTGTTGCGCACATTCCTCTTGTAGCGTAAAAGCACCAAAAAGTAAACACACGTTTTAGCCGGCGAAATGGGAGAAAAGGGGATAAAAATGGTACCAATGAATGGGTCATAGCTGGAAACATGAAATTTGGAATGCAAATCCGTAAAATAGAGGGATTTTTTCAAAATTCGTACTTTTAAGGGATATAATTGGAAAAGAGGGATAAAAATGGGAATAATCAAACCGAAAAATATCTTTTGTGACCAACTTTGGAGGTTCTCCCATTGGCCCCCATGTCCACTGGAGTTCTTGAATTTTGCGAATCATCTGGAATACACATCTGTTCTAAGCATATGATTCTGTTCAAAAGTTTTAAAATTAATATTATAATTTTTTGTTAACCCTAGCATTCTCAATGACTTTTGTACCACTAATTACGCAGTCTGATCCAGCCAGGCGACAGAAGGCAATTTAGTAGAAAATTACATATTTAGTGATTATTTCTTTTGACGACTATGTTAAAATGATTAAAAGCAATCACTGAGTTCTAAAAATAAATTCGCGATGATATTCTTAAAGACATCATGACAGAAAACATATAAAAAGGCGTTCGGTCGCACGGATGGCATTCCATAGTATTACCGGTAGATTAGAGGCTGTCGACTTTACAATGAAGTGAAGTAACATATTTTGAAAATTGTGATATTTATAATGCGTATATATATATTTGTCTACTATTTCAAACTATAAGGTATATTTAAGCGCACTGTTTTAAATAAATTTCATTGCTTCATTATAATAATATTAATAGTCTACTACTGTATATATAATACTGCAATTGTACTCAAAAAGTGAACATGAGGGAGCAATCTTCAAAAATGTACTATAATAATTTGGTGTATTGTCATTCGTCATTAGAGATATGCAGTCACAGTAATCTACACACCAAATTTCACTAATCTAACTGCAACCGTTTGATTGGTACCATTTTTATCCCTTTCCGCCTAAAAGTACAAATTTCGAAAAATTTCTTTTAGGGAAAATTTTTTCCCTCTGTGCCGATTTCGTCCACTTTCAAACCCAAACGATCTGCAAACATAAGACACATTAACGGAAAATTTAAACCTCCTATCTCATTTCGTTTCAACAGACAGACAGACCGATATGGCTATTTCGTCTTAGAACTTTACCAGGATACAGAATATATATACTTTATATATTATTAAAGGAAACTCAATTAAAAGATAATTTTTACTTTGAGTTATTTATTATAATAATAAATGGCCCACACAACGTTTCAAATTCCACACGGTTTTTTGATTTTTTAAATTGAGAGGGCACAAACCCTTCGTTGGAGCGAACAGTACCAACAAGAGCAATGCGTTCATTGATCAAATTCTCTGCGATAGCCGTAAAAAATTGTCACGTATGAAAATACTTTCTAGCTAAATCTATAACTAGACTTTCTCCTTGATTAACTTAAAGATTACCGTCAATAGCTTTTCCTGTGTATATTTGACCTCGTAATGCAAATACAAATTATCCCCTATTTGTATTTGCATTACATATCCACCAAAACTGCATTCCATATTTAGCTGGTTTCGATTGAATATATTGAGTGATACGGGAACAGGTGTTCATCCGAAGTCAAATTAGCCCCTGGAATGTATGATGACTCCATGTTTGCTACAACCGTATGAAACGGAGTAGCACACACAAACGATTCCACGATTCCAGCGTATTTAGCAGTTTTAAACTTTGAACAAAAAGTTTACACTACTAAATTACTTTAATCGACAAAATATATATTTTTTAATCAGAACACCTATAGAATTCACGGAAGCCGATTTTTATTTTTTTGCACCAAAAAAAGTTATAGCACTTCAAAGTCAAATATGGTCTGGCGAGACACCATTGCGAATCCTAGGGTTAAATTAAAAAGGATCTCGAGGTCATTGTTTTATATTTGGATTTGATATTTTGTCTTTCGTTGAAATACATCAAAAATCATACAATAAAACGCAGAAAAATGAGTACCAATCTGTGGTTGTTGCCTTCTAATTCACTTAATTTGCAACAATTTTAAGTTTGGAAAATTCTTAATGAATGGTGACCAATTACTTCAGAACCTTTCTGTAACACAATTTCCCCATCTACTGGTAGCGGAAACTTTGATCATGACAATATCTTCTTTTATTTTCCTACCACATACTCGATCTCTTAAAAACGCTAAACAACTATTGTTTTGCGTTTAAATTAAATTCTACATTTCTTATCGGGATCAACTCATTTACAAAATCATTGATGTAGCGCAGCATTTCCGCAAAAACAATTTCATGGAAATTCTTATCTCTATTTTTCGCAGTCATCGACGAAAATTTATTTTATATTTTGAATATATAGCTATAACAATATTAATATCAATGCTTTCAAAGTCAAGTTCAAGATTATTAGCTTTTATTTCCAGATTTTTTTCAATTAATAAAATATACTAAAAACTTGTTTACGTTAATAATTGGACGACTGCTGCGTTTCTTAGCCAGATATAATAAAATTTAGTGATCTACACTTATTACTTTCCTTTTCGATGGTTACTTTTATGTTAGTTGGTTGGTTGATCACTTCAATATTTATCAATTTTTAATTAATTTGTGATTTATGGCCCCTGTGGGATTTAATTAAAATCTTGTATTCTCTTCACACTATTAAAAGTCGGTAAATCATCTTTGTTTTTGTTGCTAGAAATGCAAATTTGATACAAAACAAAAATTCCCCAATTCTCTTTGAGTATGACTGGCCCAGTTGAATTTTGAAATATTCGAAATGAGTATTTTTATTTGGTATGATTTGAAAATTTGTCAAAGACTGCAAAAACTTTATACCAGATGTTGCATAAATTGTTGCGTGAAATGAATTGATTGATTTGGGACACAATGAGAACGAAACCCACTATAGTGGAGTGAAAAAGATTTTGTCTGGTCATAACATACAAAATATTTGTCGCAGAATTGTTGTTGATCAAACTCCGACACATCGAAGAGTTAATATAATGCATCGAATGTTTATTTTTTCAATGTTTATGCATGTTTAGCCTGTGCACCATTTTCATTGCTTCGCTCACACTTTTTTGGGAATCGCTGTCTAAGCAGATATTTGTCAGGCTTGCACACCATCGCCAGATCATATTATGAACTGTTCACAGCAGTGCAGACATCCACATTTTTATTGCAACAGCTGAGTGTGCAAATTCCCAATGAATCATCAAAAGTCGAGCTTAGGGAGATGAAGCATTGCTACTTCAGTTTATTTAATATCATAATAGTTGTTATGTGGCATCGCAAAATAAAGAGATTTTCGTATTTTAAGATGAAAAGGAATAAGAGTGGCACCAATAAAATGGTACTTTGAAATTGTGTGTGTTTTCCACTGATTGTGTAGACGCGAAAGAAAACGAATAATCACGAAAAGTATGCGATCGAACTGGAGTACTACCGTAATTATTCAAATTTTAATGTTGCTCAGAATATTTAATGTTTAATCTGTTCGTTTTACTATGATACATAATAGAATTTTCAGATTAAATAACTATTTTCACATTAAATGAAAACTTTTCCAATCCAATTGAAACCTTTTCCCAATTAAATGAAACCTTTTCCAAATGAATATACTAAATATTTTTTAAGTGATTAATTCCATGTTAAACGGAACTGAAATATTCTCCGAATTTATTAAAGGTTCTCAAATTTTTACTTCTGGGTAAGGAAATAAAACTGCATATCACGATTTTCAAAAAAATTGGAAACACTAAGCTGGATCGAAAATCAGGAACATTGTCAAAAGTTAATTTAAAACAAGTAAGGAAAGGCTAAGGTCGAGCGGGGCCGACTATATGATACCCTCCACTTTCTACCCCATTACAATTGAATTCGGGGGAAAAAAGTGAACCGATGTTACCTAATTTCACAACGTGACATATAACGTGCTCTGCTAAATTAGATCAAAATCTGTAACACCTTGAGAGAAAACAAGTAAGGAAAGGCTAAAGTCGGGCGGGCCGACTATATAATACCCTACACCACTCCCTGCGTATATACCTCGCTTTTAAAATTTGCCTCCTTGAGGGGTAAAAATTAAAATAGGGCATTGCATTAAAAAGTGGTTCCATATAGATCACTTTCAAAGTAGGTATTCTCAGTTGAAATATGACATGATAAGCAAAATTGTATCAAGACCCAATGCATCATGCATGGGTTCTAGTTAGAGTAGAATGGGGGCCCAATTTAGGGGTTATACCAAAATATGGAACCATATATTTGACTTTCATAGTATGTATTCTTAGTTGAAATATAATATAATCTGCAAAATTTGAAAAACTTCCGATGTAAACTGTGGGTCCTAGAGAAGTAATAATTAAAATGGGGTGTCATTTGTAAGGGTGCTACATTAACAAGTGGGTCTTTATAAATCACTTTCAATGTAGGTATTCTTTATTGAAATATAACATGATCTGCAGAATTTTATCAAGATCCTATACTGGGGGCCCATTTGTATGGGGGTTTTACCAAAGCCGATTTCATCCAAATTCAATACCGATGGTCCTTGGCCAAAAAAATAACTTCTGTCAAATTTCATGACTATCGGACAACAACTGCGACCTGTAGAGTGCGAACAAGTTTAGATGGACAGCAGACGGACAGACAGACATCGTTAAATCGATTCAGCTGTTGCTTCTAAGCCGATCCGTATACTTAAAGGTGGGTCTAGCTCGATTATTTCTTGGTGTTACAAACATTTGACGGAAAACAAACTTATAATACCCTAGTCCACGAAGTGGTGTAGGGTATAAAAATTAAATCGGGAACGACATTTGTATGGGGGTTGATTTAAAAACTGAAAAGATGCGGCCCGCATTCAATATGCCAAATTTTGAAGAACATCAGTTAAAATATATTGTTTCTAGTGCGGAAAGAGTCAAATCGGGAGAGACATTTTTATGCGGCCTGTATCGATCGACCCACATAATGTTTGCACTTGAAATTGCGATGTCAAATTTGCAGACAATGATTCTAGTGGAAACATAAGATATTTTGCCAAATTTGAAGAAAATCTGTTCTAATATGTGGTATCTAGCGTGGATAGATTCAAATCGGTAGTGAAATTCGTATGAGGTCTATATCTAAATCTGAATCGATTTTCTTCAAATTAAATAGCGTTCGTCTTTGTCGCGAAAAACTTTATTCTGCAAAGTTTCGTTTGGTTCTGGATACAATTTCGACCTGTACTTTGATTACAAGAATAGATGGACAGACGGACTGACGAACAGACAGACAGACGGACGTAGCTAAATCGATTCAAAAAGTGATTCTAAGTCGATCGGTATACTAACAATGGGTCGCTTCTTTTTGGGTGTTACAAACAAATGCACAAAGACATAATACTCTCGTGGAATGTATAAATACTACTTCTTTTCAAAAGGTGTGTTCATTCAATCGCCTGTAACGGGTTGGTTTGTATGGATGAAAAACAAATAAAAATCTTATAGCAAAAACGTAAGCTACATTAAATTCTAAGAGAATTATCCGAAGAAACCATGGGTCTAAAATAAAATCCTAATCCGCGCCTCTCGAAAATGTATATGCCCGCCTTTGCTAAAAAATAGCTTTTCCAAAAAGAAATCGAATTTTCTGAATAAAATAGTTTAGTAAGGTAGTTCTTTTACACTTTATATTTTTTCTACACTCAATTTTTTTTTTTCATTAAAAAAATATCACCAAATCATATAAATTTTCAAGTCAGACGTGCGGATTAGGATTTTATTTTAGATGCATGGTTTCTTCGAAGAATTTTCTTAGAATTAAATGTAGATTACGTTTTTGCTATATGTTTAAAAAAAAGAAAATCAACCCGCCCTAACATTTATACTTAAATGCGAAAGTGCACTGAGTCACATGAATTATATTTTCCTTATTAATTATGATTTACTGAAGTGGCCAATTGTGCGATAAATCGTAAAAATCTTAAGGCCATTATTCGATTAATGTGAAGTTCTTTGTTTTCAAATAAACGATTAACCTGCTGGTTTAAAAATCTGAATAACTTGATATCTCACAAAGGAGAAAGTTGATGCGATAGCGAAAAAAATGGTATTGTTTAAATAACTTTGCGTTTGTAACGTATTATATTATTTTTGAACAAAAAAAGTAAAAAGGACGTTAATTGGCCGAGTCTTATATACCCTCCGCCATTGACTTCCTTCCACATTTTTATAGTCTCCACAGATTAGAGACTATAGACTTTACACATAAGTGCAGTAACATATTAAAAGAATAAGAGAATATTGTTATGCAAAATATATTTGTAAATAATTATAATTTTATGTACAGATTTAAGTAAATTAATGAAATATTAAAAAAAATAAATAATTTTAATGACCAGTCCATGTTAGGGAAACGTATGTACTATTTGTAACGTGACCACCTCTTATTGGGCAAAAAGCTGGATTTATGAATTCAAAAAGCGAGATTTTGAGGTATTTTGTAGAAAAAAGCGGAATCGCGAAAAGCGAAGCTATATAATGTATTATAAGGGCTGTTTTTCTTTAAGCCGGGATAACAAGCTGCGATAACAAAAACGTTAATAAAAAATTATTTTTTTCTCAAAATAAAAAATTATTTTTTCACATTGTCGCCAACTACAATATAAATATATGTGTCAAAACAAATTTTCAAAAAAATATTTTGTGTTGACTTTATTGGACATAGCCTCGATAACCATCATTTTGACTTACACTGGATAATTATCCAGGATAAGTCAAAAATGTTTAACACTAAATTATTTTTTTCAAAATTAGTTTTCACACACACATTGATATTGCTTTTGGCGACAATTTTATTTTTTTTTTTTATTTTCAGTGAAATTTTAACATTTTATTTAGATTTTTGTTATCGTAGCTTAGTTATCCAGTCTTAAAGAAAAACAGCCTTATAATTAAAGTGGCTGTGTTTAGAATATTTATGACTGGCTGACTTTACTGACGTGCAAAAAAAAAAAAGAAATTTTCCAAATTCGTTCTTTTTGATTCACAATGGGAAAAGGAGGCATATGGTACCAATCAAACGGCTCTATCTGTAATCATGAACTTCACGCTTCCCTGATTGTGTGGACTGTTAGAATAGTGAATAGTTAAAATTGGTTGAGAGGCATCACTTTTTCCCTAACAAGGACTCAAAATAACTAAATAAATAAACAATATTTAGGGTATTTGAACACATTTTTGAAGATTGCTGCAGGAAAACGATTTATTTAAAGCAGCGAACATAAGTCGGCGTGTAGGTTGACTTCTACGCAATGTTGACAACCATGAATCGGTAATACTCAATGGTAGAGGGTATATGAGATTAGTTTTAATATTTCTTTCTTCACAATTCTATCATAATTTTGGGTGCGCTCTTAAAAATGTAAAAAGTTTACACATAATTTGTATAATATTATTGTTTAAAGAGCTTACTATTAGGATACAATTTCATGGGTCTACATTTTGTTAGTAGTTGAAAAAGAGCTCTACAAGTGCTTATGAATCTGTCAGACAAACGATTATATTATTGAAAGTATTTTTTTACCAGTATCATTATGGTTTCCATTCATAAACTGCTTCACATTCTATTTCTTATTAATATATGTTTTAAATTAATTTATTGAACAAAGCTACAATGCTGCTTACATTTACAAAGTATATATTACATTTTATCAAATTATTACTATTAATAATCTTAAATATTCCCTTAAAATTAGAGACAAAATGTAGATTAAGGCAATTACTTAAATATTTTAGAAATTGTCAGTTACGAACAAATTTTTAAGTGAAAATTTTTAATCGATAATGTACCAAAAATAATGTAGAACGAAAAAGCGGGATGGAAAATTTAAGTGACACTGAGCATCAACAAGCGGGATAGTTCCGAGAAAAGCGGGATGGATGGTCTCCTGAACTATTTGTATACCCTCACTCTACAGACTCAAGTCCCAAGGGGTGATTCCATTGGAACGGGTGTGAGTGACACTTTTGCTTAAATATGTTTAAATATCTTCCATATTAATTGGAATAGTATTGCAAATATAAATGTGTTGTTGGTACTGGATGGGGCATGACAAAACCTGTCATATTTAGTACATGAAAACATTATCAAATACCAAAATATAGCTGATTCGAAATATACGTGTGGAAGTTATATGGGTTTTAATTTAACATTGGAATATGGGATATTTGTGTTGGAGGTACCAGAAGGGGCGTGTCAATTTCGTCCATCTTCGAACACAGACTACGTTTGGGAAAAATATTACCATATGCAAAGTTTGAATCGATTCCTTAACTCCTTTCGAGAGTTAACGCGTACAGACGGACGGACATGGCTCAAACTCCTTAAAAAGTCGTGAAATGGATTTGGTCCAAACATACTTAGGGTCCTAAGACATTCCTTCAATGCGTTACACTTTTTTGTCTGTCCCAAATGATATATATCCTCCTACTCTGTAGAGTGAGGATATAATGAGGGAGTAAATATCCTGCAAGGAAATGAGTTGACAAATACGCTCAGTAATATTTTAAATAAGTTATTTTGTTTTATGAGTGAAATATGTGCTAAACTTGTTTAATACTCAATTATTATATGTATCGAAATTATACTTAAAGAGTAATACAATAGAGAATATAAGTCAAAAATATATATTAATTTTGCTTCTTCCTCGCCATCCTACAAACAAACCAAGTTCAGGACCATGTTGAAACAATTCCCCATGAATTATGTGTATTTATTTAAAAGCATTCCGTTTTTGCCACAAATCACACTTTGTACGAATGCACTTCCCGCATATTTAGTTAGAATTGAATTTATCGATTTTTTTAAACACCACATACATAACAAACATCTATTCACGAGGATTTTAGGTCATTTGATATTCTGCCAAATAAATTGCAATGCATTATCATCATTTTGCAACGCCCGCATAAAACAACAACAACGTCGACGAGCGACCAAAATCGCAAATAAATGATTTAAAATTGAGTTGTGTGATTTGATGTCGACATCAATAACAGGAATACAGATAGTCGCTTCATAAAATTAATTGCAATTTTTGAAAATGTTAACATTTCAATTTTACAATAAATTATTTCCGCCTTTTCGTTTCAATATCGCCAACAAAAACACAAATAAACACAAACATTATTATCATCATCGTCGTTTTTTTTTCGCATTCGTTGGTTCAAAATGATGACATACTAACATAAACAAAGACTAAATTTAGCATTTGGCTTTTATTGTGTTTTGAAACAGATTAAAAGCTTAGCATTTTTTATGATACACGATTAGTACCAAATTTCAATAAATCCGATTATTAATTAAATTAAAACAAACATTCGTATCTGTATATACATATGCATGTATACGTGTTCCATTCTTAAGTTTTAATGGGTATTTAAAAAATGGAAAATATGCAAAATACTCGACCCATAAAATATTTATTAGTGTCTTTCTGAATATCTTTCAAATTCGGGAGATGGATTTAGTCATGGAATATATACATACGTTCAAACATATATAAATTGATCCACTTTTTTTTCAATTTTAGTGAAAATGGATGTGTTATAGGAGTATGTATAGAAATGGTAGCTCATAAAACTGCTCAATTTGCATTTTGTGTGACGTACCATTATTAACGATAGGCTGAATGATTCTAATAATGTTACCAACATATTGACAGCCACATATTGCCTCCAGGTGTTAATATTTATTGGATGTTATACACAACAATAAACACTTTTTAAATTTTTTGTTCTTATCCTTGGTAAAATTGTATTATTTAAAAAATATATATAACTATATAACTTCCATACCGATGCTCGGATTTTTGTCTCGGGGGAAAACGTTAATAGAAAAAAATCAGTTATGTAAAATTCAGTCGGTTAAACCGACTTATAGACTTAGATATTTTTTGTTCTCTCCTATACCATCGTTCCTGCTCCATCGCCACTGCTTTTTTGACTAATCACATTCCCAAACTGAACCATGATTTTGGAAATAACTTTGCATAATCAACAAGTGTTATTCGATTGTTATCATGATGAAATGATAACCCAGACTGAATACATTAGCGTTGTAAGATCTGACGTTATCGGAAAGTTAGGCCGCTAACAGTTGTAGATCGATTGCACATTGCTGGAATCGGTCTAGAAGTCCTTTAATTTGTGATAATCATCTTTTTAAAAGTGTGAAATGTAAAATTACGTTACTAAAGTGTTTCAATTTTCGAATGTTGGTATGTTTGTTCTAATTTGCAGGTGTAGCATTTTTAAAGAATATCGTGTAGACCATCCAGCCAGACAGACGGACGGACATGGCTCAAACACCTTAAAATGTTGTGAAATGTATTTGGCCCAAACATACATAGGGTCCTAATCACTCCTTAAATGCACTTTTTATTTGTCCCACATGATAAAGATATTGGGCGTAACGTCCGGCCAAAATAATAATATATTTATTATTTATGATCTAATGTCCCCTTCTATTTTAATTACTTTTTCAGTAGAATTAGACCAATGCGTTCGCTTTCAACAGCAAAAAAACAAATTCGTGGGATTTCACGCGAATTGAAAGTTATAGAAGAAACCGTAAGACTATATTTTCCAAATAAATATAATTTTTACATATTTTTCAAAACAGATTTCATTAATTTCTGCCTTTAAAGGTAATTTCTATAGGAATTTTGAAAAACAAGGAAATTTTTAATATAGCAAAACCAAAACAAATAAAAATATTGAACAATAATTGTATAAATAAATATACAAATAACACTAGTCAACAGTCAAAATGTACTCGGGATGCGATAATTTTTTCTGTGTAGATAACCTTGACATGAGCTCGAAAAACGCAATAAAATTTTTTTTTCGTTTGGTTTTTTTTATTTATTTATTTTTTAAATTTAAAAAATTTTTTTTTGGTTAATTTGTTTCGTCCGGCATAACTCGGGAACCACTAGCCCGATTTAATTGAATTAAATTTTAAAAAATTTAAAATTACAATTCCCTTAATCTGTTCATATATTGTTTTCCTATACAAGCAACAGTTTCCAAGTTAAAAATGAATATATAAAGGAAAAAACTTATTTTTTGCCTAAAGATTTAAATTTTTTTTTTTTAAAAATCCATAAAAAATCCAAAATGAAAAAAAATGTCAAATCTTATTACTTTTACGTAAAGTCACATAACCTATGAGCAAAATGAGACAAAGATCATGAAAATCGATGCACGCGTTTCGCTTTTATTCGCAATTGAGTAAAGGTATGAATTTCAAAAATTTGCTCGACATATGCACAACTTTGTCTATGGTAAGGTTTTTTCTTTTTTTTTTTGATTCTCAGAATTAACAAAACGGAATAAACAAAGGGTTATTTAATTTGTATGATTGCGTAAGCAAAGTAATAAACGCTAATAAATGTGCGTGAACAATTAAAAGGAAAAAAGGAAAGGGGACTTTTTTTAATTATTTGGGTTTTCCGTTGGCTACCTGTATGATTTTTTTACAGAAATGCAACCCATATTTAAGGGTGGTCATTATTCGGAAAATTTAAGACTCACACATGGTGAAACAGGTATGTAGCCACCGTAAAAAAATATACACCCATTTATAAGTACCTGTCAGTAAAATACTAAACAATACACAGTATAAATAGGTCTTCATTGATCGATTTTACTCATTCAACAAGTGTCGACGAACGCGATAGTTAAAATGAGCAAACGTTCGCGAGGATTTGAATGCAATACCAATCCAAGTAATTTTTGTTACATGTGCGGAGAATACGTTTCTGAAAAAAACAAGCGTTGTTTTTCACCTAAATTGAGAGATTCATTTGAAGAGAGTTTCAATTTAAAGGTCTCAAACATAGATGAGCGGTGGACACCAAGTGCTCTATGTCCAAGGTGCTACGTACAGCTAGCTGACTCAAGGTAAGTGTAGATTACGAAATTCAAGAACATATATAACTTATTATTGAAATTCTTTCAGACGACAGCCGAGAATCATCATGCCAATGCTTTGGAGAGCTCCGCTTTGCCATGTAACAGATTGCTACTTCTGTCTTAGCAAAAAAACAGGCGTGGGAAAAAATATACGATGGACTTACGCTGCTGTTTCAACAGTGAATTTTCCAGTGCCATTTTCCGAAGAACCAGTGGACCCGCAACCGTCCGTTTCAAGATGGGCATCTAATAATGAGGCGATACATCCAACATCAGATCCGGAGACAGTAGAAACCACATCAGAATGCGAGTCAACATATACATTGCATGGAGGTCAACGCTTATGTTCCCAAGCAGAACTGAACGATTGGGTTAGAGAATTGAAACTCTCCAAGGAAGATGCAGAGTTGCATGCATCGCGCATGCAACAGTTCGGTTTCTTGGCTCCTGGTGTGGTGACAACAATCTACAGGAAGCGTCATGAACCATACGCAAGGTACTACACAAAAAAAGACAACATCTGTTTTTGTAAGGACATTCCCGGATTATTTGGTGAACTCGGGTACTCTTACGATCCAGGAGAGTGGCGTCTTTTCATCGACAGCAACAAGCAGAGCCTTAAAGCAATTTTACTGCACAACGGCAACGAGAAACCTTCGATTCCAATTGCTCATGCCGTTGACACCAAGGAAACATACGAAGTCATGGACAATCTACTAAAGTGCCTTAACTATGAGAGGCACGATTGGAAAGTTTGTGCCGACCTTAAGGTTATCGGTATCCTTTGTGGATTACAAGGTGGATTCACAAAGTACTGTTGTTTTCTCTGCCTTTGGGACAGCCGCGATCGTCAACATCATTACACCAGGAGGAGTTGGACAGAAAGAGTTAACTTCATCCCCGGCAGCGACAACGTGAAATATACACCACTCATAAAAAAGGAAAATGTTTTTCTCCCACCTCTTCACATAAAGCTCGGACTCATAAAAAACTTCGTGAAAGCTATCAACAAAGATGGCGAAGCGTTCGCCTATTTAAAAACCATTTTCCTCACCTTTCATCGGCAAAGATTAAGGAAGGCGTTTTCGACGGTCCGCAAATTAAAAAGTTGTTGCAAGACCAACAGTTTGAGCACATTTTATCACCAAATGAAGCTGCAGCTTGGAACTCATTTCGGCAAATTGTTTCCGGATTTCTTGGAAACAACAAAAGCTCAAATTACAGAGAGATCGTCGAACAACTACTCCAAAATTATAAAAAAATTAGAGCAAATATGTCGCTTAAGGTACATTTTCTACACTCGCACTTGGACTTCTTTCCGGACAACCTGGGCGATGTGAGTGACGAGCATGGCGCACATGTAACAAAAATTACTTGGATTGGTATTGCATTCAAATCCTCGCGAACGTTTGCTCATTTTAACTATCGCGTTCGTCGACACTTGTTGAATGAGTAAAATCGATCAATGAAGACCTATTTATACTGTGTATTGTTTAGTATTTTACTGACAGGTACTTATAAATGGGTGTATATTTTTTTACGGTGGCTACATACCTGTTTCACCATGTGTGAGTCTTAAATTTTCCGAATAATGACCACCCTTAAATGTGGGTTGCATTTCTGTAAAAAAATCATACAGGTAGCCAACGGAAAACCCAAATAATTAAAAAAGTCCCCTTTCCTTTTTTCCTTTTAATTGTTCACGCACATTTATTAGCGTTTATTACTTTGCTTACGCAATCATAAAAATTAAATAACCCTTTGTTTATTCCGTTTTGTTAATTCTGAGAATCAAAAAAAAAGAAAAAACCTTACCATAGACAAAGTTGTGCATATGTCGAGCAAATTTTTGAAATTCATACCTTTACTCAATTGCGAATAAAAGCGAAACGCGTGCATCGATTTTCATGATCTTTGTCTCATTTTGCTCATAGGTTATGTGACTTTACGTAAAAGTAATAAGATTTGACATTTTTTTTCATTTTGGATTTTTTATGGATTTTTAAAAAAAAAAAATTTAAATCTTTAGGCAAAAAATAAGTTTTTTCCTTTATATATTCATTTTTAACTTGGAAACTGTTGCTTGTATAGGAAAACAATATATGAACAGATTAAGGGAATTGTAATTTTAAATTTTTTAGAATTTAATTCAATTAAATCGGGCTAGTGGTTCCCGAGTTATGCCGGACGAATCAAATTAACCAAAAAAAAATTTTTAAAATTTAAAAAAAAAAATAAAAAAAAACCAAACGAAAAAAAAATTTTATTGCGTTTTTCGAGCTCATGTCAAGTTATCTACACAGAAAAAATTATCGCATCCGGAGTACATGAAATTTTTTTCATTTTGTTGAGTAGTGTAATTATATAAATTATAAATAATTATACAAAAATATAAATAAATTTTATTTAAAATCACGCTTATAAGGCAATGCTACCAATACGTGTATACTATAAATATCGAAATAATACTTCAAGTCAATTCAAAATGTAAATAAAGGGTCCGCCATCTAACGATTTTTTTCAACTATTCGCCGTTGGACTATTATTTGTGGGGAGCCGAGGCAGCCATTTGAATGAAATTATTTTCCATTATTAACCGGAAGGATTGTACTTTCAAATAAAAAAGAAATTTGAGAAAATATTCAGTAGTTTTTTTATTGCATTTCAAAAAAAAGTTATTTGGCGGACCCTTTATAAGACAGCAATCTTCAAAAAAGTTTAAATACCATAAATATTGATGGACAGATTTTACGTACACAGTGCAAGATAACCTAACTTCATGATTCAACCAATATTTGCCGTAAAAGTAAAAAAGCACGAATTTGGAAAAATCTTTTTATTTTGCGTGTATATGCAGTCGGAGGATTGTATACACCGAATTCCATGATTCTAGCTGCGGCCATTTGGTTGGTACCATTTTTATCCCCTTTTAACCCCTTACGTGTCCACACACACACCGAATTTCATCATTCTAGCCGTTTAGTTGGTACTATTTTTATCCCTCTGTTCCAATTGTATCACTTGAGAGTTCGTATTTGGAAAAATCTTTTAGCGCTAAGGCAAAAATTTCTCACAACAAGTACAGAATTTTCCTTGGAAATAGGACATGCTGTGAACTTGATTCCAGTTCAACTTTTCCTCAAATCAAGTAAAATGAGGAACATTTTTATTCAAACCAAGTAATTTTTTTACTTAAACTGAGGAAAAATTTTACTCAAATCAATTTAATTTATAATCAATCTGATGAAAATTTTCCGTTTTTTTTTCAATCTAAGTAAATTATTACTCAAACTAAGTAAATTTGTAGCCAAACCAAGTAAAATTATACTCAATCTGACTAAAATTATCGGAAAGTTTTCCTTAAACCAAGTTAATTTGTCCTCAGCCTTAAACCAAGTAAAGTTATATTCAGCCCGGCTAAAACTTTACTTGATAATTGAAATAAATTATTTCACTTCAAATTATGCAACACTCGTATCAAAAATGACAGCATGGTATAGTTCTCAAACGTTTCAAGTTACTTCTACCATAAAGAGTTGAGCTATTTCACCATGACTGTTGCGGAGGATAGGTAGGCGCCTTCGCAGAATAATGTTTGTTTGTTTAGAATAATGTTTGAAGTACTTAAGAAGAAACTCTTGGCAAACGAACGAGAATTGTTTCTTAGACTACTATGCATGTATTTTTCTAAACACACTGAAGTAGTTTTTTATAAGTTCATTAATACTTGAATGTATGAATTTCACAGAATAAACATATTTTTAAGTGAAATCTTTCTAAATGGATTTTTTCCATACAAAAATATATACTTAATTGTCAGAAGTTTTTACTAGTCCCGACGAAATGTTTTTAAGTAAATTCACTACTCTATTTGGATTATATGTACTATTTCTTCTGGCTTTGAAATAAGGAAACTGTACTCATATCTAGTTAATTTTCCTTCTAGTAAGGAAAATTTAACTAAACTGGAGTAAAATTGTTAAACTAAATTGGAGTATGGATTTTACTCAGATTTAAGAATGTAATTTTTCTGAGTGTAGTCGGATCAACGACTTTCAGTATTTGAATTAGAGATGTGCGCGTGAGTGATTATTGGCTCACGTTTACGCACGCTCACGAAGGAAAAAAATTGAATCACGCACGTTCACGCACGAAGATTTTTTCATTACTCACGTTCACGCACGCTCACGTGAGTAAAATAAATTTTGCTCACGATCACGCGTGACTCAAAAAAATACATTTTAAATCGAAATGAGTAACGCCCCGCAAATCCGAAAATTATTTAATTTAAAATTATTTAATTCTACGTTTGCGATGTTTGATTTAAGTTCATATTTTTAAAATAGTATACAATATAACAGTGTGGAATACCGTATAGTTTAACGCAAAATAAGTTAGAAATCGGACACTGACATAAAATCCAACTAAAAAACACAGCATATACCCCGACACCAGTTGTGTGTTTTTTTAATTGAATTAACACTTAGGATATAAATTCAGTGCTTAGTGTTATTGCCGGGAATGCTTACTTAAATAATAGAAAAAATAGATATTATACCTACACTGAAGAACTCTGTTTTATAAATAAATAAGTCTATAACTTTTATTTTGAATGGAAAATTTCACATTTTTAAACGAAATTAAATGAAAATAAAAGAATTAATAAATATGTGCGACTCACGAAAAAATCACGTGATTCACGCAGAAATTAGACTCAAGCACGAACATTTTTTCGTTCCTCACGTTCACGCACGCTCACGTGAGTAAAATAAATTTTGCTCACGTTCACGCGTGAATCACGTGATTCACGCAATTCACGTGAGTGGCGCCCATCTCTAATTTGAATACTGCAAAATATTTAGTTTTCTTAGCAAACTCAAAGACAATAAAATATAAATTAATTCTATTATAATAGAATCTAATTCTATTGTTTCGATATGGACCAAACAATTACGCTATATTGTCGTTTATTGTAAATGTTTCAGATACTGAGACTATATATCTTCATCATCAAATTTATTGATACAATGACAATTATTATGTGTAGTCACCATCAATATCCAATTGTTGAGATGACTCAAATAAAAATACGTGATCAGTCTTAAACTGATATGGAACTTTCTTCCAATGAACCGCAATGAACCACCTTTATCTATAAACAATATCGAACCTATAACTGATTCACAAGATCGCTTTTATAAAGAATTGATGATATTGTGTAAAATTGTATCAGCAATGTTATCTTGTATAACAAAACAACAATGACAATAAATGCTGTGAATAAAAGCGTAATCATTTATTCGCTGGAAAAATAAAAAGTCCATTCATAAAATTGTTTCTTTGTAATGACGAAGCCTTATGAAGAAGATCGCCAATAAATATGTAAATACATACATACTTACATATTATTATGTCTGAATGAGTAAACAACGCTATCGCATGGCTAACAATACTAAATGATCAAGACTCGGACAAAAACTAAATACAGTGTGACGTCTGAAATCCCAAACCCATATCCCAAAATCTTTAAATATTTTATGCAAAGTGCAAATTAAAAAGTCATACACACACGCCCGCCCGTCACACTGCTATGGGTTCGAGTGTGCCTGCCGTTCATGGACAGATAAAGACAACACACCATTTTTTTAAATCGAAACAAAACTTGAACAGAAAATGACAATCGCCAGTAGTCGAATTTCGAGAGACCAAAGCGAAGGCCAGTTATGTTTATATTAACATTTAACAATTCTACCGAGAAATGACTGGGAGTAGTTGTGTAGTACACAAAAGTCCACCATCAAATTGTTGTAATCTTTAATTTCAGCTGGAAGATGAATTTGTTTATTGTTCGAGATCGAGTTCCTTTGAACAAATGTTCAAGAGCATTTATTTGCCTCGTCGTTGCGATAACTGAACAATTGTTTCGGTTGTTTAAACGGCACTTGTTGGGCAGTTACTTGAATGAACAGGTCGTCTGGGGCTTGCTCCTTCTGGGAAGAATGTTAATAGCCCAGTGAACATTTTTGACACCTCTACTTTTGGTTGTGGATCGCTCTTTTCCAGGGCAAATTGTTCACTTGATGATTGAGTTAAATTATTTCTTAAGTTTTAGAGTCATGCTTTCACTGAAGTTTTAGTATCGCTAAGCGATTTGAAAAGATATGGAACTATCTACAACACATTTAAGGAATAAGCGGGGCAAAAATGATACCAATCAAGGTGTGAGTAAATCATTACTCTGACTACATAGACTCGCAATATATATGGATTTTTTGATAATTGCACTTTTAAGAGTGATGTAATTCGGTGTGAAATTCGGTGTGTAACTTCGTCTGACGAGATATTGATAAAAAGTTAAGTTACGATGGCTGAGAGCATGTACGCCCATGTACACTTTCATCGGTCTGATGTTTTGGCTCTTTGTGAGACTTAGGTGTGTGAGGATTCTGATCCGCAGGATTTTCACGTACGTGGGTTTCACACTCTGTCTCTTTTTATCCCCCACAGAGGTCTTGTGGTCTATCGCTACGTAGATATAGTGTTCCAGAGCCAGCAACACTTCAGCTCATCCAGAATTTAACTCCCTTTGGGTTAAATTCAAGATTGGAACATAATTACTGCATTTCGGATTTCAAACACGGAAAATGGATTCGACGCCCTTTCCGATTCAATAACTAAAATTTCAGAGGATTGTCCGGACAGTGAAATTGGGGTTGCTGGCGATTTCAATGTCCATAATTCGAGTCACTCATCACATCACATTCCGTGTGTCCAAGGGCAACACCTAAATACTATTGATTTTTTTCTAACTTCACACCCTGAAAAGTATGAAGTTAATGTTGTAGCACCTATTGGTAATTCATTATCGTATTGTTTCAGCATCGTTTTCGTATTCCGCTCTTCGTATCGCTTCGACCCAGCCCCAAAGCGGTCAATTTATATTTACGAAAAGGCACGTTGGGCCAAGCTCAACAACTTTTTCCAGCATTTCAATTGGAAGCATTGCTTTCTAAACAACGACGCAGCATCTATGCCTGAAATAATTGAAAATATTATCTTGATTGGAATGAAGTCATTTATTCCAACTAAAGATATTTCGGATAAACCATTTAACAAAAGTTTTTTTAACCAGACATGCAAGACTGCTGTCAGATCCAAAGAGGAAGCGTTCAGGAAATGGTGTTTGAATACAAATGCCACCACTGATCTACTACGCAAGCAGACAAGAACCATGTGTGCCAGGGTACTTAGACGTGAAAAGTTTCTGTACGAACAACGTCTTCAGGCCAAAGTTCTTTCTTCTCCCAGGGGAAGTAAGAGCTTTTGGTCATTTGTAAGAAGAGTAGAGGATAACTCCTCATCTATCCCAACTCTTGTTGAAGATGCTCAAATATTCTATAAAGCTAGCCTATTGGCTGAAATGTTTGCAAGGAATTCATCCTTGCCGGAAAGCAATCAACCACTCCCTCGAAAATGTATCTAGTTCCATGACTCAGATATTTTTTCGAACACGTGGAGTTAAAAGGGTTCTCGACAATTTCGACGTAAATAAATCTCCGTAAGTGCTCTTCGACGCTTGCCCGTCCACTTTGCAATCTTTTCAGGGGTTTTCCCAGCTCGTTGGAAGATTGCAAAGATCCAGCCCCTCCCTAAAAAAGATGAGACTACTAACCCTGCTAACTACCACCCGATTGCGATTTGCTCTCGAAGGTTATGTATGGTTAACCACCATCTTGTGAGGTATTTAGAGACTAATGACTTATTGTTCGACAGTATGCCTTGCGTAGGAATCGATCTACGAGTTGTTGTAGATGGGTTCTCATCCGACGAGCATAGGTTAACCGCAGGAGTACCACATGGCTCTGTCCTTTCCCTTTTTTCTTATTTTCATCGACGACCTCTTGGATCGGACTTCGAATCCAATCTACTCATTTGCGGAAGACAGCAACCTCTGTCATTCATACTCATTCGATCAAACACCAAGTCGTTAAGAAATTGAAGACAAAGGGTGATTGATGGATGAGTCACCCAGCCAGGATTTAATGGCCATTTCCAGGGTCATGGGGTCAAGTGAATAGAGTAGATTTTAATGCACCTAAGAGGCAGTGTTCCATGTTGTCTCACAAGCGATTCACTGATCCAACAGTGTCGTCGATTTTAATGAACGGTGTAGATATTGAGCAATCAGATACAATGTGTGTCAGAAGCATTCATGCGTTTAGGCATTTTAAAGCGATGTAAGAAATACATCACTCCCTCTGATTTTCTCAATATCTACACTACCTACATCAGACCAAAGTTGGAATACAACTCCCATATATGGTCGGGAGCTCCAGGTTCTTCACTGGATCTAATATCTTACTAAAATAATAACGTGAAGCGATTCTTATGTTTCTCAGAATAAAAATTCAAATTGAGATGAATATTTTTCACAAATAGGTGTTAAAACCATTTGTGATAATACCAATTCAGATTTCAAAAATTTGGTAAATACACAAAAACTAGTTTTAACATCAAAAATTTTGATTAATAATTCTTAATTCTAGCAGATAGAGTTTATTATTATTGAGATGCAAACTGAATATCCCAAATCTAGAAGCATACAGCTGAGATTCGCAGCAACAAAAGTCTGTTTGTCATTTGAGATTAAGCCAATCTCACAATCATATATGAAGTACTCGTGAGTACTCTAATATTAATCTTCAAATACTCGTATATGAGAGTAGCACTTCATATTAAAAACCAATTTTTATAACATGCTTGATTTTATTCTATTCAGCTTTTTACTTTTTAGATAAAATTAGAGAAAAAGGATTTCATTCATATAGTTTCTTAGGAAATGTGTAAACGGCTGTTTGAATTCTAAAGTTATATTATTTTAAATAACAAATATAAGTCTATTGATAATAAGCGTGTTCAAAGAAATACATACATACATACAAATTGATTGATGAAACAAAGTTCTATGTGATGATCTCAAGTTCTTACAGATCTACAAGGTTCTAAGTGGCTATTGTAATTCCAATCAAAAGGAATGGTTTTTGGCGTTAAAAACTACATAATGCAAATTGAAGTTATTTTTATGGTGACTGCACCAATGTATTTCAAACGAATTCCATATTAAACGGAACAGAAATTTCCCTTGTGTTTTCATATTTAAATAGAAGTTTGCAAATTTGTACTTCTCTATTAAAGTTGCATGTACCAAAAAAATATTGTCAAATTTCCTGCAAATCTCTTCTAGTTTTAAAGAAAATTATCAAATCTTAAAAAAATGATTTTCTAAATTTTTTAATAAACCAAAAGTACTTAATAATAGTGTCAGTAGCACGTAAATTAAAATTTTGCAGTTACTAACTAAAATTAATTATTGGTCGGTGGTTTAATACGTTATCCCAAAATATTTCGATTTTGCTTTGTAGCCAAAATGTGTGCTGCGATGCCATGTGTTCCGTAGCAAGTACTCGATTCGGTGTATGAAAGTATTGCAAAGGGCGGACGCAAAAAACAACGGCAAATCATGAATCAGGATCTCCCTTTTAACATTTTTATCATCATCATTATTATTACCTACATGTGATTTCGTTGCGGTTCCTGCTGCTGTTGACGATCTTGCCGCTGTCGCAGTTTCTTCCGCGCGTTTACCGCGATCCGCAGTACTCTGCCGCTATTGCAATTTACGCATAATTCTTATTATTTATGTGCATTTTACAACGAGATAAATCAAAAGGTTTCGACGTCACTATCATCCGCGTATCGACAACGCGTCATCAGCGACATGTGTGGCATTTCCCGATGAATAGTTTAGCGTTGATTTTTTCGCAGTTCCTCTCTTTCCATCGTTGTTTGCCCGCGATGTGAATCAAAATTCGTTGTTTTTTATGTCGGTGTCGTCATATTGGCTGTTGTTCGATAATTGACGCACAGTGGTGGAATTGTCTGTAGTGTTACATTTCCGAGAACGATATTTTAATAAAATTCAGTGTTTCTTTAATAACACCGCGATGAATAATGCATTACGGTTTGTTTGCAACGTTTCCTATATGTATTACGTTTCGTATTAGATATACTTGCTATATATCTTTCAACATAAACAACATTTATATTTAAAAAATATTCAAAATTCGTTTTCTTGTTGTAGTTCAGAAACTCACACGATCTGACATAATTTAAGGATTGGACTCTGGTTTACACAGGCATCAGCAGTTATGTTAATATGTTATTATTGAAGACTGAAAATACTCTAATATGACAATTTCCGCATTATATTCTAATTTGGCAAAATTCATAGAATATTTTTCCTTTAGAATGGATAACTAAGCTGTGATAACAAAAATCCAAATAAAAAGTTAAAATTTCAATCAAAATAAGAAAATATTTTTTAAATTGTAGCCAACGGCAATACGAATGTGTGTATGAAAACAAATTTTGAAAAAAATAAAAAAGTACAGTGTAAGTAAAATTTTTGGTTATCGTAACTAAGACAAAAAAATCAAAACATAATATATTCTTTTCTTGAAAATTTGTTTTGATATGTTTATATATAAAAGAGTTGCGTTACTGACTTATCATTAACCAGCGCGCAGACCAAACGGCTGAATCCAGGGTCATGAAATTTCAGGGTAGTTGGCAAATATGACGCAGTCGCCGACTAAGAAATGGTTTTACGAGATTCGTACTTTTAGGGGGTAAAATGGGACAAAAAGGGCTAAACATCGAACCTTCGTCCTGACTAATCGGCAGTTGCTAGAACCATGAAATTCGTTGTGTTCCTTCACTGACCATGCAAACAAGATACAAATAGAGGTTTTCCAAATTTGTACTTTTAAGGGGTGTGCGGACAAAACGGGATACAAAAATTTGTACAGCCCTTTAATTAAGCAAACGCGGAACATAAATGGATATTTCAAAATTTTTAATTATAAGGAGGATGCGGGACGACAAGGGATGGGAACGTCGTATATATTTTGAGTAATAAATTAAATCTTTATTAAAGTTTTTGTTATCGTAGCTTGTTGTCCCGGATTAATGGTATAAATTGTACCAATCAAACGACAAATGAGCTGTTTCCGGTACAAAATATTTTTGATCTATGATTCCATTCACATTCATTGTGCTTATACTTGATGTAACTTCAGTGTTCTCTATTTTGGTAAATTTTCGTGTAGTTTCAGTTTTTCCCTTTAAGGGATTTAGATGGAGGTAAAGTTTGTTCTAGAGGGGTTACTCATACATTTTAGCACTCCCATACTGGACCCAAATCCATTTTTTATGGTATAAAGTCGAAAAATAAAGATACAATCTTGTAATTTTGCACATTTGCTGGACATAACATACTTAAAAAATAAAATTGGGCCGATAGGACCACGCCCACTATCACCTCCCATATAAACTCAAGATATTACCAACATTATTATCACCCTGTATTAGTACAGGGTGACCAAAAAAAAAATTTATGAATGTTTAAAAGAATTAAACTTATTTCGCTTTGACGAACAATGTTTTTCTGAACATTTTTACAAAAGCAAAATATAGCATACAAATATTCTAATTCACACTGCAATTTAAATAATTATTTCAGGAAATAATATAAAATTTCTAAATGAATGATGTTATATACCATTTTAAAGGTATTTCCAATACGTTTAAAAGGAGATATCTTACACATATCTGATTCAGAGATATGATCAAATATTTGCACTATGGATAATCGAAATTTCGAAAATCGTGCTAAAATAAAGTGGCAATTGTAGGAGTTTGCCGAAAAATACTGACGAGATATTAATTCCACCATAAACTACACACTCAGATGAACACTTTCACATTTACACTTTGAGTCACGTTGAGTCCTACATATGTATTTATATCTTTTGGTCCACGACATTTATAGGTTATGCTCACTACGAATCACAAAACTACAACACTAAGGAAAACTGACAAGACTACAGTAATCACAAAATGTTAAATACAATTTCAATAATATAGTCACGTCATTATTTTCTTTTTACGCATTAATTTTATGTATTTTGTATAACTGTGGTGTTGCCACCTAGTTTTCTCCAATACATTTTCTTGATAGCTTGGAGTGTTGCCATTAAGAAAATATATACACATTTAACAATTTTCAATTTAAATTTTTTGAATTTCTGCCAACAAATATGGATTTAGGACCATAGTGCACCCTAGTGATGACCCATGAGTAGTTACGACTGTTTTTATTTCCATTTTGCCTCATTTTCGATCTCACAAATTTCAACACGCTTGCGGCACAGCGGTTGAAAATTGCTCATATTTTTGGTAAATTTGTTGCCCTGACCTCACACAAAAGTGGGCTACGATTTTGAAAAATCGAAAATTAAATTATTAGGTTAGTACTGCAGATAAGTCGACCTACTTTAATCTGTCGGAAATACTGTGTAATAGACTCCCTGGCGGACGGACTGAAACTTTTTACACGGTCAAATGTATTTGTACCCACTGTGTGGCGCATGCAGGAACGCATTCGATCGAGTACCTAGTATTTAATCTAAAAAGATAACGACAGCGTGTAACAGTACCTGTTTGAGCACAAATATATTCGCTCATTTTCGAGGGATCTTCTTCTGTGCAGAATAAATTTTCAGTTGGGTACGAGTAGTTTGTATTATTCTGAAAGTTTAAACACCATTGTTTTATTAATGTCTGGTGTGGTGCGGTGGGCCGACTGGCTGGCTGGCCGGCCGGCCATTTAGTTATGGTGTGATTGGTTTCACGTCTCGTTTTTGGAAGCCCGTTTTAGCCGTATGTGAGCTCAATTTGCAATTTAAACTTTTTCTTTTGTTTATAAAGTGCCGCATATTGTTTTTTTTTTCATGACTCCGCTCATAACATCGTTGATTCCTGTTTGTGTGTACATTGATTTTGTGTACACATGTATGTATGTGTTTACAGTAGGTAACAAAATTATGCTAGCATCCATAGGCATTTAAAATATAGGCATGATTATCATGAATATATTTATTTATTTGCCTATGTGTATAAATAAGTAAATATTGTCTAAACATTATAGTATGTTAATAAGGCAGCACAACAAAACTGAATGCATTATGATTTAATTAAACAAACAACAGTATTAAATAGGCAACGGCAGAAAATCATAGGGAATAATAAGATATTGCATTATCTTATACTCTCACATAACATGAATGAGATTGGAAAGAATTTTATATAAATTAAAAAATAACCATTTTATTGGGTTATTCGAAGGGCATACATTTCTAATATTTATGTAACACGATTTCATTAAATTTTGCAAGTCCTGGTGACAGCTTCTGGCTCTTTCTCACGAATGACTTTCTCGATATTAATGGATTGTTCACATAGCATTGACCATTCACAGTAACTCACAAAAAATCTACCAGTGTTAAATTTCAGTTTCGAGGAGACCAATTGAGGTGACCGAAATGGCTGCAAACTACTACAAAAATGGTTCGCATTTTATTAAATATAGATGTAAAATGGTCTTGAGCCATTAATAAATATATTTTTAATGTCTGATTTTAACTGGGATATTCTCCTGGCTCAAGACCATTTTGCATCTACATATATTTTGTAGAATGCAAATTTATTTACAAATGACATGGTGACATTTACTACCGCTATGATTTTTACCCTGTGAAAGGCTTCGTCAACAACATACCCGAACCCTTTAAGTAAATGAATCTGACAAACGAATGAGAAGCACAACTCACTTGCCGAATCTTCGTTTAAAAAATCGCACCATATAATAAAGCACATGCCACTACAAGCATCTCATTGAGTTGCATACGTATTTATGCAGGTATACACAGAATTAACTCGGTTAAATAGTATTCTACTAGCAAATCACATTTCTCCTATGTTACCACAATATATCGACTGGCCAGTTTACCAATTTCCTACCAACTAAAACAAGTCAGACCTTTTTGTTTTTTTATACCCCCGCCTAAGGATGGGGGTAAATTCAGTCATTCCGTTTGTAACACCTTAACATATTCATCGGAGACTCCATAAAGAACAAAGTCTGTCAGTCTGTCAGTTGAAAGCGCGATAGCGGCCGAACGAAATGAGCTATGCACTTGAAATTTGTTGCGTACATTCCTCTTGTAGCGCATATACGTTTAAGTGGGCGAAATGGGACAAAAAGGGATAAAAATGGTACCAATGATAAGACAATAGCTAGAGACATGAAATATGGAATATACATCCCTCTAATTGGGATAAAAATTGTACCTATCAAACCGCAGAAATTGAAATCATGAAATTCGGTGTGTACATTCATCTGACTGTGAAGATGCGAAATAAAAAGGATGTCGAAATTTGTACTATTAGACGGGAAGTGGGGCGAATAGGGATAAAAATGGTACCAACCAAACGTCTGCAGCTATAATAATGAAATTCGGTGGGTACATTTATTTGACTGCTGTGACGCGAATAATAAATAGATATTCGTAGCATCAGGATCTCAATGGAATTAAATTTGATTACAATAAACGGCTGTAGCTAGAATCGTGATATTCAGTATTTGCACTCGTCTACGTAGACGCGAAAAATAAGAAGTACGAATTTTTCTAAATTCGTACTTTTATGGTCAAAATGGAAAAAGGAGTGAAACTGGTACCAATAAAACGGATGTAGCTAAGATTATGAAATTATGTGTGTACATTCCACTCTGAAACATATTGGATCTTCAATATTACAACTTTTCATATCAAGAAATTGCAAATGGGAAAAGCGGGCTTCAGGGAAAATGTTTTACCTAATAATATTTAGGACACATTCCAACAAATTAAGAATTTTTGATTGGAACAGAATAGCGAGACTTTAATTCTGAGAGGGTATGCTGAGTAGATCATTTTTGTAGAATAAAGTTTTCATTTTTTAGTCGAAAGGAGCATTATAGCAAGCGAAAAAAGTGTTGTGAGATGATCTCTAAGAGAATTCTTATTGTCAGAGAATTCTTATTGTGGAATCTTATGAGGATTATTTTTGTGAAGGTCTTAACCCTCTAGCTAACCTCCTTATGGGTCAATTTGATATATTATAACATTTTGCTTCTAAATTCTGGCTAAAAGTCAAAAATTGTGAAAAGTGACTTTAGATAATCCCCGCGTAACTTTTGATAATATCGAGAATATCAAAACATTTTTTGGCATATGATTTCTGACTAAATAGAGAATATTTGTGGCAGAATCAGAAACCCAGACAGAGAAAGTTGAAATAAATATAAATAAATTTGTAGATTTGTATTTTTTTGCAACATTTGTAGCTACAAATACGTTAGAAGCGACATACACGTACAAACATCCGCAAGATCCGTTGGATAGATCGCGAGAAAATTACAAAACAAAAATGTCATGACACAAAATCATTTTAGTCATATCTACCGCGAAAATGAAAATTTTGCAAAATATTTAATTCGTATTTTTTGTTTATCGTGCTCTACCGAAATAACCACATTTTTTGTCAAAAATGATTGATATTTCAAAAAACATGAACCAAATTTATCCCTAGTAATTTTGTTGTTTGGCGTGTAATTTTGCTATTTAAGCGTGAAAAGCTTTATTTACAACATTGGTGTCTTCGGTGACCCCTACTGAAATTTTCCGACAAATATTATCGTAGTACATTTGAATCTTTATATGTCCGTTTTGAAATGGCTTTTCTGATTTTCTCGAAAGAAGGTTCTAATTGATTCATAAAGAGAGGAGCTAGAGGGTTAAGATCTTCCACAAAAATAATCCTCATACAATTCCACAATATAGTTCTGACAATAAGAATTCTATCAGACATTAATTTACAACACTTTTCTCACTTAGTATAAAATGAAAACTTTGACTCGCTATAAAGAGAAACTCAGACAAGCTGAACTATAAGTTTATTCTACAAAAATGATCTACTCAACATGACCTTTCAGAGTTATGTTGGACAGTGTTACTAATATTTATGAAACTTTTTCATAAAAATAGTGAAGTTTCATTATAAAATCTATGAATATGCTCAGAAATTATAAAGAGTGATTTTTTTGAGGTTAGGATTTTCATGCATTAGTATTTGACAGATCACGTGGGATTTCAGACATGGTGTCAAAGAGAAAGATGCTCAGTATGCTTTGACATTTTATCATGAATCGTCTTACAAACGAACAACGCTTGCAAATTATTGAATTTTATTATCAAAATGCGTGCTCTGTTAAGAAAGTTCATTGCGCGCTTCCATTTTATGGTCAGTTTAATCGACCCACTGAAGCGGCTATTCGGGCTATTGTGACTAAATTTCGCACCAAATTTACATTGTTGGACATTAAACCACCTTACGTAGAGTGCGAACTGAAGAAAATATCGCAGCTGTATCGGCCAGTGTTAATGATGACCACCAATTTTCGATTCGTCGCCGTTCGCACCAATTGGGTCTCTGTTACTCAAAAACGTGGAAATGCCAAAATTGGACTAAGCGGATGGACCACCTAAGACGCAGCCGCGGTCAACATTTAAATGAAATTATCTTCAAAAAGTAAATGTCATGGACCAATCTAACGTTTCAAATAAAGAACCGATGAGATTTTGCAAATTTTATGCGTTTCTTTTAAAAAAAAAGTTATCAAGCTCTTAAAAAATCACCCTTTATTATGAAAATAAAGAACTTGTATGACAAAAGTTCATAGAGTGTATTCTGTACTGCGTTTCGTTTCAGCAATTCTATGAAACTTTTCATTGATTTGTGCTTTATGAAACATGTTTCATACATTTTGTAAAGTGCTTTCGGAGATATTATACAGACTGTCTCTCATGATTTCGAAATGGATGTCCTGCCAACAATAATATATGATTCAAAAAGAAAAAAAACAAGTAAGGAAAGGCTAAAGTCGGACGGAGCCGACTATATGATACACTCCACTTGTTATCCTATTATAATTCAATTCTGTAAAAAAGTGAAATCGGGAAGGATTTTTGTATCCTGTAAATGTATGTGTTTGACAAAAAATTTTAAATCGGAAAGGACATCTGCATGGGGGTATATTGAAACATGGAACGATGTGACCCGCATTCACTATGTATGTATGAAATATAATATGTAAAGTTTGGCCAAAATCGGTTCAACATTTGGGTGCAACATTTGTATATATATAAAAAATATATCTAAATCTGAACCGATCTTACACACTTTCATCATAGGTGGATTAGTTGGATTATAAGATATTGTGCTAATTTTAAAGAAAATCGGGTACAATATGTGGTTTCTAAAGCGGAAAAAGTCAAATCGGGAGCGACATTTGTATGGGGGCTATATCTAAATCTGAACCGATCTAACCCGCTTTCGCCACATGTATTTCTAGTTAGATTATAAGACGTTAAGCCAAATTTGAAGAAAATCGGGTACTATATGTGTTTTATAGAGCAGAAAAGTCAAATCGGGAGTGACATTTGTATGGGGGCTATATCTAAATCTGAATCGACCTGACCGATTTTCACCATAGCTCTTTCCACTTCAATTATAGGGTACTGTGCTAAATTTGAAGCAAATCGAGTGAAATATGTGGTTTCTAGAGCGGAAAAAGCCGAATCGGGAGCGACATTAAATAGCGTTCGACCTTGGTCCACAAAACTTACTTGTGCCAAATTTGGTTGAGATCGGACTGTAATTGCGACCTGTAATTTGATTACAACAATAGATGGACAGACGGACATTGCTAAATCGACTCAGAAAGTGATTCTAAGCCGATCTGTATAATAAACGGTGGGTCTAACTCGTTTCCTTTTTGGTGTTACAAACAAATGCACAAATACATAATACTCTCGTGATTGCAATACATTCGAATTTCAATAATTTCTTCTTACGAAGGTAATCTTTGTTTTGGTAATGGAAAAGACTCCTCCTTTCCTCCACCACACTCAACCATACACGTATAATTTGTACTTGAACATTTTTTGAGTGCACGTAATATATAGTCATGAGTTCAATTTGGTTAGTTGTGATTTGTATCATTAATTTTCTCAAAGTTTATTAAACATAAGTAGTAAATCGTAGGTTGCATGATATACATTCGATATTGCGCCAGAATTGGCATTCGCGGAGTATTATTCCAATAATATTCCGTGGTATTGCTGTGCTATACATTTTCCATTATCGCGTTCAATACTTATCATGAATTTGTTTGTGGCTGTTTTTGAAAGGTAGATTTTATTCTTGATTATAGAGCAACACCTCAGTATGGGAGGAATTCTTATGTGCAATCCGCACTCGAGTGGACAAAATTACTTTAAATAACTAGCTTTAAATAATAATGGAGTTGGACGGTAATGAGTCAATTGTGTGAGTAAGAAAATACATCATAGTTTTCGCAATATTTGAGGTAGAATTGGACAGTCGTAAGTGCTACACTGACAGAAATACTTCAATCCAATAATGTAATCGTAGTTGCATTGAGGGGTCGATTCGAAAAGTCAAATTTAGGGCGACTCGTTCGAGCATAGCGACTGGAGAGCCCATTTAGTAGGGGTTACATGCCGGTAATTCTCATACTTCCTGTTTTCGTATCCCGGGAAATTTGTATGGAATTCCCGCGGGTATTCAGCAGAAAGTTTAACCTATTTCTCGAACATTTTACGAAGATTACCTTTGATTAAATATGTGCCAGCTAGTCGATACAAAATTTCTACCTTGAATATGGTAATTACTATAAGCAACTAATATGAAGTGAATATAACGGAATAAAAGGTTAAAAATAACGTTTGTTTATTTTGAGATAATTCAATTTGAAAATTTTTGATATACCGATAAACTGGTCTCATGATATGGTATCAATATCTGTGGTATTGTACAATTTTACTAATAAATTAAAACAAGTTAAAAGGCGTTAAGTTCGTCCGGGCCGAATCTTATATACCATCCACCACGAAGTGCATTCCACAGTATTACCGGTAGATTAGAGGCTGTCAACATTACATAGAAGTGCACAGCCATATCAGGATTCTTCATTATTATAATATTAATAGTCCTCTGCTATATATAAATACTAGCTGAACAGTATGGTTTAATATTAATTTTTATCGTGTTCAGAAATATATACGTTCCAATTTTCCGCCTTCTAGATCAAAAAAATCACGTTTACCACGAAACGAAAATCAAAATTTCGGTATCATATATATCTTTCTCGTGGTCAGTAATATATATGTACAATTTTTTTAGCCTTCTATATGTCAAAAACACACTTGCCATTGCCGCTCCGCCCACAAAACGAAAATCCAAATTTCGGCATCAAATTGATCTTTCTCATCATCAGTTCAAGTATAACGTGTTATGCTCAATTTGAAGAAATTCAGTGAAAATACGTGATTTCTGGGGCGGAAAAATCAAGCCGGGAGCGAAATTTGTATGGGAGCTATATCTAAATCTGAACCGATCTTACCCACTTTCTGCATAGCTGTTTCCAGTTGGATTATAAGATGTTGTGCCAAATTTAAAGAAAATCGGGTACAATATGTCGTTTCTAGAGCAGAAAATGTCAAATAGGGAGCGACATTTGTATGGGGGTTATATCTAAATCTGAACCGATCTTACCCACTTTCTGCATAGGTGTTTCTAGTTGGATTATAAGATGTTGTGCCAAATTTAAAGAAAATCGGGTACAATATGTCGTTTCTAGAGCGGAAAATGTCAAATAGGGAGCGACATTTGTATGGGGACTATATCTAAATCTTAACCGATTTGCCTCAAATTAAATAGCGTTCGTCCTTGATCCACAAAACTTATTTGTGCCAATTTTTGTTAAGATCGGACTATAATTGCGACCTGTAATGTGATTACAACAAGAGATGGGCAGACAGACAGACTTACAGACGGACTTTGCTAAATCGACTCTGAAAGTGATTCTAAGTCGATCGGTATACTTAACAATGGGTCTATCTCACTATTGCCATGCCCCCTCCGCCCACAGACAAATTTTTAAAAAATTCTATAGCCTATAGTTCCTTCCAGACCTGCATCTATCTGTACTGAAAATTTCAACAACATCAGTTCAGCCGTTTACGCGTGATTGCGGAACAATATTAATAGGGATAGGGATTAATATAATTATTAGTCAGAAATCTTCAAAAAAGTGCGCTAAATATTAATAGGTAGAAAGAATTTCCCTCAAGCCCGATTTGCACCATTTGCAATTTCTTGATTCCATCTACATCGGTACGATTTTGATATGAAAAGTTCTGACATTGAGATCCAATATGTTTCAGAGTGGAATACACGCATAATTTAATGATAATGTACCCAACAAATTTCAAGTGCATATAAAGCAGAAATTTTAAAAAATTGGTTAAATATTAGGGAGTACTTTCAGTCGTTGTTAGGGAAAAATTGTTCCCTCTGGGCCGATTTCGCTCACTTTCAATCCCCACCAGATCGGCAACCATAACATACATTTAGGGAAAATTTGAACCTTCTAGTTCATTTCGTTCGGCGACTAGCGTGCATTCAACAGACAGACGGACATGGCTCGATCATCTTACCACGACCCAGAATATATATACTTTATATAGTCTCCGCTGAATATTTTAAGGTGTTACAAACGGAATATCATAGTGATGGAGGGTATAAAAATGAGCGTTGGTACGACAGAAGTTTTGCTGGGTAACTATACCTGCATATATACATACTTACATATGCAACTCAATGAGATGCTTTTAAGATTCAAAATGGTGTCGATTCAGGAGAATATTCCGGTCCAAATCAAATTTTGATTACAGACCAAAATAAAAATATCTGTGGAGAAATCCATATATTCTAAAGTAATACATATGTATTGAAGAAATGCCAATATTGCTGCATCACAAAATTAATTTAGGGCTTCGAAGCTACAGGAAAGGGAACTGATAATTTATTATTTATTAACAATTAATAATAGATGTCTCGCGTGTGCAATATCATTCTCTATTGCGCTCACATTATCCAATAAAATTAGAAATATACTATCTGATGAGACTATAAAGTTTGTATATTTCAAAAAAATCTTATTTAAAAACTATGCCTAAAGATATAAGTTTAATTACACTGTCCAATAGCATTTTTTGGAACAGAGTAGCGACTCTATAATTCTGAAAGGGCATGTTGAGTTGATCATTTTTGTAGAACAAAAATGGCCTGATTTTTTTATAGCGGGTCAAAGTTTTCATTTTTTGGTCCAAGAGAACATTGTACTAAGCGAAAAAAGTGTTGTTAGTTAACGACTGTTTGTCACGACTTATAGTCAGAACTATATTGCGGAATTTTATGAGGATCATTTTTGTGGAAGATCTCACAGGAAAAACTTTATTTCATTTGTTATTCATTGATAGGTTAGGTTGCAGGGGATACCCGTCAGTTGTGGACACAAGGCCAACTAAATTCGGCCCTTTGTGATTCCCGTAATTAGTATAGGAGAAAATCATTGACGAGGTAGGTTGAAGAAATGAATGATGAGTTTAGGGAAAGGTAGGTTTATGCCATATTTTAGTCTGTATTCCCATATATTCTTTTGAGTCAGGAGGTTTTCTCTACAGATCGGGGAGGGTCATTTTTTATAAATCCGTTAAAACTTTAATTCAATATGTTTTTTATGCGAAATGTAATAATTTACTTTATTAAAATTCGAATGTTTTATTCGGCAAAAAGAAAAAAGTTTTTGTATAGCAAACAATATGTTGGGACAGGATCCCGGGAAATCGAATAAATAATTCCCGTTTCCCTGGAAACTTTACCGAAGCAATTAGTTTTCAAATACCGTTAACGTTATCGTCACCCTTACAGAAATGTATATTTCTTTTTGTACCGTTATCGCAACGTTACTCGTTTCGGTATTCAACGTTGGTATAAACTTCCATCTGGCAAATAACTGCGCTAAATTAAACAGGTAACACAAAGGAAATATGTTTCTTACTTAAATTGCTTAAGCTTGATCAGCTTAGAAATTCACTATCAAACAAATAGTCTCTGATATATCATCTGTCATGAACTGTGAATCGGATTATTTTATAGTAAAGCAGTTCAAAAAACAAAAATTTAATGCAATGCTTGGGCATGGGCATGGAATTTGTGAGATGCCGGGAATCACTATGAATAGATTTCTTGAAATTTCTATTTTATTTAAATTCTATTATTCTGGCGCTCTGACGATTTTCTATCTCTCTCCGAAACAAGCCTAATTACGTCTTAATTTAAAACAAACACAACCTTGTTCTATAAAAATGTGGAATTTACATAAATTCAACACAAATACATTTTTTGTTTATAATGAAGATAAACAAACTTCCGCTTCCTATAACAATACACCAGAAAGTATTAACAATCTTAAGAATATGGTTCTCACCATTCCCAAAACTTTAAGTCTAGCGTATACACATCGGACATACGTACATTAATATGGGTCGCTATCCATATACATTTCTTTATTTATTGATAATTGGAGAAATATTTCTTGTGTTCCCAGAAAAGCCGTAAATTTTTATACACTCCACGAGAGTATTATGTCTTTGTGCATTTGTTTGTAACACCCAAAAGGAAGCGAGATAGACCCATTGTTAAGTATACCGATCGACTTAGAATCACTTTCTGAGTCGATTTAGCAATGTCCGTCTGTCTGTCTGTCTGTCCATCTATTGTTGTAATCAAAGTACAGGTCGCAATTATAGTCCGATCTTAACAAAAATTTGCACAAGTAAGTTTTTTGGATCAAGGACGAACGCTATTTAATTTGAGGCAAATCGGTTCAGATTTAGATATAGTCCCCATATGGATTTCACTCCCGATTTGACATTTTCCGCTCTATAAACGACATATTGTACTCGATTTTCTTTAAATTTGGCACAACATCTTATAATACAACTAGAAACACATATGCAGAAATTAGGTAAGATCGGTTCAGATTTAGATATAGCCCCATACAAATGTCGCTCCCGATTTGACATTTTCCGCCCTATAAACGACATATTGTACTCGATTTTCTTTAAATTTGGCACAACATCTTATAATCCAACCAGAAACACATATGCAGAAATTAGGTAAGATCGGTTCAGATTTAGATATAGCCCCATACAAATGTCGCTCCCGATTTGACATTTTCCGCTCTATAAACGACATATTGTAGTCGATTTTCTTTAAATTTGGCACAACATCTTATAATCCAACTACAAACACATATGCAGAAATTAGGTAAGATCGGTTCAGATACAAATGTCGTTCCCGATTTGACATTTTCCGCTCTATAAACGACATATTGTACTCGAATTTCTTTAAATTTGGCACAGCAGCTTATAATCAGATTTAGATATATCGCAAATACAAATGTTGCTCCCAAATGTTTAACCGATTTTGGCCAAACTATACATATTACATTTGACCTATTTCATTCCAGGGTTCAATATACCCCCATACAAATGTCCTTTCTGATTTAACATTTTTTGTCAAACACATACATTTACAGCATACAAAAATCTTTCCTGTTTTCACTTTTTCACCGAATTAAACTGTATTCGGATAGAAAGTCTCGACTTTAGCCTTTCCTTACTTGTTTACGATTTATCTTACTTTCTAATTTGTATGATACTGGTACAATAATTATATGAATATTTTCAAATCTTAATAACAGGAATATACGATAAAGACGAAATTTTCACACGCTGCTTTAAGCGTGTAACCAATATAGAGGGAGATGGTTTATTTTTGATTTTTATACCCTACACCACAGGGGATAATGTCTTTGTGCATTTGTTTGTAACACCTAAAAGGAAACTAGATAGACCCATCGTTTATTATACCGATCGACTTAGAATCATTTTTTGAGTCGATGTCCGTCCGTCTGTCCATCTATGCTTGTAATCTAAGTCCAGGTCGCAATTGTAGTTAGAACTAAATAAAACTTTGCACAACGAAGTTTTATGGGATAAGGACGAACGCTATTTAATTTGAAAAAAATCGGTTTAGATTTAGATATAGCTCCCATACAAATTTTGCTCCCGAATTTTCTTTTTTTCCGCTCTAGAAACCACATATTTCAACAGATTTGCTTCAAATTTAGCAGAACGTCATATATTTTAATTAGAAATAGTTCTGCTAAAAATAGGCCAGATCGGTTCAGATTTATATATAGCTCACACACAAATGTCTCCCCCGTTTTGATTATTTCCGCTCTAGAAACCACATATTTTAACAGATTTTCTTCAAATTTGGGAAAGCGTCATATATTTCAGAAAACCTATGCTAAAAATGTGTCAGATCGGTTCAGATTTATATATAGATCTCATTTAAAGTTTGTGTTCAATTTTTTTACAAATGCATATAGAAGTATGAAATTTGTAGTATATATATTCCCGGTTCAAATGTAACGACCTTTTTATACCCCACACAACAGGGTATATTGACTAGGTGTAGGGTATCATATAGTCGGCCACGCCCGACTTTAACCTTCCTTACTTGTTATCGATTAAAATTCGTTCAAAAAAAAAATATATTTTTTCTCTAGCTGGCAGCATTTTAAAAAATATTCGTTATATGAAATGCAACAGTGCAATCATTAATGGGATCGTATGAAAAATTACCCAATTGTTTTCTTCTTTTGCTGAACGAAACTATATTACTGTAACTTGGAGATAATTCTATTTGATAAATTGTGAATATAGTTTAACAAATCATTCCTGAAGTAGCAACATTTTTTCACGACCCATTCTAATGTAGTTGGCTGAAATGTATGTAGATATGTCACTTCATTGTAAACTAAAAATTCGTATTTGCACTCGATCAAGTCCATTTTGAAAACAAACGACAATACCTCTTCAAAGTTCATTTTTCAAGGTCAACACTACGTTATATTAAATAGTGGCTGAAGTTAAAAATTTCATAGAATTTTATACGATGTTTATCAGATTTGCTCATAAATTATATGTGAATCATCAACAACGACTTTAAATAACCGTTAGTTTTGAAATATTAATATTAATACACCCTAATATAGTCTTGAAGCAGATATGGGTTCGTTCTGCTGTTATTTTTAACAAATTGTATGTTTAACAAAACAGAGAAACATTTATTGTCACTCGATTAAGTTGTCAAATCATTGTGGCGAAGTCATAAATCTCTGATAACACTAGTCAACAGTCAAAATGTACTCGGGATGCGATAATTTTTTCTGTGTAGATAACCTTGACATGAGCTCGAAAAACGCAATAAAATTTTTTTTTTCGTTTGGTTTTTGTTTTATTTTTTTTTTTTTAAATTTTAAAAATTTTTTTTTGGTTAATTTGTTTCGTCCGGCATAACTCGGGAACCACTAGCCCGATTTAATTGAATTAAATTTTAAAAAATTTAAAATTACAATTCCCTTAATCTGTTCATATATTGTTTTCCTATACAAGCAACAGTTTCCAAGTTAAAAATGAATATATAAAGGAAAAAACTTATTTTTTGCCTAAAGATTTAAATTTTTTTTTTTTTAAATCCATAAAAAATCCAAAATGAAAAAAATGTCAAATCTTATTACTTTTACGTAAAGTTACATAACCTATGAGCAAAATGAGACAAAGATCATGAAAATCGATGCACGCGTTTCGCTTTTATTCGCAATTGAGTAAAGGTATGAATTTCAAAAATTTGCTCGACATATGCACAACTTTGTCTATGGTAAGGTTTTTTCTTTTTTATTACAAAAAAAAAATAAAATTTGTTGGGAGACAAAAATATATGTGTTTCTCTTATCAGGAACCAGATATAGTCCCCCATCATAGCTTCGTTCCAAAATCCTTGGTATCGGTGCTCAATTTCTTTCATTTGCTGATGAAAACGCTCACCATGCTCGTCACTCACATCGCCCAGGTTGTCCGGAAAGAAGTCCAAGTGCGAGTGTAGAAAATGTATCTTAAGCGACATATTTGCTCTAATTTTTTTATAATTTTGGAGTAGTTGTTCGACGATCTCTCTGTAATTTGAGCTTTTGTTGTTTCCAAGAAATCCGGAAACAATTTGCCGAAATGAGTTCCAAGCTGCAGCTTCATTTGGTGATAAAATGTGCTCAAACTGTTGGTCTTGCAACAACTTTTTAATTTGCGGACCGTCGAAAACGCCTTCCTTAATCTTTGCCGATGAAAGGTGAGGAAAAATGGTTTTTAAATAGGCGAACGCTTCGCCATCTTTGTTGATAGCTTTCACGAAGTTTTTTATGAGCCCGAGCTTTATGTGAAGAGGTGGGAGAAAAACATTTTCCTTTTTTATGAGTGGTGTATATTTCACGTTGTCGCTGCCGGGGATGAAGTTAACTCTTTCTGTCCAACTCCTCCTGGTGTAATGATGTTGACGATCGCGGCTGTCCCAAAGGCAGAGAAAACAACAGTACTTTGTGAATCCACCTTGTAATCCACAAAGGATACCGATAACCTTAAGGTCGGCACAAACTTTCCAATCGTGCCTCTCATAGTTAAGGCACTTTAGTAGATTGTCCATGACTTCGTATGTTTCCTTGGTGTCAACGGCATGAGCAATCGGAATCGAAGGTTTCTCGTTGCCGTTGTGCAGTAAAATTGCTTTAAGGCTCTGCTTGTTGCTGTCGATGAAAAGACGCCACTCTCCTGGATCGTAAGAGTACCCGAGTTCACCAAATAATCCGGGAATGTCCTTACAAAAACAGATGTTGTCTTTTTTTGTGTAGTACCTTGCGTATGGTTCATGACGCTTCCTGTAGATTGTTGTCACCACACCAGGAGCCAAGAAACCGAACTGTTGCATGCGCGATGCATGCAACTCTGCATCTTCCTTGGAGAGTTTCAATTCTCTAACCCAATCGTTCAGTTCTGCTTGGGAACATAAGCGTTGACCTCCGTGCAATGTATATGTTGACTCGCATTCTGATGTGGTTTCTACTGTCTCCGGACCTGATGTTGGATGTATCGCCTCATTATTAGATGCCCATCTTGAAACGGACGGTTGCGGGTCCACTGGTTCTTCGCAAAATGGCACTGGAAAATTCACTGTTGAAACAGCAGCGTAAGTCCATCGTATATTTTTTCCCACGCCTGTTTTTTTGCTAAGACAGAAGTAGCAATCTGTTACATGGCAAAGCGGAGCTCTCCAAAGCATTGGCATGATGATTCTCGGCTGTCGTCTGAAAGAATTTCAATAATAAGTTATATATGTTCTTGAATTTCGTAATCTACACTTACCTTGAGTCAGCTAGCTGTACGTAGCACCTTGGACATAGAGCACTTGGTGTCCACCGCTCATCTATGTTTGAGACCTTTAAATTGAAGCTCTCTTCAAATGAATCTCTCAATTTAGGTGAAAAACAACGCTTGTTTTTTCAGAAACGTATTCTCCGCACATGTAACAAAAATTACTTGGATTGGTATTGCATTCAAATCCTCGCGAACGTTTGCTCATTTTAAAATCGATCAATGAAGACCTATTTATACTGTGTATTGTTTAGTATTTTACTTTACAGGTACTTATAAATGGGTGTATATTTTTTACGGTGGCTACATACCTGTTTCACAATGTGTGAGTCTTAAATTTTCCGAATAATGACCACCCTTAAATGTGGGTTGCATTTCTGTAAAAAAATCATACAGGTAGCCAACGGAAAACCCAAATAATTAAAAAAGTCCCCTTTCCTTTTTTCCTTTTAATTGTTCACGCACATTTATTAGCGTTTATTACTTTGCTTACGCAATCATAAAAATTAAATAACCCTTTGTTTATTCCGTTTTGTTAATTCTGAGAATCAAAAAAAGAAAAACCTTACCATAGACAAAGTTGTGCATATGTCGAGCAAATTTTTGAAATTCATACCTTTACTCAATTGCGAATAAAAGCGAAACGCGTGCATCGATTTTCATGATCTTTGTCTCATTTTGCTCATAGGTTATGTGACTTTACGTAAAAGTAATAAGATTTGACATTTTTTTTCATTTTGGATTTTTTATGGATTTAAAAAAAAAAATTTAAATCTTTAGGCAAAAAATAAGTTTTTTCCTTTATATATTCATTTTTAACTTGGAAACTGTTGCTTGTATAGGAAAACAATATATGAACAGATTAAGGGAATTGTAATTTTATATTTTTTAAAATTTAATTCAATTAAATCGGGCTAGTGGTTCCCGAGTTATGCCGGACGAAACAAATTAACCAAAAAAAAATTTTAAAATTAAAAAAAAAAAAAATAAAACAAAAACCAAACGAAAAAAAAAATTTTTATTGCGTTTTTCGAGCTCATGTCAAGGTTATCTACACAGAAAAAATTATCGCATCCGGAGTACATGAAATTTTTTTCATTTTGTTGAGTAGTGTAATCACATGGGCATTTGTAGTGACAAATGTTGAGATACTATCAAATTTGAGAGTTTTGACAGTAGGTGCGTTTAAGTCTTTGAAAATACTTTTATAGGGGCATTTCTAAGGACAGGTTAAATTTACGAGTCTAAGAATGCACTCCTTCTACCCCTGCAAAAAACTTGAACTACTTCCGCGGGAAGCACATTTTAATCGCACCTCAACATCCAAATGTGAATTTTTCCGCATTTGAGGAAGTTCTTTTAACAACTTCCAAAAAGTCGATAATATGCTTCATTTTATGAATAGGATTTTCACAATTGAATGGGAACGAATTCTCGTTCGAATTGTGGCTGGGGAAATCTGATTGCTTTTATAAATAAACAATGTTTAGTTTTGTATAATTTTAACAATTTAAATTTTTTTGATTAAAAATATAAATTTAATTTAATATTATTTTGCCTTCTAAAGTGTGTTTTTTATTGATAACACAGTGCAACACGAAAAAAAATAACCATATACGGACACCGCTACATGATAAAAGACCAAAAAAAAGACCCGTGTTTTTTTTTCCCCCCAAAGTCATGCACTTTTTTTTTATGGGCCCCCAGAGATTTGAGGCCTCGGTGTAATTTTTGGAAAAAAGTGATCATATTCTCAGGCTCATATCTTGCAAACCGTTCGGAATTTTGATTTACTCTCTGAGGCAAAGTTCTAGCTCTTGTCATAAAGAACAAAAATTGTGAACATATAAAATATGACTTCAAAAATGTTGCACAGTGAAAGGAAAAAAATCTAATTTTTGGAAAATTTTTCACTTTTGCGGCTACCTAAGCGCTACCTAAACGGTGTTAAGAATAATTCCTAGGAAGTTCATATGTTCTAGAAAGTTGTTTATTGAGATCTTAGGTACATTTTTGTAGTTGATTGTTTCCCAGAATTTTCAACGGTTTGCTACCTATGGACCTGAACAGGGGAAAAAAGGTTAAAAAAATCGAATTTTTTTAAGTTTTTTTGCGATTTTGACCTTAAAGATGAAGTTTTTTTGATTTTATATGTTCACAATTTTTGTTCTTTATGACAAGAGCTAGAACTTTGCCTCAGAGAGTAAATCAAAATTCCGAACGGTTTGCAAGATATGAGCCTGAGAATATGATCACTTTTTTCCAAAAATTACACCGAGGCCTCAAATCTCTGGGGGCCCATAAAAAAAAAGTGCATGACTTTGGGGGAAAAAAAACCACGGGTCTTTTTTTTTTTGGTCTTTTATCATGTAGCGGTGTCCGTATATGGTTATTTTGAAATGACTTCAAAAATGTTGCACAGTGTAATACGCATCCGCAGAGACGTCGAACAGTGCGCACCGAAGAAACAATTGCCGCTGTAGAGCAAAGCGTTGAAGAGGACCCGAATGAATCGATTCGCCACCGTACACAGCAATTGGAGTGGTTGAAAATTGGACTGGCTATATTCGAGCCAGCCGCGGCGGCCACATGCCCGATATCATTGATGGACATTAAAACTATTTTCTTGTGTTTTATTTCCATTCGAAGTACTATACCTCAATAAAAAACACCCTTTATATTAATTCATAATAAATTAATTGTTAAGTTTCCTATTGCCAGTTCTACCGAACAAAATGGTTTGCTTCATTTATTCACCACTCACAACAGACCATCGGTAGCGGCGGATTTTTTATAACAAAAAATGGAAACTAGTGAAAAAGTCTTTCAAAATAAAGGACATCCCTCCTATGACAACTACATGTTAAATTCATTGGTGAAGACCCCAATTTTCATTACTCTCGAATCAAAGGATGAACATATTTTTCACTTCTTCGGTGCTATCTTTTTGCTGGGGACTTAGACCACTTTCATTCTCCTCAAAATTGAAAAAAAAAAATAAAAACAATTTATGTTTATTCGAAAAAGTAATATTTCCTTACCGAAAGTGAAAGAAAGCAAAAAAAATATTTCAATAAAATAAAATAAAAAATTAAAAAAATATGTAAATATTTACAGTTTGTTCGTCTATAAATTATTATTTACTTTTCAAATAATTTCATTTTATATGAAAAGAATAATTTTACCAATACCTTTACACTATATCCCAATATATCGAAATAATACTTCAAGTCAATTAAAAAAAATAAATGTTCTTATGTATATATTTTCAAAAAAGCTTAAATACCATAAATATTGGTAAATAGTGGGTGCTACAGTTGGGTGCATTTCCATTTTATTTTAATTCCAAAAGTAAACAATTTTGAAAACCCATTATCTCACGTTCATTGTGCAAAAAAATCTATTTTCATGATTCAACCAATTTTTGTCGTAAAAGTAAAAAGTGCGAATTTGGAAAAATCTTTAAATTTTGCGTGAATTCCGATTTTGCGGTCATTTTAACCCCAAAAAGTACGAATTTCGAAAAATCCGTTTATTTTATGTGTCTACGCAATCAGAGGAATTTATACACAGTACTTCATTATTCTAGGTGCAGCCATTTGGTTTGTACCATTTTTATCCCTCTATTCCCATTTTACCCCTTAAAAGTACGAATGTAGAAAAATACTTTTATATTATGTATCTACTCAATTAGAGGAATGTACGCATCAAATTGTTTGACCCATTTCACCCCCTACGAATAAAAATCACTTTGTGGTGCACGTTTTTGTTATAGGGGGAATGCGCACTCCCAATATCGAGTAAGTACAAGTAGACATATTGAAAAAATTTACTTAAATACTCTACAATATTAGGGGTCATTATGGGTATTTTTAGTCCTTGTGAGCGAAAAATTTTTCCCTTTGGGCCGATTTCGCCCAGTTTCAATCCCAACCGATCTACGACTATAAGAAGTATTTATGTAAAATTTGGACGTCCCAGCCCCTTTCTTTTAGATGCCAGCGTGCTTTCAACAGACGGATGGACGGACATGACTAGATCATCTTAGAATTTTATGACGATCAAGAATATATATACTTTATAGGGTCTCAGGTCGATATTTCAAGGTGTTACAAATGGAATGACAAAGTTAGTATACCACCATCCTGGAGGTGGAGGGTATAAAAATTGTGTTTAGATCACCACACATCAATGTCAGTGGATATAATTCAAACCAATATGAAAGACAATTTTGATGTGCATATAATGAGAAATGTCATTCTAACGGTACATTTTTTATAAATACCAAAAAATCTTTGTTAAACTACAGAACTGATCAAAGTAAAGAGAAAAAATTATCATACTAACTGGCACATATGTTCTCGAATGGAATATATGTATGCGCATCTAATCAAACTGGGCTGTAATATGTGGCTCCTGCAAGGATAAGAAGACAATTAGGAGGATCATTTACATGGGAGCTATATATAAATTTGAGTTGATGAGACCCACATTCACAATAGATGTAAAATAAATCGGTTTCCAACCCCAGTACAACAATAATAAACTCAAAAACAAATTGGGAAAGGCTAAAATCGGACGGGGCCGACTATATCAGAAAAAAGTGATATAGGGAACGATTTTATCGGTACTACATATATGTAGTCAAATCGAAAACGAATTTTTTATGGGAACTATATCTAAATCTGAAGCAATCTGACCCATTTTTACCAGAGAGTTTCTAGTTAAATTAAGGCACTGTGTCAAATTTTAAGCAAATATAGATATAGTAAAATATATTGTTTCTAGAGCGGAAAAAGTCAAATCAGGAGAGAAGTTTGTATGGGAGATACATATGTATAAATCTGAACTGATCTGACTCACTTTCACTATAGATCTGTCTAATTTAAATATGTGTCAAATTTTAAGCAAATCGACTGATTTCTAGAGCGGAAAAAGTCAAATCGGGAGCGACATTTGTATGGGAGCTATATCTAAATCTGAACCGATTTAAATTAAAAACGTCCCTTCATGTCAATCTTTGTTAAAATCAGACAATAATTTCGACCTGTACTTTGATTACTGGAATAGATGAACGGACAGACAGACGGACATTGATAAATCAGCTCATAATGTGATTCTAAAAACCGATGAGTCTATATCGTTTCCTTTGTTACAAACAAATGCACAAAGACATAATACCCTAATGGATGGTATAATAAACTTATTTAAAAATAAATAAATTTTATTTTAAATTATCTCCACTCGTGCGACATCTTGTTAAAATGTTTCCTCCATGAAGGCATTGCATTCCGCATCCAAATTTTGTTTTGAGACCAAAGTGAATTTTCGCTGCAATTCTTTCATAACGAGTTGTGCATCTTGTTTAAACCATAGTTCAGGAAATAACAACCATTTCAACATATTAAAAGTAGCAACTTGTCGTCAGCCACATATTTTACTTTCCAATTGTATTTCAGTTGCATCCAAACATTCAGTGATTTTCTCCGTGTGTTAGACAAGTTAAAACATGTTATAAATAATTTGTAATGCGTGATTGAAATCCTCTTTTGCACTCCAGACAAATTTTGTTTTTAAAGAACCCATATTATTAAAGGTTTCAAACAGAAAACAGAAAAAATGATGCCAATAATTTGTTTGTACAATTTGGCAATTATTTGAATGCCTTAAAATATTAATTGAATTAATTCAATGGCGCTTCTTTACAAGTTCCATATAAATTAATTATACTAGTTTACAAACATTTTATCTAAGGGCTGTTTATAACATATCGAAAATGATATATACGTTTTTTGGATGCCTTTTACTAAAAATCGAATTTTCGTATGGTGCCTTTAATATTTGTATTCTCATTTAGGAAAAATAAGACCGATCACACCCTGTAATATGTTGAATTAAAGTTAATCCTGTGGTTTTCACAAATACCCACTTATCTCGAAAAATCCAAATGTTCAGTAGAACCAAAATACGTTTCATTTTCTAACGGGTGATTCATCGTGAGGTTTGATTTATAATTCAAAGTAAAACACAATAATAAGAACAATTTATGGCATTTATAGTTTGAAAAGATATCATGTAAATGTTGGCAACGACTACGTCGACTACTACAGTAAGACTCTTATATACAGGAAAAAGGTATATAAATTACAGAATTATGATATGACATAAGGGTGATTCCATTAGAACGGGTGTGACACTTTTGCTTAAAAATGTTTAAATATCTCCCGTATTCATTGACTGTGATTTTTACTATATTGTCAATTGGTTTTCAATTGACAATATAGTAAAAATCAATTGACAATATAGTCAGGTTAAGCGGAATATTATTGCAAATATAAATATGTATAGCGTTTTAATTATTGGAGACATACAACAAACAAGAGCGTCACGGGTTGACCTTAGCTTTGAAGAAAATCTTGAGGTTTTACTTATTTTCTTCTTCTTACGTTCTGACATCTCGTCATGAATATAGAAAATATAGGATATTTAAATTGTAACGGGCGTGACATTTTGACGGAAATCGTGTTACGACACAAGTCTATATCTGGAAACGGAAATGATCAGACCTATTGTTGTCATTATTTTTTGAAATATAATCAAAAATATGTATTGAGAAGTATAAACATTACGAATGTTTATCGGTGTTTTTTTTAATCATAAATTGATTTTGAAATTTTTTGAAAAAAGGGTCACTTTACGTGGAATCACCCATAACGCCTTTTTTAGGTATCGAACATACAGTTTTAATCTTTTTAGTAGGTAGTGTTATTAAAATTTCCACGTTGAATCTCCAGGAACAAATAATTTATTCATAAACATATTCGACTTACTTGTAAGTGAGAATCGTTCACCTCAAAACTTTCTATCACGCCAAACGTCACACTTTCACAAGGAGCACTAAAGCGCTTCTTTTCTAAATATGTTTTTAAATCTTTAATAAATGGCTTATTCCGCATTTTTCATGCTTTGATGCCAGAAATAAAAACTTCAAATGCAAATTTGAATGAAACCGCAAGTGTGACTATGAAAATATAAACAAATGCACAGAAATGCAAACACACATAGACACACATACACTGGCAAGTCCATAATTGTTATTTATACGTTTTTTCACTTTTTTATTTTGAGAAGAAAAAAGAACTGGAAACTGAAATGAGATGCAAAATATACACAAAGCAAATAAAACGAGTTATTCTTCATTTAATGCAAAATAAGTCAAAAGTTTTATGAGACACTTGTCAGAAATATGAAACATCCAAAAGCATAATACTAGCAATAAATTAAAAGGTTATATACTTGAAAGTATATGACCTTAGCCAATGTGGGTTATACTATGTAGAATAATGACCGATTGTGACAGTGTTTAGAAAACTAGAATCGGCTGCAGTACTTCACGGTATGGAAAGACACTGTTCTACCAAAGCTAACTTTTTTCGGTCAGAGTATACCCTTTCGTACAAGGAGCGAAATCTTATGTTTTATAATGTTTCAAGGCAAATAATGCATATTAGAGGCAAAATGTGGCCCAAAAAAATAATAAAAATCTTAAATACTCTCCACCATGGAGTGTATTGTGGGGAGCAAAAGTGCAGTAACATATTACGATACTGCCACGCCCACTTATACTTTCTCTTTTGAATGAATTGTGGTTATTGGTTTGTAAAATATTACGAAAATGTAAATAATGTTAAAGACCACACATAGCTAAGTTGCGTCGCGGTCCGTACAAAGAAAAAATAATTTGCAGTTACCCCACGGAAATAATGTATGGATTGTTTAATGATGATTTGGAATATAGTTCTAAGTATGCCGTCAGTGAGCTAAACGCTACTGAAAACACCCAGCAAATTTAATAATTTGTATACCCTCCACTAGGTTATTATGTTTTTGCGCACTTGTTTGTAGCACCCATAAGGCAACAAGAGAGACGACCCATCGTTTATCATACCGATAGACTTAGAATCACTTTTTGAGTCGATTTATTTTGAAACACATCGGTTCAGAGTTAGATATAGCGCCATACAAATTTCGACCCCGATTTGATTTTTTTCCGCTCTACATAGAGATTTTTTACAAATTTGCCGTAACATTTTACATTTCAACAAGAAACATATAAGGCGGGTCACATCGGATCAGATTTATAATAGATCCCATACAAATTTCTCTTCCGGTTTGACCCTTTCCGCTCTAGAAACCACATATTTTTTTTTTAATTTTTGCACGACACATTGTATATCAAATAAAAACATTTGTAGTGAATGCAAGTGGGTCAGATCCGTTCAAATTTATGTATAGCTCGCACATAAATTCCGCTCCCGATTACACTCCTTCCGCTCTGGGATGAAATCGGAAACTTATTTTTCGAATTATTGGATGATTTTTCATATCGATAAGTGATCGATTTTTCTTATTTTGTAAAAAAAATAAATAACTGCAATCTATACTTTTTGAATGGTGCTTAAATAACGGAATGATGTTTAAAAGGAATTTAAACATTTTAGTTCTGAACAACCACCTTTTGTATTCAACTTTTTTTTACAAAATTGGATTTAGAAACGTAGCTTTTGTCCGATATTCATCTGCTTATTTTTTATACAAAATATTTTTTACAAAATATTCCAAAAAAATATGACATTTTAGTTGTTACTTTGAAAAATGACTTTAAACGTTCTATAATATGACCAATTCTATTATTATAAGGCAAGAATGAAAATTTATATTTAAAGAACTTTGAAGGGTTTGAAGGGTGAACTAATAGTTCAGAAAAAAAATTAAGAAAAATCCATACCAAAAAAAAATCACGGGATGATTAAGATGATTTAAGGGCTGTTTTCAGAATCGTGTAGTTCGCAGATGGCTTGACGCAGGGACGAAGTAGTTAAAACCCCACCCATTTATTCCTGGTGGTGAAAATGTATTTTTTCGTGACCCAGCTAATGTTTATATAGCGTGATAATCCAAGTCTATACATATCAAAATATTGCTTAAAGTGGATATATGGAAGAAATCCTTATTGTATGTGTTTTCAGTCCTTGCAAGAGAAAACACTTTCCCTCTTGATCGATTTTGCACAATTGCAATTCACATCGTCCACACAATTAGAAGTGCATACAAATCGAATTTCAAGATTCCAGCTATTGCTATATACAACTTCGTTCCAAAAAGTAGAAATTTCGAAAATCCATTATCTTGCGAGTCTAATTTCTTGATTCTAGATACAGCTGTTTACGAGGTACCATTTTTTGCAGTTTTAATTAAACTAAAGTACAAATAAATAATTAAACTAAAGTACAAATAAAAAAATATATAAAAATTTTATATGGATATTTTTTTATTTTTACCAAAATTCCAAAGTTACCTTTAATAATTTCACACTCATTCGATCAACCCAATTTTTCAGTACATTTTCGATTGTTCTGGCCCGAATTTCTTCAAAGGCAACTTCGATTTCACGTTTCAACGCTTCAGTTATCTCTGGATGGTTTGCGTAGCATTTATCCTTAATATTCCTCGTAAATTTCTTACAATTTGCGTTAAAGATTCACTACTATGGAAGTAAGTTTGTAATATTTCCAAATTTTGTTGTAGCGTCCCATTTTGCAAATGTCAAACATAAACCTTAAAAAAAATAAAAATTGATTGAGTTCTTCCATTCAAAGTCAAAGTAATCGGTAGTTCAAGTTTAAAATTTTAAATGTCCCACCCTGTACTATTTTTCACTGATGCATAAAGATGCACTTTCAAAAGTGGGTTGCATGTTTTGGGCTTCAATTTATTAAAACTGACCACCAAATGCCAATACTTGGAAGTCAACTTGCCTGAGTGTTCGAAATTGGGCCATCCGGTATCCAATTCTATTTTAAACGCTTTATTAAAGTTTCGGAATAATCACCCTTTTATCAGTATGCGATGTGTAGCCAGTTGTAATCTAAAGTATTTATACACAATTACAAAATGATACCGAATTAAAAATCACTTTAGTTGCAAGTGTCTCGAATTTGACTCAATGACAATGTTCTGCAACATTGCTCAAATTCGATTTCGTATTATAAAAAACAACTTAAAATGTTAATAAAATGCCTATTAACTCGTTAATATGATACACCTTCCTTGATTTTAGACATGGTTTATGTGTAACAATAATAACTTTGTATGGATTGTTTTAAATTAACTTTGGCCAACTATCAATCAGCTGTTGTGAGGAGATGATGCAATGGCGTTCCCCCAAACAAAAACTTTGATATATTTGTCACGGTGTATGATGCCGTATTTATAATTTAATTTATCATCCCTCGTATGCATATTTTGCACATTTATCACGACAAATCCACTTGATTCGCCGGACACAAAGGAATTTTGAGTTTACTTATTAAAAATGCACATAAATCATTTAATTATGAATTCAAAATACGTACTAATCCTACAAACAACAGATTATTAATCTTATGTTCAGATGACCTACCTAGCTAGTGTCATCACCCTCAGGTACCTATCATATCTAACAGAAATAAACAAAATAATCAACTATTGATATATTTTAAACAAGATACTACTACTCCCTGTTCAACACGTGTGGCTGACAAGGTAGATGTTTATGACTATTTTAAAATTTGCTAATTGGATAAAAAAAATCACAGGCAATCGTGTCGAATTTAAAGCCTCTTCGGATTATCAAAGGCAGAAGATGCCAAAATAAATTTAATTTTTCGTCATCTTAAAATTTCTATTCTGATTGTAATTTATGCAGAGTCTTTTGTTTTGGTAGCGGCTATTGGGCCCCTAAATACTATTGTTGTTGCTGATTAGAAATCTAATCGTGTTGAACACAAAAACTCATAAAATTCGCCATTAAAAGCAGAATAGAATCGAACAAAAACATTTCATTAAAGTCCCATCAAAGTTTGTGGAACGGTCTTATTTTCAGTTTGTTAATGATGCTGTCTGTTTTGGGAGACAGCACACGTTCCCCCAAAGAGTCGCATGATTTATGGCTAGATTTCGGAAAGAATAAAACCGAATATTTGCGATTAATTGTAGTCTTTGGCTTGTCGTTACTAGTTTCTTGAGTAATATCCACAAAAAGGTGTTAATTGATGTTGTGGATGATTGATTTTCTGCAGTTGGCGAAGAGATAATTTAAATGTATGCACGACATACTCCATTGTTAGCAGCGTTTTAGCCGAGTGTCCTCCACTCTGATTTTCCATCGTGTTCCGAAATATAAACTGCAGTGCACGCTGTCCGTACTCAAAATTGGATACAAGTGTTGAGTTTAGTTTTGTTTGGTATTCACGATCTTGGCAAAAATATCAATTCTTTGAAAATGAAAATCGGATAATATTTTAAGAATATTGAACGTGGGATAAGAAGCGGCTGACATTAAAAAAAATATATTAAAGATCTCCAGTTGATTTTGTAGAAATATACCCAAATATTACACAGATCAAGTCAATTTACACCTAAAAATCTAACAAATATGACAAATGACCCATTTTCACTGGCCAAAAGTCTTAAACCTCAAATAAGTAATTTAAATGACCACTGTAAGTATGTATTCTTCTAGCAGAAAGCTATTCTTGAATTAACCACTCAAAATTAACCCATTTGGGACCTCTTTATTTCAATGGTCCCTAAAACTTTATTTACTATACATTTAATAGTTTCATATTACACAATAATAATAACATTATTTAAGTATATTGATTATTAAAAGTATAATTTCAAGTTCATTTTCCAAATAGCCAAATATATACCAAATATACATATATTGCCAAAGATATTGGCATACGTATTACTTAAGATGTCCTCTTTATCATCGTTCTCGAATCTTCATCAGCTCTGGAATTAAAATATGATTTTTGTTCTGGACAATATTTCCCAGCTAATAACTCTTTTACTTACGAAAGATTTAGGAAGTGCTTCCTTTGCCGTATTGGCTTATGCAAGCATATCGAAGAAATCGACGGATCTGATGTATCCAAGGCTCTTTTAAATACATCTAGTATATTATTTGTACGGTTATTCTTTCTTTTGGTACAATATTGACTTAATTTTCGGTAGTCTTTTGTGTGCTTTATATGGTTTCTTTAAGTACTTTTGCCAGTGTTACCAAGCTTTAATTCTATGTTTAGTGTTACTTTCCCAAACCGTCCCGAAATTTGAATAGCCTATATAACATCACGTTTTAAAGATTTCGGCAACCAACACGAGGCTACTTCAAATATTTAAAATTTTTACCCAACTAGAAATCTACATACAATTCTGTATCACACAATTTAGATACCTACCTTGTGCACTATCTTCCATATTAATAATTGAAATTTATTGTCCACCAAAAAACGATTACATAAAAATAAAGTCGGGCGGGCGTATATACATCGCTCTGATTACTAAACCCAGGTGTTTCATTGGTGCAATTTTATGTAGTTCGTATAAATTATACAGTATACTATAAATTCATCTTTAGTCAAATTTAAAGAATATGGTAAAATAGATGAACATAATTTACATTATGTTACTCATTCATATGATGGGCCCATATACAAACAAAATCGGTGTCATGCCATCTCATTATAGCTGCGCCTGGTGAAAAATATAGCAATTATTTTCATCAAGATTGGCTGTAATAAGTGAATCCAGAGTGTTATCAATAAATCGGAAGGTGCATATGAGCGGTGACTATATATTTACGTAATGCTCTACTTAAATCGTCCATGGTAATATGAACCCAGCAAAAAATGGAAGTTCCGTAGGAATCACATTTAAATCGCATCTCAAAATCCAAATGTGCATTTCTCCCCGCTTTTGAGGAAGTTCATTAAAAACTTACCAAAAAGTCTATAATATGTTAATATGCCGGAATATTTTACGAATAGCAATTTCGCAAGTCAATGGGAACACATTTTTAGTATCGGAAGGTTTTATTGAAAATTGGCGACAGGTTTATCACAAAATTTGGGGCCTGTGCCAAAAACATGGGCCTATATAGTTCTGATTCACGGTAGGTATTCCTAGTTGAAATATACTATATCTGCAACATTTGATCAAGACCCGATTGGAGGTGAAGGTTCTAGATCGGTAATAGAGTAAAACGGGGCCCCATTTGTATGGGGATATACCCATATATGGCCCCATATATCTGACTTTCATCGCAGCTGTTTCTAGTTGAAATATAACATGAAATTTGATAAAAGTAATGTATTTGATAAGTAATGATGTAAACTATGGATTCTGGAGTAGTAAAAATAGAAAATGGGACCCATTTGTAAGGGCGTTATATTAAAAGGTGGAACCTTATAGATCACTTTCAAAGTAAGTATTCTTATTTTATGATCTGCAAAATATTATCAAGATCCAATGTAATATGTGTGTTCTACGGTTGTAATAATAAAAATTGGGCCCCATGTGTAAGGGCGCTACATTAAAAAGTGGGCCCTTATAGATTACTTTCACAGTAGGAATTCTTAGTTGAAATATACGATGTTCTGCAAAATTTTATCAAGATCCAATGTAAGGTGTGCATTATAGAGTGATAGTTGTGTAAATTGGGGCCCAGTTGTAAGATGGCTATAGCAAAACATGGACCCATATACTTTCAAAGTCTGATGTAAAATGTGTATTCTAGTACATTTGTATGCGGGCTATATCGAAACAGGGACCCATGTAATCCACTTTCATGTCCGAATATAACATGATCCTGAAAATTGTATCAAGATCCAATGAAAAAAAGTGTATTCTAGAGTAGTAATAGGGTAAATTGGGGAATATTTGTATGGAGGCTATGTCTGAATCTGGACCGATTTCCTCCAAATTCAATACCGAAAGTATTGAAAAGTTGTTCCTTACAGATCACTTTCAAAGTAGGTATTTTTAGTAGAAATATGACATGATATGCAAAATTTTATCAAGATACAAAGTAAGATGTGGGTTCTAGAGTGATAGTAGTGTAAACTGGGGGCACATTTGTATGGGGCCTATACAAAAACATTGACCTTTCAAAATACGCGTTTCTAATATAAATGTAACATTGTGTGGAAAATTTGATCAAGATCCGATGTAAAATGTGAATTTTAGAGAAGTAATATTGTAAATGGGAGGTACATTTGTATGGGGACTATATAAAACATAGACCCATGTGGTCCACTTTCCCGTGAGCTGTTTCTAGTTCAAATATAACACGATCTTGAAAATTTGGTCACGTAAAATGGGTATTATAGAGCAGTAGTAGTGTAAATTATAGGGATATGTGTATGGAGGCTACATCTAAATCTGAACCGATTTTCTCCAAATTCAATACCAATCGTCCTTGGCAAAAAAAAGTAACCTCTGACAAAAAGGACAATCGGACCACAATTGCAACCTGTAGAGTGCGAACAAGCTTAGATGGACAGCAGATAGACATCATTAAACAGATTCAGCTGGTGATTCTAAGCCGATCAGTATACTTAAAGGTGGGTCTAGCTCGATTATTTCTTGGTGTTACAAACATTTGGCGCGAAACTAACTTATAACACCCTAGTCCACGAAGTGGTGTGGAGTATAATTAGTCAGAAAGCAGGCCCTGTGAACACTTTTGCAAATAAATTATAAAAATACTTATTTAACAGCTTCCTGATTTAAAGGTATACATTTTCCAAGAAACTCTGTTGTATTCTTTATCAAATTTTGCCATCAAATATGTAGAGAAACAAAGTGTAAAATTTGACTTTTGGCCAGTGAAATGGGTCATTTGTCATATAGTGCATTAGTGAGATATCAATGTTTGAAGATACTACACCTTCTGAATGGAACTTCCATACAAAACTTGAAATATTTTAATAGAGTAAACTGTATGGAATTAACACTTTTCATGCATTTTTAAATTATGATCGGAGTTACAAAAACAATAAAACTTTGAAAACATTATAATTTGATAACACTAGTTTACAAACATTTTGTCATCTCTCTCCATCATCCACAGGAACTGTATGGGAACACATTTTTTACCAGATTGTTTAACATATATCGAAGTAAAAGAAACATTTTCGTATTTATTTAAAGGAAAATTAAAAAAAATGTTTATCAGCGCTTCTCATATGTCGTATGTGACCGCTGGTACTAATATGAACCCTGATTTAAGTCAAAGACATACATTCGTTGCAAAAGTTCTGACGAGATGAGGTAGCAACAATAAAGGTCTCATTTTGCCTTTTTGCTAATTTTGGGTTCTGCTGAAGACTTCAGTACAACCTTTGGTCTTAAACCAAAATAAATGACAACACATACAACATAACAGACCAACAATACATACAAACAACGAAAATTAAAATTTGATTTTTTTGTTTTTAACATATTTGTACGTATTTGTTCATAATGCGAAAGAAAAAATTGAATTTTTTTTGTATTACAGTTTTCCCTTTTTCAGATTTTGAAAATTGAAAAAACTTAATTTCTTTTGTCACACATTTTAAGAGATTTGCATTTTTATTGGAAATTATGGTTTCCTAGTTTTTGTTTGTGCCAAATATAGTTTGTTTGTAATAAATATTTAAAAAAATATAATTTTTCAACAAATGTCTGACTTTGGCCAACACAACTTTTTTCCTTCAAAAGCCTTTAACGAAATATGTACATATTTGGAATGGTTGAAGTGTTCTTCGGGGTAATGTTTATATCTCAATCAATAATCCTTGAGCCCTTGTCTAATTTTGGTTTTTTACAGAACTCAAAAATGTCTACTCGAACAAATGTTATTGCATTTTGGCCGATGGATTTTGATGCTGAACCACTGTGCGTAGTCCCAACAGAGTGAAAGTGCGCCACGGAAGAAACAGACAAGGTGGTATCTCAATATAATTCCACATATTATAGAGTGGAAAAGGATGGCAACTGTTTATCTGCTTGAGTGAATGATGTTCGCTTTTGATCGTTAACTTATGGTTATTTTAATTTATGAAATATTCGCCAAATTATTAAATGCCATTATACGCTCCACTAGGGTATTATGTCTTCGTTCATTTGTTTGTAACACCCAAAAGGAAACGATATAGACCCATCGTTTACTACACAGGTCGATTTAGAATCACTTTCTGAGTCGATTTAGCAATGTCCGTCTGTCTGTCTTTCCGTCCACCTGTTAATCAATGTACATGTCGCAATTATTTTCCGATGCTAACAAGTTAGTTTTGCGAGGCAAGGACGAACGCTATTTAATTTGAAGCAAATCGGTTCAGATTTATATATAGCTCCCATACAAATTGTACTCTCGATTTGACTTTTCCGCTTTAGAGACCACATATATTAACCGATTTTCTGCAAATTTGGCAAAACTCCTTATATTTCAACTAGAAACACTCAGATTTAGATGTATGTAGCTGCTATACAAAATTCGCTCTCGATTTGACCTTTTTCGCTTTAGAGACCACATATTTTAAACAGATTATAATCAGATCACGTTATATTTCACCTGGAAACGTACAGTGGTGGCCAAAACATATGCAACTAAGGGTGACTTACTTACTCTGTAAGTTTGTAAATTTGAATCACAAAGAAAACAATGTTGTTTGAATAAACATTATATTAATACAACAGTAAGATTTCAAATAAATAACAAAATGCGCATATTCTCTTAAAATTTCTTTGTTATCGGCATTTTTATCGATAAATATAAAAATTGGTGTGGACAAAACATATGCAACTCGACAACTTTGTTTTAAATAACGAAATTTTTGTAATTTCTTTTGATCAGTCGTTGTTCGTGTTAGTAAATATTAATCCTGTCTAAAGAAATCTTTAGGAATATTCAGTTTTATTTTTTTGTTTCCATTGAAGTTAAAATAGAGCTTGTATTGAAATGATATGCGATAAAATCGGATCTTAGCTCAGACAACGAATTGTGACTGCTTATTTTAGTGGAATATCACACAGAGACATTATCCAGAAATATTAGGTTCATAAAAGTTCAATATTTGGCATTATTTCTAATTTAAAAAAAAATCATAAATTTCTTTTGTACACCGAGGTGGTCGACCGCACAAGATAGGTGGTCGAATGGAAAATTTTATGAACAGACTGACCAATAGTAAGTACCAGTTTTTACTCGAAAAATATGGAGACGTCCTGTACATGGAAACAGGTCGAAGAACGTTTCTGCAAAAAAATGGTCAATCCTGAGTGGCATAGAGCGGCCTATACAAATCGTCTTCGAATTGTTCGAGCAGAAACTGGTACTTGCAATTGTTCTGTTCGTTTATATGAAGAGAAAGATGAGTTGATTTTCACAAGATTGCTCATAAAATTGTACGTCGTCCGACCACTTTGCTTGTGCGGTAGACCAACTCGGTGTACAACAGAAAATTTGTGACATTTTAAAAATAGTAATAATGGGAAATATTGAACTTCTATGAGCATTCTATTTCTAGACAATCTCTCTGTGTTATATTTCACAAAAATAAGCAGTCACAATTCGTTGCATGCGCTAAGATCCGCATTGAGCGCATGTCATTTCAATACAAACTCCACTTCAACTTCAATAGAAACAATAATAAAATAAAATTGAATATTCCTAAAAATTTCTTTACATGTACTTATTAATTACTAATACGAACAACGGCAGATCAAAAGAATTTTCAAAAATGCCATTATTTAATACAAAATTATCGAGTTGTATATGTTTTGTCCAGACCAATTTTTATATTTATCGATAACAAAGAAATTTTAAGAGAATATGCGCATTTTGTTAATTATTTGAAATCTTAATGTTGTATTAATATAATGCTTATTAAAACAACATTGTTTTCTTTGTGATTAAAATTTACAAACTTACAGAGCCTATTAAAGTAAGTTACACTTAGTTGCATATGTTTTGACCTCCACTGTACATTGTGAAATCATCATCGGTTCATGATGATGCAAAAACCTCGCCGAATTGAATTGTTATGGCGTAGAAAGTGGAGGGTATCATATAGTCGGCCCCGCTTAAGCTTTTCCTTACTTGTTACTATTGTTCGAATACGTGTACACATTATTGGAAAAAATAATGATAATATATAGGGTGGGCCATTTGAAACAGTAAATTAGTGTCGGCTATAAAAAAGTACTGATTATTTTTTCTGGTTTTATTGGAAAGGTTGACCTTTATCATTTAATAATGGAACACAATATCCTTCATATGACTACCACGACTGGTTCGGCAGTACCTCATTCGATCAACCCAATTTTTCAGTACAGCCCAAATCCACAACAAACTCGTTGTGGATGCATTGGCATCACAATAGTCACGTGTGAGTTCTCTGAACCCCATATGCGGCCATTTTGTTTATTGACATAGCCACCGAGATGAAAATGAGCTTTATGATGGCGGAACTAAAGGTCAAACTGAAAAATGTCCACGTAAATTTCTAACAGTTTGCGTTAGAGACTCACTACTTTGGAAGTAAGTTTTTAATATTTCCCAATTTTGTTCGAGCGTATAAAGTCCCATTTTGCAAATGTCAACATAAACCCGAAAAAAAAAATAAAAATGAATGTTATTCTACCTTTCAAGGTCAAAGTAATCGGTAGTTCAAATTTATAATAGGCCACCCTAAAATTATAATTTTCATGTATAGCATTTCTGATTGAAATATTACACCGAAAAAAGTACACCCTATTTTAGAAAAAACTTCGAAAAAATAAAATTAGACGAAAAAGATTTATTTGAATTGTTGAAAAGCTTAGCCAAAATTACTGCTCAACGCTATATGACAGAAGTATTGTTATCCGGTTATTCTATTTATGCGTGCTTGCACACTCTGATCCAAAAGTATGTATTTTAATTATTGTGGAACATTTTTCTTAGTTTTAGTCCAACTGAACTTATATTGAGTTCACGTTTTTCCTCACATTAATTACAATTTTCCTCAGCTTGAGTACAATTTTCGTCAGTTTGTTTTTTCATTACTATTCCACTTCATTTGACCAAATATTTAAATGGTTTGATGACACATTTAACTAGTTAATATTATCCCAATTTCACAGAAAAGTATGAATTTGATATGTGGAAAAATGACATTGTTTCTTATACAAAGTCGTCGAATAAAGTCAAATTTAAACTTGACGTTTCTACATCGTACCACACCACAGTGACCACACAAAAATGCCACCAAGATTAATTAGTTTTTATAAATGCATTTTAAATTAATTGCATTTCCCGTCCAAATGGCCTGTAAACTAATGATCTTAATTGTGTCCAACTAATCAAGGGAATTTATTGTTCTACTCTTCAAGGACGCCATCCAGAAATATCAACATTCACTTGTCCGGACAAAAAGTGACAGAAGCACCGATATATCCAACTAACAATTGCAATTCATTTAGTTTACTTATCTTCAGTGCATCGCCATATGAACTCGTAGACGAATCGTAGATTTATGCATAAATAACAATTAAATAAAACCGATGCTGTCAAATACTGAATGCAAACAAAATTAATGAAAAAAAAACGACAAACATGAGAAGCAATTAATTAAAATCAAATATTAACAGTAACGCAGGCAGCTACAACAAAATCAAGTGCAATTAAATCGACACTCAGCAATATGGTTTAGAATCTTCAAGTTGGTATATATATATGTATACCGACCCTATACTTGAATCTTGAATATAATGCTTGTATATCTGCACTGAATGCTATTCCACTGAAAGAAAAAAGTCAGTCATTCCAAAAAGTCTTAGGTAAAATTTGCTGAAAAAATACTCACATGAAACGTATCTTTGTTTTTGAGCCAACCTAAAGCTTCATTGTTATAGCGTAATATGCAAATATAATCCACTACTAAATACACTACAAAATATAAAAACATAGCTAGTGAAATAATTTATTACAGTGAAGTAATATTGCAAGGAAACAGTTTTCTTTTTGTATATGAGGCCTTATAAAAAATATGGTCGATAATACAAATTATGAATCAAAATTTTTCCCATAAAATCAGATTTCCTCGGTTGTTCGTGGAAATCAAGCTTAGTCCCCCTGTTAACTCGAGTTACAGCAAGGCATAAATTTCATACTATAAATTTCAATCGATTTCCAACAGCACTAACAACAATTTTGCCTGTAAACCCAGTAATGTTACTGTAAGAACCGATTTAATACGAAACAAGAATAAGATGTCTAGTGAAGAAATTGCCTCTGTCTTCAGGAGAGAATGTCATGATTACAATATGGACGGCTTCACAGTTTTTGCAACGGATGCCTCAGTTACTGCTTGAGGTGTATTAGATGTGACGCACGGCCTCCGGTTTTTCTTCAGAATACAGTTTTCTATTTCAAGTATGTTTGGCGAATTGTGGACTCTATTAAAGGGCATAGAAATAGCCTGTGAGGATGTACACACCAAATTTTATGATTCCAGATCCATCCGTTTGATTGGTACCATTTTTATCCCTTTTTACCCGATTTCACCCCAAAAAGTACGAATTAAAAAAATATTTTCTTGGACGCGTTGAAGCTACTAGAGGAATTTGCGCACCATTTTTCACGATGGTACCATTTTAAGCCCTTTCAACCAATTTTACACCTTGAAAGTACGAATTACGAAAAAATCTCTTCATATCTGGTCTCTACGTTGTAATATAAACGTACACACCAAATTTCATGATTCTCGCTTCAGCCGTGTTGTTGGTACCATTTTTGTCCCTTTTTGTCCCATTTAGCCAAACAAAAGTACTTTTTTGGGATGCTTTCATGATGCTAGAGGAATGCCCGTACCAAATTTCAAGATTCTAGGCCCAGTCGTTTGGTCATTGTGGTGGTACCATTTTTATCCCTTTTTAACCCATTTTACCTCTTAAAAGTACGAATTGCGTGAAATCCCGTCTTATCACACATCTACACTGTAAGAGAAATATTCACACCAAATTTCATGATTCTAGTTCTAGCCGTTTGGTCTGGGGACTCCCCTCTTTTAAATATAGAAGAAGATAAGGTAACAACTTTTTCAGGGCGTACTTTTTAATTTTTAGGTGTACACTAGTATGGACCGTGTTGAGGCGGACATCTCCTACGTTTAAAGATTATCTGAGGACAATTTCAGAAAAAATCCGTGCTCCCTACATATGGCCCAACTGGGTTTTATTCTGCTGCGCTATTTTATTCTTTTGGTGACTTTTGACCCCGAAGTCAATTTTGATTGTTGCACAGTGACTCCAAATCGATTTTTTGGAATGAATTCTGTAACTTTTGTACCGATTTCATAAAAATTTAATGTTTTAGATAAATAAATTAATTTTAAATTTGTATCCAACGAAGTACTCAACTTCCCACAGAAAACATGTTCCAAAATATGGCAATTTTTTTACTAAAATGGTGGCTTCTTTATTTACCACAGTGTTGTGGTAATACTTCTTGAGAAAGAAGTCAACATATAAGACTAGAAAATATTCTAAAAATTTTTTAATTGGAGCTTTGCGATTAGCGAATTTTTGATTTTTTTTGTATTGAAAAATTGACAATTTTGGAGTGGATCCACCGGAAAGGTCCGTTTGCTCAAATGATACAAGATGTACATTAAACGCTTCTAAATTATGTCTTATTATATAACTTGCACCTAAATGTTATAAATGCAACCCTTTTTGGATGTTTTGCCTTTAGACGTGTATAACTTCTGATTAAAGTAACATATTCGTAACAGTCTTTAGACTAGAATATTTAAAATATTATAGTCATCCAACAGTTCAAAATACGAAAACGTCAAATAATATTATTATTTTGTCTGTCTATCGCTTAAGCTCATTGAGGTACACACATGTAAGCAAAATTATAGGTCTTTATAAGCGTAATATCTTTGCAATCGGTACATAATTGTACTTTTGACAGTCATTTCAAAATTTTACATGCTCGAGGTGACCAACTGGAAAACACCTCTACTCTAAGCATTGTCAAGATATATCTTTCCGTACAAAAGTTACAGAATTATTTCCAAGGTTGCGTAGGTTGCTTCGATAGGACGTTATACGAAAATATATTTTTTTTTAATATAAATGCCTGCGGTGACGAACTGGAAAACACCTCTACTCCGTGTATGTGAAATTTTATCAAGATATCTCTTTCCGTTCAAAAGTTACATAATTATTTCCAAAAAATGAATAACGGTATACGTAGGTGGTTTCGATAGGACGTCATACGACAATACAGCATCAAAAATTAATTATAGGTTGAGTAGGGTGACCTACTTTTCATTATACCTTCATAACGTTTTTCTTGTGAATAAAAATAAATGCTGTTAAGCCAAAAGTTTCATGGTTTTTAGAGGTATTCATGGGCGTTGAGAGAAGTAGGCATCAAAATAGACTTCGGACTCAAATGAGAGTCTGAACTTTTCTTTGTCTTTATCTATTAATATTTTATCGTTTCTTCTCACGATTTGATATAATCCAATAATTGTTAGGCAATATAGTTTCATTTAACAGATATTTACAAAGTGCGAAATAAAACAGATTTAGAAATACCTGGGCAGTGATACTATTTTTCTCATACGCGTTATCGATTAATGATGAAAATGTATTTGAAATTTCCCAGACTTACGGGTAAAATACGGGGTTCCGTACCTGTACACACTGTAACATATTTCATTATAATTCGTTTTGTAGTTTCCTAACGGATTTAAAAATAAACCTGAAGTTTTCGAATAATATATCGAGGGTTTATATTCATAAGTGGCTATGAACAAAAACATAACTTTTCAGCAGAGCGAAAAAAATATTTTCTCCTTAATTTTAAGAGTAATTAATAATTATTCTTCTACAGTTCTATTCTAATTGCTACTATTAAAAAGTTTTCGAAATTTCCTATTATTCACGGTTTGAATGTTGAAATAAGCTCATAACCAATCATTAAGGCCCAAATATATAAATAAGATTTATTGTAAACTCGATAACGTTTTTTATGAAATGTTGGCAATGTTGTGTGATGTACATAGTGAGTTTAAAGATTCCAACTTCATCCGTCATATTGGTACAATTTTTATTTAATATTTTTTGGAAAATTTTCATTTTCGCGGGAAATATGGCTGAAATAACTTTCATGCATGACATTTTTGTTTTTTGACTTTCTCGCGATCTGGCCAACGGATCCGACTGAATTTTTGTTTGTTTATTAATAACCAATGTCGCTTGTAACATATATGTAGTATGTCGCGAAAATCGTCGAAAATTATCGGTTGCAATTGCTTATTTTTTAACTTTCTTCGTCCAGGATTCTGAAACTTTTCTAACACAAATATTCCCCATGAAGTCAGCAATCACATGCCAAACAATATTTTGGTATTCTCAATAAAAAGTTACGCGGGTTTTTCTAAAGATACTTTTCACAATTTTTGACTTACTTTAACTTAAAAATCAAAATGCTATTAACGCGAAATGATGGAATTTGATAGTACGATATACCCTAATCCAGAAAAATGTTTTAAACAAAATCCTTGTTGCGAATTGTAACCTTCTGTTATATGCTGTTGAAGTATTTTATTTCTATAATTTTTATGTTCTATGTGAGTGTATAGCCAAATCAAATAAAATGGCTTTAGAAAAAAAAGTTCTTTTCCAATTTTATTTGACAGATGACATCCAAATCTGAGAATAGTTTGACACTCAAAACTCATTTTCGAGAAAATGGTTCATAGCCACTTTTGAATATAATCCCTCGATATAGTTTATATTATGTTAGTCAACGTCATGTTAATTTTTTCCGAATTCGTACTTTATAGGGGTAAAGTGGAGAAGAGTATAAAATGGACCTTTCTAACCAAACATCTAGAATCTGGAAATTTGGACGTACTTATTGTTTTATATATTCTTACTTAAAAGTGTTTTTTTTGTGCAACATTCGTACATTTTAGGGCTAAATTGGGCAAAATGAACACATAAAATAAAAGAATTCGTACTTTAATGAGGTAAAATGGGAGAAAATGGGGAAAAATGAAGCTGCATATGACACTACTTGTTAGAATAAGTCTATGTATATGCATTGTTTATGTAGGGTATAGTATTATGATCATTAGTCTTTTTACGATAATTGGTAGTAATCACGATATCACGAGATGAATCAAAAGTAATTAATTAAAAATGCAAAAATGCCACAAGCCAACGCACCGGAAACGATAATTTAACCGATTATTAAACGTATACTAAGTGTTCAAGTAGAAAATGTCAAATGGTTATAATAATTTGAGTAATTTATTTTCCAAATCAATGAAGGAATTGTTTCCAATCAATTACCGCTGCATACAAATCATGTTTACTAAACGGTAAAAAAATCATCGAATCACTTTCAAGTGTTTACACTTGTGTCGTTGTTTTGATATCATAAATAAATGATTTCTATCTTTGCAATATTTGAAATTTAATGAATATTCTGGTTGTTTCCACAACTGACTACGCTTTCGACGCGATGCGCTGCGCTGTGATGTTTTGGCGTTGATATTACTTCACCAAGAGTTCTTGGGCCCAAATTAAAACATGTCTTTCAAGTCATGGACAAAGTGATATTTTATCTCTGTCGCTATTTTTTCATTTTAATATACATACTTGCGAGTGTGTAAATGATTGATTGCCATGGCGAAACGCTGGGTGAAATCGTTGACTTGCGTTTCGATCGTTAATCATAATGTCACCTTGTTTATGACAATTTGCCGACACGTTTAAAATGTAGAATCAGTAAAAGTTGAATTTAAGTTTCTTTCTAATTAATTAATATCAGCAAACCTGTTCGTTCTAAATATAAAATAAATATCATAGTGTAAAGAAGTCAATTTTGTATTCATAAAATAATTTTGCATTGGCCTGTAACAAATTAAAACTGCAATCACAATAATTGATATCATTTCAGTTTCCCTACATAGTATTTACAACATATATGTAGCATTTTAAATTTGAACTATCGATTACTTTGACTTTCGAATGTAGAATAACATTCATTTTGAGTTTCAGTTTTATATTTGACATTTGAAAAATGGGACGCTGCACTTTCGATCAAAATTGGGAAATATTAAAAACTTACTTCCAAAGTAGTGAGTCTTAACGCCAATTGTAAAAATTGTAAGAAACGTGTTTTCAGATGAAGCTCATTTTAATCTCGTTGGCTATGTCAATAAGCACAATTGCCGCATATGGGGTTCAGAGAACTCACACGTAACTATTGAGAAGCCAATGCATGCACAACAGGTCACATCATTGGGCCATGTACTAAAAAATTGGGTTTATCGGACGAGGTACTGCAGAGCCAGTCGTGGAAGTCATATGAATCAGATCGTGTTCCATTATTAAATAAGAAAGTTCAAACTTTCCAATAAAACCAGAAAATTTTCAAATTTGAAAATTTTTAAAATTTAAAATGGCCCAATATTTGATTTAAAAGATATAATTATACCCACAGGGTATAATGTCTTTGTGCAGTTGTTTGTAACGCCCAAAATGAGGAGAGATAGACCCATTGTTTATTACACCGATCAACATAGAATCACTGTTAAAACAAATCGGTTCAGATTTAGATATAGCCCCCATAGCAATTTTGATAAAATTTTGCACAACACCTTATATCTAAGTTAGAAACAGCTGTGGTGAAAATGGGTCAATTCGGCTCAAATTTATATATAGATTTGACTTTTTGCTCTAGAAACCACTTATTTTAGCCGATTTTGATCAGATTTGGCACAACACCTCACATTTCAGCCAGAAACATCTGTGGTAAAAGTGTGAAAAATCGATTCAGATTTAGATATCGCTCCGATTTGAGGTTAACCGTTGTAAAAATCACATACCTTAACCGATTTTCTTCAAATTCGGCAGGACATCTTTTATTTACACCAGAAACATCGATGGTAAAATTGGATGAGATCGGTTCAGATTTATATATAGCACCAATACAAATGTCGTTCACGATTTTCACGGATTGAATTGCAGTGTAGGGTGTCATATAGTCGGCCCCGACCTTACTTGTTTTTTATACACTCCACGAGAGTTTTATGTCTTTTTGCATTTGTTTGTAACGCCATAAATGAAGCAGATACGAAGCATTGTTTATTATAAATATCGACTTAAAATAACTTTTTGAATAGATTTAGCAATGTCCGCCTGTCTGTCCATCTATTCTTGTAAAAAATACAGGTTGCAATTGTAGGCAGAACCAAATGAAACTTTCCACAACGAAGATTTTCGTGATAAGGACGAACGCTATTTAATTTGAAGAAAATCGGTGTAGATTTGGATATAGCCCCGATACGAATTTCACTCCCGATTTGACTCTTTGCACTCTAGATATTTATATATATTTTAACAGATTTTCTTCATAATTGACAAACATCTTATATTTTAACCGGTTCAGATTTATATATAGCTCCCATACAAATTTCCGCCCTATAAACCACATATTTTAACAGGTTATCTTCAAATTTGGCAAAACATCTTATATTTAGGAATACCTATGTTGAAAATAGGTCAGATCGGTTCAATTTTATAAATGGCTCCCATTAAAATTTAGCTCCCTACTTGACTTTTACTGTTTGCATATTTTTACAGATCTTCTTCAAATTTGGAAAAATATTTTACATTTCCACTAGAAACACCCATGTTGAAAATACGTCAGATCGGTTCAGATTTATATACACATATTTTAACTGATTGTCTTCAAATCTGGCAAAATATCATTTTTTCAACTAGAAACATCAGATTTGTATGAGTTTCCATACAAATTTCGCTCCCAATTTGACTTTGTCCTCTGGTGGGATCTACAAAGACTATAAAAATATAGAAAATCAAGTTAATACAAAGCAGAAATCTTCAAAAAAATGTCTTAAATACTAGTTTGAGATGCTAGCGTGCTTTCATCAGACGGACGGGCGGTGTTGCAAATGACAAAGTTAATATAACGCCATCCTATGGTGGAGGGTATAATAAAGTACGAATTAGCGAAAATCTATAAATTTTGCAAGTCTATGCAGTCAGAGGAATGTGTAAAACGAATTTCATGATTCTAGCTGCGGCAGTTATGTGCTGTACATGGACCAACTTTTGCGGTAGGCATTCCTAATTGAATGCATTCCTAGATAATATGATCTGAAAACTTTGATAAAGCTCTGATGTACAGTTTGACTCTAGAGCAGCCGTAAAGTAAATCGTAAAGCGGAAGAATATTTGTATATATAAATGTGACCAGACTTTCTTCGTATTCAATACCGACAGATTCTGGACGAAACAATTGCGCTTATCGGACACAACTGCGACCTGTACTTTGATCAGAAGCTTCAGATGGACAGCAGACAGACAGATGGACATACATTCATCGCTAAATCGAATCAGCTGTTGATCGAAGCCGATTGGTATACGTAAAGGATACATGTTACGACCATTTGCCATGAAACAGAACACTCTCAGCAATATATTTTATCGTAATATTAAAAAGACCTAACTCGTATTTTTTGAAAATTTAGATTTTTATTTGTTTTAACAAAAACGACTCTCTCAAAAATATGAGTTAGGTCTTTATACACTCCACGAGAGTATTATGTCTTTGTGCAATTGTTTGTAACGCCCAAAAGGAAACAAGATAGACCCATTGTTAAGTATACCGATCGACTTAGAATCACTTTCTGAGTCGATTTAGCAATGTCCGTCTGTCCGTCTGTCTGTCCGTCTGTCTGTCTATCCGTCTGTCCCTGTATTGTTGTAATCAAATTACAGGTCGCAATTATAGTCCGATCTTAACAAAAATTGGCACAAATAAGTTTTGTGGATCAAGGACGAACGCTATTTAATTTGAGGCAGATCGGTTCAGATTTAGATATAGCCCCCATACAAATGTCGCTCCCGATTTGACATTTTCCGCTCTAGAAACCACATATTGTACCCGATTTTCTTTAAATTTAGCACAACATCTTATAATCAAACTAGAAACACCTATGCAAAAATTGGGTAAGATCGGTTGAGATTTAGATATAGCCCCTATACAAATGTCGCTCCCGATTTGACATTCTCCGCTCTAGAAACCACATATTGTACCCGATTTTCTTTAAATTTGGCACAACATCTTATAATCAAACTAGAAACACCTATGCAAAAATTGGGTAAGATCGGTTGAGATTTAGATATAGCCCCAATACAAATGTCGCTCCCGATTTGACATTTTCCGCTCAAGAAACCACATATTGTACTCGATTTTCTTTAAATTTGGCACAACATCTTATAATCAAACTAGAAACACCTATGCAAAAATTGGGTAAGATCGGTTCAGATTTAGATATAGCCCCCATACAAATGTCGCTCCCGATTTGACATTTCCACTCTAGTAACGACATATTGTACCCGATTTTCTTTAAATTTGGCACAACATCTTATAATCAAACTAGAAACACCTATGCAAAAATTGGGTAAGATCGGTTCAGATTTATATATAGCCCCCATACTAATGTCGCTCCCTATTTGTCGTTTTCCGCTGTAGAAATCAAATATTGTACTCGATTTTTTCTTTACATGTGGCACAACAGCTTATAATCCAAGTACAAAAACCTATTGTGAAAGTGGGTAAGATTGGTTCAGATTTAGATATAGCCAAATACACATGTTGCGCCCAAATGTTTAACCGATTTTGGGCAAACTATACATATTATATTTCACTTATTTCGTTCCAGATTTCAATATACCCCCATACATATGTTCTTTCCGATTTAACATTTTTTGTCAAACACATACATTTAGAGGATACAAAAATCATTCCCGTTTTCGCTTTTTCACCGAATTAAATTGTATACGGATAGAAAGTGGAGTGTATCATAGAGTCGGCCCCGCCCGACTTTAGCCTTTCCTTACTTGTTTTATATTAGGGTAACGATATAGTCATTTTCATGACACAAAATTAGTGCTGCAAGGTGTAATAGAACAACTCGGCTCTTAAAGAATATTTTTAAATAAACTCGTAAAAGATCCAGTCCTTTGCGGTTTCTCTAATGACATAATCAGTACCACACACGACATAGTGCGGAGAAGCTTTTTTATACACTCCACGAGAGTATTATGTATTTGTGCATTTGTTTGTAACACCCAAAAGGAAGCGAGATAGACCCATTGTTAATTATACCGATCGTCTTAGAATCACTTTTTGAATCGATTTAGCAATGTCCGTCTGTCTGTCTGTCTGTCCATCTATTCTTGTAATCACGATACAGGTCGTAGACAGAACCAAATGAAACTTTGCACCACGATGTTTTTCGGGACAAGGACGAACGATATTTAAGTTGAAGAAAATCGGTTCAGATTTAGATATAGCTCCCATACAAGTTTCGCTCCCAATTTGACTTTTTCCGCTCCAGAAACCACATTTTGTATCAGATTGTCTTCAGATTTGGCAAAACATCTTATATTTAAACTAGGAACACCGGTGGTGAAAATGGATCAGATCGGTTCAGATTTATATATAGCTCCCACACAAATTTCACTACCGATTTCACTCTTTCCACTCTACAACACACATATTTTAATACATCTTCTTAAAATCTTGCAAAATATCTTATATTTCAACTAGAAACACCCATGGTGAAAATGGGTCAGATCGGTTCAGATTTAAATATAGCTCCCAGACAAATTTCGCACCAGAAACCGCGTATTTTCACCAAATTTGTTTAAATTGAGCATAACACTTTATACTTGAACTGGAAGAACTTATTTTGAAAGTTAGTCACTTCATTACAAGTTTGGATATAGCCACAATACAAATATTCTTCTCGATTTGACAAATTGGACCAGGTAATATTAGCCTATGATTAGGAAACAATTCCCATTTCTACTTTTCTACCGAATTGAATTGTATTTGGATTGAAAGTGGAGTGTATCATATAGTCGGCCCAGCCCGACTTTAGCCTTTCCGTACTTGTTATTTATTATAAAGACTATTGCATTGCCTTTAGAAGTAATTCCGACGAACGAGAATTATCTTGCTTGCGTCATTAACGAATATCTTGAAATACATTAAGTGATTTTTTGGAACAGCACTGATATACTTATTATACCACATTATTGCAATTCACCCGACCATAAGTGAAGAAACAAACCATTAGAACGCGTTCAAAAACCTTGGTATATAATTGACTTTTCTTATCACTAAATTGTTGAAAAAATCTTTTCAAATAATACCAATTTCAGTTTCCAATCATTAAGTGCTGTTCTATTTTTGGAAATATTTTAAAAACTGGTTTCTTATTTCATATTCAAATTTGCGTTTTCATCAATTTTGTCGTATAACAATTGCACCCGAAACAAGAAAGGAAATCCTAAAATCAGACAGGGCCGACTATACAATACACTCCACCAATCTCCATCCTCTTACTGGGGTTTGAAGACCAAATGCCATTGGAAAACTCAATAGCAAAATTGATGCACGAAGTGATTCTAAGTGGACCGCCATGATGTAGGATTGGTCTTCTTTAGGGCGTTACAAACAAATGCAACAATTCACAATACGCCTGCATCACGGTACGGTGGATGGTATACAAACTCAATTTTCTTACAAAACAAACATATCAATTTGTATTTTAACTAATTCGAAACGTCACATAAACAAAAAATCCAATTATAATAAACAAATCGACACACCCATTTGATGATAAAGATATATTTCAATCATAATGCGGACAATAAAAAGCGAAAACGTTGCGCTTTTTAAAGAAAGTTTGTTTTTGTATTGGAGTATTGGTCTACATACATACATATAATACAGAAAATGACGACAATCAAATTCCCGAGACGTTTTTGTAAATGATGTGAATGCGCACAGTGGGCAATTATACATTGTGTGTAATTTGTGCAATAAAGTATTTAAACTCTTTTTCCTAAAACTAAGTAAATTTTTACTCAAATCAAGTAAATATTTACTTAAATAAGGACAAATTTGCTAATTGTAATTGGAATAAAATTGTTTGAACTAAGTTGGAGTATGGATTTTACTCAAATTTAGGAATGCTATTTTTCAGAATGTAGGATTTTGTTTGACCTTCTGCGATATTGATTGAATTTGGTACAGACATTCGCTCTTGCGGATAGGATAATTCTAATTTCATAATTAGATTCAGCGCATAGAAATCTTCCAAACGAACTCCGTACTCCTGTCTGATGATGTTGATCCGTGGCCAAAAATTCATTGGTGAGTTTTTAAACATAATTTTTAGAGTTTGAATTTAAATGTACTTTCATCACTACTTTCCCTCCTACATCTTATTTTCTCTTTAACAAATCTATCTCTATAGAAACTAGAACCACGTAAACGCCCTCCAAGTAATATAAGAGGAATATATGTATGCCAAGTTTCATCAACATCGGATGAATGTTCAAAACTATTGTTTTTTTGTCGTTATTTGTGTAATTACCCAATAAATATTTATTTTATTTTGTACTAGCTTTTTGTACCCTGCATTGCTCATTTTTTCCTATTACTACTTCGTATGCTTTTGAAGATAGAATGAGTACTAATTATAGTTTTAAAATGTAGTTTGTGTGGGCGATACCACGCCCCTTTGTCCTACCGTGACCTAGTATATTCAGGAACTATACCCTGTCTAGAAGTTAGATACAGTACGATTATCAAGCGAATCTGTTCGCCGGTTTGGCGTCCTATGCAGACATACATACATATACACATTGATTTTTATACCCTCACTCAACAGAGTAGGTGGGTATATATCATTTGGGACAGAAAAAAAGTGTAACGCATAGTAGGAGTGACTTAAGACCCTAAGTATGTTTGGACCAAATCCGTTTCTTGACTTTTAAGGGGTTTGAGCCATGCCGTCCGTCATTCTGTCTGGTTGGCTGGTGTACACGATAACTCTCGGAACGAGTTAAGGAATCGATTCAATCTTTGCACATCGTAATATTTGTCCCTTAGTTTAAGTTCGAAGATGGGCGAAATTGCCATGCCCCTTCTGGTATCTCCCACACAAATAGTCCATATTCCACTGTTAAATTAAAACCCATATGACTTCCACACGGATAATCGGAATCAGCTATATTTTGGTATTTGATAATGCTTTTATAATCACTTTAAGTGTACTAAATATGACGGGGTTTGGCACGCCCCTTCGAGTATCTCCCACACAAATCACGCATAACTAAAATTAAAGCTCTTATAACTTCTATACTGATGATCAGAGTACAGTGAAATTTGATATTTAGCAATGCTTTTTTATTGGTTACATTCGCATGGAATATGGGCGATATTGCCACACCCCTTCTGGTACCTCCCACAGAAAGTGGCATAAATTTTGGTTACCAAATATATGTTAATATGGGTAGTCAAAATCATTTGTAATTTGATATTTTAAAATGTTTTTATAATCACTTTAAACCTAAATAATATTTACGATTTAGCCACGCCCCGTCTTGTACCTCCCACACACTTGTCTCTATCCTAGGTAATATTAAATCTTTTATAACTTATATACTTGTGAATGGAATCCATTATATGAAGCTTACTTATATATAGATTTATTTTCTATGTCGATTCTATTATGGAGGAGGACCTCCAGGATGGGGGTATAAGTTTGTCATTCCTTTTATAACACCTTGAAATATCGACCTGAGCTCTAGGAAATGCAAATTTTGCATGAATACGTCTTATTATAATGTGGAGGGTAAATAAACTTAACGCCGTTTTTATATTGTTGACAATTTCACGCATTATTCTAAAGTGTTATTCGTATAAATCACAACTTCAGAAAAATTAGTTTAAAAGTGCGCATTTGTGAAATCGATCATCTCATTTATCTCTCTATAAAACTGTACAGTCGAAAGGTATTACATTTTTTTGTGCGAATCTCACCAATATATTAAGAACTTATGTATCTAGTTATAGTCCGGGAGTCAGCAAATTTTTTAACCAAGCAGGAAAATTTAGTTAAAAACAAGTAAGAAGGCGTTAAGTTCGGCCGGGCCGAATCTTATATACCCTCCACCCCGGAGTGTATTCCACAGTATTACCAGCAGACTAAAGGATGTCGACTTTACATAGAAGCACAGTACCATATTACGAAAATTGTGATATTTTTATGCACATTACTATATTTGATTACTATTTCAAACTATAATCTATACTTATGCGCACTGTTTAAAATCGACTACTATATATAAATAAAATGCTGAAATTGTGAAAGTGAACATGACTAAATATTAGGCGATTGTCAGTCGCCATTAGAAAGAAGCATTTTCAGATACAGACAAAGTGAAAAGAAAAGTATAAATTTTAAAGATATCCCCATTCACCCCATTCTCCGCCCAAATGTACAAATTTCGAAAAAACCCTTTTTCGAGTCTTCATAGTCAGAATGTATACACCGAATTTCATGATTTCAACTTCAGCGGTTTGGTAGGTCCCATTTTTATCCCTCTTTTTAATTATATCCCTTAAAAGTACAAATTTCGAAAAATCCCTCTATTTTACGTGTCTATGCAATTAGAGGGATGTACACACCGAATTTGATGATTCTAGCTGTTGTCGTATCATTGGTACCATATTTTATCTCTTTTTGTCCCATTTCGCCCGCTAAAACTTTTATTTTCTTTGTGGTGCTTCCAAGCTACAAGAGGAATGCCCGCAACAAATTTTAACTGTATGAAAATAAGAAATTTAATTAATAAGCCAAGCTACCAATATTTATATACTATATATAATGGATATAATACTTCAATTCATAAAGTAAATATAAGGGAGCAATCATAAATACCCTAAATATTGGGTGACAGAGAGAGTTTTTTCAGCTACAGTCGTTTGGTTGGTTGTATTTCCATTCTATTTTAATTTCAAAAGTATAAATTTTGAAAATACCTTATCTCTCACGTACGCAGTATAAGACAACTTCATGATTCTACCATTTTTTGTCGTAAAAGCAACAAACGAATTTGGGAAAAATATTTTACGTGGCTATGCAGTCAGAGGAATTATTCTATCAGCGGTCATTTTGTTGGTACCATTTTTATCCCCTTTTTCCAATTTTGCCCCCTCAAGAGTACGACTATCTAAAATCTCTTTATTTTACGTATCTACACAATTAGAGGGATGTACACACTGAATTTCATCATTTTCATCATAGCTGTATTCGTTTAGTTGCTACTATTTTTATCCCCTGTAGCCATTCAAGAGATAAAGTACGAATTTGGAAAAAACGTTTTATTTTTCGTGTCTACGCAGTCAGAGGAATGTATACTCCGAATTTCGTGATTCTAGCTGCTGTCATTTGGTAGGTACTATTTATATCCCCTTTTCAATTTGAAGTACGAATTTTGGAAAGTTCTTTTATTTTACGTGTCTACGCAATCAAAGGAATGTATATATGGAATTTCACTATTCTAGGTGCAGCCGTTAGGTTGGTACTATTTTTATCCCTTTTGCCCCATTTAACCCCTTTAAAGTACGAATTTAGAAAAAATACTTTTATATTATTTATCTACTCTATTAGAGGAATGTACACGCCAAATTTCGTGTTTCTATCTGTTGTCGTTTGATAGGTACCATTTTTATCCCTTTTTGTCCCATTTCGCCCCCTACAAATAAAAATCACTATATGGTGGCCTTTTATACTATAAAGGGAATGCGCATTGTGAATATCAATTAAATACAAGCTAATATGTTCAAAAAACATGCTGAAATACTCAAAATATTAGGGGTATTTTCAGTCCTTGTGAGGGAAAAATTTTTCCCTCTGGGCCGATTTCGTCCACTTTCAATCCCAACCGATCTACAACCATAAGACACATTTAGGAAAAATTTGAACCTCCTAGCTCATTTCGTTCGGCCGCTATCGTGCTTTCAACAGACAGACAGACAGACAGACGGACATGGCTATATCGTCTTAGAATTTTACCACGACCCAGAATATATATACTTTATGGGGTCTCCGATGAATATTTCAAGGTGTTACAAACGGAATGACAAAGTGAATATACCCCCATCCTGGAGGTGGAGGGTATAAAAAGGTAAACCCAATTTTTTCGCCCTCAAAAATTACATGGGGCCAAAGTCACCCCCGAATATTTGTCATATGTGGTTCCAGTTTATTAGTACATAGGGCTAATATGTACAACTGTTTAGCACTCCTTTTGAAACCCCTACATAAAATTTAGTGTTCGTTCATATATATGTATTCTTACATGCACATAAGAAATGCTGGGGAGCTTAGGATCAACGGCCTAGGATACTTTTAAACTCTGAGTTTTGCTGGGTGCGACGATGTTTTGTTTAATTAGTGCCCCTCTAATAAAAATCACTCTGTGTGTGCAATGATAATATAAAAAGTGGCATATTACACCGTACGACAAATTTTAAAAAGAAGTCGTTACACTTGATCCGGATGATATACGTATGAAACTATAGGTAAAATGGAGATACTTGGCTTTTTTAGTTTTTCATGTCCTCATCCTGTTGCCCCATCACGGGACTAAAAATTTCCAAATGATACAATTTTTCAAAAAGTTATTTTATATACTTGTGACACTAATACCGTTATCGTAGGGTGTGAGATAACGGTATAAGTGTTAGTCAAATATCAATTAGTTCAGCATTAACATCAATTTCAATTTATCCCTTAGTTCTTCTAGTTTATTCATATTTAGTTTTTTAAGAGACACAAATTTAATTCTAAACTAATACAGATAGAAGCTTGAAATTTAAAGTATTTTAAGCACATATTCTCTTCTTTGTTTTGGCATTTACTCCTGTGTCGTAAGTATTAAAAATAATTTTTGAAAAATTGTATCCTTTGTAGTCCTTTTAAGGGATGAGAAAATGAAAAACTAAAAACGGAAATTTAGTCTATTCCACCTATAGTATGTATATCGTGTATATCATTTGGTTCAAGTGTAATATGGACTATCGATATTCAAAATTGCACCGAAAAAGAGATATTTTCAACTACTACAACACAAAGTGTGTTCTTGGGAATATATCAAAATGTAAAACACAATAATAAAACTGTTTATAACAATAACATTCACCTCTTAGATATTGGTTCTGCTTGCCTTTGTTTTTACCTGTTTGTCTGCACCTTTTTAGGGTAATGGTTAATTGCGCTTAACGGAGAATCCGGTTAATCGAAAATGACTATTTTCAGAAGACCTATGGCGGTTGTGGAACAAGAAACCAATTAACCAGTCACTGTTTTGAGGACGTAACACCACACAAAAATTCAAGGTATATTGGAAATTTCAGATGACGAAATAATATTCAAGTAGTATTTTTGTAATTTTAATAATATTCAAGTAAAATTTTGTTTTGTAAAAAATGACTGTTATTTGAGCAAAAGTTGTATCAAACAAACTACTGAGAAGAGGTCGATAAAATATTTATGCCTTTCGTGGTATAAATGTACACCTATAGATTTGATAATTATACCAAATTAGGCCATATAAGCTCAAATCGCAAATTGTTTCAAAAATCCCACGGATTTTGCTTAAAATATGGGCTAATTGCAAACGATTCTCACAAATGTATTTGTAAGTCGCTAAATAGTTGCAATAAAAGGCTTTACGCCTCAACCGAATGTTTATGACACCTAACACCAGTATAATAATTTTGGATTATATATTCGATTGAATCTTGAGAAATGTAACCTGTATATTTAGCACTCGCCTAAAGCGTCATCAACTTTTCTCGTTAAATTTTTTTATTACAATGAAATGTCGTCTTAATTAACCTCACACAAAGAGACGGCAATTTTATGAATGAATGGATATTTCTCCATAAAACTACGTCAAATGAAGCAAAACGCACACAACATTCACACATCAAACCTGTAATAAATTAGTAAAAATATTATAATACTTTGAGTAAATATTTTGATCGGTCTGTAAAGAAAACATCATAAACAATTCATGGGAAACAAAGGAGAAGTACGGCGGTGACTCCCACATCTGCAAACACAATGAACCGGGTTTGACCGGCGGTCTTTGTCGAATCGATCATTAATCATTGCAGATTTATTGACATTTTTCGCAAATAATAATAATAATTGATTTCTTCCTCAAAGTTTTGCTTCCCATTTTCTACTTGAGTCTCAAGTTCATTTCCGGTTTTATTTCTTCATATTTTCGCACCTCTCTTATTGTAGAACCGTTTCACAATTGTCACCTAAATCATTTACAAACAATGGCCGATCTCTTAATAGCCTCTTTCTGCTGGTAAGCCACTTTTTATTATAAACAAACCGTGTTATTTCAATGTCACTTACCAAAATTTATGATACAGTTTTTGGCCTTTTACGGTGGTGTCGGTGTCGATAAATATATGGTGTTCTCTCAATGAAGTTATGGTTGCATGACAAATTTGCCAAATTGGCTGTTGACTTTTATTTACACTTTTGGACAAAATTATAACAACAACTACACAATCTCTATGACGCATTGTTCGATCGTTTCATTATTTTTGGAACGATGACAGTGGTCAAAGCCAAGGTAAGGCGGCCTAATTGGTACATATGTTTAGATTTGCCATTTTTTACATTTTCTATTTTTTGTTGTTGTTCAATAAAAGTTGAACCTTTAAAAGTGTTTCCGTGGCTAATAACGTGCTGCACGTGGTTAATAATGTATACCAACGTCTGTCGTTAAACGTGTGAGTTATGGCCGCATCTAGATGATATACAGCATGATAGTTGACAGTTTGGTATGCTTTGAAAAGATATTGTCTAAACCAACTTCACAAGGAGCGGTCTTAAGAAACTCTCGAAAGGAGAGGACATATGTCATGTTTATGTTGGTTGCGGACGCGTGGACCCCGAACTGTAGCATTTTCATTTCATTGTTTCTTCGGGCTGAGATTGGGGTCAAATACAGACGTTCTGCAGAGTCATGACACACAATTTCTAGAAAATAAAACATTGAATGAAATGGATTATATATGAATTAGTCAAGGGTTTTCTATAGCATACTTTAAAACGAATAAATTTATGAATTTGTGTTACTTGGATAAAATTGTAGAAAAACCGTGGGTAAAGCTGTTTATAGCTGACTTTCACAATAAAGAATATGAAATCTCAGTTAAATTACCTTTTGACAAATTAAAAATCGATTGACATTTACCCGCTAATAAAACGGGGCATTTTGGATAGAAAATAATTTAAACAAATTCCCCAAAAATCCGAATTGAAGTAACTCTAAACGTTGTGCCTATTTTCATTTTTATACACTCCACGAGAGTATTATGTTGTTGTGCATTTGTTTGTAACAGCCAAAAGAAAGGGAGATAGACCCATTGTTAATACACCTAGAAACACCTGTGATAAAAATGTGTTAGATCGGTTCAGATTTATATATATAGATCCCATTAAAATTTCGCTCCCGTTTGACTTTTTCTGCTCTAGCAATCACATATTTTAACAGATCCTCTTCAAATTAGGCGAAATATCTTATATTTCCACTAGAAATACCCATGGTGCAAATGGGTCAGATCGGTTCAGATTTATATATAGCTGCCACACAAATTTCACTACCGATTTCACTTTTTCCACTCTATAAACAACATTTTTTAATATTTCTACTTCAAATCTTTCAAAATATCTTATATTTCCACTAGAAACACCCATGGTGAAAATGGGTCAAATCGGTTCAGATTTACATAAAGCTCCCATATCCCAATTTCGCTCCCGGATAGACTTTTTCCGCCCCAGAAACCACGATTTTTCAACGAATTTCTTCAAAGTGGCATAACACGCTATATTTGAATTGGAAGAACATATTGTGAAAGTTAGTCACTTTATTTCATGTTTGGATATAGCCCCGATACAAATATTCTTATCTATTTGACAAATCGGACCAGGTCATATTAGCCTATGATTAGGAAACATACCAAAATTCTTACCGTTTTCACTTTTTTACTGAATTGAATTGTATTCGGTTAGAAAGTGGAGTGTATCATATAGTCGGCCCCGCCCGACTTTAGCCTTTCCTTACTTGTTTATACAGTACACGTTTCGCGGAAATGAACCCTCCCAGGGTTCTTTCGTATAATTATAATATATAATATATATATATAATTTAAAGATAAAATTGGTTACGATTGACCGAACCATCTCATCTTTTGTTCTTGTATGAAGAGTGATCAAACCCCAGACCGAAAACCGGGACAACCGTTTTTTTCATCTGAGATCGACCGTTGTGTTTTTTAAAATCGCGGTTTTGGAAAACCTGGATTCCCGGGTTTTTTATGTCGGTATCAACCGGTTTTCCATATTGCAAAAAGTCTCTGTTTCGGTGCTAATTTGTTTATAATATGCCACTTTCTATATTATCACAAGCATCATAGAACTTTTTTTATTAGTGGCCGCAAATTAACTAAAAGAAATTACACACAGCAATACTGTGAGTCTAAAATGGTGATGTTCGTCCTAGATTTCACATGCATTTCTTGTGGGCAGAAGAAAAATCGACGCCGTTGACCATTTGCCGCTGGTACGGATATTCCTCTTGCGGCATGAAGGCAACGCAAAAAGTGGCATTTGCAAAATTCGTACTTTTGGGGGGCAAAAAGGGACAAAAATGGTACCGACAATACAGCTGAAGCTAGAATCAAGATATTTGGTGTGTACATTTCTCTTACAGCGTAGAAATCAGATATGAAGGGAGTTTTTCGTAATTCGTACTTTTAAGAGATAAAATGGGGTTGAAAGGGATAAAAATGGTACCACCGCAATGACCAAACGGTTGAGCCTAAAAATCTTGAAATTTGGTACGCAAATTCCTCTTATAGTGTCAACGCACCCAATAAAATATTTTTTGATAATTCGTAGTTTTTGGGGGAAAAAAGGGATAAAAATGGTATCAATCAAACGGATGGAGCAGGAGTCATAAAAGTCGGTATGTACATCCCTCAAAATGCATAGAAAGCCAAACTGAACGAATTTTTCGAAATTCGTACTTTTAAAGGGTAAACGGGAAAATGGGATAAAAAAGGTACCAACAACACGGATGACGCTACAATAATGAAATCCGGTGTGTATATTCGTTTTACAACGCAGATCAGGGATAAGATGGAATTTTTCGAAATTTGTACTTTAAATGGGATACAAATTGTACCACAGCTCAGACAAAACGGTTGGGCCTAGAATCTTGAAATTCGGAACGGGCATTACTTTTATAGCATGAATTCGCATTCAAGAAAATATTTTGCAAAATTCGTACTTTTTCTGGGTGAAATCGGGTAACAAGGGATAACAATGGTACCAATCAATCAGGCTGAGTTGGAATCATGAAATTCGGCGTGTACATCCATGAAAATTCTTAGAAACGCATAATGAAGGATTTTTTTCGCTGTATAAATTCCTCCAGCTACGTAGGATCTGGAATAGAGAATTTAGTTTGAATACGTTGTTGCGCAACATACAGTGTTTTTTTAATTTTATGAGCATTTACCCTAAAATAATATCCATACACCGCGTACGAAGCAGCGGGTATTTGCTAGTCATTAAATAAACCAGTGACGGCAGCAATTCGCGATTCAGCCGTATACGTATATTACTCGTCCTTGTAGTTATTATTACATTGATGAACTATGCTCAAATAAGAGGAAAGTAAAAAGTCCTTGTATTTCAAAGAGTCCAAAAATAAGCATAATCCTTGAATTTAAGGTCAAAATTATGATTTATTTACTTATTTATATATATATTAGCTTATTTTCTACAAGGTATCAGAATAGCAGAATGGGGTAATTGGTACAGAAATATTAGCTGTTTTTAAAAACTATTTCCTATTTCAAGAAGACAAAATTTTTAGTTTTTACGGTGTTCACACCTTATATTTTGGGGAAAATAGCACTGTGCAACATTTTTGAAGTCATTTCAAAATAACCATATACGGACACCGCTACATGATAAAAGACCAAAAAAAAAGACCCGTGTTTTTTTTTTTTCCCCAAAGTCATGCACTTTTTTTTATGGGCCCCCAGAGATTTGAGGCCTCGGTGTAATTTTTGGAAAAAAGTGATCATATTCTCAGGCTCATATCTTGCAAACCGTTCGGAATTTTGATTTACTCTCTGAGGCAAAGTTCTAGCTCTTGTCATAAAGAACAAAAATTGTGAACATATAAAATCAAAAAAACTTCATCTCCAAGGTCAAAATCGCAAAAAACTTAAAAAAATTTGCACTAACAAAACACATGACAATTCAAAGCAGCGAAGTAGTCGCAATCCATTTGTACCAACAACATTGACGTCGCGCTGTGTACTGCCTCAATGTGAGCGTCGTGTCGCTTTTATATTGTGTGCTGCGGCTACATATGTGTTGTTAATGTTGTTGGTACAAATGGATTGCGACTACTTCGCTGCTTTGAATTGTCATGTGTTTTGTTAGTTCAAATTTTTGGACCGACGACTTTGTTGTTGTTTGTTGAATGGCATCGATGATGTCGTGTGGGTAAGAAATACTGGAATAAACAATTTTTCACTTTTGCGGCTACCTAAGCGCTACCTAAACGGTGTTAAGAATAATTCCTAGGAAGTTCATATGTTCTAGAAAGTTGTTTATTGAAATCTTAAGTACATTTTTGTTGTTGATTGTTTCCTTGAATTTTTAACGGTTTGCTACCTATGGACCTGAACAGTGCAAAAAAGGAAAAAAATCTAATTTTTGGAAAATTTTTCACTTTTGCGGCTACCTAAGCGCTACCTAAACGGTGTTAAGAATAATTCCTAGGAAGTTCATATGTTCTAGAAAGTTGTTTATTGAACCGAACGGTTTGCAAGATATGAGCCTGAGAATATGATCACTTTTTTCCAAAAATTACACCGAGGCCTCAAATCTCTGGGGGCCCATAAAAAAAAGTGCATGACTTTGGGGGGGGGGGGGGGAAACACGGGTCTTTTTTTTTGGTCTTTTATCATGTAGCGGTGTCTGTATATGGTTATTTTTTTTCGTGTTGCACTGTGTAGTAGTAATGATAGGTTGATACTAGGGTATCCAAACGATTGAATTTTATTCCATAAATCGAATAATTTTTTCGAATATTTGTTCGAATAATCCAAATGTCGTGGTTTTCGAATAACGAATAATTCGACGAATTGAATTAAATCATAAATTTGAAGGAAATCTAGATTACATAAAGATGATAAATTATTATTAACTCCGTTTTTGAAACTATAATTTCAAATTTAATGAGTTAATTCCGTTGATATAATTTGAGAAAAACATTTTTAGTTATAAACTTAATATTTCAACTTATTCTTAATTTCGAATAACCGACTTCAAATAAAGAGAGATGTGTATGTCTGAATCTTCGTATATACGAAACGCTCTAGGTGTTCTTGCAAATTTGTTTTCCACTATGTTATTGAATTTTGCTTATCTATATAGAACTTATTAACTATGTTATATTGATGAGGAAAATTGTTCTATTAATCGGTTAATCGAATAACATTATTCGAATAATTCGAAATTCTTCTTTTTTGAATAAACAATTAATCGAATAATTTAAAAGTTCGAATAATTGGATACCCTAGTTTTTGGCAATGTACCAAAATGATACTAATTCTGGCTGAATGTTTGGACTCATCTTCGAAAGACTTCAGTGAATCTGATTATGCATCAGAATTGTTCTATACACAAGAATAATGAATAATTTCTCCATTTTCTACTGTTTCAAGAAAACCCCGAAAAAACCCGGTTCGACCGGTTTTTTTATAAAAAGAAACCCGGGCAATCGGTTTTTTTTTAAATCACGGGTTTCGAAAACCCAAAAACTTCTCCTACTTCTCCCTCCAAATTAAAAAAATATCCTATCTGGTTAAGATTGATTCAAAAAACACGAAAATAAAGTCGGCCCTAGGGACCCGAAAAACGGGTCCGCTCCGTCAAGTGGTGGTACTCAAATTAAAGGAAATTTCCGGTAGACGATCTGCTAGACAAAACTGAAAACGGGGCTCCAATACGACGCAGGAAACCTTTAATCTGCATAGCCGGATATTTAATGCAGTAAAAAATTATATTATTAAAAAATTAAAACAGAAAAAACAATAACTGAGTAAAATTTTGCTATCGGTAATCCCTGGGTAACTCCAACGATAGCAACTTATTCACAATTAAATGCAAATATTTATGATTTTACAAAGTTCACCTTCTCAAATATTTTCCAAAATTGAAAAATAATGAAATCGCGCGATTTTTATGAAAATATTTTTCAATGTTGGCGCTTTCTTATAACGTTATCTAATAATATTGATCATAAATAGATTTATTTTTTGTACAATATTAATTTAGAGTTAATCAAATTTTCTCCACATATATATTATAAGGACAATAAGGTCAACAATAATATTTTTTACATATATGAAATCTATAAGAAATTTCCTTTCATTTGAGTACCCACACTAAAATTTAGTTTCATATTCCCTTCTTACGGCCCTTTGGGCCCTACACAATAATAATATATGCCATCTACACGAAATTTCCGTTCATTTGAGTACCTCCACTTGACTGAAAGTGGGCGGGCCCGTTTTTCAGGTCTCTAGGGCTCCATGGGCCCGTGCGCCTATTTTAGACTTAATTTTCGTGTTTCTGGGGTCATTTTAGGAGGCGTGGCATTTTTTTTTTGAGGTGTGCCCCATAAGCTGCACTTTTGAACAATTTCTTCCCGAACAACGAAACAAAATATCACCAATAATCTCTAATATTTGCGGTATTAAAGCATTTTGAAGATTACTGCCTTATTTAATGCTCTTGAAATATTATTTTGATATATATAATCGGACTATCACGCCATAAAACATTTTTGTAGACTCGCCCTATAACTTAATTTAATAATTAATTTTAATTTAAAATTATAATCTAAAACAGATAAAAACGGTAAATAAAGGGAAAGCGTCCATTTTAGTTTTATTTACTTCAAATTCGTAAAATTTTTAAACATGCTTTCACAAGTGAAGTGAAAAAACATTCACGAAGTTGGAAATGACGAAAAAGTGGCAACAATATGTGATTGATGGAAAATCAGACATCTTTTAAATAAACAGCGTATATATCGATCGAAAAGTCAAAGTTTCTTGTTTTTAAATGCTGTGAGCAACTTAAAATCGATTGGTAACCGACTAAGTTATAGGTTTATAAGTGCGAAAGGTATGCAAAACCGCATTTTTATCCGTAAGTCAAGATTTTGTAGGTGTCTAGGAAACTTCTTATAACACTGTCCGACAGTCCATATTACACTTGAAACAAATGTTATACATCCGAAACTATAGGTGAAATAGAGTTAATTGGCGTTTTTATTTTTTCCTGTTGCCCCTTAAAAAGAGTACAAATTTCCAAAGGATTAATCAAAAATTACTTTTAATACTTATTCGTACCCTATGATGTCGGTATAAGTGCCAAATTAAAGCAGTGAATATGGGAAAGAAATAAATTGCAAGCTTCTATTTGTATTAGTTTAGTATTAACAGCTATTTAAAATTTTTTCTCTTAAAAAGCAAGATATGAAAAACTAAGGGGTAAACTTGAAATAGATGTTAATACTGAACTAATAAAGATAAAACAAGTAAGGAAAGGCTAAAGTCGGGCGGGCCGACTATATGATACACTCCACATTCTATCCGAATACAATTCGGTAGAAAATTGAAAACGGGAAGAATATTTCCTAATCATAGGCTGATATGACCTGACCCAATTTGTCCAATCGAGAAGAATATTTGTATCGGGGCTATATCCAAGCATGGAATGTGACCCACTTACACAATATGTTCTTCTAATTCAAGTATAACGCGTTATGCTCAATTTGAAGAAATTCTCTGAAAATAAGTGGTTTCTGGGTCGGAAAAAGTCAAATTGGGAGCGACATTTGTATGGGAGCGATATATAAATCTGAACCGATCTGACCCATTTTCACCATGAGTGTTACTAGTGAAAACATACGATATTTTGCCAAATATGAAGAAGATCTGTTAAAATATGTGGTTTCTACAGCAGAAAAAGTCAAATCAGGAGTGAAATTTGAATGGGAGCTATATAAATCTGAACCGATCTAACACATTTTTACCACAGGTGTTTCTAGTTCAAATATAATATTTTGAAGATTTTTGGTATCTAGAGTGAAAAAGAGTCAAATCGGGAGTGAAATTCGTATAGGGGCTATATCTAAATCTGAACCGATTTTCTTCAAATTAAATATCGTTCGTCCTTATGCCGAAAAACTTCGTGGTGCAAAGTTTCATTTGGTTCTGTCTACGACCTGTATCGTGATTACAAGAATAGATGGACAGACAGACAGACAGACAGACGGACATTGCTAAATCGATTCAAAAAGTGATTATAAGTCGATCGGTATAATTAACAATGGGTCTATCTCCCTTCCTTTTGGGTGTTACAAACAAATGCACAAAGACATAATACTCTCGTGGAGTGTATAAACATGATATTTGATGTATTTTTAATAGATATTCTCCTCTTTAATTCAACTTTAATACGATTATCATAGAATATGAACAAGTATGTAAAAATGAGAAGGGGCAACAGGATGAGGATATGAAAAACTAAAAACGTATATCATACGGTTCATGTGTAACCACTTTTTTTTAAAAATTGTAGTTCGGTGTAACAGATTCGATTTTTGTTTACTCGACAATACCTACAAAAAATAACATTACTTTCCAAAATGTTCTACTTCATTATTTTTTGTAGCACAGTGTTATGCATTTCCGACAGCCGTAGCTTCATAACATTTAATGTCATATCGCCCACTCCAGAAATGACATATCACCCACATGCTGACATTTCGCCCAAAATTATAAGCACATAATGTCGTATATCAAAAAGTAATGTCAAGGCCAAACCATAGAGTAGCGATGGGCGCGTGAATGACTTTTGAATCAAGTTCATTAACGCTCACAAAGGAAAAAATGTAATCACACACGAACACTTTTTCGTTCCTCACGTGAATAGAAAAAAAGAAAAGAATGCCCGCTCAAATTCGAAATTGTATTATTTAAACCACATTGCGTTACGATGCTTAAGCAAAATAAGTTAAGAAAAATTGTAGGAAAATTAGAAATTATACATGTAGTGACTCGCTTTATTTTAAAATTAATTAAATATGTGACTTTTGTTTTCAGAATCAGATCAGAATGGAATTGTGTCTGGAAATAATCCCGAAGACTTTCCATGATACTGAACAAAACGTCAGTGAAAGTTTGTTTTTATCAACAATAAACTATAAACGATAGCAGATGTTATTAGTTTGCATAAATGATTTTTTCACAGGAGTTTTTCCACTAAAATTAATGTATTTTTGGTTTCATGTCTTTATAAAATAAAACCATCCTCTTAAATCACGGTGGGAGAATTTATTGAATGAACTCAAATTGTTGTCAAATATTTGCAAATATTTGATGACACATATCAACCTCACATGAGTTTGAATATATATATTTCGCACGATGTGCCAACACAAACACACACATGCAAAACACTGAAGAAACAAACTCTAAAGAGATATTTAAAAGCAATCACTGTTGCTGACGAATAGAAAGACACTTTCGAAAAGTTATAAATTGTCATAAAAGTCTTTTTTCAAATTATGTTAATTGGTTTTAAGAAGAAAAAAAGAACACAACCACTCTTCCCCCAAGTCACTCCCAGTTTCAATTAGCGACAACAACGACAACTCAAAATCTGGCATTTTAACAACTTAAGTACGAAAAAAAAAACGCAAATCGCATCGATAACTGACCACACAAAATACACAAAACGCGCAAATGCCGCTCTTAAAAGAATAACTAAAGAAGTCAAATTCACAAGATTTCATTAGAATCCAACAAATCCCAGCTAAATTAACATATTCGACACTGACGACAATACCCGTTCGTATGGGGACAACAATAGAATTTAAAATAGAAGTACTGGCCAAAAGCGACCACATCTAGCGGCAGCAGCAACCTGTTTCAGGTACTGTCGGTCGATAATGTTTGTTCGACTTTCATCTTAGTGGGTACGAATATATCTAACTACGTCGTGTCTGCACTTAGAAAAATGGACCACCCAAATTTCAGTTTACAGTGAAGAACTTTTTTGAAACAATTTCAAAACGGTGAAATGAAAATACATAACAAAACAAGTAAGGAAAGGCTAATGGCGGGCGGGCCGACTATATGATACCCTACACTTTCTACCCCATTAAAATTCAATTTGGTGAAAAAAATAAATAAGTCGGGCTTTTGTATGCGTCCCACTTTTACCATTTCTAGAGCGGAAAAAAGTCAAATCGTGAACAACATTTGTATAGGATCTATATATAAATCTGAACCGATCTCACCCACGTTTTTAGTGTAAATATTATATGTTGTGTCATGTTAGAAGAACGTCGTTGAACGTATGGGGTTTCTAGAGCGGTTAAAGTTAAATCGGGAGCAACATTTGTATGGGAGCTATACATTAGGCTGGGTCGCGAGCTACACAAATGGAAAAACAATTTCCAGTCACCCCACGAAAATAAAGTTGGGATTGTTTAAGAATGATCTGCAAAATATTTCGTCACTGGGTCAAGCCATCTGTGAGATAAACGCTCCTGAAAACACCTCCAAAAATCATATTTTTCCGTGTATTTTTATACCCTACTAGGGTATTATAAGTTAGTTTCGCGCCAAATGTTTGTAACACCAAGAAATAATCGAGCTAGACCCACCTTTAAGTATACCGATCGGCTTAGAATCACCAGCTGAGTCGATTTAACGATGTCTGTCTGTCCGTCCGTCCGTCCGTCCGTCCGTCTTAGAGATGTGCGCGTGAGTGATTATTGGCTCACGTTCACGCACGCTCACGAAGGAAAAAAATTGAATCACGCACGAAGATTTTTCCATTACTCACTTTCACGCACGCTCACGTGAGTAAAATAAATTTTGCTCACGATCACGCGTGATTCACGCGTGACTCACGTAAATCACGCAAACAATTTCCACAAAAAAATACATTTTAAATTGAAATGAGTAACGCCCCGCAAATCCGAAAATTATTTAATTTAAAATTATTTAATTCTACGTTTGCGATGTTTGATTTAAATTTATATTTTTAAAATAGTATACAATGTAAAAGTGTGGAATACCGTATAGTTTAACGCAAAATAAGTTAGAAATCGGACACTGACATAAAATCCAACTAAAAAACACAGCATATACCCGACATCAGTTGTGAGTTTTTTTAATTGAATTAACACTAAGGATATAAATTCAGTGCTTAATGTTATTGCAGGGAATGCTTACTTAAATAATAGAGAAAATAGATATTATACCTACACTGAAGAACTCTGTTTTATAAATAAATAAGTCTATAACTTTTATTTTGAATGGAAAATTTCACATTTTTAAACGAAATTAAATGAAAATAAAAGAATTAATAAATATGTGCGACTCACGAAAAAATCACGTGATTCACGCAGAAATTAGACTCACGCACATTCACGCACGAACATTTTTTCGTTCCTCACGTTCACGCACGCTCACGTGAGTAAAATAAATTTTGCTCACGTTCACGCGTGATTCACGCGTGAATCACGTGATTCACGCAATTCACGTGAGTGGCGCCCATCTCTAGTCCGTCTGCTGTCCATCTAAGCTTGTTCGCACTCTACAGGTCGCAATTGCTTTCCGATTGTCATGAAACTTGGCAGAAGTTATTTTTTCTGGCCAAGGACCATCGGTATTGAATTTGATTTAGGTTCAGATTTAGATATAGCCCCCATACAAATGTCGCTCCCGATTTGACATTTTCCGCTCTAGAAACCACATCTTGTACCCGATTTTCTTTAAATTTGGCACAACATCTTATAGTCTAACTACAAACACCTATGCACAAATTGGGTTAGATCGGTTCAGATTTAGATATAGCCCCCATACAAATGTCGTTCCCGATTTGACATTTTCAGCTCTAGAAACGACATATTGTACCCGATTTTCTTTAAATTTTGCAGAATATCTTATAATCCAACTAGAAACACGTATCCAAAAATGGGTAAGATCGGTTCAGATTTAGATATAGCCCCATAGAAATGTCGCTCCCGATTTGACATTTTCAGCTCTAGAAACGACATATTGTACCCGATTTTCTTTACATTTTGCAGATCATCTTATAACCAAACTAGAAACGCGTATGCAAAAATTGGGTAAGATCGGTTCAGATTTAGATATAGCCCCCTAAAATGTCGCTCCCGATTTGACATTTTCCGCTCTAGAAACGACATATTATACCCGATTTTCTTTACATTTTGCAGAACATCTTATAATCAAACTAGAAACACGTATGCAAAAATTGGGTAAGATCGGTTCAGATTTAGATATAGCCCCCATACAAATGTCGCTCCCGATTTGACATTTTCAGCTCTAGAAACGACATATTGTACCCGATTTTCTTTAAATTTGGCACAACATCTTATAATCCAACTGGAAACACGTATGCAAAAATTGGGGGAGATCGGTTCAGATTTAGATATAGTCCCATACAAATGTCGCTCCCGATTTGACATTTTCCGCTCTAGAAACGACATATTGTACCCGATTTTCTTTAAATTTTGCATAACATCTTACAATCGAACTAGAAACACCTATGTGGGTAAGATCGGTTCAGATTTAGATATAGCCTTCAAACAAATGTTGCTCCCGAATTTTTAACCGATTTTGGCCAAATTTTACATATTATATTTCCCCAATAAACAGACATGGTGAAAGCGGGTCACATTGTTCCAGGTTTTAACATACAAATGTCCTTTCCGATTTAACATTTTTGTCAAACACATACATTTACAGGATGCAAAAATCCTTCCCGATTTCACTTTTTTACGGAATTGAATTGCACTGAGAATTGTTTGGGTGATGCCAATATATCCCAACTTTGGTATAACTTTGGTATACTACTGTATAATTTGTATTTGTCTGTCGGACAATTGGTTCAATTACCATATTATTTATCATATTCGTTAAATTTGACTAAAGATCAATTTATAGCATATAAATTATATGAATATAATTTATATAATTTGTATGAACTACATAAAATTGCTCCCATGAAATACCTGGGTTTAGTAATCAAAGCGAGGTACATACGCAGGGAGTGGTGTAGGGTATTATATAGTCGGCTCCGCCCGACTTTAGCCTTTCCTTACTTGTTTTATGTTGCATTTCTATCCATTTTTTTCTGAATTAATAGACCCTCGGAATCACTTTAAAAATAAATTCTGCTTCTTGTCTTAGAGTAACTTTCTTTTTTTTCATCATTTAGGAATCATTCGAAAGGTATTGGTTCCTCCTATTTATTATACCCTCCACCTAAGGAACACCTTAAAATATTCATCGGAGACCCCATAAGACGATATAGCCATGTCCGTCTGCCTGTCTGTTGAAAGCACGCTAGCTTCCGAACGAAAAGAGCTAGGAGGTTCAAAATTTCCCTAAATGTGTCTTATGGTTGCAGATCGGTTGGGATTGGAAGTGGACGGGTCGGTCCAGAGGAATTTTTTTTCTCTCACAAGGACTACAAATACACCTAATAACCCCTAATATTTAAAGTTTTAAACATGTTTTTTCACAATGTCTGCTTATTTTCGCTTGATATTGGGAAAGCGCATCCCCCCTATAACAAAAACGTGCACCATAAAGTGATTTTTATTCGTAGGAAGTGAAATGGGACAAAAAGGGATAAAAATGGTACCTTTCAAACGACAACAGCTAGAAACACGAAATTCGATGTGTACATTCCTCTAATTGAGTAGATACATAATATAAAAATATTTTTCCAAATTCGTACTTTTAAGGGATAAAATGGGAATAGAGGGATACAAATGGCACAAACCAAACGGTTGCACCTAGAATAATGAAATTCGGTGTATACATTCCTCTGATTGCGTAGACACATAAAATAAACGGATTTTTCGAAATATAATAACACTAGTCAACAGTCAAAATGTACTCGGGATGCGATAATTTTTTCTGTGTAGATAACCTTGACATGAGCTCGAAAAACGCAATAAAAATTTTTTTTTCGTTTGGTTTTTTTTTATTTTATTTTTTTTAAATTTAAAATTTTTTTTTTTGGTTAATTTGTTTCGTCCGGCATAACTCGGGAACCACTAGCCCGATTTAATTGAATTAAATTTTAAAAAATTTAAAATTACAATTCCCTTAATCTGTTGATATATTGTTTTCCTATACAAGCAACAGTTTCCAAGTTAAAAATGAATATATAAAGGAAAAAACTTATTTTTTGCCTAAAGATTTAAATTTTTTTTTTAAATCCATAAAAAATCCAAAATGAAAAAAAATGTCAAATCTTATTACTTTTACGTAAAGTCACATAACCTATGAGCAAAATGAGACAAAGATCATGAAAATCGATGCACGCGTTTCGCTTTTATTCGCAATTGAGTAAAGGTATGAATTTCAAAAATTTGCTCGACATATGCACAACTTTGTCTATGGTAAGGTTTTTTCTTTTTTTTATTCTCAGAATTAACAAAACGGAATAAACAAAGGGTTATTTAATTTTTATGATTGCGTAAGCAAAGTAATAAACGCTAATAAATGTGCGTGAACAATTAAAAGGAAAAAAGGAAAGTGGACTTTTTTAATTATTTGGGTTTTCCGTTGGCTACCTGTATGATTTTTTTACAGAAATGCAACCCACATTTAAGGGTGGTCATTATTCGGAAAATTTAAGACTCACACATGGTGAAACAGGTATGTAGCCACCGTAAAAAAATATACACCCATTTATAAGTACCTGTCAGTAAAATACTAAACAATACACAGTATAAATAGGTCTTCATTGATCGATTTTACTCATTCAACAAGTGTCGACGAAAGCGATAGTTAAAATGAGCAAACGTTCGCGAGGATTTGAATGCAATACCAATCCAAGTAATTTTTGTTACATGTGCGGAGAATACGTTTCTGAAAAAAAACAAGCGTTGTTTTTCACCTAAATTGAGAGATTCATTTGAAGAGAGCTTCAATTTAAAGGTCTCAAACATAGATGAGCGGTGGACACCAAGTGCTCTATGTCCAAGGTGCTACGTACAGCTAGCTGACTCAAGGTAAGTGTAGATTACGAAATTCAAGAACATATATAACTTATTATTGAAATTCTTTCAGACGACAGCCGAGAATCATCATGCCAATGCTTTGGAGAGCTCCGCTTTGCCATGTAACAGATTGCTACTTCTGTCTTAGCAAAAAAACAGGCGTGGGAAAAAATATACGATGGACTTACGCTGCTGTTTCAACAGTGAATTTTCCAGTGCCATTTTCCGAAGAACCAGTGGACCCGCAACCGTCCGTTTCAAGATGGGCATCTAATAATGAGGCGATACATCCAACATCAGATCCGGAGACAGTAGAAACCACATCAGAATGCGAGTCAACATATACATTGCATGGAGGTCAACGCTTATGTTCCCAAGCAGAACTGAACGATTGGGTTAGAGAATTGAAACTCTCCAAGGAAGATGCAGAGTTGCATGCATCGCGCATGCAACAGTTCGGTTTCTTGGCTCCTGGTGTGGTGACAACAATCTACAGGAAGCGTCATGAACCATACGCAAGGTACTACACAAAAAAAGACAACATCTGTTTTTGTAAGGACATTCCCGGATTATTTGGTGAACTCGGGTACTCTTACGATCCAGGAGAGTGGCGTCTTTTCATCGACAGCAACAAGCAGAGCCTTAAAGCAATTTTACTGCACAACGTCAACGAGAAACCTTCGATTCCAATTGCTCATGCCGTTGACACCAAGGAAACATACGAAGTCATGGACAATCTACTAAAGTGCCTTAACTATGAGAGGCACGATTGGAAAGTTTGTGCCGACCTTAAGGTTAATGGTATCCTTTGTGGATTACAAGGTGGATTCACAAAGTACTGTTGTTTTCTCTGCCTTTGGGACAGCCGCGATCGTCAACATCATTACACCAGGAGGAGTTGGACAGAAAGAGTTAACTTCATCCCCGGCAGCGACAACGTGAAATATACACCACTCATAAAAAAGGAAAATGTTTTTCTCCCACCTCTTCACATAAAGCTCGGACTCATAAAAAACTTCGTGAAAGCTATCAACAAAGATGGCGAAGCGTTCGCCTATTTAAAAACCATTTTTCCTCACCTTTCATCGGCAAAGATTAAGGAAGGCGTTTTCGACGGTCCGCAAATTAAAAAGTTGTTGCAAGACCAACAGTTTGAGCACATTTTATCACCAAATGAAGCTGCAGCTTGGAACTCATTTCGGCAAATTGTTTCCGGATTTCTTGGAAACAACAAAAGCTCAAATTACAGAGAGATCGTCGAACAACTACTCCAAAATTATAAAAAAATTAGAGCAAATATGTCGCTTAAGATACATTTTCTACACTCGCACTTGGACTTCTTTCCGGACAACCTGGGCGATGTGAGTGACGAGCATGGTGAGCGTTTTCATCAGCAAATGAAAGAAATTGAGCACCGATACCAAGGATTTTGGAACGAAGCTATGATGGGGGACTATATCTGGTTCCTGATAAGAGAAACAGACCCACAACAATATAAAAGAAAGACAAAAGCACATAATTATTTTTAATTTGAAGGTTTTTATTTTTGTGTTTAGATATTTTTTTTTTAAACTTTTTTATAATTAATTAATGTTGATATCCTTAGGATAATTTCTTGTACATATATCGAATTATTTTTTAATTTAAAGTCATATATTTTTGTCACCCAACAAATATTATTTTTTTTTTGTAATAAAAAAGAAAAAACCTTACCATAGACAAAGTTGTGCATATGTCGAGCAAATTTTTGAAATTCATACCTTTACTCAATTGCGAATAAAAGCGAAACGCGTGCATCGATTTTCATGATCTTTGTCTCATTTTGCTCATAGGTTATGTGACTTTACGTAAAAGTAATAAGATTTGACATTTTTTTTTCATTTTGGATTTTTTATGGATTTTTTTTTTAAAAAAAATTTAAATCTTTAGGCAAAAAATAAGTTTTTTCCTTTATATATTCATTTTTAACTTGGAAACTGTTGCTTGTATAGGAAAACAATATATCAACAGATTAAGGGAATTGTAATTTTAAATTTTTTAAAATTTAATTCAATTAAATCGGGCTAGTGGTTCCCGAGTTATGCCGGACGAAACAAATTAACCAAAAAAAATTTTTTTAAATTTTTGAAATTCATACCTTTACTCAATTGCGAATAAAAGCGAAACGCGTGCATCGATTTTCATGATCTTTGTCTCATTTTGCTCATAGGTTATGTGACTTTACGTAAAAGTAATAAGATTTGACATTTTTTTTCATTTTGGATTTTTTATGGATTTAAAAAAAAAAAATTTAAATCTTTAGGCAAAAAATAAGTTTTTTCCTTTATATATTCATTTTTAACTTGGAAACTGTTGCTTGTATAGGAAAACAATATATGGATTAAGGGAATTGTAATTTTAAATTTTTTAAAATTTAATTCAATTAAATCGGGCTAGTGGTTCCCGAGTTATGCCGGACGAAACAAATTAACCAAAAAAAAAATTTTAAAATTTAAAAAAAAAAAATAAAAAAAACCAAACGAAAAAAAAATTTTTTATTGCGTTTTTCGAGCTCATGTCAAGGTTATCTACACAGAAAAAATTATCGCATCCGGAGTACATGAAATTTTTTTCATTTTTATTCTCGTCTTAGAATAACTCATGATTAGAATTATTGGACATTTATATTGATTTTTTTTGGTTTTTTTTTTGCGACAGCCATAAACTCATATTTCTTGGAAAGGTTTAATGAAAAACAAGTAAAAATGGTGTTAAGTTCGGCCGGCCCGAATTTTTTATACCCTCCACAGAAATTCAGTAATATTACAGGAAAATATAATTTTTTTAATAGCCAAACCAAAACAAATGCAAATATTGAACAAATAATTTTATAAGTTAATATAATATTTTTATTATTTCAAACCACGCTTATAAGGCAAGGCTGCCAATACATTTATACTTATACATTGAAATAAGGCTTCAGGTCCATTCAACAACTAAATATTCTTATCTTCATATCTTCAAAAAACTTAAATACCACAAATATTGGTGCTACATTTAGTTGTATTTCCATTCTATTTTAAGTCCAAAAGTACAAATTTGAAAATCCTAATGGTACACAGTGCAACATAACGTAACTTCATGATTCAACCAAATTTTGCAGTAAATGTAACAAAATAAAGTACGAATTTGCGTGTCTATTACTATTTTGCGTGTGTATGTAGTCAGAGGAATGTAAACACCGAATTCCATGATTCTAGCTGCGGCCATTTGGTTGGTATCATTTTTATCCCCTTTTTTCTAATTTACCCCCTTAAGAGTAAGACCTTCTAAAATCTATTTATGTTACGTGTCTACGCAATTAGAGGGATGTACACACCAAATTTCATCATTCTAGTAAGTCGTTTAGTTGGTACTATTTTTATCCCTCTGTACCCCATTGAAAGTACGAATGTGGAAAAAACTTTTATTTTTCGTGTCTATGCTGTCAGAGGAATGTATATTCCTAATATCATGACTCTAGCTGCGGTCATTTGGTAGGTACTATTTTTATCCCTTTTTCCATTTTAACCCCAAAAAGTACGAATTTCGAAAAATCCGTTTATTTTATCAGAGGAATGTATAACCGAATTTCATTATTATAGGTGCAACCGTTTGGTTTGTACCCTCTATTCCCATTTTATCCCTTAAAAGTACGAATTTGGAAAAAAACATTTTTATATTATGTATCTACTCAATTAGAGGAATGTACACATCGAATTTCGTGTTTCTAGCTGTTGTCGTTTGAAAGGTACCATTTTTATCCCGTTTCGCCCCATTTCACCCCCTACGAATAAAAATCACTTTATGGTGCGCGTTTTTGTTATAGAGGGAATGCGCTTTCCTAATATCAAGTGAATATAAGCAGACATTGTGAAAAAACATGTTTAAAAACTTTAAATATTAGGCTTGTGAGAGAAAAATTTTTCCCTCTGGACCGACTTCGTCCACTTTCAATCCCAACCGATCTGCTGCCATAAGACACATTTATTGAAATTTTGAACCTCCTAGAATTTTACCACGACCCAGAATATATATACTTTATGGGGTCTCCGATGAATATTTTAAGGTGTTACAAACGAAATGACAAAGTGAATATACATACGGTGTATACATTCATCTGATTGCGTAGATACGTAAAATAAAGAGATTTTTCAAAATTTGAACTTTTAGGGGGTAAAATTGAAGAAGGAATAAAACTTGTACCAACCCAATGGAAGCAGCTAGTGTCTTGAAATTCGGAGTATACAGTTCTCTCACTGTATAGACACGAAAAATTAAATTGTTTTTCCAAATTCGTACTTTCAAGGGATACAATGGGAACAGAGTGATAAAAATGGTACCAACAACGAAAAAACTAAAACAAATGAGCATTGGCACGGCAGAAGTATTGCATACTATACCTATATAATGAGATGCGATTTTTTAAACGCAAAAATCGGTAAGTGAGTTGAGCCAGGACAATATCCCAGTTCAAATCAAATATTGATTACAGACCTAAAATACAAACGAAAAACTATAAAAAATTCTTAAGAATTTTAAAATTTAACAAACATTCCTCAAACAAACAAATAAAATTGACTCATTATTTAAGGTTCTCCAAAGACAAGTTCGGACAACTAAAAGTAAATTTTCCGAAAACACAAGAACCATTTTTCGACACAACGTTTACTTTATTGTAACGAAATCTTTTTCTTATCCACTAAATATAACAAGTAAAAACGAAGTTCGGCCGGGCCGAACTTTGATCTCCAAGTACGAATATAGGAAGTTCATTAGATTGCGCGTCCACAGTGGACTTTGGTCGGTACCAATTTTATTCCTTTTTCCTATTTAGATTCTAAAAGTACGAATATAAAAAGATCTCTTTATTTTCATGTCATTATTTACAGCCTTTTGGTTGGCACCATTTTATCCCCACTAAAAGTACGACTTTCTAAACATTCATTTATTTTCGTGTAGTACGATGTGATATAAATGTAGCCTATATATTTCATGATTGATCTTCAGCCATATGATACTATCATTTTTATTCATTTATCCCCATTTCACCCCATAAAAGTACGAATTTTGAAATATCCATTATTTTACAGGTCTATGAAATTAGAATTTTTCCTCTTTGCCCCATTTTACCCCCTAAGAGTATGACTATTGCAAAGATATGTATTTGAATTGTGTTCACACTATAAGATGAATGTACTTACCAAACTTTAAGCGATTATAAATTTGCTTAAAAAAGTCGACTTTCGAATGACACTTGTTTTGAATTTACCTCCAACTTTTCTGAGTGTATATCTCTCTACCGAAGATCATAAATTCTAGGTATTCAAATATTCAAACAACCAACGCTAGCTCTGTGGGGCCTTTTCAAAACCTTTAAATGAAGCTGATTATGAATTGTTCGGTGTGGCAACAAAAAAGGTACCAAATAAATTTCAAAATAAACAAGACAATCTTATATTAATGCTTATTTATGAGATCTAGTGGTTCGTGGCTACGCTCGGGATGTCGGGTGGGTGAAACGGGGCATTCGCTGAAAATCTGCTGTTCTGTTGCTCACCCAATTAACTCTGCATAAGTTAGCCATAAATAAACGAAAACTCGAAAACAATTAAAAATTTATTTCGACAAAAAATATTGTCAATTAGGTCGTTGAACAAATCGAGTACATTGGCCAAGGGAGGTGGCAAGCGGATGTGTTGGCAGCTTCTGTAAAACAATTTATTCAACTTTATTCTCCCCAGAAAAGATATGACAAGCTGAAGGTCAATTAATAATAATCAATAACAGAAGATTGAATATATTAAAATGTAAGTGACCAGTGGTACGTAGACTGGTTTAAAATGTCTCACAATATGCAATTTGGCTAATTGATCGTAAATAAGAATTTGGTTAGCAATTGCGTTAGAATTTGAGTAAATATTTGATTTCAATTCATGACGATTCGACTCTATTCCTATCACCGCAGAAAGCAAATAAGCCGAACCAAATAAACAGACATTTGCCACTACCGAAGACTCCCTCTTACCAAACACTGCGAAACAATACTGCGTAATTTGGTTTGCAGTAGGTTACTTACCTTTTCATTAGCATTCACTGGATGGCCATGACACGTTCTAATAGTTTGATGGAATAAATAGTTTATTTGATATTGATTTGCATTCTTTTAGATACGCTTAATTTTAAGTTCGCCTTTATTAAATTATTCATGAATTTTTCATTGGATTGGATTAATGTATCACATCAATCAAGTAACACTTAAATGAATAACAATTGATTTTTAGATTATTTTCTTTGTTATTTTTCTATCCATTAACACTTAACTGATACAGGAGTTATAGGAAGATATCGATAGTGTTGCCTTTGTGATTAATGATGTTTTGTCAACTTTATGATAACGATCTTTGAGCCGTTCTAAGATATTTCAAATAATTATTTCCTTTGATATTATTATTTAATAGATTAATTAAAGAATATAGAGGGCGTTTTTATCGTGTAGAACTTTAAATAAAAAGGAAATAATATTTATTTCAAACTTTATTAGATTTATAAAAGCGTGATTGAAAATAATTTGGGGCATGTGGGCGCTGCGGGTGGCTTCGATGTGTCACTTTTTATAATACTAATAATGTTGTCTTCCAAGACGCCCATAGTTTCCGGTTCGAGAATGAATGAATTGTCCATTTGGAAATTTTAGAGCAACAAAATGTGGTAATAATTGTTGGCATTATTTTGTTAATCATCACGGACCCACATCGGACGTTTGGGCCTAAAGCCTCGAGTGGTGTAAAATATTGGAAGTCAGAAATTAGTATATTATATAATAAAAAATCAGTTTGGACTTCTGAGAGTTACATAACAACGATTTGTGGATATAAAGGGACCCTATGTATCCCTCTTGGATTCTCTGCACTCTAAATGCAGCAATTTTGTCTAATCACTGAACATAATATTATGGGTTAACTTCCAGTTGGTTTTCAAATTCACATCGAATTAATTGAAAGAGCTGTTTTGTCGCCCATTAGGTTGATTGATTTATTATTTCAAGGTGTTACAAACGGAATGACAAAGTGAATATACCCCCATCCTTAGGTGGAGGGTATAACCTCCTGATACCCTCCTTTTTTAACCCCATTATAACTTCAGTCCGTATACCGATTTGACCCACTTTAACCTTAGGTGCATCTAATTGAAATATAACGTGTTTTGCTAAATAATATCAAAATATGTGCAGGATTTGGCTTATAGAGCAAAAAAAGTCAAATAGGGAACGACATTTGTATCGGATCTACACCAAAACATGGAATGACGTGAGACACGTTCATCATAGATGGGGGTTACATATATAAATCTGAACCGACCTGACCCACTTTCGCCATATATTTTTCTAGTTGAAATATAAGGTGTTTTACCAATTTGGAGAAAATCCCTTTAATTATATGTTCTCTAGAGCAGAAAAAGTCAAATCGAGAGTGACATTTGTATGGGACCTCTATCTAAAGCTGAGCCGATCTGACCCACTTTTACCATAGATTGTGCTGGTGCAAATTGGAAGAAAATCGGTCAAAATATGTGATCTCAGAAAGTTAAAAGGAGAAGGATATTTGTATGGGAGCTATATCTAAATCTGAACAGATCTGGCCCAATTTCACCATGGATGTTTCTAGCTGAATTATAAGGTAAAAGCAAATCGAGTAATATATATAGTTTCTAGAGCGGAAAAATCGGGGGCGATATTTGTATGGGGGCTATATCTGAAGCGATTTACTTCAAATTAAATGGCGTTCGTACTTGGCCCACAAAACTTACATGTGCCATTTTTGGTTATGACCGGACAATAATTGCGACCTGTACTTTCATTACAAGAATATATGAACAGACAGACGGACATTCATAAATCGACACGGAAATTGATTCTAAGCCGATCCGTATAATAAACGATGGGTCGTTTCCTTTTGGGTATTACAAACAAATGCACAAAGACATAATACCCTAGTGAAGGGTATAATTAACAATGGGTCTAGTTAGCATCGTTGTGGGTGCTGCAAACAAATACACAAAGACATAATACCTCAGAGGAGGGTATAATAAAGTTGAATAATGACATACTGGGTGTCAAACAAATATCAATTTCCTTAATGGTTGTAAATTTTAATTTGATTTTTAGGAGTAGTTGCTAATAAAGAATAAAACAAGTAAGTTTCAGTCGGTTAAAACGACTTATATATACCCACACTCTCAGAAGACATTTGTATGGAAGGACTTAAATTTTACTTAGTGTGTGTGGGAGGTACTGGAAGATTGTGCCAATTCAACCCAGCTTCCGCATTTGTAAATAATTGTAAAAACATGATCAAATATGAAGTCATAATGGATTTCAGGCAGCGGAAAGGAGTTATAAAGCATTTAATTTTACCTAGGATAGAGACAATTGTGTGGGAGGTACAAGAAGGGGCGTGGCTAGAGCGTAAAAATGTTGTATGTTTAAAATGATTATAATACCATTTTCAAATATCAAATTGCAATTGATTTTGACTACCCGTGTGGATGTTATGTCGGTTTTATTGTAATCAATGTTTATAGCACTTTGTGTGGGAGGTACTAGAAGGGGTGTGGCAATATCGCCCATATTCCATACGAATGTAACCTCTATATAAGCATTGGCAAATGTCAACTTTCACAGTATTCCGATCCTCCGTATAGAAGTATAACAGCTTTAATTGTACGTAGGTTATGGTGATTTGTGTGGGAGGTACTAGAAGGTGAGTGGCAAATTTTATACGCTTAAAGTGATTATAAAAACTTTATCAAATACCAAAACATAGCTAATTCCGAATATCCGTGTGAAAGTTACATTGGTTTTAATTTAACATAGGAATATGGATCATTTGTGTGGGAGGTACCAGAAGGGGCGTGGCAATTTCGCCCTCTTCGAACTTAAACTAAGATTTGGAAAAATATTGTGCAAAGCTTGAATTGAATCCTTAACTCCTTTCGAGAGTTATCGTGCACACCAGCCAGCCAGACGGACGAACATGGCTCAAACATCTTAAAAAGGAGGGTATAAATATGTCAAAGGATATATTTTCTTCATTTGGAGTGGAATTCCTAATTGTTTAAATAGAAGTTGACAAAACATCAATCTTCAAAGTTTTTGTTTTTTTTTATTTCTTTTTTTAATTATTTGAATTAATTATTACATATATATTCTTAGTTCTAAGTACATAATATAATTTGTTTGCTAACACATAATGTTTAAATGGAAGCAAATGTTTACTGAACTTGATAGGTACCACCAGTGTAGTCATATATTTATGTAGTTTGTTATCTTAATGAGCGTTGGTTGTGTTTCCTCGTAAAAAACACGAATTCAAAGACCGTGTAATACGTGCTCGTTATACCAGTACCACAACTCGATTTCAATATTTACAAAGTACTTATGTCTTGTCACATAACAACCGAGGAGAGGAGTCCCCTGTAAAGTACAGAGTCATTGCGTTATTTAATCACTGTCACGTTCGCGTTCGCTTAATAATACAATTAATGTGTAATAAATTCGTTTAAACAATGCATTTTAACAAAACGGGGCTTATACAATAAACAATCAGTCAATACAAATTACAACTTACATATGCAAAGACACTATTGGCATTTTCACCATTTTCAATTTGGTGGCAACGTGTTTGTTGGGTCCATCGCATCCATTGGATACGACAACTAACTCTGCACCAAACAAATCGTCGACATCATCACATACTTATTTATTTTCTTATTTACTACCGTACGTACTATTATGGTCCATATTTTTTCGATTTCCGTTTTCAATCTTATTTCGTTTTCTTTGTTTGCCTTCTTAAATCATAAACTAAATATAATCAATTCAATTATAGATGCAGCTACTCCCTCGTACTGGACTGGTGGGTCGCTGCAACACACAGTGGTTCCAAACAACAGCACGATTGACACTTTTTATGTTTTCGTTATAAATTCAACATAATTTACGGCTTGTGATAATTGAAAAAGAATAACCTCCATTGTCACTAACTCCGAGTAATATTTGTCAATCTCCACACAAACTGACAGATATAATTGTTGGTTAGTTCTAACTGTACACTCAGAAGAAAGTATGTCACGGATTAAATAAATGTGTACTAAGAGGCCGAACACAACCATGCCTTTGACGAACTTAATTTTTTTGTCTGGCGTCTAAAGTTGTCATTTTTGTTTACGTTCAACAAAATTCAGTTTCATAAAAAATTTAAATCGCCACATTTTTCCACAAATTTTCTTTCGTCAAAACATCTTTGTAGTCAGGACGCTCTAAATTGTATAAAATTTCGTGATTTCGCATTTCTTCAATTAATGTTTAAACATTCATTATGTTTCTATTTTAAATTGAAAATATGGAAAAAATTTTCAACGAATTTTGATATGAAATGTCAAAATTTTGATGGAAAACAGTTTACAACACTGTGCACTTTTCACTAATATTAGAGAAAAACGATCCCCAACACTTACATTTTAGAAAACATGTGACAACAGTAATTGACAGAACGACAACAAATTAAAATAGAATTTAATTTGGCGTCTTGTCGCCAGCAGTCACGGCCGTTCGCCACAAAAATGCTCTCTTCCATAAGAAGTACATACAAATGTGTTGTTCGCCATACGACAACGACATGGTTGTGTTTAGGCTCTAATGCAATATTTTCTCATATCAAGTAGAAGTATTTCCTTGGAAATAAGACATGATTTGAACTTGATTCTAGTCCAACTTTACTGATGACAATTTTTCTTCAAACCTAGTAATATTTGTTAATCTGAGGAAAATCTTTAAGAAATTTTACTCAAACCAAGTAATACTCGATTTGAGGAAACTTTTCCGAAATTTTTCATCAATCAGTATAAATTTTTACTCAAAATAAGTAAATTTAAACCAAATGTATTTTTATGCAAACCAAGTACATTTGTACTCAGCCTGACAAAAATTTTACTTGTTAAAAAGATCAAGTAAAAAAGGCGTTAAGTTCGGCTCGGCCGAACTTATCTCACGTATACAGTGCAAGATAACCTAACTTCATGATTCTATCCATTATTGCTGTAAAAGTAAAAAACTACCAATTTGGAAAAATCTTTTTATTTTGCGTGTCTATGCAGTCAGAGGAATGTATACACTGAATTCCATGATTCTAGCTGCGGCCCTTTGGTTGGTACCATTTTTATCCCCCTTTTCCTATTTTACCCCCTAAAGAGTACGACTTTCTAAAATCTCTTTAATTTGCGTGTCTACGCAATCAGAGGAATGTATTTTATCCCTGTTTTCCCATTTTACCCCTTAAAAGGAAAAAACATTTAGTCAATTAGAGGAATATGCACACCGAATTTCGTGTTTCTAGCTGTTGTCGTTTAATATGTACCATTTTTATCCCTTTTTGCCCCATTCACCAGCTACGAAAAAAAAAAAACACTTTATGGTGCACGTTTTTATTATAGGGGGAATGCGCATACCCAATATCAAGTAAGTACAAGCAGACATATTTAAAAAATATGCTTAAATACTCTAAAATATTAGGGGTTATTATGGGTATTTTTAGTTCTTGTGAGGGAAATTTTTTGCCCTCTGGGCCGATTTCGCCCACTTTCAATCCCAACCGATCTACGACTATAAGACGCATTTATGGAATATTTGGACGCCCTAACTCCTTTTGTTTAGATGCTAGCGAGCTTTCAACAGACGGATACACTGCGGACAGATATGGCTAGATCGTCTTAAAATTTTATGACGATCAAGAATATATATACTTTATAGGGAACGACAAAGTTTGTATAACCCCATCCTGGAGGTGGAGGGTATAAAAAGTTTACTTGGAATAAGTACAATTTAACTAAACCTTAGGAAAATGTTAACCAATAATTCAAACAAAATATTTTGCTTCAGAGTATGCAAAACGCATATCAAAAATTATAACATGGAATAGTTCTTATCTCTTTCAAGTTACTTCTATCATAAAGAGTTGAGCTTGATCATCATGTCTGAAGCGAAGGATAGGTAGGCGCCTTCGCAGTGATTGTTTAGAATCATATTTGAAGTACTTAAGAAGAAAGTCTTGGCAAACAAACGAGAATAGCTTCGTAGACTACTATTCATGTATTTTTCTATATACACTGAAGTATTTTTTATAAGTTACATGAACTTTAAACTTTCTAAATGTAATTTTTTCCATACAAAAAATTTCTTCACTATTTTCTTTCTTAAAAGCAAGAAAATTTTCTTCCGAACAAATATGAAAATACTTGAGTATACGTTTTTAAGCAAGTTTTTACAAGACCCAAAAAATGTTTTCAAGTAAATTTACTACCTTGTTTTTAGTAAATGTAAAATTTCTTCTGGCTTCGAAATAAAGAAACTGTACTCATATCTGTTTAATTTTCCTTCTGGTAAGGAAATTTTAACTAAACTGGAGTACAATTTTTAAACTAAATTGGAGTATGGAGTTTACTCAGATGCCATCTGAGTGTAGGATAACCGGACTTTGTGAAAATTGGGGTTAATGTTTTTTTCTGTTATTTTATATTCCGTATCTCAATCTGTGTTGAACCGTTTTGACAATAAAATTTTCGGAATTCTCATAACTTATCCACAATACATAATATGGAAACCAAAATTTGAAAAATTATATATAATTATATATCTGTGTTATAATTATTTTGTTTAGAAGTAAATGACAATAAGGGTAATTAACGCTTTACAGACGAAATCACGTATAACGACATCGGTTATAACGATGAAGGTTCCAAGTTCCGAAAATGTCATAATGGTTATAACGACCGAAACACGCCGCACCCTGGAATGTCGTCATAGCGATTTCAAATATCATAATCTGAGTTAATCGTGTTATTATTACAAATTTTATTCGCTTCGATCTACTGTCCGACTCTTTATTTTCGAAAGTGTTTATTCTGTTGCTGACAATTTTGTGGTTTTGCCAGGTCGACAGTCTGTCTACTGTTGATATTTATTTACACTGTGCCTCAATAACCTGTCATCGCCCAGTGTGTTTTTTCAGTTTATTTTCCTGTTTGAAATATGTATGTATATGCAGCGACCATTTCCGGCGAGATTTTATGGTACTTCAATTCCATTCTATTGTGGTTTTTATAGTAAGTATCGTGTATGAATATGGAAGTGGATTAATTATTTGATCATAATTCTATTAATTTTAACACAAATCCATTGTGATATAATATTTGTCTAAATGTTATTTTAAATTTGGCATTTGAAATGGAGATTTGTTGTTTGTGAGCGGTGGCTTATCGCGGAAAAGAAAAAGGAGTGTTGTTTTTAACCACTCGTCAGCCATGTTTTGAAATAGATGAAAATAGATTCAGCGATGTTAGATACTTGACGCGTAAGAGCTGGAATTAGAAGGGAAGATTTTGAATTAATTATTTTTGTCAACTATTTTAAGGCAATAAGGTAAAAATGATATCTATATAACATAAAAATATAACATATGGCTCATTCCATGTCAAACCGAAAAAAAAAGTTTTCATGATTTCGATTTTTCTGAAAATCTCCAGAAATATTCCTTGTGAAAAATTTTACACGCGTCTTAGGAAAACGTCTTAGAGTTTTATTTGCTGAGATTTAGACATTCGACAAAAAATTAAAATCCAGCATAAGTGTATATTCAAAACCTTGTATTTTAAAGTTCTATATTTTATTTGAAAGATATTCAGAAATGAATACATTCTGGTTTCATTGTACAAACATTATATTTAATTCCAAAACGCAAACGAGAAAAAAATTATTATTGAAATCATATTTGGTATGTTCGTGTCGAATTATTATCTTCTTGAAAAAAAACTTATACAGAACAATAGTTTTCGATAAATCAAATTGTTTAATTAAAATAAGTAAGAAAGGCTAAAGTCGGACGGAGCCGACTATATGATAGTTGGGAAGGATTTTTGATGTATGTGTTTGACAAAAAATTTTAAATCGGAAAGGACATTTGTATGGGGGTATATTTAAACCTGGAACGATGTGACCCGCTTTTATCATGTATGTTTATAGGAGAAATATAATATGTAAGGTTTGGCCAAAATCTGTTAAACATTTGGGAGCAACATTTGTATTGGCGCTATATCTAAATCTGAACCGATCTTACCCACTTTCACCATAGGTGTTTTTAGTTTGATTATAAGATGTTGTGCCAATTTTAAAGGAAATCGGGTACTAGCGCGGAAATAGTCAAATCGGGAGCGACATTTGTATGGGGGCTATATATAAATCTGAACCGATCTAACCCGCTTTCGCCACCGGAATTTCTAGTTAGATTATAAGACGTTGTGCCAAATTTAATGAATTTCGGTTTCAATATATGGTTTTAGAGCGGAAAACGTGAAATCGGGAACTTCTTTTATATGGGGGCTATATCTATATCTGAACCGATATTACCCACTTTCAGCATAGATGTTTCTAGTTAGATTATAAGATGTTGTGAAGAATTTAAAGAAAATCGGGTACAATATGTGGTCTCTAGGGCGGAAAAAGTCAAATCGCGAGCGACATTTGTATGGGGGCTATATCTAAATCTGAACCGATTTGCCTCAAATTAATAGCGTTCGTCCTTGGTCCACAAAACTTAATTGTGTCAATTGCGACCTGTAAATTGATTACAACAATAGATGGACAGACGGACATTGTTAAATCGACTCAGAAAGTGATTCTAAGCCGATCTGTTTAATAAGCGATGAGTCTAACTCGTTTCCTTTTGGGTGTTACAAACAAATACACAAAGGCATAATACTCTCGTGGAGTGTATAAAAACGACATCAGCTCTGAAAACCAAACCACAAAACGAGAACTGAACGCAAAGAGTCACTTAAGTTTAAATAATACCGGTTTCAATCATTTTTTGGAATACGTTCCATAAGACGGATGTGCAGGCAAGCGCGATTGCGGGTCGTTTTTAGCTGATGAATTGATCTTCACATACTTTTAGCTACTGCCTTAAAAAGCAGAACTCTTCAGTTGATTTTCAGAAATTCCACTTGAAATTCAGATCAATTCATTTGATTTTCTGAAATTTTAATATGAAATTCAGAACTCGTTGTTTAAAATTCGGAACTTTTCATTTAGAATTAGTTAACAAATGAAATTCAGATAGTACTTCCCTGCTTGGTATTCAACCAAGCGAAAGTTACAAAACCAAGTTACAAAAACGAGAGAACATCAATGTCGCATATTTACAGAAATTACATAATTCTTTCATTGTAGAGCAATCGTACGGGACTGATATGTAGTGTATGAGGACATAAGTGACCCCAAATTACAATATCATGGTTGTGGAGCTTCTGAATTTTCAGGGAAGGTTCTGAATTTCAATTGATGTCATCTGAATTTAATTTTCTTTCTAAATTTCAAATGGAATTTCTGAATATCAATTGATGAGTTCTGAATTTGAAATGGAATTTCAGCAAATCAATTAATGTTTCTGAATTACACTTGGAAATGGTGTAGATAAATTTTAACCCGTAATTGCATTTATCGAATGATCCCCTATGATTTTATATTTACTCCAGATTTTGTGGTCGTTGTACAGACTACACACATGGAATATGTGCAAGATTAGCACACCCATTTTGGCACCTCACACACAAATGTCTAAGCAGTGTTAAATTGCAACGTACGTAGCTCCTATATTGCAGATATGAGTCATTCCATGTCAAACCGGACGACGAATTATTTTTCTTAAAAAATATTTTACATTTTCAACGATTTCTATTTGCAGTTATACGCGTTAGAATTGTAAATCCTGCTGACACGAATCTTTGATTTAACCTGTATTTTGCAATTTTAAAGTCATAAACTTTAATCCTATTGAATAATTTTAAAGAATAATAATTCGAAAATGGTTTCAATTTGGACCCTAATGGTTAGGGAATGCCTAAGATTGGTTCAAGCGACTGATTGTTTTTTAATTTGTATCTATATTTTTACGTTTGCAAAACAAATGTATTATTTGTTATTACATTTTTTATTTCCGACTTTGTTGTCCATATTGTACAATGTGCGCAACGATAAGGCCCGGTTACCTACTATGATTTTGTGCAATAAAGTCGAATATTTAATACAAATTATGTTGCCAATAATGAGTTAGGTGCAAATGACACCTCCATAAACTGCCACAAAATATTGCCGTACGTGTAGGAGAGTGGTTCGTTAATTTTGTGAGTATGTACATTAAGGCGCCCCGGTTTTTATGCAGGAGAAAACCGTTAATGTTGTTCACAACAGTAATACAACTTTGATGTTTTGAAAACCACTCCAACGCACAGTGGTTCCAAATCGATTTTTATGGAATAATGTATGTTTCTTTTGAACGGAAAATATATATACATATATATAAACGAGTTGCGTTACTGACCGAATGACTGACTGACTTATCATTGCCCAGCGCCCAGACCAAACGGCTGAAGGGTCATGAAGTTTTCAGGATAGTCCCCAAATATGACGTAGACGCCGACTAAGAAAGCGTATTACGAAACTGGTACCTTCGACCTGACTAAACGGCAGCAGCTAGAAACATGAAATTCGGCGAGTGCACTTACCATGCAGACCAGCTATAAAAAGGGATTTTTTGAAATTTGTACTTTTAAGGGAGAAAAGTGGCAAAAAGGGATAAAAATGGTACCAATTTAAGTAATGCAGCTATATTCGTGAAAATCGGTATTTACAACGTAGACTTGCAACATAAATGGATTTTTCGAAATTTGTACTTTTAAGGGGTGAGCGGGACAAAAAGGGATAAAAATGGTACAAACTAAAGTATTACAGCTAGAAATTCGGTGCGTAAATTCCTCTCACCGCATAGAAGCGCAATATAAATGCATTTTTGTACTTTTAAGGGCCGGGCGGGACAAAAATGGTACCAACAAAAGTATTGCAGCTTGAGTCGTGTATTTTAGTATGCATATTTCTCTGACCACGTAGAAGTGCAGTAAAATTGTATTTTTTGAAATTATGTACTTTTAAGTGTGCGCGGGACAAAGGGATACAAATTGTGTACAGTCGTTTAATTGCGTAAATGCGGAACATAAATGGATATTTCAAAATGTATACTTATAAGGAGTATGCGGGATGAAAAGGGATAAACGTGGTACAAAATAAAGTACATGCTTTTAGGGTAGAAGCGAGAACATATAGTGATTTTTCCAAATGTATACGTTTTGGGAAAGAGATGCAAAAAGTTATAAAATGGCCGGCTGCATTTAGAAACGTGAGATCGAGGTACAAAAGGCTCTGCGGTTGTAATTTTTTGTTCGAAACTGGATAGAAAATGATACATACGAAGAGAGTTCAGCTAAAATATTGCAATGCGACAAGCACATTAGTATGACCATGTATGAGCGCTATCTAAAGAAAATTAAATAAATACTATCCAAAAACAGAGATTGATGAAACTTATAACAAATAACTGGATTTGCGTGCAAAGTAGCGGGCACTGCTAGTTTCTTCACGAAATTTCATATGCGTAAGCCAGGGCGTTTTTCATATTTTCAAAATTATGGATTACTGGTGGGTATGGGGTTATCTCTGTCATATGAAATTTTGAAACGACTGCCAAAAGCTCAATTATGTACCGATTGCACAGCTATTTGGCACAGTTATATTCCTACAAAAAAATGTGCTTACTCAGTGTGTGCGTCCATTACATTAATAGATATTTAAGTTACAAGAAAAATGTCATATTTTTAGGTGAGGTAGATTTCATATTTTTAATGTTGCGATTTTCAAACTATTTATGCTCTTATAAAATTCTATTTAAACTAGTGCACATGTATTTCTTCAGTAAGAAGCTATACATTTCTTAAAACAAAACACCCAAAAAAGGTTCACATTCTATCCTCATTTCTGACATCTTGATTTTTGGTTATATTCTAATTTAAGGTAAGAGTTTAGGTTGTTGTTGAAATATTAATTATGTTTTTTTTTTTAATATTAATTATATATATTATTATGTGTTCACAAGGTGTTCACTGGTTTTCAAATCATTAAAAAGTAGGAGAAAGTTTTTGAAACCGAACACTTTTTATGTTGTCAATTTTTGGAGCCTTATTTTAGATGTGAACAATTTGCTATTTTTTTCGAACCCTGTTTAATGTACCCAAACGCGTACAGAAAATTATAATTCGTTCTAATTTATTTACATACAAGCAAGTTTGTTTGTGTCGACGTTAATTGTACACATGCATAATTGCATAATTAACATAAACTAAAATGCATTTTGTCTACAGAAGCAGAAGATTCTCGTATTCATTGTATTAACTATCGACCACCACCATCATCATATAAACGGATAATTTATAGTTGATGCTCGCACTTGGACTTGGACTACGACGATACGTTTCCGGGTTTGTCAGCCGCCTGCTGATAGCAAAGACTTTCTGCAACAGCACTGCACAGCTCAGGCAGGCAATGGGCACCGAGTATCGAGCATCCAGAAGTGGCGAGTGATGCTTCATTTTATATGCAAATACAAAATGTATGTAAATTAATGCTGCAATTTGTGTATGCAAATATGTTGCACTTAAGAGATATTAGCAGTAGTCATGGGTGCATTCTTCTTCACAATAAATTGCTACTGACACCGCCACTGCCACTGGCAGCTACTATTGTGGTCGCCTGCCCCGCAGCACACAACCAAGCTGCGCACAGTGGTCAACAAATTTGTCAGTTATTTTTTATGCAAAGAAGGCATACAGTCATCAGCTCAGTTATACAAACAATTATCCAAATAATGAAAAAACATGATTTACTAAAATACAGATTAGACAACAAATACGAACCAAATAAACGAATATTTGATGTCATTATTACGGTGTCCATCCAACCCGCTTTTTTATGCCTAGTCCCACTTTTTCCACCCTGCATAAAACCCATTTTTTTCCAAATGTCCCGCTTTTTCGTTTCAAATTATTTTTGATACGTTATCGATTAAAAATTGACAAAAGTACACAATTTACAAAAAATTTAATTAATTGGCCTTATTCTAAGTGTTGGCTCTAGTTTAAACTATACTTTGATAAAATTTAACAATTGATTTATTGATCAATCGATTAATTTAAAACAATCAGAGGAGCCTGAAGTTCATGGTTCTAGATAGAACCGATTGATTGGTACCATCTGCGCTCTTTTCCCATAGTTACGCTAAAAGTACGAATTTGGAAATTTTTTGTTTGGCACACCCACAAAGTCAGTCAGTTAGAAATATTTTAAGCTCAGTCATTTTAATACATTATATAGCATAGTTTTCTACAAAATACCGGCAAATCCCGCTTTTAGTATTAATAAATCCCGATTTTTGTCCAATAAGAGATGATCGCTTTAGTTATTACAACTAAATTTTATGAGATAAATAAATATACGAGTCAGATCCACAATTTTTTGTGAGCAAAGTACAGGGGCCTAATTCAGTCATTCGACTTGTTGTAAACTACTATCATAATGGGTTTGCAGTTGGTTTCGTTTGTATTTCGACAAAAACTATTTGGTAACAATTGACATAGTCGATATCAAATCAACAAATCACTTTGGATCAAATTTATACTATATACACAAAAACCTATTGCAATAGTAGAGGGTGGCTGATAAAGGTTGCTACATTAAAAGACTCGAAAACTTTTTAATTCATATAAATAATTGTATCTTTAGTCATTTGAAAACTACTAACTAACTACTATTATCTTTTTAATGGCATATAAAAATAATATGATTTAAACGACCTCAACGCTCTATGACGCATATAAAGAGTGATTTTTTTGAGGTTAGGATTTTCATGCATTAGTATTTGACAGATCACGTGGGATTTCAGACATGGTGTCAAAGAGAAAGATGCTCAGTATGCTTTGACATTTCATCATGAATCGTCTTACAAACGAACAACGCTTGCAAATTATTGAATTTTATTATAAAAATGCGTGCTCTGTTAAGAAAGTTCATTGCGCGCTTCCATTTTATGGTCAGTTTAATCGACCCACTGAAGCGGCTATTCGGGCTATTGTGACTAAATTTCGCACCCAATTTACATTGTTGGACATTAAACCACCAACACGCTTACGTAGAGTGCGAACTGAAGAAAATATCGCAGCTGTATCGGCCAGTGTTAATGATGACCACCAATTTTCGATTCGTCGCCGTTCGCACCAATTGGGTCTCTGTTACTCAAAAACGTGGAAATGCCAAAATTGGACTAAGCGGATGGACCACCTAAGACGCAGCCGCGGTCAACATTTAAATGAAATTATCTTCAAAAAGTAAATGTCATGGACCAATCTAACGTTTCAAATAAAGAACCGATGAGATTTTGCAAATTTTATGCGTTTTTTTTTTTTTTTTAAAGTTATCAAGCTCTTAAAAAATCACCCTTTATTAAAACCTGAAACGATCTGCTTTGCCTAATTTTAAAAACATCGGTTTCTAGAGCGAAAAATGTCAATTCGAGAGCGAAATTTATATCAGAGCTGTGTCTAGATCAGAACCGATCTAACTCACTTTCATCATAGATATTTCTAGTTTAATTATATGGTACTGTGCAACATTTGAAGCAAATTGAGTAAAATATGTGGTTTGTAGAGTAGAAAAAGTCAAATCGGGAGAGACATTTTTATGGCGGCTATATCTAAATCTTAACCGAACAATGCATCTTATTACTTATTACTGGAGCTGGATGCAGATCTGTTTTATGTATTATCTGTGGATTGTATTACCTAGATTAGATTACGTTAAATCCCAGAGGACATTTTTATACCCTCAACCAGTACGTTTTTTCAATGTGTCTACTTATATTTACTTGATATTGGATATGCACATTCCCTTATAGCAGAAACGTGCACCATAAAGTGGTTCTTATTCGTAGGGGGTGAAATGGGATAAAAAGGGATACAAATGGTACCTATCAAACGTCAACAGCTAGAAACACGAAATTCAGTGTTTACATTCCTTTAATTGAGTAGATACAGAATATAAATGTATTTTTTTCATATTCGTACTTTTAAGGGATGAAATGAGAATAGTGGGATAGAAATGGTTCCAACCTAATTCGGTGCTTGCATTCATCTGACTATATAGACTCGCAAAATAAAAAAAATCAAATTCGTATTTCTTCTACTTTTGCTTTTACGGTAAAAATGGGTATAATCATGAAATTGGGTTACCTTGCACTGTATACGTGAGAGATAATGGATTTTCAAAATTTTTACTTTTGGAATTAAAATAGGATGGAAATACAATCAACCAAATAGCTGTACTTGACTTGAAGTATTATTTTTATATACATATATAGTACAAACATATTGATAGCCCTGCCTTATAATTAAAATTTTATATTTATTTATAAAATTTGTATCCCTCTAGTGGGTATAGAAATTGTTTTCCGATTCGCATTCTGTATGCAAATCGAAAGCCTTATCTCAGCGAATTCACTAATGCAAAATCTATTCAAGTACCTATATGGGAAGCGCCGTAAAAGTTACTGTGGCGTAGAATAATTTGCTCCGGGCGTGTTTGAGAATTTCATTTAATATAATTAAATGTACACACCGTTTTTACAGCAGTAAACATAAAACTGTTTTTGTGTTACCGCAAATTGACTTTTTTCTGTTTTTTATACCCTACACCACAGGGTATATTGACTTTGTGCATTTGTTTGTAACACCAAAAAGGAAACGAGATAGACTCATCGTTTACTCATCGATTTAGTAATGTCCGTCCGTCCGTCTGTCCATCTATTCTTGTAATCAAAGTACAGGTCGCAATTGTCGTTTGAATTAATGAAACTTTGCACAACTAAGTTTTCTGGGATGAGGACGAACGCTATTTAATTTGAAGAAAATCGGTTCAGATTTAGATATAGCTCCCATACAAAATTTACTCCCGGTTTTTCTCTTTCCGCTCTAGAAATCACTTATTTCAACAGATTTTCTTCCAATTTGGCAAAACGCCATATATTTCAACTAAAAACAGCTGTGGTAAAAATCGGCCATATCGGTTCAGATTTATATATAGCTTCCATATAAATGTCTCCCCCGATTTGATTCTTCCCGCTCCATAAATCACATATTTTACAGATTTTCATCAAATTTAGCAAAACAACTTATATTTCAACTAGAAACAGCTCTGGTGAAAATTGGCCAGATCGGTTCAGATACATATATATAGCTCCAATATAAATTTCGCCACCGAAATTTTTTCCGCTCTATAAGTAGCATATTTGAACGGTTTTTCTTCTAATTCGGCACATTAGAAAATTTTTCAAATAGAAACATCTATGGCGAAAGTCAGTCACATCGGTTCAGATTTATATATAACTCCCATATAAGTGACTACCGATTTGAATCTTTCCGCTCAAGAAACCACATATTTAACAGATTTCCATCAAATTTGGTAAAACGTCTAGAAAACCTATGCTAAAAATGGGTCAGATCGGATCAGATTTATATATAGCTCCCATTTACATTTACATTTTCATACAAATACGGATAGATATATGAAATTTATAGTAAAGGGTGTTTTTTATTGGGGTATAGAACTTTAAGTTGGCATCACTTTTTTAACTGGCGGCCATTTTGTCAGCTGTCAAGTGATTAATATTTAGTTTGGTTTGCCATTTCATCATGAACAGGTTGACAAAAGAACAACGCTTGCAAATCGTGCAAATTTATTTCGAAAGTAATGGTTCAGTTCGCGAAGTTCACCGCAAGCTCCGTCCATTTTATGGTCGACATAATCGTCCATCAGAGCAATTAATTCGATGAGCGCATAATTTCGCGGAATGGACCTGTCAATTGGCCACCAAGATCGTGTGATTTGACACCATTGGATTATTTTCTTTGGGGATATGTGAAGTCGCTCGTCTACGCCAACAAACCAAAAACGTTAGGGGACTTGGAAGCCAACATTCGTGGCGTGGTTGAAAATTGGACCTGTAGAATTGGCTATATTCGAGCCAGCCGCGGCGGCCACATGCCCGAAATCATATTTAAACATTAATGGCATAAAATTATCCTTCCAATAAAGCCAAATCGATGGGCATTAAAACGATTTTCTTGTGTTTTATTTCAATTCGAAGTTCTATACCTCAATAAAAAACACCCTTTATATTCTCCTCATCATCACCCGCTTCAAATGCAACGGCCTTTGTATTCCCTACTACATAGGGTAACTAGGTGTAGGGTATCTTAGAGTCGGCTACGCCCGACTTTAACCTTCCTTACATGTTTTTTAGGTTTTCTGCTGAATTTTATCATTTCCTATAGCTTGTGATGTAGGTATTTTCTATCGGCAGTGGCGATTTCCAAGAAACTATTCTTAAGAGGTGATGAATTTGTCACTGTCACATTCGTAAGAAATCTATATATATAAAAGAATTGCGTGCGGACCAAACGGCTAAAGCTAGAACCATGAAATTTGGTGTTTACATTTCTCTTACATTGTAGAGGTGTAATAAGACGGGATTTTTCGAAATTCGTTTTTAAGGGAATAAATAGTACCACCGAAAAAGTGGTATTTGCAAAATTCGTACTTTTGGGGGGTAAAATGGGGCAAAAAGGCACAAAAATTGTACCAACAATACGGCTGAAGCTAGAATCATGATATTTGGTGTGCACATTTCTCTTACAGCGTAGAGATTAGATTTGAAGGGATTTTTGGTAACTCGTACTTTTAAAGGGTAAAAGAGGTCTGCCCAGAATCTTGAAATTTGGTACAAAAATTCCTCTTATAGCTTCAACGCGCCCAAGAAAATATTTTTCAAAATTCGTACTTTGGGGGACGGGGGGGTGAAATCGGGTAAAAACGCAATAAAATGGATGGAGCTAAAATGGATACAAGCGCAAAATGAAGAAATTTTCGAAATTCCTTCTTTTAAAGGGTAAACGGGAAAAGGGGGATAAAAATGGTACCAACAACACGGCCGACGGTACAATCATGAAATTCTGTGTGTATATTCATCATACAGCGTAGATGATTGATAATAAGGAATTTTCCGAATTTTGTACTTTTAAGGCATTAAGTGGGATAAAACTTGTCCACAGCCCAAACTATCAATCAAACAGACGGAGCGTGTAAAACCCCTCAAAAGTCTTACAAACGCAAAATGCAAGAATTTTTCGAAATTCGTACTTTTAATGGGCAAGCAAGAAAAAGGGGATACAAAAGGTACCAACAACACGACTGATGCTACAATCATGAAATTCGGTGCGTATGTCTTACGGCTTACGTGATAACAAAGAATTTCCCGAAATGTGTACCTTCAAGGGATTAAATTTGTTTGAGAGGTATCAGTAGGTACCAATCGCCTATATTCATGTGTGCAGCATATATGAAAATATTGGCAAAGATCAAATTTCACAGTATTTCCAACATCGTATAGTATCATCGTATAGAAGTTTAATTTTATGTATCTAATGGTATTTTGTGTGGGAGGAACAAGAGGGGCGGGACAAAATCCTCCATATTTCGTACGCTCAAAGAGATTATAAAAACAGTTTTAAAATATAAAACTATAACTGGTTCCGAATATTTTACTAGGAATGTGGACTATATGTGTAGAGGTACCATAAGAGGTATATCAATTCCATCCATCTCCAAATTTAATCTAAGTCTGGGGAAAGTAAAAAGGCGTTAAATTCGGGCTTATATACCCTCTCTCATGGATTGCATTCCAGAAAAGAGGGTGTCGACTTCACGTACGTGCAATAAAATATTAGGAATATTATGATTTTTTTGTAATAGAGATATATATTAGTTAAATAAATTGTGATGTTTTTATTATAATTTTGTATTATCTTATATTTTAAAATGAAAATCCAAGTACGCAATATTGTTGTGTGACGTCTCCTATATTGCTGATTTTGAGACATTCAAAAATATATTTAGTCGTTTTTATACCCTCCAACTTTGGATGGAATTTTTTCCCTAACAACGGCTGAAAATTTCTGATTTATATGCCCTTGTTGCGTACATTCCTCTTGTAGCGTGAATGCGCTAAAAGGTAAATAAAGTTTTTGCGGACGAAATGGGACAAAAAGGGATAAAAATCGTACCAATGATACGACAACAGCTAGAATCATGAAAATCTGTGCGTAGACACGCAAAATAAGACTACTTTTCCAAATTCGTGCCTTTACGGGCGAAATGAAAAAATAATAAAGCCAAGTCAACGACTGTAGCTAGAAACATGCACACTGTGGACGCGAAACATATTGGATCTGTAAAATTAGTACTTTTCCTATCAAAATGATACGGACATTTGGAATCAAGAAATTGCAAATGGGGAAATCGGCCCTAAGGAAAAATGTTTCTCCGCAATGACGACTGACAATACACCACACTTGATTACACTTATATTACATTTGTATATATCAGAGGACTAGTAATCTTATAATAATGATGCATCACTATTTATTTAAAACAGTGCGCATAAATGTGCTCTATAGTTCACAATCTCAATTTTGCTAATATGGTTCTGCATTTCTATGTAATGTCACCAGCCTCTAATCTGCCGGTAATACTGTTGAATGTACTCAGTGGTGGAAATTGAAATTGTGGACGTTTGTCGGTTACCAAAAAATGTTTAAGTGGTAATTTTGAAACTATAACGTATCGACAATAAAGTGAAACGAAAAAGTGGGACTTTTAAAAAAAGCGAGATAATGCGGAATGAAAAATTTGAGCGGGATTAGGTATCAAAAATCGGTATAATCTCGCAAAATGATATGGACCTTGTTTTGAAATAGAGCCTGTAATAGCGTAATATTTAAAACATCCAGATTTGAAATTCAGATCCAAAAATCGTAAAAAGATCCAAATTGCAAAAATCGTGATTCTAGACACCCGTAGTCTATTCGACTGCTTGCAATTTTTCGTCTGGGAACTGAAGAACTGGCCAAAAACTTATTCGTTTCCTATGATAAATGTTCGAGAAAATTGAAAAATATATGTAATTGTTTATACCCTGCACCATCAGGATGGGGGTATACTAACTTTGTCGTTCCGCTTGTAACACCTTGAAATATCGACCTGAGACCCTATAATGTATATATATTCCTGATCGTCATAAAATTCTACGACGATCTAGAAACGTCGACTAACTAGAATGATGAAATTCGGTGTGTACATCCCTCTTACTGTGTAGACACGTAAAATAAAGAGATTTTAGAAAGTCGTACTCCAAAGGGGGTAAAATAGGAGAAAGGGGATAAAAATGGTACCAACCAAATGGCCGCAGCTAGAATCATGGAATTCGGCGTATACATTCCTTTGACCGCATAGATTCCAAATTCGTACTTTTTACTTTTACAGTAAAAATTGGATGAATCGTGAAGTTAGGTTATTTTGCTCTATGTACGTGCATATTATATATATATATATATATATATATATATATATATATATATATATATAAAGGGTGTTTTTTATTGAGGTATAGAACTTCGAATTGAAATAAAACACAAGAAAATCGTTTTAATGTCCATCAATTTGGCTTTATTGGAAGGATAATTTTATGCCATTAATGTTTAAATATGATTTCGGTCATGTGGCCGCCGCGGCTGGCGGCAACCACTCCAATTGCTGTGCACGGTGGCGAATCGATTCATTCGGGTCCTCTTCAACACTTTGCTCTACAGCGGCAATTGTTTCTTCGGTGCGCACTGTTCGACGTCTCTGCGGATGCGTATTATCACATAGAGTAAACGCAGTGCGAAAACGATCCATGGTTAACCGAATTAATTGCTCTGATGGACGATTATGTCGACCATAAAATGGACGGAGCTTGCGGTGAACTTCGCGAACTGAACCATTACTTTCGAAATAAATTTGCACGATTTGCAAGCGTTGTTCTTTTGTAACCTGTTCATGATGAAATGGCAAACCAAACTAAATATTAATCACTTGACAGCTGACAAAATGGCCGCCAGTTAAAAAAGTGATGCCAACTTAAAGTTCTATACCCCAATAAAAAACACCCTATATATATATATATATGGTGGGTATATATGATTTTTTCAATTTAAATCAGTTAGACTTTGCTTCCAACCACTGTGCAGTGCATTATCACTTAGTCACATGTTGATTCTGTTATGAGTTTAGTATGCATTCATTATACTCAATAAGTATAATTATACTAATAATCATGCAGTTGTATGCATTTAAACAGCACTAAATAACTTAGTCGCATCTTTCGTTTTGGCTCCAACTTTATGAGAATTGATTGAACGAACTGATTTACTTCACTCTTTATGAACGAGATGAAATGCTCTCTATATTACACCATGTGAATTACATGCGAGACTACTTACTCGGTTTTTAATTTCTGATCTTTTCTACTTTTATGTTTATGGAATGTAATTCCAAGAAATAATGCGGCTCAACAAATCGACTAATTGAGTATACCGATCGGCTTAGAACCATTTGCTAAGTCTATCCATCTAAAGCTTATGTGTAAAGTACATGTCGCAATTTTTGTCCGATCGTGGTGAAATTTGGCATAAGTATTTTTTTGGGCTTAGAACAGGGACGGTCGTGAAAGTGAACTATAAGGGTTATTGTTTTGGTATAGTCCCCATAGAAATGGACCCCAATTCTCAATATTACCACTCAAGAACCCACATCTTACTTGGAATTTTGATCAACTTTTTAGATCATGTTATATTTACTACCAACAATTAACATGAATGTTAATTAAATGGGTTTATATTCTGAACTCCGCCTAGCATGGTGGGTTTCAGGCAACGGGACAACACTATCCTGAGTAAAATAAACGCGTTCCTCATGCATCATCGGAGGTTGTTTGCTGGCCTTATAAGCCGAAACACAACTAGTAAATCAAAAAAAAATTTTTTTTCAAATCCATGCTTTATGCAAGCAGAATTCTATTGGGCCTAGAAATTCTTTTTTAGTTATCTTTTGTAGAAGGAAAAATTACTGCGTTATCAGGAGCAGAAATAATAGATTTTTAATTTGTGGTTTGTATGGGAGGTACCACGCCCACTTTTGCATTACCGCCCATTTTAGGCGCAACTACGCACATTGATGCTAGATGCACTTACACAAAATTTTAGCACTATACGAGTCATAGAACTGACACTATTCGATAATATGTTTTAACTTCGTATGGGAGGTGGTACGCCCACTATTCCAATACCGCCCATTTTTGGCAGAACTACGCACATTGATGGTAGATGCACTTACACAAAATTTCAGCACTCTAGGTGTCATAGAACTGACAATATTCAATAATAGGTTTTAACTTCGTATGGGAGGTGCCACACCCACTTTTCCAATACCGCCCATTTTTGGCACAACTATGCACATTGATGCTAGATGCACTTACACAAAATTACAGCACTCTAGGTGTCATAGAACTGACTATATTCAATAATAGGTTTTAACTTCGTATGGGAGGTGCCACGCCCACTTTTCCAATACCGCCCATTTCTGGCACAACTATGCGAACTGATGCTAGATGCACTTACACAAAATGTCAGCACTCTAGGTGTCATAGAACTGACAATATTCAATAATAGGTTTTAACTTCGTATGGGAGGTGCCACGCCCACTTTTCCAATACCGCCCCTTTTTGGCACAACTATGCGAATTGATGCTAGATGCACTTACACAAAATTTCAGCACTCTAGGTGTCATAGAACTGACAATATTCAATAATAGGTTTTAACTTCGTATGGGAGATGCCACGCCCACTTTTCCAATACCGCCCATTTTTGGCACAACTATGCGAATTGATGCTAGATGCACTTACACAAAATTTCAGCACTCTAGGTGTCATAGAACTGACAATATTCAATAATAGGTTTTAACTTCGTATGGGAGATGCCACGCCCACTTTTCCAATACCGCCCATTTTTGGCACAACTATGCGAATTGATGCTAGATGCACTTACACAAAATTTCAGCACTCTAGGTGTCATAGAACTGACAATATTCAATAATAGGTTTTAACTTCGTATGGGAGGTGCCACACCCACTTTTCCAATACCGCCCATTTTTGGCACAACTATGCACATTGATGCTAGATGCACTTACACAAAATTACAGCACTCTAGGTGTCATAGAACTGACTATATTCAATAATAGGTTTTAACTTCGTATGGGAGGTGCCACGCCCACTTTTCCAATACCGCCCATTTCTGGCACAACTATGCGAACTGATGCTAGATGCACTTACACAAAATTTCAGCATTCTAGGTGTCATAGAACTGACAATATTCAATAATAGGTTTTAACTTCGTATGGGAGGTTCCACGCCCACTTTTCCAATACCGCCCATTTTTGGCACAGCTATGCACATTGATGCTAGATGCACTTACACAAAATTTCAGCACTCTAGGTGTCATAGAACTGACAATATTCAATAATAGGTTTTAACTTTGTATGGGAGGTGCCACGCCCCTTTGTCCAATTGGTCAAATTTTTCCATTTCCTTGTATTGTCATCGAAAATGATTAAGTGTGCAAAATTTGAGCAAAATTGGTTGAGAAAAAAGCTTTCAAAAATTGATTTCAAATTTTGTGGCACACAAACATATATAGAAAGTAACCTTATATAAAACATGGAAAAACCCCAATATCAACGATAGGATACAATTAAAATGAAATTGTCTGGATAATACAACACAACCTATCGAACAAGGGCAAGATTAGAAGATTAGATCACGGAACGTAAGGTCGCTGTCAGAAACATCACGCTCTGCGCAACTGCATACTTGAAATACTGCCGAAATGAATAGATTCGACTTGATTTCCTAGCAGTGAGTGAAGTCAAATGGATAGGAAAGCTGGGCACTACATCCGGTCACCATTTCACCTTCAGTGGTAACCCAAACTCACATACATATAAACGAAGTTGGTCTGTTGCTCAAGAACAACATGAAGAAAGCTCTAGTGGAGTACAAACCGATATCTGACTTAGAGATGGGCGCGACTCACGTGAATTGCCTGAATCACGAGATTCACGCGTGATCGTGAGCAAAATTTATTTTACTCACGTGAGCGTGCGTGAACGTGAGGATCGAAAAAATGTTCGTGCGTGAATGTGTCAAATTTCTGCGTGAGTCACGTGATTTTTTCGTGAGTAGCACACATTTGTTAATTCTTTTATTTTCATTTTATTCTGTTTAAAATGCGAAATTTTCCATTCAAAATAAAAGTAATAACATATATAAACATATATTTATTTCTACAGCAATGTGCTTCAATGCACGCAAAACTTCTATTTTTTCTGTGATTTTGTATACTACTTTAAAAATATGGATTTAAGTCAAACATCGCAAACGTAGAGCGATTTAAATAATATAATTTTCGGATTTGTTCGGCGTTACTCATTTCGATTTAGAATAGGAGAATAGGGGATTATGCATATATTATTTTCTTTGAGGAAATTGTTTGCGTGATTTATGTGAATCACGCGATCGTGAGTAACATTTATTTTACTCACGTGAGCGTGCGTAAACGTGAGGAACGAAAAAATCTTCGTGCGTGATTCAATTTTTTCCTTCGTGAACGTGAGTCAATAATCACTCACGCGCCCATCTCTAATCTGAATCACAGCCCGTTTTCGCTGATAACGCTATCAACGATTCCTTCTATGTACAACTGAACAGAGAAAGCAGAGTGCCATAAAAATTGTTAGATTTTACAGACAGAGAGTGGAAACGGCTCCCCTAGCATGTTAAGTAATTCGGAGCAACATTAGACTGTTAACAGTTCGTTTTTGTTAAAACGTTCAATTTAATTTATTTTTCCAATTGGTGATTTGATTTACTGCAATCAACATAGATTTGCTCATAGTTTTCTACTTGGAAAACCATTTGGCGGTAAACTACCACACCGTGACATACATAAATATATATGAGAGCCTCCAGATGACATTACACGTAACTCATTTTCCCTCCTTGGGAAATTCGTTGATAGAAAGAGATTGATGGTATACAGTTTCAAGTGTTGGATTTGGTCGAATTATCCGTAAAACTGGGGAAGTGAGTGTTATTGCGGATCCCAAGCAATTCTTTGCATAAGAGGAGTTTGTGTGTTCCTTGGGCGATTCTGATGTTTTGTTTAGAACTGCAATAAGAGTTTTGATTTAAAAACTGTGGACGTATTCGACCTCTGTCTTCGTTCAGCTTACAACGTACAACTGTATAGAAAATGTCTATACCATCCACTAGGTCATTATAAAGATATAATGCATGCAGTTTGTAACGCCCAAAAGGAAGCGAGATAGACTCATCGTTCAATATACCGTTTGAATTGTAGTTACACACAGAAAAATAGCATTCCTAAATCTGAGTAAAATTCGTACTCCAACTCAGTGCAACAATTTTACTCCAGTTCAGTAAAAATTTCCTTAAAAGTAGGAAAATAAAATAAGAATGAGAGAAGTTTCCTTCTTTCAAAGCCATAGTAAATAGTAAATTTTCTAGAAATAGGGTAGTAAATTTACTTGCAAACATTTCTTTGGATATAATAAAATTTCTTTTTCTCTCTCTTATTTTATGCCCAGCTCTTCATACATTTAAGTATTAATGAAGTTATAAAAAAACTTTAAATTGTTTACAAAAATCTTTATTTCTTAAATACTTCTTGTATTATTTCAAACTACCACCACGAAGGCGCCTATCTTGCCTTCACAGCAAATCTTGGTAATAGTTCAACTCTTTATGGCAGAGGCATGAAACTTTTGAGAAATATTTCATGTTGACATTTTTTGTATTAGTTTTGCATACTCTGACGCAAAATCATTTGCTTGAATTTTTTAGTTAAATTGACCTTATTCACTTTAAGTTCACTTTTTTCCTTGTGTTGAGTAAAATTTTCCTCAGTTAAAGTAAATATTTTAAATATATTTTTTAGGAAAAATTAAATTAATTTTACTTAGATTTACCAAATTGTACTTGGTTTGAGGAAAAACTTACTGCAATTTTCCTCAGTTTGGGTAAATATTTACTTGGTTTGAGGAAAATTGAACCAGATTCAAGTTCAATACATGTACTACATTCAAGGAAAAGTTTGAATTGGATATGAGGAAAAAATGATTTAAACCTATTTCCTCTAAATTTTGGTACAACGCCTTATGTTTCAACTAGAAACATATGTGCTTAAAGAAGGTAATATGGGTTCAGATTTATATATTGCTCCCATACAAACGTCACTCCCGATTTGATATAAGACTTTGCTTATTTGTTTAGATTTAAACTTTCCTTATTTGTTTCCATCTGTATAAGTTGAACGTTCCAAGATATTGCAATTACTGTAACTTTTAATACTATATTAGGATCTCCAGCTGCGGCAGTGTATCTGACATTGGGTTATTCTCTTTTTGCTGGGTTGGGTTACTGTTCACATGGCAGGAGTGCCCTTTAACATTTACGGTTTGTAATCAACACATCAATTTGCAATTATAAATAACATGCAATTTAATTAATTTAAGCTGTTTATGAAAGCCATAGATTTATTGAGTTGTTGGATGCTTAGGAGTGTCCAATGTAAATACTGCTCAATTGAACTATTTGAATTTCACATGCATCGCAATTTAATAGCATTATCACTTCCTCATCTTGATGTGAAGTATAACGTATCAAATTTGAAGTTGCTGCAATATTTTAGTGTGTTCATACCCTACACCACTTCGTGGACTAAGGTATTATAAGATAGTTTTCCGCCAAATGGTTGTAACACCAAGAAATAATCGAGCTAGAATCATACGGATCGGCTTATATTCACCAACTGAATCGATTTTACGACGTCTGTCTCTTCGTCTGCTGTCCATCTAACCTTGTTCGCACTACACAGGTCGCAATTGTTGTCCGATTGTCATGAAATTTGGCAGAAGTTAATTTTTGGCCAAGGACGATCGGTATTGAATTTGGAAGAAATCGGTTCAGATTTAGATATAGCCTTCATACAAATATCCCTATAATTTACACTAATTCTGCTATAGAATACAAATTTTACATTGGATCTAGACAACATTTTCAGGATCGTCTTATATTTGAACTAGAAACGTCTAATGGGAAAGAGGACAACATGGGTCTATGTTTTGATATAGCCCCCATACAAATGTACATCCGATTTACAATATTACTGCACTAAAATGCAAATTTTACATAGGATCTTGATCAAATTTCCCACACAATGTTACATTTAGACTAGAAACACCTCTTTTGAAAGCCAGCTATATAGGTCAATGTTTTGGTACAAATGGGACCCATTTTTATACACTCCACGAGAGTATTATGTGTTTGTGCATTTGTTTGTAACACCCAAAAGGAAGGGAGATAGACCCATTGTTAATTATACCGATCGACTTAGAATCACTTTTTGAATCGATTTAGCAATGTCCGTCTGTCTGTCTGTCTGTCCGTCCATCTATTCTTGTAATCACGATACAGGTCGCAATTGTAGACAGAACCAAATGAAACTTTGCACAACGAAGTTTTTCGGTATAAGGACGAACGCTGTTTAATTTGAAGAAAATCGGTTCAGATTTAGATATAGCCCCCATACGAATTTCACTCCCGATTTGACTCTTTTCACTTTACATACCAAATATTTTAACAGATTTTCTTCAAAATTTGCAAAACATCTTATATTTGAACTAGAAACACCTGTGGTAAAAATGTGTTAGATCGGTTCAGATTTATATATAGCTCCCATACAAATTTCGCTCCCGTTTTGACTCTTTTCACTCTAGATACCACATGTTTTAACAGATTTTGTTCAAAATTGGTAAAACATCTTATATGTGAACTAGAAACAGCTGTGGAAAAAATGTGTTAGATCGGTTCAGATTTATATATAGCTCCCATACAAATTTCGCTCCTAATTTCACTTTTTCCGCTCTAGAAACCACATATTGTAACAGATCCTCTTCAAATTAGGCGAAATATCTTATATTTGTTCTATAAACAGTCATGGTGCAAATGGGTCAGATCGGTTCAGATTTATATATATAGCTCCCACGCAAATTTCACTCCCGATTTCACTTTTTCCACTCTTTAAACCACATATTTTAACAGATCTTCTTCAAATCTTTCAAAATATCTTATTTTTCAACTAAAAACATCCATAGTGAAAATGGGTCAGAGCGGTTCAGATTTACATATAGTTCCAATACAAATATCGCTCCCAGATAGACTTTTTCCGCCCCAGAAACCACGAATTTTCACCGAATTTCTTCGAACTGAGCATAACACGTTATATTTGAACTGGAAGAACTTATTGTGAAAGTTAGTCACTTTATTCCATGTTTGGATATAGCCCCAATACAAATATTCTTCTCGATTTGACAAATTGGGTCAGGTCATATTAGCCTGTGATTAGGAAACATACAAAAATTCTTCCCGTTTTCACTTTTTACCGAGTTGAATTGTATTCGGATAGAAAGTGGAGTGTATCATATAGTCGGCCCCGCCCGACTTTAGCCTTTCCTTACTTGTTACTATTACCCCTCTAGGACCCACATTCCAGATTCGAATATATGGGTACATATTTTGGTATAATCCCATACAAATTGCGCTCTATAACCCACATCGTACATTGGATCTCGATACAATTTTGCAGATCATATTGTATATCAACAAAAACGCCGACAACAACAAAAATTAACAGAATATGTGCATTTTGTTAATTATTTGAAATCTGAATGCTGTATTAATATTTATATAAACAACATTGTTTTCTTTGTGATTCAAACTTACAAACTTACAGAGCCTATTAATGTAAGTCACCCTTAGTTGCATATGTTTTGGCCACCACTGTATGTTCCATACTTGGTATAACCCAAATGGCCCCCATTCTACTCTATTACAGCTCAAGAAACTACATCTTACATCGGATCTTGATAAAATTTTGCAGATCGTGCTAAGTATATATAGGCCCGTGTTTTGGAACAGGCGCCAAGAGTTGTTCATAAGATCAATGAAAGATTTCATAGTATTAAAAAATAATTCGTAAATATTATGAAATATGTCATAACCAATAAAATATTTGTGTTATGAAATGTCTTTATAAATATAATGAATGATTTCATAGTTTATATGAAATGTTTCATAACATACAACTACGCTTTTAATGAGTCGACTTTATTCGGTTTAATGCTAGCAATTCTCATTTGTGCTCTGTTAACTCTGACATAAGTATTTACCCTGCTTTTGGTCAAAAACATATTCATTGCAAAGGCTCTCGCAATGTGTGTGTGTTGATTGGTTAGTCAACAAGTCAGACCTTTTTTGCTTTTTTGTTTATATTGGAAACTTCAGTATAAATTATTACTTTTTATGAAACTCTTTCATAAAGTTAATGAAGTTTCTTCATAAAATCTATGAAAATTTTTATAATTCATATTATGAAAAATAATGAACATGAATGACAAAAGTTCATCGAATGAAAAACTGCATTTCATACTTTCTAAGAAATGTTTCATAAATTCTATAACACTTCATTGATTCATTGATTTGTGCTTTATGAAACATGCTTCATACATTTTATGAAGTGTTGCTTTGGCGACTTTTGATGGAAATTTTCACTGAGGTTAAGACAAAATCATAAATATTATGAAGATAGTTCTTTCAGTGTATTACCGCTGTATTATCTGTATTTGTCATTGGATCTTGATAAATTTTTCCAAATTATGTTATATTTACTTTACTCGGAATATCTGTCGGAAAATTGGATCAATTACCATATTCGTTAAATTTGACTTATAGTATTATACTGTATAATTTATATGAACTACAAAAAATTGCTCCCATGAAACTTCTGAGTTTAGTAATCAATGCGAGGTATATACGTATGGAGTGGTGTAGGGTATTATATAATCGGCCCCGCCCGACTTTAACATTTCCTTATTTGTTTTGTTCTATTGAAGTCATAAATCATACAAATGAATTTATTTAGGATTTAGAAATTAAAGGTCATATTTTCTGTTTTTTTTTTTTTAAGTCGCACAGTGCGCCAAATAGTGTTTTGGTCACGCTGTTACTGTATTGTCGACCGCGCTAGACTTTCGCACTTATTTAAAATACAGAAGAGTTTAATGGTAAATTCAAATTAAAGCATAGTTTCGAAGCTTTGTTTATTCAGATTTATCATCCTTCATACAGAATGATCCACGTTGTGTTTTGAGACAAGCACATCACAGAGTTAAAACATCCCCCCCCCCAAAAAAAAATATCCGAAAATAAAACATCAGTTTGTTCATACAGTATGTATATTTTATTATATGAATTTTTATTATTTGTTTGTTTTTAGTTGATTTATTCATATTTAGTTTTAGTTTGGTTTTTATGTTTGATATATAATTTTAGTTTTTGGTTTGTTTGTTTTTTATAGTTTTTTTATTATAATAATTATAATAGTTTGAATTTGAATTCTTTGTATCAAGTTGTTGTTGTGTTGCTTGGTTTTTGTATTTCGATTTAGAAGAGTTGTTCTTTCCTCATAATAACGGTATTAATATAATAATTGTTTTTTGTTTTATTTTTATGTTATACAATTTCAATAAAATGATCCCTACAATGTTTTTGTTTTTTTATATTTAGTTTATTTTGTAATAATTATTTCACTTTTCTCTTTAATATATAAATACTCATTTTTTGTTTGTTTAAAGTAATGTTACTAAAACACCTTCAAAGTGTTTAATGCCATATGGAGTTTTTGCGTTTTTGTTTTCTTTTAAATATGTTCTGGTTGTTGTTCATTATTTATTAATTTCTGCTAAATATAAATATTCAATATATATATTTTGTTTATAATTATTTAACTAAAATAAACAAAGATACGTTGAACACTAAAGCCATACAAAAAAATCATATTTCCATTAAATAATGGGGTCTCAATATTTTTCTTCTATTTTATGTTTGGGCGATAATTAATGCTATGCTATGGTTGTGTTTGGAAATTAGAACTATTTAAAATGGAGAAATAATACAGAGTTTGTAGCTATTGCTCAGTGGAGAAATGAATCAAGGTTTGGTAGCCATTAAGTGTAGAAGATACATAAAGAGGCTGTGAGGCTGCGATAGTGAGAATACAGTGAGTGAGTGTGTTGTAGCACAAGAGAAAATGTTTCTTCGGAAGATAGAGAGAGGGAAAGATAGAGTGAAACAGTATCAGATTATTTCTTTTAGTTAAGTTTTATTACTATTGACGAGTTTTGTTAGTTTTAATATCATTTTCTCAGTACTTTTTTATATATTTCAATAGATAAGTTATTTTTCGTTTCATTTTTAGTATGCTTAATATTTTTTCGACAATTTGTATCATATATATATCTATGTGTATATATAGTAACAAAAATGTTTCTTTATAATTTTTCTTCTACAAAATAATTGTTTTATTTTTTGTGGCGAGGCCTTCGCCCCATAATCATTACTACTTATAACAGATCCCTAAAGTTTGGTTTTTGGTTCAAATAAAAAACAACAAATAATAAAGTTAATACATTTTTACTAATTAAGAACACATATTTATTGATTTCATTGTACATTGTATTTGTAAGTATGTACGTACGAGTATGTTGTAACAAGTGAAAGTGTTTTCTTCGGGGAGCAGATTATTTTGATTTGAAAGAATTAGAAAATCATACAGCCGACGACGTAGCTGCTTAAATATTTCGCTAGAAGTACGATTTCGTATCTGTATGTATCAAGAGTACAGAATGCTCAAAGGGAATTAGCATAGAATAATTTTATTTAGAATTCGCCCTGAATTATATGTCTATGTCAATTCATTTCCATGTAAGCAAGCCATAAATCAGATATTAGCAAACTGGGCGGAGTAAACATCAAGGCGTTTTATAATTTAAATGGCAAAAAAAGGGAAAATACGTTTATAATATTGAGAAGTTAAACTGGTCTTTTTATTTGATTATTTTTGAATATCATCATGATGTCGAAGACTAGATTGCAATCTCTATATTTGGCAGCTTTTCATAGTGGCAACATTGATAAAACTACATAGAAAAACATCAATTGTCTTTCAGCAACACTAGTTGTCTTTTTGCGAGAGTTTATTGTATTGAGAAATCGAAGATTCTTTAGGGTGATGTCGAAGACTAGATTCCAAAATCTAAATTTGTTGGCCTGCGCCATAGATAAAACTACAACGAAAAACCGTAATTGACTTTCAATTTTTTCTATTAAATTGGCCAAAAACCTGTATTTGTTCGGATAGACAACTTTTTGTCTGCTGATGTGTTGCTAAAATAATAACCAATCGTTAGCTGTTTCAGAAAACTTGTTGTTAGTTGTTTGTAAAAATAATTTGATTCTATTTTAATATGTAGTTGGTGTTTTTTCTAAAATAGTAAGCAACTGTTTGCTGTTTCTGCAGTTTGTTTGACGGCGCGAAAAGTCTGTTGTTTCAGCAAACTCTTTATTGGCATTGACATAAAGCAGTATAGACTACAAACTTAAAGAGAATATATTATTTGCATTGCCATTGGAATAGAGAAAACAAGCATTATTTAATTACTAATTGATCAATATACTCGATGTACATTAGGCATGGCTATATATAATACATGTGAGTTGCTACACCAATTTCAATTATGTTCGGCCGTAAGATTACAAGACCTAGTTGAAGTAGAATCTGCAAGTCCCCATAATTTTTTAACACATGCTCGAAGAATTCGCTTATTAATTTGTCACTTCTAAATACAAACGTTGTCAATGTTCACCAAAACTCTGCCTATTTTCGTCCCTATTATATTCCACAGTTTCCAATCGAATACAAATTAAAAATTTGCTAATTTTTTTCCCCTTGGATAAAGTTAAAAATAATTTTACTTTTCTTTAATTTAAATTCAGAAGCATAGTGTATGAGTGTGTGTTTGTGTGCATTGTTAGACAATTGTGCATTTTACATACAAATAAATAAAAAACGGGTCCTTCTAATCCATAAGTATTTTCTTTTGTTTTACTCTTTTTACTTTTGTTTTTGTTATAAATTGTTTGTTCTTAGTTTTAAAAATAAAATAATAGGCCATAAATTGATATGTATTTGATATTTTTATACATCAAAACCATTTCATTTTTCGATTTAGTTTAAATAAAGTTGTTGTTTTTTCAGTGTTTTCGTTCAAATGCATTATTTTCTGTGAGAATTTGTGGTTTGGGTAGTAGAGTTCGTTCGAGTTTTTTTGTTTTTGTTTATTTTTAAGTTTTGTTTCTTATTTAGTATGTGGTGCGTCTTCTTTTTTTCGAAATGTGTCAATTTGTTTGGGGGTTTTCATTTTCTATTTTGTGTTTTTCTTTACATCTTATTTGTTGTTTTTATTCTTCTTCTTTTTATTTTGTATATATCGTATGTTTTTGTGTCTTCTTTATTATCAGATGTCGTAGCTGATACAAATTATTGATTTAAATTAAAACAAAAATCCATTTTAATTTTAGCTATAAATTAAGAAATAAACTGAATAACTTCAATATATTGTTTGGTTTTATTCTTCGTCTGCTCATCTAATTGTACACTAATTTCCTTAATTATATACACTTAACTACTTTGAACTTTATATATATATAGATAGATATATATATATAAGCAATTATTGAAATTTATCAAAATCATATAAGGGAAAATACATTTTGAAACGTAAAAAGTTTTCAACAGAAGATCAAAAAGTTCAACCGATTTGGAAATCTTTGGAGTAAGAATACATTCAAGTAGTTCATTCATTTAATGTATATTGATTATTTCATTGATTTCATTTCTTTCGCCACAAACCACTGTAAATATTTGTCTCAAAGAGCCTAAAGTTTTTGAAATGTAAAGAAATACATTTGGCCTTTTTGTCCACTTTTCTTTCAGAGATCTCTCGTCTCTGTAACTAAGTTTAAAAATTAAGATTTCCAAATCAGTTGTATTTCATTAGTTTCAAATTGAAAGAATCATCGAATTGAGTTTGATTATCATATTTAAAAATTTTGCAACAATTATTTGTTTGTTAACGGTCTGGAGAAGAAACGAGTTCCTTTAGTAGAAAATTTCTCATGATAAGGCGAAATATTATATTGTCAAATTTATAAAATTTTTTGTTGGCTTGAGCCGAAAACCATGCAAAAAACTGACAAAAATATTTCCAAAAATGTTTATAATTTCTTTATATTTTGTTTTGTTAATTTATTTTATACTTCTTTTTTGTTTTGTTATTGGTAGAAAATGAATGAAATTTCGCTATCGCATAAAAATTCCATTTCGTTTGTTTGGAGGCTTCGGAAGGAGAACTTCAATGCAAAGGCGAAATCATATCAAAATGTTTGAAATTCAACTATTTTGTTTATAGAAAAATAAAGTAATGTAACAATTGTTTCGTTTTCCTCAAAATATTGTGGTAATTATTGTTTTTTGTTTGGTTTGGTTTTGTTTTATTAGTTTTCCTTTTAGTAATAAGACTTATTTTATATTTTGTTATGTTTTCATGTATAAAAAATATAAATTTTTATTTTAATTATGTATGATTTTGTTTCAATTTAGATTATAAATTTATTTATTTTTTGCTTCTTTGAATTCTCAATAGGTCCTTATTCGTTTAAAATTGAGTTATGTGATGTCTTTAAAAGGTTTTAATACTAGATACCATTAATGTGATTATAAAAGTTGTCAAACTAGGAGATATAAATGCAGGGGGGATGGAGGAAGTATGGCGAAATATTGGTCCATAACAATGCTTACTCTCTATGTATTAAAAAATATATTTTAAAAATTAGAAAATTTTAGATCAAATCATTGTCCTTCTGTGACAATGACTCGTGAATCCGCAAAAATAAGCTTTCCAACATGAATCACAATCAATCAACTCTAATTAATTTCAGAAAATGAGGAAGAATTCCTCCTGCTGTTTTCCGTAATCGATAGTATCCCCAAAAATTAGGGGTCACTGAAATTTGTCTTAGCCTATTTAATTTTGCTTAACAGATAAGATATATGAGCTTGATCTAAGAATATAAAGAGCAGAAACCGGCAGACTTTTGAATTGGCCTGGTCCTCTGATAAATATCGCTGAAGGAATAACGAAAAGCGTTTCTCTTATGAATGTCACCACCTTTTTGTGGAAATGTCAGATGGCCCTACTCAGAGTTGATCCTGGGGTGTTTGTCTACATGATAAGCGCGCACACTACTTACCACTTCATGATGGCACCATACATACGCCCTTGGACTAGCAGTTCTTCCCATGGCCGAAATGTTGGAATTTTCTTAGTCTAATTTCATCATTTGGAAATTTCCGAAATGTAAATTCACTGAATTTCATTCGAAATTACGAAAATAAAGAAATTTATGAAGAGTTTTTGCTTCTATGGACAGGATTAGTCAATTGCAGTATACTACTTTGTCTGCTAAGGCTTAAAGAGAAGTGGTGGGCAAAAGTATGACTTGTACACAGAATAACACACAACATCACAAAATACGAAGTTAAGTTTTTGATTGAACACAAATTTTATTGAGCTTAACATCGACCTACACATTCTCACAAAATGTTACTGTATTATCCCATTTTTTGAATTCATATGATTTTCATATTACCACGTTTTTTGCTCCTTCCACAAACTTTTACAATTTATGTGACTATTTGTTGTTTAATTTGAATTATACATGTTACTGCTTATAACAACTAACTTCAATAACCATGGATATACAATATTTTCAATAAACAATAAAAAATTAATTATTTGTTTCATTCACCACTATTTTTATGACGTCAACACACTGCGTTCACACAAAATAAAATCACATGTTTTTACTGTAATTTCTATTGTTTGTATGTTATTGGAATTGATGTAATTCTTGTTTACGTGGTGAGAGCTACTACACATAGTAGACCACTAATTGTGGTCGAATAATAGTGGTTGTACTGGCTATAGAAGACGGACTGATGTGATTTCCGAGACGGATCCATATACATACCACAAAAATCGATTCAAATATGATATTAATTAAAAGCTTCGCATATTTCCAAGTATCGCAGAAATTTAATTTTTTCATATTATCAATTATTATTTATCATACTAGCAATTGCATGAATATTTATTGCAATTGCAATTTTGAAATTGTCAGGAATGTGACTATTTAATTGACTTTTTCAAAATCGTAATGATTTACTTTAGCTTCTCCAGCTTTCGAAAGTGGTGGATTTTGTTAGAAAATTTAGAAAGATGTCAGGAACATGGGCTTTTTGAAAAAATTAATAAAAATAATTTTTTTGTTCATATACTGCCTTCATTATACATTTTTCGATCAAAATTTCGCCATGTTTATATTAATTTTTCGTTTTTAGAAGCCTAAATTGTTTTCGTTAGGATTCGAAATTCTGACACATCGCTTTTTATTTAAAATATTGGCGATTGAATCAAAATTAAAAATAATTATAGTAGAATTTATTCCATATTCGGTAATTGAATTTGATTTTGTAGTTGAGAAGTTGGTATTTGGTTTGGGTAGGCAGCAGCTGATAAATTGACGCTTCACTAGGAAAAATAGCATTCCTAAATCTGAGTCAAATCCTTACTGCAATTTAGTTCAACAATTTTACTCCGGTTTAGTAAAATTTTTCTTAAAAGTAGGAAAATGAACTAAGTATGAGTAAAGTTTCCTTATTTCAAAGCCATAGTAAATATTTTATTTACTAGAAATAGGAAAGTAATTTTACATAAAAACATTTCATTGGATCTAATAAAATTCGTAAGATTCATACTTGTGTGGAAGTTTTTAAATAAGAAAAATATTAAGAATTTTTTTGTATGGAAAAAATCCAATTAGGAAATTTTAACTAAAAATGTGTTTATTCTTAAAATGAAATTAATGTGCTTGCTGAATTTTATGCCGAGTTCTTCATACATTTTATATGAACTTATAAAATGAACAATAGACTTATAAAAATGCACTTTGAATTGTTTAGAAAATTGAATATTAATCTAAGAAGCAATCCTCCTTCGTTTACAGAGACTTATTTCTTAAATACTTCAAGTATTATTCTAAACAACCACCGCGACGGCGTCTGTCTTGCCTTCGCAGCAATCATGGAGTAAAACATCAACTCTTTATGGCAGAGGTATCATGAAACTTTTGAGAAATATTTCATGTTTTAATTTTTTGTATTAGCTTTGTATACTCTGAAGCAAAATCATTTGTTTGAATTATTTTAGTTAAATCGAACTTGTTTTAATTCGCTTTTTCCTTGTATAAAATAAAATTTTCCTCAGTTTAAGTAAAAATTTACTTGTTTTGAGGAAAAAATCAGCAAATTTGTCCTAAGTTTAAGTAAATATTTTTATTTACTTAATTTGTGTAAAAATGTACTTAGTTTTAGGAACATTTCAGCAACATTTTACTTAGATTCAGTAAAAGTTTACTTGGTATGAGTAAAAACTTACTTAGTTACAGCAAAATTTTTCATAAAATTAGTAAAAATTTACTTGGTTTGAGAAAAATTTACTTCTATTCAGGAAATTTTCACTAGATTTGGTAAAAATGTACTTGGTTTGAGGAAAATTGAATCTAGTTCAAAGCATGTACTACATTAAAGTAAAAGTTAGAACTTGATATGAGGAAATATTGCTTTAACGCTATTCGAAGTTCAATTTAACTCATCATGTTGTTGTGGCCTGTTTTGTTGTGCTTAGTTTGTTGGACTTAGCTTTCACATTTTCTGCTCACTATTTCTCTAATTCTCTCCGTGATCTCTAACAACTTTACTAACCATGGTATCACAATGGACCAAATTTGTTCATTAAATTTTTCATAAATATTTCTATTCTTTACAAGTGACCAATAACCAACCAATTCAAAAAGATGAATTGTCTAGAGATTTATTTGTTTTCTTTTTTTTTGTTAACCAATAACGAATACTGCGATGGTCCGCATAGTTAAGCGAAGTGATTGAAGAATTGTAATCATATTTGTATTTAGTTTATCTTGAACGGCGAAAGTTTTTCTTACACTTTTCTCAGATATGCCATTGCTGAGGACCAGTAATTTCGCCATTCCCACGCCATCATTTGAGGGGTATCAAGGTAAAAAATGCTATGTAGGAAAAACGGTCTGATATAAAAAAGAATACGTGGAAATAAAATAATGTTTATTATTGTTTGTGTTTTGTTTGTTATAATTTTTTTTATTGTTATCATTGTAATAATATTTATATCGAAAGCCTTTTAGACCTGCTTTACTTATCAATTTATTGTTGTCTCTATGATTTTCTTCAAATATAAAGCAATGTTGTTTTGTTGTGGTTTTTGTTCTGGTTTATTGTGTTATTGTTTTTTAATAAATGATGATTATTTAATGTTGTTGTTCTTTTAATAATATTTCCTTAAAATCTGGCTATTTGTTTTTTCTTCTTCACTAATGATTACATTTGTCTGAGTGTGTGAATTTATCAGTATGTTGTTCTAATTATGGTTGTTAAAAGCGAACATCGCTCATTAATATTATTATAACGCTAAAGTAATTGTTTTTATTTGTAATAATTGTAATGAAAGTAATACATCTATCCATTAAATATGGTTGATATGCATTAATATATATTATTTATATAGTTTTATGTTAGTCATTTATTTAGTTATAGGTTTTTGTTTATAATAACGTTTATCTTTTGTTTTGTTTTAGAAACTAAGAACATGTTGTTTGTTGGTTTTCTTCCTCTAATACCATTTAAATAGCAGTTTATAATTATAATAATAATAATAATCATCATTACTTATACTCGTTTTAATAATAATACATTTAACTAATATAAAGTGCTAAAGTTTTTTTAATTTTCCGTTTTGTTTTGTTTTTCTATTTATAAATATTATTGTAGTTTTCATAGGGGTTTTTGTTGTTAGTTTTTAATACAATTACAGACATACCTTACATTGTTGTGTAGTTATTCTCTATTAATATTTAATTATTAGTTATTTTAAAGCCAATTTGTTCAAATATATATATTTTTTCTTTTGTAAATATTGATATGTTTTTATATATTGAAAATGATAATTAAATAAAGCAGTCGAGTAGAATTTTTGAATATTTCATACCATTTTTTTATAAAAGGAAATGTGGTAAAGGCGATGAAAGTAATCGGAAGTTATTTGGTTCTCATTTAATATCTATTAGTATATATCTCTTTCCGAACAAAAGTGAAAATATATATGCTATATATTTGTGCATAATATCAGCTTCATTTCGTGGCAGATTCCGTATCAGAAAAGTCGCGATCTAATGGTCAGAAAACGGGTTTACAATTAACCGATTTGGCACTTTTACTTTGTTTCGTAATAAATAACGCGACGTGACAGAAATATAGGTTAAATGAAAGCCAAAGCCTTGAACTTTAAAAGTGAGCCACCAAGTGAGCTATAAAATGCAATCGAATCGATTAATCTTTTCATGATCACTAACTTTACTTCTGCATCATAATTACTGATTTTTTATTGTCCCTATATGCAATTAATATGATTTTTATTTCTCGATCCAAATATAATTCACAAATTGTGTCTTGAACAAGTTTGTTGCGAAGATAGACAGGGGTATTTCCAGAAGTTTTGCCTCAGTTGCAATATATATTTAACGAGTGTTGTTCTCGCGACCTAGTGTTGCCAAATGATTATTAAATAAAGAGTCAGCCGCAATAATCTATTGTTTAAGTTCTTAGAGATAAGATAGTAGGTGTGTTTTATCTGTATATGCTAACGTATGTACATGTTAACATGTATCCGTTAAGTTAACCAGCGAATGGCTACTTGTGTGGTCGGTCGTGTGTTGCCAACAGAATAAATAGTGGGTTTTATTCCTACTACTTGTGTAAGTGTTGCCAACAGAAGCAATAGTAACTTTCATTACTACTACTTGTGAAGTGCTTCCAACAGAAGCAACAGTGGGATTTGTTCCTATTTCCATAAGGGAAAATGAGCTGCTCCAGAACATGTCACTGGGTAAGGACCGGTCCTGGTTCTAACACAAATACATGAAGGGGAGCGGTTCCTTTGACATGGTTTTATCAGTGGAAGTTTTTGAAAGGTATAGAATAATGATAACTAAATTGTTGTTGCCATTATTTGGAGGACAGAGGGCATTTTGAAAAATGCCAAGTACATTGAGGCAATATGAAATATCAAGAGAAGAAATTTTTATCAGCCACTAATACTGCCTTTTAGCTTTCACTTTAAATCCAGTTCATATTTCCACGTAAGTATTTAATGTTTGGAAAATATTGTTTCGAATGAATAATTAATTATGTTTCCAGGTAAGTAATTAATATTTGGAAAATATTCTTTCCAATAAAAAATGAACTGAGTCTGTCCAAAATTAATTCTGCTTCAAGCGAGTGTTTTTTTAGAGCAAAGGGTTGGCCTGCAAAAAGCAAAATTGATATCACTGATTACCTTTAACGAAAATAGTTGCTGGAAACACATCCACCTATTTTCGCGAAAAACATTTAATTTGAGGGTAATGCTTTTTATATTTGAGCACAATTGTCTTTTTTAATATATAAAAACGTTACTGGATATGAGAGAGAGCTACAGAAGCCATACTCAGACCATTGGTTCGGTTGGTGTCCGCTTAGGTTTACATGTAGTTTGGACCCGTTAGGTGGCACTGGGGTGTTTTTATATCGAAAATTTGAATGTATGGACCAATTTAACTGGAAATATATGTTTGTTCGATAAATAAACCCGACAGGTGGCGCTTGGGTGGAGTTATTTCGATATTTATACATTTATGGTCTGATTTTACCCAAATTCAAAATGTGTCTATGTTAGCTTTGTGAGGTTCAGCTAGTTCTTATATCAAAATCGTGGCCCAAATCCATAAATATTTCTTTCTCCGTGTACCTAAGTAAAAATGGGCAATAATCTGTGATCATAATTTTCAGGTCTCAATCTTAAAATTTATTTACTACACGTAAAATCTTCATAACTGTCACTCCTAGATCAAAATGGACATTATTTGCTGTCATAATTTTTTACAAAAATTTGCGACAGCCTTCACTCTCCTTAACACCTTTTAAAATCTCGCTCCTAGACCTATAGGAAATTATCTGTTATCACTATTTTGGGTCAAAAATTGGGCCAAAATAGGCCCTAATCCACACCGAAAGAAAAAGCGTCATTCCCCCAATGGAATCTTACATTGCATCAATGTAATCTGTCATTGTTTTGGACCAATCCACTACATTACACTACTTGAAAATCAATCAAAATTATCAATTTTTGCCTCTATTTATACAAAAACCAAATTTCATTCCATCAATGAAAACTATAGCATTGTATTACTGAAACAAGAAATCATTGAAAATATTTCATTGCATCCAAGAAACATTTGCATCTATGTAAACACATTAATGAAACAGTTTCATTAATGTAATAAAATATTTTTCTTTCACTGTAAGATCACTAAGTACAGTCCAAAAAAGCCGTTTTCTTTCAGGTCTTAACGTCTAGTTTATTTCACATAGAAACTAAACTTTTATACAATCAGGGAAACACATACGTTCTTTGAATGGATCTATATAAAGGCAAGGCAACAAATGACTACGAATAACAACTTGACAAATAGATATTGATTTTGCACAACAAATTTCCAAAAATATTGGCAATCTGCACTCCTCACTCTTAGAGCAATGAAAGAGATATTTACATTTTATTAATATAAATATTTTTTAAAAACTTTAAGAAGGGTTTTTTTTACTTTTTTTGGGAGAATTTTAACAATAACTAAGAGAGAATAAAGAAATGTGTATTTGTTGCATATTCTACTTCATACGAGTAGTGCAGAAAGCGAAATTTTATCTAATGTTGGTCATTTCACATCGAAAGAAATATATATATTAAGAGATATAGCATGGAACCAGATTTGAAAGATTGGAGCATTAAACAAAGGCCAAAGAAATGTTTGTGTGATTAATTTATGGAAATTACAGTAGAAGTCATGGAATTGTTTTGAGATTTAGCAATAGAGCTTATAGCTAGTCTAGAGTATTAGATTATAGATAATATCATGGATGTTGTTGCTGTTTTCACAATAGAATTCTTTTCAAGAGACGCTGACTTTCATCTCAAAATTTATCAAAATCAAATAATTCTCACATTCCGATAAAGACTACATGTATTATGCATATGTATAAATGTTTAATAATAATTACTTTATATGGATAGTATTATCTTTTCTTATGGTTTTATTTTCCATATCGTTGCTTAATTAATTATTATGTGGTTTTACTGTTGGTTTTTCATGTATTCAATTCGTAGAAAAACCAAAAAAGAGGGGATGGAGGAGCAGTATTTTTCTCTTATACGCAACAGGTTACAAATTTGGGGGAGGGGGGTTTACAAAAATGTCGTCTACTTGGGTTTTGGGGACATTCCCAATCACAAAGCGTGTACAAAAAGGGATTTCTCTGGGGTTTTGTCTGCTTTTTTGTCTAATTTTTTTTGGTTTGGTTATATTCTCTAAGGAGTTCAATATCAATTAATTTCTTTTATAAAATCTTATTGGGTTTGGTGAGTACAAAAAAATATTTGTTTGTATGCTTTTCTCATTATTATCAAAAAAATTGTCATAATTTTTTGTTTGGTTTTGTGCAATAATCTTTGCCATAATTACAAAATGTTCTTATTTAGTTTTTGTTTTCACTTCATTAAGTCATTAAGATTTTCTTTTTGGGACATGATATGGTATGTGGACCAATAATATGTTTTTGCAAAAAAAGTTTGAGTTGACTTCTCTAGACCCCTTTGGGACTCTTGAAAGACAATTAGACTTCCAATAGTATTTTCCGGGGTTTGTGGTATAAAAAAGACTTTGTTCTACCTAGAGGGCTCTTTGTGGGTCTACCTCTGGGTGGCGAACAATCAGCTAATTTGTTCGATTTTTTCAATTGGGGTTTTTTCTAATAAAAAGCTACAAAAATCTTGTTTGGGGTTTTTGTTTCTCAAAAAGGTTTCAATTTGTGATTTGCTATATTTTAAATCTCTTTTTAGTCTTAATTTTTTTTGTTATTTTTTGTTTTCCAAAAACAAAATCATATCAGGTTACAAATTGTCTACAATTTCATTTGATTTTGCAACTAAATTCAAGTTAATAGCCAGTCCTAGCGTCCGATAATCCGTCTATCTGCCATCTAAGTATTCTACCACTCTTCATGTTTGTCGTGGTTTATCGCCATGTTCTTTGTCTCAGCAATTTCGTTTGTATTTTTGTGTCATTGTGTATTTATATATGTTTTGGGTTTTGTTTTCTGGCTACAAATTGTGCTTCTTCTTGTAATATTTTTGTTTTGTTTTTTTCTTCTAAATCTTTTTATTATTTATTTGTTTAAATATATTTCTTATATTTTGTGTGTTAATGATGTATGTGTGTTCTCTTTTGGATTTGTGTGCTTGGGTTTTATTGGAACATGCATGTGGTCATTGCCAGGATCATTGCCACGGTTAGCATGACTTTCGGCTGGAGCTTGTTCTCGAACATGGCGGACGAGGCGGATGTCAGGTTGCTGTTTTCACATTCGGAACCTGCAATAGATAAAGAATTGAACAGTGTGTTATTTTCTTTTTGGAAATGATGATGGATTGTTTTGATATGGAATCAAATTAACTTCAAATTATACTTAAGTAAAATATATATTAAAAACTACAGTCTAAGAAATAAGAGTAAGGGAGTTTCTTACGAAATTTCTGAAGCTAAATTTAATTTTAAATTTCACAAGTCATTTTTTCATTTAAGATTTTATATGGAGAGCCCTCATACAAACATATTTTCTGATTTTACTTTTTGCAAAACTAGGAGCATCATATTACACCGTGCGACAGTATTTATATTTGGACCTGAACAATACCATATTCACATGAATCTAGAGATAATATTTAGAAAAAATGTGTACTCAATTTATCATTTGGTGATCTTTTCTCCTTTTTTACAGGACTATTAATTTTCAAAGAATATATTTGTCTTAATAATTTATGTTCATACTTTTGAGAGCCATACACTAACGATATGGGTATCAAACAAAAGACAAGAATGTCTGTTAAGAATACTAAAAATCTGTATTAGTTTAGCATTAACAATCATTTCAAGTTTCCCCCTTAATTAGTAGAAGATGAATAAACCAAATAAATAAGGGGGAAACTTGGAATTGTTTTTAATACTAAATACTCATGTCGTCTTAGTACGACTAGTTAAATTGTAAAAAAAAAATACTTAAACATCTTTATTATACTTGTAATAGAGTTAAATGGCATGTTTAGTATTCCATTTTCTCAACCTGTTGTCCCTTAAATGGACTACAAAATTCCAAAGGATAATATTTTTCAAAAAATATTTTAAGTACTTATTCTCACCCTACGATATCGATATAAGTTTATAATTAAAATACTTAAAATTTATTGTTTCCGTCTGTATTTCGAGGGCTACGTCCGAAACATTTTCCAAATTTAGATAGATTATTTTAAATTATAAGTGGTCACTACAAATTTTTATATAATAAAAATGGGACGCGTCAACATCGCTTTATTTTTCATTTCCACCCGTTTCCGCCAAATTCCTAACATGTAACTACGAGCTATAACCGTGGGTTAGCATTTACTGAGATAAAATGGATTTTTTGAAATTCGTATCATTAAGTGCAAAATGAGGAAAAAGGGTGTGCGTAGGTACCATACGCAAACTGCTTCGTTCTCAGCAGCATGGCTTGTCGTATTTAACAAGTTGGCATATTTTACGTGAGGATCGCAGCCTTAAAGCGTACAAAATTCAACTTGTGTAAGACTAGAATCCAGGTGACTTAAATTTGCGTGTTATTTTCAGTGAATGAGAGATAATAGTCGCTATGCTCGAACGAGTCGCCAAAAATTGGACCTTTCAAATGAACCACCTCATACGTATTATTGAGAGTGCAAAAAATAAAACGCACGAACTAAAAATATTAAAAATTCTGTCGAACAGAATCTTTTACTTTCGCCGTATTTTATGCAGAAAACGTTTACGATTTAGCCCATCTCTTAACGAGAAGTTTCCTTAATACTACAAAGGATTTTATAACTGTTTACGGCCTTATAAATTTGAAATTCTGATAATTTCAATAGTATGGCCAATTGTTGCTACTATGCTACAGCTAAACTGTTCTGAAAATACCTATAAAAATCATGGCTTTCTCGTGCATTTTTATACCCTCCACCGTTTGTAACACCTTGAAATATCGACCTGGGACCTTATAAAGTACACATATTTGTAATCTTCACAAAATTCTAAGACGATCTAGCCATGTCCGTCCGAATGAAATGAGCTAGACGTCCAAATTTGACATAAACGTGTCTTATAGTTGTAGGTCGGTTGGGATTGAAAAAGGGCAAAATCGGTCCACAGGAAAAATGTTTTCCCTCGCAAGGACTTAAAATACCGCAAAGAACCCTTAATATTTTGAGTATTTAAACATATTTCTGTATATGACTGCTTATATTTCTTGATATTTGGAATGCGCTTTCCCTTTATAGCATAAATGTTCACCATAAAGTGATTCTTATTTGTAGGGGTGAAATGCGGCAAAAAGGGATACAAATGGTACCTATCAAACGATAATAGCTAGAGACACGAAATTTGGTGTGTGCATTCCTCTAATTGAGTAGATATATATTATTATAAAGGATTTTTTCAAAATTCGAAATTTTAAGGGGTGAAGTGGACAGTGGCTGCACCTAGAATAATGAAAATTGGTGTATGCATTCCTCTGACTGCATAGGTACGCAAAATAAAACGATTTTTCCAAATTTCATGGGATACATGGGTACCAACTAATCGCCTACAGCTAGAATGAGGAATTTTTCGAAATGTGTACTTATTGGAAAAAGGGATAAAAATGGTACTAAACACCACTTCCACACTGAACGTGAGAGATATTGGATTTTCAAAATCGAAACGGCTGTACACTGAAAGAATTTTCCTTCATAATATCTATGAAGTGATTTCAGGTGTTTCATAAATTTAGTGAATTTTTGGAAAATTCATAAATAAAATGAAGTGTTTCATACAATTTTTTCATAAACATGTCATATTTCATAAACATAAAATTGTTAAGTTAGTGAAAATTAGTTTCATAAGATCAAAGAAAGATTTCATAGTATTAAAGAAACAATTCTTAAATATTATGAAATATTTCATAACCAATAAAATATTTGTGTTATGAAATGTCTTCATAAATATAATGAAAGATTTCACAGTTTTTATGAAATGTTTCATAAATTACAACTACATTTTAGCAATTCTCATTTGTACTCTCTATTTAGGTGATAGACATATTCATTGCAAAGACTCTCGCAATGGAGGTGTGTGTTGATTGGTTAGTCAACGAGTCAGACCTTTTTTGTTTTTTTTTTTTTTGTTTATATTGGAAACTTCAGTATAAATCATTACTATTTATGATACTCTTTCATAAATTTAATAAAGTTTCTTCATAAAATCTATGAGCATTTTCATAAATCATATTATGAAAAATAATAAACTTGTATGACAAAAGTTCATCGAAGGAAGACCTGCATTTCATAGTTTCTAATAAAAGTTTCATAAATTCTGTGACACTTTTCATTGATTTGTGCCTTATGAAACATGTTTCATACACTTTACGAAATGTTTCTTTGGCGACTTTTTAATGAAAATTTTCACTGAGGTTAAGACAAAATCATAAATATTATGAAGATAATTCGTTAAGCTATAGCTTAACTATACACCATCTAGACATTGTGAAAACGGAGGTAAGTATTAAATATTGTAAGACAATGTAAGAACTAACAAGAATTACGAAAATTTCATTTGGAATTGGTTTCAATTAGGTGAGGCTAATCTAAGTTGACACTGAATATCACATGTCTTTACATCTGTTAACGAAAACAATGTTCGGTTGTCATTATAGAATATCCTCTTTGAAATAACATGCATATAAATTTATGATGGTGTTTGGGGGGATATCATAGTGTGGAATTTAATTTTTGTTTAAAGTGAGGCTATCCTATGTGAACGGAATGAATAAATTTATAAATGGAATTTCGAATTTAGAATACACACCATCCTATGGTGGAGTTTATAAAAGGTTTTATTTTAAAATACATGGCAATTGAACTTAAATTAAAACAACTTTCGTAGTTTTTGTCATAGTACTAAGTAGAAAGAAAGTGGTAGGCAAATCAACCGGCCCGGTTGAATTTAGCATCAAATCGCTGAATTCTAGTGGGTGTTTTTATATTTTCGATATTTACGATTAAAAGAACTGTTGAAATATTCTTATGCCATAGTTGGCACATTCGTGGACGTATATGGTGTGATAATAAATGGTATTTGAATGTTTATAAATTATACCCAATTTGCTAAATATTTCTGGAACATACATAAATGCCGCCGAACATGCTGATCTCACATGAACAACAATCCGAATATGTACAGAATCACTTAAACTAATATTATGGACACTTAATAAATCGTAAACAAATTGTTTGTAACTAAAAAAGAGCAAATACAACTAAAAACGAAATTTAACAAAATAAAAATAATAATATTTAATAACAATCGTAACAGAAATACAATAGAAAGATAAAAAATAAACAATACACTGAGGGCGAGTTGGGTGCACTTTGACATAAATTTTAGCTTACTTACCTCAGGATAAATTTAAGCTAATTAATTTACTTTCTAGTTACGAATAAATGCAATTAAAAGGCGGACATATAAATCAAGTGCTTTCATTTGTTATTTCAATTAATGATTTTAAGCTTCGATTGTAAACTTTGTGTTTGTTAATAAGTTTGTTCTCTTTATGCACGTTGAATAGAACACATATAAATAATAAATGTTAAGCCACAGACAATTTAAATGACAAAAAAGACAACAAAGCCATCGTAGTTTTAAAGAAAGCCAATTTGAAATCTTACGTTGTCTTTTCACCGAAGACACTCTCACAGACACGAACACGCAATGTAAAGAGCAAACATTTAAATAAAATTAAAAGATATTTAATAAACATTTATGAATAAGTTCATAAATGCTATACGCTACATAGAAATAATGGGATAATAAAATTTAAACGACATGTACACAGGTCGGCGGCGAACTTACTATATCTTTATGTGTTAATCATATCTCTGGCATTAAGCATAATCTGGCCAAGACCAGTCACACTTTATCTGGTCTAATCGGATCATCATTTATTTTTTCCCTCCTAAGTTGAGAAAAAGTACTTTCATATGGCTCTTTAAAATGGACTTCAAAACACTACATCATAATTAATTTGATTTAATAAATAATTAAATTATACCAGAAAGTTAGTTATAAAAGTTAGAACATTTTTGAGCATAACTTTACCAAAATCTGAGAAATGTTAAGTTAACGATCTTAAAATCTAAAAATGTAAAGAAACTTGAAAACATGCCAAGTCGACGTAGCTACTATAGCTCAAAACTGAATTGATTAGTTGGTTTACGTGGGAGCGCCATGTAGTTCCTTAAGGCGTCATTTGAATTGATCACACCACCCGCAAAGATCTTCTTGAAAGATTGAGATATTTGATCAATCTCCGATATCACGTCAGTGTCGTTAAGTAAATGTTTCCCAACGGGTCCTGTGCCGTGGGTTTGTTAGATCTGGGCAGTCGCATAAGAAGTGTCTCTTCTTCATCTTCCTTGTCGCAATATTACAATTAGAGACTGCTAAATCGATTTCAATTTTGGTCGAAAGTCGATTTTTGGGGTGAAATAATCGATTTTTTGGAGTCGATTTTATATTTCCAACTTTATACTAAAATCGAAATACCCAACAGTCATTTTAAATGGACGACATTTTTTGTTTGAAAACTTTCGCGTTCAGCGCTTCCCTTTAATTAGTTATTGAATTGGCAAAGATAATAAAAACATTTTAGCGTGAAGAAAAAAAACAATAATTTGCCGGTATATATGTATTCTTCGTTTTGACAGAAAATTATGATATTTCAAATGAAGAAACAGGCTTCTACTTAAGTTAAGAATCATTTAAAACAAGTAAGAAAACTTCACGGCTACAGCGACTTATATATACCCTCACTCTCAGAGAACGTATCTATGGAAATTATAACAACTTAAATTTTACGTAGGGCCGGATGATTTGTGTGGAAGGTTCATGGTATTTGGTCCTAGCTTCCACAGTTATAAAACAATTGCAAAAACAAGATCAAATATCAAGTCGTAGTGGGGCGTGACTAAACCGTAACAATTTTTTTGTTTAAAGTGATGATTTTGACTACCCGTAAATATCAGGTGTTTTGCCACGCCCCTTCCAGTACCTCCCACACAAATCACGCAAAACTACGTAAAATTAATGCTGTTATAACTTCTATAAGGATGATCGGAATACTATGAAATTTGATATATGGCAATGCTTTTGTATATGTTGCATTCATGTTGAATATGAGCGATATTGTCCCACACAATCTTGGGTTACAATAAAACCATACGGGTAGTCAAAATCATTTGAAATTTGATATTTGAAAATGTTTTTATAATCACTTTAAACCTAAAAAACTTTACGCTTTAGCCACGCCCCTTCTTGTACCTCCCACACAATTGTCCCCACCCTGTGTAATATTAAATCATAACTTCTATACTGGTGCATGGAATGCAATATGACTTGATATTTGATTATGGTTATAGCATTGTTTTATAAATGTGGTACCTTACATTCTGCCTATATGTAAATGATCCATGGATAAATACATATGTTATGGCCATCTTTGTAGACGCAAAAGTATTTTTCAAAAAATAATGTTTTTTTAAATTGTTGGTTTCTTCGTTTGGATGGCCGCTATTAAAAAATAGAACAAAATATTCTGTTATCTCTAATAATCATTATTTTTTAATTCTGTGTGTCCACAAAGATCAATACTTATACCTTTATCAGATATATTATCTGAGGAGAGTAGGAAATATTTTGTGAAGTCTGTTGCTTTAATCTCTAATCTCATTTACTACTAAAAAATGAAAAATAGACATTTAACAATTTAGACATTTAATGGCGAATTTAGACTGAGGCAAAAATATGTAATATCCCTTTGGTTCAAAAATACAAAAGCTACGAGAAATATAAAATTTATTTGCAGATTTTTGTTCGCCTGTGTCGTTCGTATGTTTTTGGCTGTCACATTTTACAAATAAATATTCGACATTGCGAGACATACAACAATTTAAGAACAAACAAACGTTTCAGCGATAATTTCGCCACAGGGGATTTAATCACAACGGAGAATGGCAACAAACGCAAATTAACAGATAAGTCCATAATTCATACTCAATATACAAAATACAAAACAAAAATGGTCGCGTGTTTCAGACACAGACGCAGACAAATCATTTTTCAATTAATAATAATTTCAATCGCAAACACCATTACCTACCATCAGCACTAACCAAGCCCGCTATACAGGCACCGAGCACCAAAGGTAGCAACATTGGGGCAATTTACATTAAACGGCATTTGTATAGCGGCGCGAGTTAGAAAGGCGGTTGAAAGCGCCTTCTTTGTTGCGGTTTTTTATTTTTTTACTTTTTGGCTGGCAAACAATAGATTCGCCTGTTCGCCAGACACGTGCCGCTGCCGAAAAGAAGATCTCAAAAGACATCTTTTTGGTTGGAGATTGTTCAGCTTTTTTGTTTGGTTTTTTTCTATTCCAGTATACATGTGTATGTATGTATGTGTGATATATACATAAGTTTGGATCAGTTGGTGTGAAGAAAGGGAGTGAGTGAATTGTTAAATGCAAAATATATGTTCCGAAAAATAATGACATTTCAAAACTGTCCCAGAGCTCGCATCTAAACACTGTCCCATTCAATTAATTCAACTCAATGTTAATTACTCGATATTATATGGCTGCTTTGATAAAGACAGTTTCTTTTATTAGGAAGCGTAAAAGAGAGACAGCGAGAGAACAAGTAAAGGTGATTTAGCCATCAGCTGATCTTGTTTCATTTATGAGCGACGACTTAAAGTCTGGCATTGGATGGAGCTATGCCGTTGCACTGTGGTTCAGTGTATGTATATATTTCGCTGTTGACAAATTGTATGGCAATTCCTCTCTGGGTGGGTAAATTTATAATCTTCATTTATAATCTTTTACATCAATTCGTATTGATCTATTGTGCACTCATAGGCGAAATGTGTAACAACAATGACTGAAAGTACCTCAAAAATATTGATGTTTATGGAGTATTTGAATGCTTATATTTAAATATATTCCTCGTAGTATTTATGTAGACATAGCCGAAGTCTAGTTCACTATGTAAATATTTTTGTGTCTTGTCCTACTCGAGACCGTGCTCAATTTGTATACCCTCACTCTACAGAGTAGGATGTCGTATATCATTTGGGACAGAAAAAAGTGTAACGCATTGAAGGAGTGACTTAAGATCCCAAGTACGTTAGGACAAAATGCGTTTAATGACTTTAATATGTTTGAGACATGTCCATCTGTCTGGCTGGTGTACACGATAACTGCCGAAAGGAGTTACGGAATTTATTCAAATTTTGCACATAGTAATAGTTTTTCCAAACTTAGTCTAAGTTCGAAGATGGGTGTAATTGTCACGCCTCTTTTGGTACCTCCCACACAAATGATCCATAAATCCTATGTTAAATTAAAACCAATATAACTACCTCACGGATATTCGCAATCAGCTGTATTCTGATACATGACGTCGAAATGTACAGGTGTTTGTCACGCCCGTTCTAGTACCTCCCAATACGAAAAAATAAAACTTGATCGGAATACTATAAAATTTAATATTTGACAATGTTTTTATAGTCGTTATACCCACCCGGAATATGGACAATATTGCCACACCCGTTCTGGTACCTCACACACAAATTGACATATGCTATGGTTAAAATAAAACTGGCATATCTTTCAATTGGATAGCCCATATCACTTGCAATTTGAAATTTTTATTTTTTAATAATCGCATTAAACCTATAAAATATTTTTTGCCACACCCCCTCTAGTACCCTCAATACAATTGGCCTTGTCGGAAATCCAATTCTGACACAAAAAAGTGCAGCCTGAAGTAAAATAAAATAAGAGTTCTTAAAACATTTTAGTCGCATTTCAAAATCCAAATGTACATTTTCTCGCTTTTGAGGAAGTTCTTTTAAACAACTTCCAAAAAAATAGACAATATGTTAATATCCCGTAACATTTTACGAATAGCATTTTCACAAGTGAATCGGAACGAATTTTAAGTATGGGTTCACGGGTTCGAATCTCGGCTCGGGCAAAAAACTTTGTTGTTTTTTTACTACTTTTATAACTAAACAATGTTTAATTTTGTATAATTTTAACAATTTATACATTTTTGCTTAAAAAATGCAAATTTATAGCTATAATAATGTACTTCAAATATTTAATTTTTTATTAATTGCTAGTATTTTGTACCCGGCGTTGTACGGGCTCATTTTTCCCTATTCCCCTATTTCGTAAGCTTTGGAAGATAAAATGAATAATTTTTGATAGATATTTAATTTTTGATAGATATTTGTCCTATCATGACCTAGTATATCCACGAACCATCCTCTGTCCAGAAGTTAGATACAGTAAAATTTTCAGGCGAATCGGTCCACCGGTTTGGCGTCCTATACGCAACATACAGACATACAGGCATACAGACATACAGGCATACAGACATACAGACACACATTGATTTTTATATATATAGATTAATAGATTAATACTACATAATATCAGTAAAATTAAGAAGTGTTAATTAATTTAATATTTATTTGCGTTACTAAATAAATATTTTGTTATTCGCCACTGACAACAGAGGACAGAAATGAAAACTAGTGAAAGAGTGGTTCCATTGCAAAACTTTAAAATAATTTTTAAGTCTTTCAGAATAAAGGGCAACTCCGTGTTAAATTCATTGGTGATTATCCCAATTTTCACTACTTCCGAATCACAAGATGAACATCGTTATCACTTCTTTTGGTGCTTTCTTTTTCGGAAACATTTTGTAAGATGTGTTAAGAAAAATAAATAGAAGGAATCAATACCATTCGAATGATGCCGAAATGATGAATATCGGACGAAAAATGACGTCACTGGATGGATTTTCAGAGCAAATCTTTTTACAACAAGTAAAAACGGTGTTAAGTTGGGCCGGGTCGAAATTTATATACCCTCCACCATTGATTCCACAGAGGCGGTCGATTTTCGTAGAAGTGCTGTAGTATTACAGGAAAATATATTTTTTTTAAATAGCCAAACCAAAACAAATACAAATATTGAAAAAATGATTTTATAAATAAATATAATATTTTTATTATTTTAAAGCACTCTTATAAGGCAAGGCTACCAATAAATTTACATATCGAACATAGTGCAAAATAACCTAACTTCATGATTCAATCAATTTTTGTCGTAAAAATAAAAAGTACGAATTTAGAAAAATCTTTTTATTATGCGTGTCTATGCAGTCAGAGGAATATATACAACGAATTCCATGATTCAGCTGCGGCCATTTTTATCCCCTTTTTCCTATTTTACCCCCTTAAGAGTACGACTTTCTAAAATATCTTTATTTTACGTGTCTAAGCAATTAGAGGAAATTTTTTCCCTTTGGCCGATTTCGCCCACTTTCAATCCCCACCGATCTGCAACCATAAGACACATTTATGAGAAATTTGAACCTCCTAGCTCATTTCGTTCGGAAGCTAGCGTACTGGACGGACGGACAGACAGACGGGCATGGCTAAATCGTCTTTGAATTTTACCACGACCCAGAATATATATACTTTATGTGGTCTCCAAAGTGAATATGTAAATTTTGGTTCAAAATATTGAAAACTGTTTACGCACTTCTATAGTGTTTGTTCGTAAGATAATTTTATTGTTCTAATTTAAATAGTGATTTTTGTCAAATATAGTATTTTCTGTGTATTTAAAAAAAATAAATATAAAGTTCGCTCATATGGTTTAAAAGATATGATAGAAAAAAATTTGTTCTATAATGTGCCGTGATTGCAAACTTTCTTGGAAGAAGAGAACTAGTAAATCAAAAAAAAATTTTTTTCAAATCCATGCTTTATGCAAGCAGAATTCTATTGGGCCTAGAAATTCTTTTTTAGTTATCTTTTGTAGAAGGAAAAATTACTGCGTTATCAGGAGCAGAAATAATAGATTTTTAATTTGTGGTTTGTATGGGAGGTACCACGCCCCTTTGTCCATTCCCGCTCATATTTGCAGCAGCACTTAAAAAATGCACACCAAACCGACGTACCAAATTTTGTTCAAATACCGTTATCAGGAGCAGAAATAATAGATTTTTAATTTGTGGTTTGTATGGGAGGTACCACGCCCCTTTGTACAATCCCGCCCATATTTGCAGCAGCACTTAAAAAATCCACACCAAACCGACGTACCAAATTTTGTTCAAATACCGTTATCAGGAGCAGAAATAATAGATTTTTAATTTGTGGTTTGTATGGGAGGTACCACGCCCCTTTGTACAATCCCGCCCATATTTGCAGCAGCACTTACAACATGCACACCAAACCGACGTACCAAATTTTGTTTAAATACCGTTATCAGGAGCAGAAATAATAGATTTTTAATTTGTGGTTTGTATGGGAGGTACCACGCCCCTTTGACCAATTGGTCAAATTTTTCCATTTCCTTGTATTGTCATCGAAAATGATTAAGTGTGCAAAATTTGAGCAAAATTGGTTGAGAAAAAAGCTTTCAAAAATTGATTTCAAATTTTGTGGCACACAAACATATATAGAAAGTAACCTTATAAAGGGTGATTTTTTAAGAGCTTGATAACTTTTTTTTAAAAAAAAACGCATAAAATTTGCAAAATCTCATCGGTTCTTTATTTGAAACGTTAGATTGGTCCATGACATTTACTTTTTGAAGATAATTTCATTTAAATGTTGACCGCGGCTGCGTCTTAGGTGGTCCATCCGCTTAGTCCAATTTTGGCATTTCCACGTTTTTGAGTAACAGAGACCCAATTGGTGCGAACGGCGACGAATCGAAAATTGGTGGTCATCATTAACACTGGCCGATACAGCTGCGATATTTTCTTCAGTTCGCACTCTACGTAAGCGTGTTGGTGGTTTAATGTCCAACAATGTAAATTTGGTGCGAAATTTAGTCACAATAGCCCGAATAGCCGCTTCAGTTGGTCGATTAAACTGACCATAAAATGGAAGCGCGCAATGAACTTTCTTAACAGAGCACGCATTTTGATAATAAAATTCAATAATTTGCAAGCGTTGTTCGTTTGTAAGACGATTCATGATGAAATGTCAAAGCATACTGAGCATCTTTCTCTTTGACACCATGTCTGAAATCCCACGTGATCTGTCAAATACTAATGCATGAAAATCCTAACCTCAAAAAAATCACTCTTTATAAAGCATGGAAAAAAGGTTGCTCGCTAAATGAAAGGTGAGACTTCATTCTATCAATTAAAATTAAAAAAAGGTTAAATAATTAATAATCTTTTATAAAATCATAAAATTTGTTTCCAAATTCGTGAAATTTTTAATTTTAAAAAATTACAAAAATATATAGAAAAAGATAAAGTAGTATCATCAGATCTTTTATAAGTAGCATTAGATGTTAGATATTTAAATGCATGTACTGAAATTTATTTATGAAATTATTATAAAATAATTAGTTACATAATTTTAGTTTTAGTAATTAAAGAAATAAAAAGTTTTGGGAAAAAATATAATATGGGATATGTGGGCGGTGAGCGGTGGGCGTTAATTGAGGTAATAAAAGGTTCTGTGCCGAATTTCAAAAAGTTTAGGCCAAAACTAAATTTGGGTTCTATGGGCGGAGGGAGGTGGGCGTGGCCAATTTTGATAAGACTTTATTTTATTCTTAATTGAGGTCCTTTTATTACCTCAATTAAGAATAAAATGAGCCAAATTTCAAAAAGTTTGGGCCAAAAATAAATTTGGGTTCTATGGGCGTTGGGTGGTGAGTATGTCCAATTTTGATGAAACTATATTTTATTATTAATTGAGATAATAAAAGGCTCTGCGCCAAATTTCAGAAAGGCCAAAAATAAATTTTGGATTCTATGGGCGGTGGGTACTGGGCGTGGCCAATTTTGATGAAACTTTATATTTTTCTTAATTGAGCTAACCAAAGGCTCAGAGCAAATTTTCAACAACAACGAGCACTCCTTTTATTTTTTTGTAAACTTTGTATGAACAACTCCCTCTGTGCGGCGTCAATTCCATTCCGATGTTCATCATTTAGACATCATTCGAAAGGTATTGACTGCCAAATTTTATTAAAAGTGTTTTCTAGGGTCTATTATTTCAGAACAAATTTACAAAAATGCAGCACAAATAACATTACACAGGATAACATGATAGAGGTGTTTACAAGAGCGTTCACAGATGGCTTGGCCCAGTTACAAAACATTATGGAGAAGATCTTTAAACAATCCAACCTGCATTTATGGGGGTGAACGCTCTAATGTATTATTTATCATCATGAAACAATCCAAACTTTATTTTCGTGGGGTGACTGGAAATTGTTTTCCCATTTGTATCGACCGCAACTCAGTCTAATGTATATAAGACGCTTTAACCGACTGCAACTTTCTTAATTGTTACAACTACTTATGTTATGAAACATCATAATTTATAACATACCAAAATGTGGGGTATAGTGCGGAAGAAAAATATAAGCTGCTGTGGCAAATTTGAAGAAACTCGTTTAAATTATCTGGTTTCTAGAGCGGAAGAAGTCAAATCCGGAGCGAAATTTGAATTGGAACTATATATAAATCTGAACCGATCTGAATCTATTTCACGATAGATGTTTCAGTTGAAATATAAGGTGCTATGGCAAATTTGAAGAAAATCGGTTAACATAACTAAAATTTATATGGGAGATATACTTATATATACATCTGAACCGATCTGAGCCACTTTCACGATAGATATTTCTAGTTGAAATATCTGGTGTTGTCACAAATTTGAAAATGATCGGTTATAATATATGGGCTCTAGAGCGGAAAAAGTCACATTATTATACCCTAGTGGGTATAATAATGTTCTTTATTGCAGTTGCAGCAATATTCAGGTAATATATCCAAGGTGGTTGTATACATACTCTCTTCAAAAAAACTATTTACATATTGTTATGTTAATATATCGGCTGAACTTAAAGATGTCTAAATATATTTTATATAGTCTCGATCCAAGGGTGTTTAGGGTATATTTTTGAAAATAACCCAAGGTTGACTAATTTTCTTATTTTTCGATTTATAGGAAAAAGTAATACTATTTTAATTTTTTTCGTTTGTTTTATTTTGGTCTGTGGTCAATATTTGATTTGAACTGGGACATTTTCCACTATTACCGGCCTGTGAAAGCCTTCGCAGCGACTTTTCAACCAAATACACGGATTCTTTAAGTAAACGATTCTCTGATTAAAATGCTACGGATAAATATTTCTTTCGATCTTTTAATTTTTTACGTTTTTGGGCCAACAAGCGGAGCGCTTTTAGGCATCGATTTGAATAAATGTGGCCACGTAAACCTATTCCCAAAATGAAAGTAGAAATATTAAAGGTATCTTTTTTACTGGAATCGGAATTGTAGTAAAGAAAAATTAAAAAAAATATCCATAAAAAATTGTGTTGATTTTACAATAAACACATAAAATTAAAAAATTAAAACTTTTTAATTTTTGTTGCACAGTGTAGTTAATTGAGAGTCTATTTGTGAGAGACAATATTTCCATACCGAATACATTAATTATATTAATTGTCTATATGCTCATTCCGGTTAAAACTCTATATATATAATTTATTTTGTTAGAAGACATATTTAATTCATAAAAAGTACCTCTTATAAAAAACAAGCTTGTGTTTGGCCTTAAACTTGTTTGTTTATTTATGGCCGATATATAGGTATTTCTTTTTTAACAAAATTAAAACAATATTCTATTTGTCATTTCTGTCAAGATTGTGTCAAGTTTGAAAATTCCTTAAGGCATATGAGCAATAAACAGCGATTAAAGAAGATAATTGAAATTATTTAATATTCTGAATCACTGTTCGATTCAAGATCCAGGTGTATTACTTCACTTGTTATATGCGAATCAAATCGTGTGTCGTGCGATATTTAGAAGATTTCTGCCGGTTTAATCAATACAACAATAATATTGAAAAATGGACAGAAATCTAATGATAATTGCTTGAGTTGGATACACCAGTCACTAAACGACTCTCGTGTTTTGTTCTTGGAATTGTATTTTGCATTTAAAGTCCATTTTTCCAATTTTTTTATATTAAACCATTAAAACACAGCAAGTTCGTTTAACCTGTTTGGCCATCAGGAACGATGGCGATGATGTTGGTGTACACTGTACAGATGTGTTGTCGATGGCGATTCGAAATCCTGTTGCATAACGCAGCACGTCGCTCTGTTTTATTTTTAACACTTCCGAAACGAGAAAGAGCGGGATTAGTCGCTGTATTGACTGTCGTTTGGCATTTAATTAGAATTGTTTAGTTGGCTAAAACTGAATATGAATATGGCCATTTCAGCCATTTACGAATTAAGTGATTAAATTAAAGGCCGTCCCAAGAGCGATTCAGAGAGACCGAGAGCATACGAACACATTTGTTTAATTAAAAAAATACATTAATTTTTAGATTTGAGATAGAATAGAATTCGTCCGTGCAGTTCTTTTGCAGGGCAATAAATTTCAGTGCACTCACTGGATTAAATATTATGTTTGAAATGAAACGAGATTAAATTGAACAACATAAATTAAAATCTAAACCAATTGGTTATTGTGGAGCAGCGTTAATATATATTAGTTCCGAAACTGATTGCCATTAAACCAGTCGGACAGTGCCCAGTCTTTGTCATTTAGTGGTGCTTAATTTCAAATATGGAAATAAATTTCAAAATCACAATTATAATTAACTTTTATATTTGGCCAAAGAATATAAGCGTCGAAAATTGATTTATTCTCACGAAAGTGTGGCCACCATGAATGTAGATGACAGTGAGGACTGAACATTAAAACATTTGCAATAGGTGTCTTCAACGTATTATTGGGCAATGCCAAATCATGGACAATCTTCATTTAGCCCGAGAATGGCAGGTTCCATTTTTTTCTTATTTCAGAGAGTGGTTTTTAACTTCAAATAAAATGGGTGATAGGGATAATGAAACAAGAATTTAAATTGTGTGCCGTTATCACACATTGGGGTCTATCATTTTCGTCCAAAGAGAGTTTAGACGAACGTTTAGCGACACTCCTCCGACCGTGGGACAGTCACAAGAAGATCTTATCATCGAGGTCCATCAATTGGGTTGCAGGAAACTATTGCCGCTGTAGCTGCTGCCATACAAGTGGATCCTGCAGTTTTGATAAGGGGCTTATCTGCTCAAATGGGTATGAGCAGACATTCAATATAGATAATTTTTATCTTGTCCGATTTTCTTGGAATTTTGCAAGAAGTTCATTCATATGGTGGTTTTAATTTTTTTTCTTGGAATTTTGCAAGAAGTTCATTCATATGGTGGTTGAGGACGGAAACATGTTGAACAGCATTTTCAACACGAGGCTTATTTTGATCTAAACGTCAATGTAACAAAAAAAACAAATATAAACGGCGTTAAGTTGGGTCGGGCCTAACTTTATATACCCTCCACCATGGATTGCACTCCACAGAGGATGTCGTTTTTGTAGAAGTGCAGTAATATTACAGGAAAATATATTTTTTTAATATAGCCAAACCAAAACAAATACTGAAAAAATTATTTTATAAATAAATATAAATGTCACCATGCCATTTGTAAATAAATTTGCATTCTATTAAATATAGATGCAAAATGGTTTTGAGTCCGGAAAATATTCCAGTTCAAATCAAATATTGATTACAGACCAAAAAATACAAACGAAAAAACTAAAACACATGAGCGTTGGCACGGCGAAAGTATTGCTGGGAAAATATACCTGCATATACACATACATGCAACTCAATGAGATGCTTGTAAGATGGCATGTGAACTTTATTACTTGGTGCGATTTTTTAAACGCAAATTCGGCAAGTGAGTTGTGCTTCTCGTTCGTTTGTGAGAATCATTTTCTTATAGAAGAGTAAATGGGAATAGAGGGATAAAAATGGTGCCTAACCAAACAGCTGCATCTAGAATAATGAAATTCTGTGTATACATTCCGTAGACACGTAAAATAAATGGATTTTTCGAAATTCGTACTTTTTGGGGTTAAAATGGGAAAAGGGAATAAAAATATAGTGTGTTTTTTATTGAGGTATAGAACTTCGAATTGAAATCAAACACAAGAAATCGTTTTAATGTCCATCAATTTGGCTTTATTGGAAGGATAATTTTATGCCATTAATGTTTAAATATGATTTCGGGCTTGTGGCCGCCGCGGCTGGCTCGAATATAGCCAATTCTACAGGTCCAATTTTCAACCACTCCAAAAGTGGTTTCAAAGCTCCAATTGCTGTGCACGGTGGCGAATCGATTCATTCGGGTCCTCTTCAACACTTTGCTCTACAGCGGCAATTGTTTCTTCGGTGCGCACTGTTCGACGTCTCTGCGGATGCGTATTATCACATAGAGTAAACGTAGTGCGAAAACGATCCATGGTTAACCGAATTAATTGCTCTGATAGACGATTATGTCGACCATAAAATGGTGAAGTTCGCGAACTGAACCATTACTTTCGAAATAAATTTGCACGATTTGCAAGCGTTGTTCTTTTGTCAACCTGTTCATGATGCAATGGCAAACCAAACTAAATATTAATCACTTGACAGCTGACAAAATGGCCGCCAGTTAAAAAAGTGATGCCAACTTAAAGTTCTATACCCCAATAAAAAACACCCTTTACTACCAAACAAATGACGCAGCTGGAGTCATGATTCGGAGTATACATTCCTCTGACTGTGTAGACACGAAAAATAAAAGGTTTTTTCAAAATCCATACTTTCAAGGGATATAACGGGTACAGAGGGATAAAAATAGTACCAACTAACCTGCTACAGCTAGAACGATGAAATTCGGTTTGTAATCCCTCTAATTGCGTAAACACGTAAAATAAAGAGATTTTAGGAAGTCGTACTCTTAAGGGGGTAATATAGGAAAAGGGGGATAAAAATGGTACCAACCAAATGGACACAGCTAGAATCATGGAATTTGGTATATAAAGGGTGATTTTTTAAGAGCTTGATAACTTTTTTTTTTAAAAAAACGCATAAAATTTGCAAAATCTCATCGGTTCTTTATTTGAAACGTTAGATTGGTCCATGACATTTACTTTTTGAAGATAATTTCATTTAAATGTTGACCGCGGCTGCGTCTTAGGTGGTCCATCCGCTTAGTCCAATTTTGGCATTTCCACGTTTTTGAGTAACAGAGACCCAATTGGTGCGAACGGCGACGAATCGAAAATTGGTGGTCATCATTAACACTGGCCGATACAGCTGCGATATTTTCTTCAGTTCGCACTCTACGTAAGCGTGTTGGTGGTTTAATGTCCAACAATGTAAATTTTGGTGCGAAATTTAGTCACAATAGCCCGAATAGCCGCTTCAGTGGGTCGATTAAACTGACCATAAAATGGAAGCGCGCAATGAACTTTCTTAACAGAGCACGCATTTTGATAATAAAATTCAATAATTTGCAAGCGTTTTTCGTTTGTAAGACGATTCATGATGAAATGTCAAAGCATACTGAGCATCTTTCACTTTGACACCATGTCTGAAATCCCACGTGATCTGTCAAATACTAATGCATGAAAATCCTAACCTCAAAAAAATCACTCTTTATATTGCTCTGACTGCATAGACACGCAAAATATTTTTTTTTTTCAAAATTTGTACTTTTTTCTTTTAAGGCAAAAATTGGTTGAATCATGAAGTTAGGATATTTTGCACTATGTACGTGAGATAAAGGATTTTCAAAGTTTGTACTTTTGGAATTAAAATAGAATGGAAATACAGCCAACTGTAGCACCCACTAGCAGTATTTATGGTATTTAAGCTTTTTTGAAAATATAAATATAAGAATATTTATTTTTCAAATTGACTTGAAGTGTTATTTGCATATACATATATAGTGTAAACGTATTGGTAGCCTTGCCTTATAAGCGTGGCTTGAAATAATAAAAATATTATATTTATTTTAGTTTTTTCGTTTGCATTATTTTGGTCTGTAATCAATATTTGATTTGAACTGGGATATTGTCCTGGCTCAAGACCATTTTGCTTCTATATTTAATAGAATGAAAATTTATTTACAAATGGCATGGTGACATTTATTACTTGGCTGCAGACTACCACGATCATGATTTCGACCATGTCAAAAGTCTTTTCAAGTGGCTTCGCAGCGACTTTTCAACATCAAACCCGGCATCTATAAGGAGATGATTCTCACAAACGAACGAGAATCACAACTCACTTGCCGAATTTGCGTTTAAAAAATCGCACCAAGTAATAAAGCACGCATGCCATCTTACAAGCATCTCATTGAGTTGCATATGTAAGTAAGTATGTGTATTTTTATCCCTATTTTCCCATTTTATCCCTTACGCGAACGAATTTGGAAAAATACTTTTATATCTACTCAATTAGAGGAATGTACGCATCAAATTTTGCCCCATTTCACCCCCTACGAATAAAAATAACTTTGTGGTGCATGTTTTTGTTATAGGGTGAATGCGCCCACCCAGTATCAAGTAAGTACAAGCAGAGCAGTCATATTGAAAAAATGTGCTTAAATACTCAAACATATTAAGGAATATTATAGGTATTTTTAGTCATTGTGAGGTAAAATTTTTTCCCTTTGGCCGATTTCGCCCAGTTTCAATCCCAACCGATCTACGACTATAAGACACATTTGTGTAAAATTTGGACGTCGTAGCTCCTTTCGTCTAGATGCTAGCGTGCTTTCAACTGACGGACGGATGGACGGGCATGGTCGATCAAGAATATATATACTTTGTAGAGTCTCAGGGTCGGTATTTCAAGGTGTTACAAACGGAATGACAAAGTTAGTATACTCCCATCCTGGAGGTGAAGGGTATAAAAATCAAATCGAATATTTTCCAAATCTCGACAACACTTATTGTGAATGACATTCATTTCATGAGGTGAATTGACATTGACATCCGAATTTTCGAAATTCGACCTCAATTGATTACACTAATTAAATTCCCCAAGAACTAAGCAATTCAATTTCAAATATTAACCGGTCTGATTACCTACTCTAAAGCGGAATTCAAAGCTTAAAGTTTGTTATCGGCTGACTCTTTCCTTGTGTCTACGTAGCTCCGTTAGATCTATCGACAGTAAAATATTTCAAATTCTATACAAACCATAATCTATAACTTATTACTTTTGTTAACAGCATAAATTTGAAAAAAAATCAACTACTTTATTTTACCGACAGAATCTCACGTAACAGGAAAATAAATTCTCGATTACTGTTATGGATTGTTAGAAAAATACATTTTAAAATCAGTTTCTAACGATTTTCGAGGAAATGAAATAATGATTGCAACTGAGGACGATGTATAGATACAAAATACAAGGCCAATTATATGAATGTATGAAGTTAAAATACAACTTGTTGTTTTAAGCGTATTTTGGTCGCACATACGTACATCGCACACTTGTCGGTATTGATTTAGCATATCTCCACATCTTTATCTTTTCTTTATAAGTTATATATAATTTTGAAAAGAAAATTGCTGGAGGATCAAATTTTGTACAGGGGTTAAAAGACATGTTGTTACGGACATAGAAAGTGTGTGTAAACTATCCACATCAGATGTTTTCGTGAAACATTTATTATGGTAATTTACATTTATGGAAGGTGACCCTTAACTTAAGGGAATTTAAAAAACATGCCCTTTTATATTTTTATACCCTCCACTAGTGTATTATGTCTTTGCGTATTTGTTTGTAACGCTAAAAAAGGAAGGGAGATAGACCCATCGTTTATTATACAGATCGGTTTAGAATCAGTATCTGGGTCCACTTAACTATGTCCGTCTGTCAGCTCTCAGAAAAATATCATTCGTAAATTTGAGTCAAATCCTCCTCCTCCAATGTAGTTCAACAATTTTACTTCAGTTAAGTTCAAAATGAAGTATGTACGACTAAAATTTCTTTATTTCACAGTCTTAGTAAACAGTTATTTACAAGAAATAGGGAATTAAAACTTTTTAAATAAATATTACATAGTAACTAATAAAAAATTCTTACAATTGAGTAAATTCATACTTTTGTGGAAGAAAATTTCCAAGGTTTTAAGTAAGAAAAATATTAAAAAAATTTTTATATGGAAATAAAAACCATTTAGGAAAACTAAAAAATGAGTTTTTTCTTAAAATTAAGTTAATGTGTTTGCTGAAATTTAAGCAAAGATCTTCATACATTAAGTATTAATGAACTTATAAAAAATCACTTGAAATTGCCTTGCCTTCGCATGGAGTAAAACCTATGGCAGAGGTATCATGAAACTTTTGAGAAATATTTCATGTTTTCATTATTTGTATTAGTTTTGCATACTCTGAAGCAAAATCATTTGTTTCAATTATTTTAGTTAAATTGAACTTATTTTAAGTTTACTTTTGTCTTTATTTTTTTAATTTGTTTTGATAAAAAAAATCATCGTTTATGTAAATATTTACTTGATTAGAGTAAAAATGTACTTAGTTTTAGAAAAATTAAAGCAGCATATTATTTATTAAATAAATTTAATAATGGTTTTAGGAAAAATTTACTTAGATTTAGGAAAATTTCGGCAAAATTTTACTTAGATTTAGTAAAAATGTACTTGGTCTGAGGAAAAACTTAATGGAATTTTCCTCAGTTTAAGTAAATATTTACTTGGTTTAAGGAAAATTGAACTAGAATCAAGTTCAAAGCACGTACTACCACCTTCAAGGGAAATTTTCAACTTGATATGAGGTAATATTGCTTTAGTGCTATACGAAGTTAAATTTTCCTAAATTTTAGTTCATTATAACTCATCCATCTATTCTTGCAATAAAAAGTACAGGACAATAATTGGTCCAAAAATAACAAAAATTGGAACTATTAAATCTTGCGGTCCAACGCTATTTAATTTGAAGCAAATCGGTTCAGATTTAGATATAGCCTCCATGACTTTTTCCGCTCTAGAATTTTTTCCGTTTAATTCGGTTTCATTTATTCGATTTACGATGAAATCTGAACCGATCTAGTTCAGATTTATAGATAGCTCCCATACAAATATCGTTCTGGATTTGACTTTTTCCGCTCTAGAGACCACATATTTTAACCGATTTTCTTCAAATTTGGCACAACATCTTACACTTCCACTAGAAACAGCTATGGTGAAAGTGGGCCACATCCTTTCAGGTTTCAGTGTAACCACCCTACAAATGTCCGTCCCGATTTAACGTTTTTCCCTGAGACACATACCTTTATTGATTTTGATGTAATTTGGCAGAACAAGTTATATTTTAGCTGGAAACATACATTGTGAATGTAGGTCACATAGTACCCATACAAAAAACGTTGTCGATATCACCATTTTCCCGAATTCAATTATAATTGGGAGGGGAGGGTATGAAATAGTTGGCCCGCCCGACGTTAGCAATTCCTTTTTTCTTTTTCTAATAGTTGACATCCTTACGAAGTAAACCAATCGTGCCAACAAAAAAGATTTTATTAAATTATTGGTTTTACCTCAAATCTTACCCCGTCTGTTTTCCGTATATCTGGGCATGATCGGATATAATGCCAAAACGGTATTACAAATTAAAGGTACCTTCGACGAAAATTGAAATTTTAGAAGTTTTTGTTTTAAATTGTGCGTTTTTCTTCCATCCTAGTAAATTTAAACACGTATTTGTAAGAACGAATTAGTTAATAGTAAATTGAATTTCATTTTATTTCGATAATATAGTTCGACAGTAATGTAAGATAGGAATATCGGGAGAGATTGACGGTTACACCAAATCTATTTGTTTTCTTTTCGAAATTGTGTATCAAAATGCCACTTTTTTGCAATAAACCATCTTTGTAATTTACCAAAATGTATTCATAATACAGCAATTAATAATTACAAAACGGTTCAGCCTTTTCAGCGCAGTCATTACGAATGTGAAACTCATGAACCCATCAAGATCGCCTCTTTTCCTTCATAAACCGACAACAATTAATTTGTGACCACCTTCGGTATACTGTCATGTTGTACATCCACATAGAGACCCTTAATGATTAATGACGAGTCGATCAAAAGCAATCATGGCATGGTGTCTACATAAATTTCTTTAAAATGAAAATTGTGTTAAAAATACCTTTAAGTGATTTCTTCAACCGATATCATATCATATCAAACAAATGAGGCTACATAATATTCATTTCAGGGGTTATTGGGATTCATTTCATAAAACCGAAAATATTATGCAGAGTTAACCGCAAAACCGATATCTGAACAGAAATAAATGCGATTTTTTTATTTTGTTTTTTTTTGTTGATCTTTGATCGTTATTTACATATAAACATAAAAACATGCTGACTTGAAATTAATTACCAACAGTTTGACATAAAAAGACACCACAGCAACAGGAATATCGGTATCGGTATCAGTATCGGTATATATACTGAAGATGAAAGAAAGTCTTAAGTCATACGACATTAGTGCCAACGTCAACGACAAAGAAATCGATAAAAAATGTTTGGTTTGTGACACTGATAAATAATCGGCCCGCCTGGTGGAGGATGAGGAGAAGATGGAAGGACGGAAAGAAGAGGATGCAGAAGAAATGAACAAAAGCGCACATAAAAAACTGATTTTATATTAGCCACAGGTGAAAGATATGCATGATAATGCGGCGGCAATCTTTCGAGAGGTCACAGCGAACCCAACAACGCCGTACATCTGTGGTTTTCACAAATAACCACAGAAAAAAAAACAACTTAAGTTATATCGCACTTGTTCAACAGAAGTGTAACAACTCAGAATCTAAAAATTAAATTAAACAACTACAAATTTAGCTATATAGTTTAGTCTAAAGAAGACATTCTGAAAACAAAGTTAGGATCTTAACGGGTATTTTACGAAGGAGAGGATACAAAACAATGGGAGATGTTTACAGTGGGTTGATATGACACAACTATTGTATATTGTCTTTTGTCAAAACAAATATATATAAATCTTTTACCGAAGCCACAATTTTAAAATAATTTGTTTTTGTATGATTATGACAGATATATGTCTTCCATCATATCTTACGAAAGTCAGAAACTGAGCAGTGAACACCAGAACTAAAGCAATTCGGGAAGGAAATTAGACTTTTCAATAAAGCCAAGCGAAAGGAGACCCAGACCAGAAAAACAAAAAGGAAATCATGGACAAGCTTCTACGAAGAACTGGAAGACATTGGCGAAGCCTCTAGACTACGGAAAGCCTTATCCAAGGACCTCAGCAGTTTGAAAAATCGTAAAGTAAACAATGCTGTTTAAATAAATATCAATACAGCATCAAGATTTCAAATAATTATCACACATTCTGTTTAAATTTCTTTGTTATCGACATATTTATCGATAAATATAAAAATCGGTGAGGACAAAACATATGCAACTCGACAATTTTGTTTAAAATAACGCATTTTTGGAATTTATTTTGATCTGACGTTGTTCGTATTAGTAATTGATTCTAGGTTTACTGCGCACCGTTTGGAATTTAAGAACAGTAATCAGAAGATAAGACTTTTTGGAATTTTTGTAGACAGTATTCAAGGCCAGGCTATAAAAATAATTTGAATCCAATTGTATAATTATTTATTTTAAAAATAATACATAAATATTTAATCATCAATAACAACTTTTGTTTGTGAAATATGTCCAATGCGTAATTAAGTAAAGAATGTCTAAATACGTTTTGTTTTTGATATTTCTCTTACATATAAAGTAATGTCTTCAAGTTCAATAACATTACGAATATTCCGAAAATGGAATCGTTGACAAAAACGGTTAACTCAGAAACCCTTATTTCTGTAAATTTTAAATTTTAAGAACAAAATTTATTTTGCCTTTATATGTACTCCAAGTGATTACGAATAAGCTCAATTGATTACTGGCTTAAAATTCAGAATTTTCGTGTCAATTTAAAATATCGATCGGACCGAAACATATGTACCCTCCACCATGGGCTACATTGCTATACCTAGTAAACTTATACGCCACTAACAGCGACGCCAATATAATTATGATATTACTTCATAAAAAGCCGTGTAAATACTTCACGACTTTAAGGAAATAATTTTCCTTCTTGACAACAACAACACGTGGATGGATCGATTCCACTTTTCGGATAGCAGCGTCATCAAGTCACCCGTATGTCTGGGCTCGGTGATTTATATACATCGATACATAGATTAGCTTTGGCAACCGGGTTAGTGAATGCCTGGTCATCTTTAACAAGAATTAGGATATAAGAGGAGTTATCCTTTACTCTTCTTACAAATGACCAAAAGCTTTATTCAAATACTGTGACCATAGTAGAGTGTAAAGATTTTGTTTTTTTTTTCTGAATCACCCAACTTTAAAGCCTAATTTATCCATGACCTCGAATACTTATACTTCGAAAAGTCTCGATGTGATACAAACTTTGTGGTAATGTAGGACCATTTTGTTTACTTTCAACAGTCCCTACAAAATGCCTCAAATATTTTTCTACAGCCACTATATTCTATATGTATATTTGTAGAGTAGGGTATTCAATTATAGTATTTTTCTACAACCACTGAATATACGTATATTTGTAGTGTAGGGTATTCAATTATAGTGGAAAAGATTTGGAGACTTTAGAAAAAAGCAACACCAAATATCAAGAGCGCCGTTGTGTCTGCCAAAGCATGTATTATTCATTAATTTATTTATTTCTTTGTTAATTTTAACCGAAAAAGACAACAGAAAAAGAAGTCAGTCAATCTTAATGTATTTTAGTATTTCTTGTTGTTTGTATGTTTTTTTATAAATGATGAAAATTAGCAAATGGTAATAAATGTTAATTTGTTCGATCTCCAGTAAAAAGATGGGTGTTTTGAAAGAAGTTGACGTTTGACAAAGGCGTACCGACAAATCGCTTTGGGGAGGTTTGCAAGACCGAGAAAGTTAGAGTATGGGTATCATTTCGCTAAAATTATGAGTTGGCAGGTAAGGCGAAAATTCTTCAGATGAAATTATGTTGTTAAGGAAAGATATGTGTAGCTTGTGTCCTCATTTCTTTCATAATATTCCATAAGTGTAATGGGGAAGCAGAAGATCGACCTGACCCTTATACAGGAACCCTCGTTGGCGAAGAACAATGTACAAGGAACACTGATTTATCGCTACAGCGACGAAGACTTTACTGAGGTAGCACTGGAGCGCCAAAATAAACCTATGCTGGTGTGTGCATCCATGTCCATCCTCAGATAAAGGGAACGACCTCATCATTGGAGGAGACGTGTATGCACCGCACACCTTGAGGGGCAGCATAGGATGGGTCACTACTTGATTACTTATTATCCATTGATCTAGTTATTTGTAATAAGCACTCTAGGTCCTCTGCAATTCTAGTAAGTATCGAACGATTGCTCACTTCAGGATACATTTTGAAGTCGAACACAACATTAAGACGGGCCAACTGGTAAAAGTTCAAACATTTCATGTAATTTAATGCCACACCGGACATAAGGATACAAGGTCTGAAATGTGCAGTTGACCACATAAGCAACGGAAATCCAATCAGACATAGTGGACACCGAAGCTAAAGCAATTCAGGATGGAAAATAGACGACTTTTCAACAAAGCTAAATTATCAAGCGGCTGCTAGGTATGTTAAAAGAGAATCCGGAAAAAGAAAAAGGAAATAATGGACAAGCTTCTGCGAAGAACTGGAAGACATGGGCGAAGCCTCTAGATTACGGAAATCCTTACCCAAGGACATCAGCACACTGGACTTCCTCTTGAGTCCGGATGGACTGCTCACGGAGAATATTGACATACTTAGAATCGCATGTGGACACTCTAACAACCTGTATGGACGAGGTCATCATATCTTTAATGGAATCTTTTAAGCCTTTGAAATTGGCAGGGCCAGATGGCATCATCTTCTACAAGAATCTTTGGATATCGTCCTACCATGGCGCGCGAATTTGTTTGCAAGTCTACAATGATCACATATATCCTGGGCATGGATAGCGGTCAAGTGGACTTTATCCCCAAGGCGGGAAGAATAAACCACAACACGACAAAAGACTACAGACCAATCAGTCTCTCATCGTTTCTGCTCAAAACTATGGAAAGACTGGATTGTCTAGTCGTGAAGGATAAATTGTCTCCCAACAACTTCAGCAGGACAGCACATAGTTGGAGAAGACTCCCTTCACTATAAGGACTACACATGGGCGTGGGTAAGGCAAGCAAGCGTGTTACGAGAGGCAATCGGGTGATAGCGACGTGAAGCAGTTAGTGAGGACAAATTTATGCCAACGATTACTGGGAGCATGGAAAGTACACTAAAACAATGGACTATGGGTAAAGCCAGCGAAGTAAAGTACAGTACAGTTCCAACTCCTCAAACTACAGGGCAAGGTGGCCTTCATAGCTCAGTGGAAGTGTACGCGTCTTCCAATCTGAAGGTGCTGGGTTCGATTCCCGGCCGGCGCACTGGTAAAATTCAACATCAACAAATTTTCACTTTTCATCATAAAATAAGAGTTACTGCAGCCAATTTTCTCATCCGAACACACTTCCACATAAAAAAAGTAATTTCGATTGCTCCAAAGTCCAGGGAAGAAACTAATAGCCATTAGCGATACATAACATGGCTGTTAACATAAAAAAATACAGCGCCCCTAGTAGAGGATAGGGGTACAACTAGATTAACATCCCATTCCCTTAACATTAACATCAACCTTGAAGAAGATGCAAATAACAGCCGGACAACATGAGAACGATGATGAACAAAGGTTCCCGCGATAATCGGATACATGCTGGAATGAAGTCTAGTACAATTCAGACTTAATGATTATCACCTCAGCTCCCTCTAAAGCTGCTACAACAAGAACAACAAGGCAAGGTACTAGAGCTATCGAAAGAAACGATAGTGGTATAGAGGGAAACGGTACGGAAGAAATTACACCTGTGCGTCGACATAACGGCCACCTTAAGATCTACTCCCCAACTGGCACCGGTTACTATGTTGAACCTACAGACCGGGTATGTCATTTAGAACCACACATGATTTTTACCAGTTCAACCTGGTCAATGCTATAATTTTCAACCGAAAATATCCCGAAACTTGGAAGCTTGCCTAGAAGGTTTCGATCATTGGATTCAGATTACTCAAATCATATCTATAAAAAATTATATACAGGGTGGTGAAGTATGAGCTATATGATTTATAACTTTTTTATTTATGCGATTATTATATTTTTTAAATACAGTATATTATTGGGGAATTTCTTGCAATTATCTTTGAAAAATGATTTCCTGTAAGTGATGTTCATTTTCTGCTTCGCACATACGTGCTCTTTTTAGCACATTTTCCATAAAAGAGATTGAGACTCCACTTTCATTTTCAAAAAAATATGGGTCAATTATCCTTTCGGAGGATACATCGCACCAAACAGTACTCTTAAGTGGGTGTGATTGTCGCTGATGAACTGCTCTTGGATTTTCCGTAGCCCAAATCCTGCAGTTTTGCTTGTTGACATACCCATTTAATAGGAAATGAGCTTCATCGCTCTTTGCCAAATTGTTAATATTGTTAATTGAGTTGGTTTGAAAAATAAAGTTCAATTATTTTCGTACTTTGTTATAAATAATTCAAACGATATAGCTCATTCTGCGCCACCCTGTATTTTCCTTTGACTTCACTGTCATATGAAAGCAAACCAAATAAATTGACTCAATAGCTTGTGCTGTAGCGCATCGTCGTTGCCTTCATGCACTCAAATTAAGTTTACCTGTGGGATGCACTAATTTTTTCCATTTTTGACACATTTATTTGTGCGACTTCTCTGAAAATTGACCGAGAAGTAACGTGGGAACACTTACCCGTTACTGATTTTTTTGTCGAAATTTTTTCTTAAAAATTGACTCAAAAAATACATTTTTGTGCGTTTTATTGTTTGTTGTGGTAAAGAAAAAGTCATCGATCAGAAGAGTTCATTCATTTATCTTTTCAGATGCGGCCTGACTCATACTAAAACTGACAGACAAAAAACCGCAAAGACAGACGAGCTTAATGTATGCAATACAAACATAGTTGGTTTTCGACCATCCAATGAAACAGAAAAGCAGACGAGTTGAGTAAGTTCGGCTCTTTCGGGTTTATCATTTCATTTCTTTTCTTTCAATTTCCTCTGTATTCAAAAACGGTGACAATAAATCTTAGGCGTTGCGATTAAAGCGGGCCATTAAATGCGTGCGTCTTGCCGCTCAATGCGACTGCGCAACAACCAACATCCATAAAAGCCGTAGTTAATTTTAAGATTTAACAAACTATAAGGTTTTTTACGATTTAATGAATATTATGAATTGTTAATTGAAATTGATAATGGAAATTTTGTAGAGGAAGCAACCAGACGACATGATATTAATGTGTGCACAGGGTGTGGTCCATTAATGTCTTCGCATCGCAACGGATGGTTGTTCTAACAGTCGATGGCAGCGGTCATTATTTGCGGTTCATTATTTATTTATTAGAACTTTATTATCGCTCGTGTACAGAAGCCATTCACATTCCATGATTAATACACCTTTCTTTGATTACACTAGTTTACAACCAATTTGTCATGCTGGCTTTTCTTATGTATTTGGGTGTAATAAATTTTATTAAAATTTTGTTTATTTTATTGTCAAATTAAGAAAAAAGTGATTTTTGGATAGAGTTTTAATTAAAAATATTTAATGGTAAATATTTCAACGAAGAAATCTATGCGTTTTTGTATTTCAGAACTTCTACATTTTCCGGCAGATTATCCACTATTAAAAAAATAAAATATTTATTATTATATATTTATTTATTTTTATAGCACGATGTGCCTCGTCGTTCGTCATAATTTAAAAACATTTACATATTTGTATGACAATTACATGATTTTTTGTGGTATTATTTCAAAAAACTAAAAAATTGACTCCTAATATTTTACAAGCTCCTCTCGTAAACACTGTTTCTATGTGAAAGTGAAATTATAGTACAAATATTATAGGTGCTTAAAAAAGTTATCCATAAACAGTTGTTGCACAGTGTTATCAATTTCTACCAGCTGGTGAATGGAATTCTAGCGAAAGAGGCTTCAGCGGAGAATCTCGTCTTTGGATTTGTAAAATAATATAAATTCATTTGGAACGACTTAATTCCATTATGGCTTTGTCTGTCTAGTATCTCTTTTGTGGGGAATAGTTAATTTATTTGAAGAGGTTGTTGTATTCGTGGCTGACAATTAAAGTGTCATAGTCATGGCTACGAAGGCAATGAACCTGCTTGACATTTGGGAGAAGGCCTTTGTGTGTTTTGAATTAAGAGTGATCAAGCACATCCATTAGAAAGGATTATAAATTAAGCGCTAAAATTTAAGGAAGGTAACAGCGATGAGGTAATTATTATACACTCTGCATTTTAAAGTGTATTCCACAGAGTCAGCGACAGTATAATACACTCTGGGAAGTGATATTAATTTTCTGGTAGGTATATTGTCGAGTAGAATAATAATCTGTATTTCAAATTTGCCTTATCGAAATTGGGGTTAATAAGGGTCGACAGTGGAGGTCTTTTTAAATTCATTTTATTCGTCCAGCATTTTCTGATTATGCAGTGAATGTATACACCGATTATACAGTGGCAAAAGAACAAGGCCCGGCAGAACTTTATACACCACGGATTGCATTCCACAGAGGCTGTCGTTTTTCGTAGAAGTGCAGTAACATTACAGGCAAATACCCTGAATATTGGTGGACAGTTGGTAAATTTTCAGCTACTGCCTTTTTGTTGGTTTTTTGAAAATCATGATTCTACCCATTTTTGCCGTAAAAGTAAAAAAGTACGAATCTGGAAAATTTTTTTTATTTTGCGAGTCAGATATTCATCTATACACCGTATTCCATGATTCTAGGTGCGGCCATTGTAGCCCCTTCTTCCCATTCTATCCCCTTAAAAGTACGAATTTCGAAAATCTCTTTATTTTACGTGTCTAAGTAATTAGAGGGATGTACATTAATCATTCTAACTGTAGCCGTTTAGTTGGTACCATTTTTATCCCTGTTTCCATTGTATTACTTGAAAGTACGAATTTGGAAACCCCATTTTATTTCTCGTGACTACGCAGTCAGAGGAACGTATACTCAGAATTTCATGACTGTAGCTGCGGTCATTTGATTGGTACTAAAGGGTGATTTTTTAAAAGCTTAAAAGTAATAAATGTCACCATGCCATTTGTAAATAAATTTGCATTCTATTAAATATAGATTCAAAATGGTCTTGAGCCAGGACAATATCCCAGTTCAAAGCTATAGGAAAGTTTTTCAAAAAAACACATAAATTTCAGAAAAATTCAGAAATCTTTATTTGTATCGATAGTACTGTCCATATAATTTAATGTTTGAAGATTATTTCATGTAAATGTTGACCTTGGCTGCGCATCAAATGGTCCATCCGCTTAGTCCAATTTTGGCATTCCCACGTTTTTGGGTAACAGATGCCTATTTGCTGCGAACGGCGACGAATCGATAATTGATGGTCATCATTATCACTGGCCGATACAGCTGCGATATTTTCTTCAGTTCGCAATGTACGTAAGCGTGTTGGTGGTTTAATGTCCAACAATGTAAATTTGGTGCGAAATTTAGTCACAATAGCCCGAATAGCCGCTTCAGTGGGTCGATTAAACTGATCATAAAATGGAAGCGCGCGATGAACTTTCTTAACAAAGCACGCATTTTGACAATAAAATTCAATAATTTGCAAGCGTTGTTCGTTTGTAAGACGATTCATGGTTAAATTATAGACCAAACTGAAGATGTTTGACAGTGAATCAAAACACGAAACGTGCGTCAGCTGTTTAAACCAGTGTTGCCAAAAAGATAATAGCTAAAAAATCACCCTTTACTTTTATCCCCTTTTCCCATTTTACCCCTTAAAGGCACGAAATTGGAAAATATACTTTTATATTATGTATCTACTAAATTAGAGAAATGTACACACCGAATTTCGTTTTTCTAGCTGTTGTCGTTTGATAGGTACCATTTTTATCCCTTTTTGTCCCATTTCATCCCCTACGATGGTGCACGTTTCTGCTATAAGGGTAGTGCGTATACCCAATATCAATTAAATATAAGTGGACAAAAAACATTGTGAAATACTCTAAATATTAGGGGTACTTTCTGTCCTTGTGAAAATTGGAAAAAAGGAAAATTGTTTCCCTTTGGACCGATTTCGTCCAGTTGCAATCCCAGCCGATCTACGCCTATAAGACATATTTATGGAAAATTTGGGCCTTCTAGGTCATTTCGATTAGATGCTATCGTGCTTTCAACAGACGGACAGACAGACGATCTTAGAATTTTGTGACGATCAAGAATATATATATTAGGGCGGGTTGATTTTTTATTTTTAAAATCGTATAGCAAAGCCGTAAAATACATAAAATTCTCCGATGAAACCATGTTTCTAAAATAAAATCCTAATCCGCGCCTCTCGACTGGGGAATTTATATGCTTGGGTGAATATTTTTTTAATGAACAAAATTTTGAGTGTAGAAGAAATATAAAGTGCAAAAGAACTACCTTACTAAAAAAATTTATTCAGAAAATTCGATTTCTTTTTGAAAAAGCTTCTTTTTCTAATATTTATTTTTGTGGCATATAAATTTTCAAGTCGAGAGGCGCGGAATAGGTTTTTATTTTAGACCCAGGGTTTCTTCGGAGAATTTTCTTAGAATTTAATATAGATTACGTTTTTGCTATACGATTTTTAATTTTTTTTCATCCATACAAAACAACCCGCCCTAATATGTATATATATACTATATAGGGTCTCAAGTCGATATTTCAAGGTGTTGCAAACAGAATGAGAAAGTTTGTATACTCCTGTGTTGGAGGGTATAATAAAAAATCATTCTAAATGTTTGGAATGGGCTTTTTTCTTTTCCATCTTGATATAGTAGAAACTATGAGGAGCGGGCGCAGTTGGACTTAATATTGGATATGCTAATGGTTGCAATATTATTTATTGTAACACAATTTATGAAGATTGGCAGTAAAGCTTTAAGAAGTCAAATCAAGTCATGGCTTTATCTTAGGTTAGATTGTGGTAGAAGTCAGAAAGTAAGCATTTGAATATGATAGAGAAGGTGTTCGAATCTCTCAATCTTCTCCTCATCTGCATAGCTTCTACAAAAGTCGTTTAGCTAGGGGCCTCGAGCCTTGGAGCCTCACGTCACGTCAATACTAAATACTGAAATCAACTCAGACTAAGTCGACCAAGTCATTGATAAATAAATATGCATTCTATAAAATATATCAGAGTTCAAATCAAATTGATTACAGATGGGCTAAAATTTGAAAGATCGACTAATAATCACCAAAAGTGGAAGTTCGGTTCAAAGTACAGAAGACCTATCTGCAAAGTTGATGCGAACTTTTTGTATTGACGCAGTTCTTCATGTACCATAACCATATTTATTTTTTCTTTATTCCAAACACATCTTCAAGTTTTCACTGTCACTTTGTATAATTTTGTATTTACTTATAACTTGTTTATATTAATAATTTCAGGCTTCTCTCTCAAAAGAATTATATTTTTGACTTTCGCATAAACAAAGTAGGTTTCTTCCCCAAAACGTGATCTGTTCCTGTAGGTCAAGAGGGTCACACATGCTCGTCATTGTATTTGGCAGATTTAAAATAAAATAAAAATTTAATTTATATTTTCCCAGAAAATACATTATCGATTGTTAATGAAAGAAATTTGCAAAATATATAAGCGTTTATAGGATAACATTAGAGCGTATCGATAAAAAAAACATTTTTCTGAAACTTATGGAGCATCTTACTGATACTATAAAAGTATAGAAATTGTTAAATACATCGAAAATGTTGCTTTTTGATTATAAATAATACAGGGAATTAAGAAAACATATAAAAATATATTTTGTTTTTAAGATTTAATAACTTTATATTAAACTAGATGGAATTTGCTTGAAATTCGTTATATTGAAAATAAAAAATTATATTTATATCTGCTACCAGAAAAAAGTTAAGTTTTTTAAATTAACTTATGACAAAATTCCGGATTTTCGATCCATCCTAATGGAAATGCAGTTCTATTTCCCTTATTTCCCAAATATGCAAAATCGAAAAACATCTTTATGGATGCTATAAAAACTTTAATTTTACACAGGGCCTGATTATTTGTGTGGGTACTATTATAACGGGCCTTCCATGTTTCTAAAACAATTGTAAAAAAAGATGATCCAGTATCAAGTCATAGTGGATTTCTGGATTTAAGTCAAATTTTATTCCAGAATCACTGAATGTAGACCAATGATTTTCAATTTTGCCAATTATTTTTCTAGAAGTTAATTAAACATCGAACATTTTCCGTAACGAATCATAAAGTTGATAATCATTTAACATGCTCACCCAGTATTACGAATATGAATCTTCGTAAGGGCCGTATAACCACAAAATTTCATAATTATATCATTTAGGGGATTGGTGTCATCACATGTTTGCTCCCAACAAAATTGTAATACTTTTACGATTTTTTTCTTGAAGTCAGATTATAACCCATGTTTGCTCTCAGCCCCATATCATTTCACTTGTAATCACTTGTGCGACATTTTTAAGATTTCTTTACTGCAGCAAGGTAATGATATCACCTTCAACCAACTATTTTCTGTTATAATCCACTCTCTTATTTATTGATACATCCTAATGTACATAGAAAACAAAACACGTAAGTGATTTAAAATTTTATGCCGGTCGTAAATATCCCACAACTTATAAAAATCAAAATTGCTGCTATAAAACTAATGAAAACGAGAATCGGTAGAAACATTTTAGTCTATAACATTCATACAGGTAATATTTTCTCGAAATCAGTAAAATTTTCTTCTGAATCACAATAAAAATCAGTACAAAAAACAAAACATTTAAATCAAAATAACAAAAGCACAAATGCTGCTTAAATGTCATTTCGGGTTAAGGTCTTCACTTACTATACCCTCCTCCAAAAGCTTATAGTAATTATAACTTATGTTACATTGTTATAATATTATAGTATTTGCAATGTATAACGCTTATAGTCAACTGGCATATTAAACACTTACCCGCCCAACTTCTGACTTTCGGCAGGTAATCATTCCAAAATGAGCATCGTTTGGCCAATGGACCTCTTTGTAGTTTTTCAGTTTTCTCATCGGTGCTGAAGACATAGTAGACGGGATCTTCCTTGGAGAAATTAGGCCATTCCTCACCATCAACAGCGGGGTTGCTATAACGTCAAATATAATAACAAGAAATTTATTATTCGTTATTCGTAACTGAACTCTGCGAATATGTTATAACAGTTAATTTATGTATAGCAGTATATTTTGATTACTGAGGTGGTTTGTGTATTGGCTACTCTCTGTTTGTGGCTTGTGGGGTGAATGAGGAAACTCACCAAATTATATAAAGAAACACACCACAACATAGAATCAATATTGATTACCATTTACACCATTGTGGTGAAATGAAAACTGAAAAAATATTAACTGGGGTCGAGTTATAGAACCATAGCTCGCGTTTTTTAAAAGGTGTTGTGGCAGAACAGTTTTTATTCCCCACAATAGCGGAACTGGCAGGTTTTGACGATTTGTTGCGTTCAATATATTGACAATAAACATGGGACCACGAACACAGAAAAAACAAGGCTGTTCAGTTCGGCCGGGCCAAACCTTATCTACCCTCAACCATGGATTGCATTCCACAGAGGCTTCTGATTTTACGTAGAAATGCAGTAACATTACAGGAAAAAGTTACATTTTTTAATAAAACCAAACCAAATAAATAAAAATTTTGAAAAAAGTAATTTTATAAATACATATATTCATTTTATTATTTTAACAGCGTGATAGTCATCGACTATATGTATCAAAATAATACTTCAGGTCAATTCAAAAAGTAAATATAAGGTAGCAATCTGCAAAAAAAAAATCTTAAATATCCAGTCAGAGGAATGTAAAAACCGAATTCAATGACTTCAGCTGCGGCCATTTGTTTGGTACAATTTATATCCCCTTTTTCTAGCTGTAGTCGTTTAGTTTGTATCATTTTTGTCCCTCTATCCGATTATATACCTTGATAGTACGAATTTGGGGAAAAACACTACTCAATTAGAGCAATGAACACACCTAATTTCGTGTTTCTAGCTGTTGTCGTTTGATATGTACTATTTTCATCCCTTTGTGTCCCATTTCATCATACAAATAAGAAACGCTATATGGTGCACGCTTATGCTATAAGAGGAATGCACATAATAAATGTCAAGCAAATATACGCATATATATTAAAAAAAACATGCTGAAATACTGGAAATATTAGTGGTTATTAGTTATTATTGTCCGTCCTTGCGAAGGAAAACTTTTTCCCTGTGAACCGCTTTCGGCTATTTTCACTCCCAATCGATCTACAACTATAAGATAAAAATGTTACCAACTAAACGATAATAACGTATAGTTCAAGTAATTTCAACTCGATATTAATAATAAACTTCGTATTTATTATTAATTTATTAAATTCAAGGTGGCTAATGAAGGCTGCTGCCAGAAATAACCGTTATATATTTTTCCTATGTTATCAATAGGTTCCATTTTTTCACGTTTCAGGGAGTGGTCTTAATTTGAATTTGAAGCAAATTGTTGATTGCGATGATGAAAGAAGAATTTGGATTTTTCGCAGTCTGTCATTTCACTCCAAAGAGAGTTTAGACGAAGGTTTGGCGGCAATCCTCCGAGCAGATGGCTATCGAGGTCCCTCAGTTCGGACGTAGGAAACTATTGCTGCTGTAGCTGCTGCCATGCAAGTCGATCCTGCAGTTTCGACAAGGATTTCAGCATACACTCACAATACACAGTTTTACATTAGGATCAGGATTTAGTTCCTTATAAAATCCAAATAAGGAGCAAACTGAACCCTGCCGATTTGCTTGGAATTTTACAAGAAGATATTTGTATGTCTTACGAATTCCATTTCGATCTAAACGGCGATGTTACCAAACGAAATTGTCCAATATGAAGTGACTCTAATCCACAGATAATGCATAAGACAGAATTGTATCTACTGTTGCGGTCAATGACTGTTAGTTAAACATTTTGAAATAGTTTTTCTTTACGGAACTGCTCCGAAAGCGAATTCCATTCAACACTATATGGTTTCAACAAGATAATGTAAATTGTCAAATTGTGTTGCTTCATTATTATAATATTACAAGTCCTTCAAAGTCCAATTGTCTGTACCATATGATTGTTCACAATCGAATGAACACACCTATTTTCATGAATAGGCCGTTAACAGCCGTTTGGTACACAGTTCATTTGGACTTTAAAAGTCCGAATTTGGAGAATTACTCTTATTTTGTGTGTATAAGTAGTCAGACGAGTGTTAACACCGATTTTCATGATTCCAGCTACAACCTTTGTTTGGTACCCATTTAATTCCGAAATCCTTCTATTTTACGTGTCTTTTGTCCCATTTCCCCGCTAAATATTTTATTTAATTTCTGGTGCCTTCAAGCTACAACGTGTTTAGTTTTTCATTTTCTCATCCTGTTGCCCCTTAAAAGGACTACAAAGTTCCAAAGGATAAAATTTTTTAAATATTATTTTTAATACTTATTCCCAACCGGTATAAATGGCAAATAAAAGAAGAAAATATGTGCTAAAAATACTTTAAATATGTAGCTATCTATCTACCAGAGACCCTATGAAGTAAAGGGTGATTTTTTAAGAGCTTGATAACTTTTTTTTTTAAAAAAAACGCATAAAATTTGCAAAATCTCATCGGTTCTTTATTTGAAACGTTAGATTGGTCCATGACATTTACTTTTTGAAGATAATTTCATTTAAATGTTGACCGCGGCTGCGTCTTAGGTGGTCCATTCGGAAAGTCCAATTTTGGGCAACTTTTTCGAGCATTTCGGCCGGAATAGCCCGAATTTCTTCGGAAATGTTGTCTTCCAAAGCTGGAATAGTTGCTGGCTTATTTCTGTAGACTTTAGACTTGACGTAGCCCCACAAAAAATAGTCTAAAGGCGTCAAATCGCATGATCTTGGTGGCCAACTTACCGGTCCATTTCTTGAGATGAATTGTTCTCCGAAGTTTTCCCTCAAAATGGCCATAGAATCGCGAGCTGTGTGGCATGTAGCGCCATCTTGTTGAAACCACATGTCAACCAAGTTCAGTTCTTCCATTTTTGGCAACAAAAAGTTTGTTAGCATCGAACGATAGCGATCGCCATTCACCGTAACGTTGCGTCCAACAGCATCTTTGAAAAAATACGGTCCAATGATTCCACCAGCGTACAAACCACACCAAACAGTGCATTTTTCGGGATGCATGGGCAGTTCTTGAACGGCTTCTGGTTGCTCTTCACTCCAAATGCGGCAATTTTGTTTATTTACGTAGCCATTCAACCAGAAATGAGCCTCATCGCTGAACATTTCGAACACATGAACACATTTCGAACCGAACACTGATTTTGGTAATAAAATTCAATGATTTGCAAGCGTTGCTCGTTAGTAAGTCTATTCATGATGAAATGTCAAAGCATACTGAGCATCTTTCTCTTTGACACCATGTCTGAAATCCCACGTGATCTGTCAAATACTAATGCATGAAAATCCTAACCTCAAAAAAATCACTCTTTATATATATTCTTGATCGTCATAAAATTCTAAGACGATCTAGTCATGTCCGTCCGTCTGTTGAAAGCACGCTAGCATCTAAACGAGTGGACGTCAACATTTTCCATTAATGCGTCTTAGTACCTATTAAACGACAATAGCTAGAAACACGAAATTCGGTGTATACATTCCTCTAATTGAGTAGATATTCATATATATAAAAGTATTTTTTCCATATTCGTACTTTTAAGGGGTAAAATGGAAATAGAGGGATAAAAATGGTACCAACCAAAATACATTCCTCAGATTGCGTAGACACGTACAATAAAGACATTTTTCGAAATTCGTACTGGGGTTAAAATGGAAAAAGGTGATAAAATTGTACCAACCAAATGACGAAGCTAGAGTTATGAAGTTTGGAATATACATACATCTGACAGCGTATACAGGAAAATAAAAAGGTTTTTCCACATTCGTACTTTCTAGGGACACAATGGGAACAAAGGGATAAAAATGGTACCAACTAAACGGAATGATGAAATTCTGTGTGTACATCCCTCTAATTGCGTAGACACGTAAAATGAAGAAATTTTAGAAAGTCGTACTTTTAAGGGGATAAAAATGGTACCAATCAAATGGCCGCTGCTAGAATCATGGAATTCCGTGTATACATTCCTCTTTCACGGCAACAATTGGCAACTGTGTACGTGAGAGATAATGGATTTTCAAAATTTGTACTTTTGGAATTAAAATATGATGGAAATACAACCAACCACTATCTACCAATATCTATGATTTTTTTGATGATTGCTGTCTTATATTTACTTTATAAATTGATTTGAAGAATTATTTCGATATATGGTATAAACGTATTGGCAGCCTTGCCTCATAAGCGTGGTTTGAAATAATAAAAACTTTATATTTATTTATAAAATTATTTTTTCAATATTTTTGTTTGGCTATATTGACATTTTCCTGTAATATTACTGAATTTCTACGAAAATCGACAGCCTCTGTGGAATGCAATCCATGGTGGAGGGTATATAAAGTTCGCCCCGGCCGGACTTGACGCCGTTTTTTATTTGTTGTATACACAGAGTAAAGGTTTTGCGCGTTTGCACATAGAACGAGTTGTAGCGATAATTGTTCTCATTTTGAGTTTGGAGCATGAATCCAAAAATGAGTGATATTTAATACTCAGATAAAAGTATTGCCCCAATCAATCAGCATTGTAATGATAAAAATAGTAAAATTTAATAAAATGTTCGTTGGCCGGACATGCTGTGCTCCGCATCACGTCGTGATCATAAGGACACATGAGATGAAAAGGGATGTAATAAGTTCAACATACAAACTAGAGTGATCAAACCCGAGACCGAAAACCGGGTCAACCGGGTTTTTCATCTGAGACCAACCGTCGGGTTTTTTAAAATCGCGGTTTGTGAAAAACCGGGAAACCCGGTTTTTTATGTTGGTCTCAACCGGTTTTTCATAGTTCAAAAAAGTCTCTTTTTCGGTGCTAATTTTTTTATCATATGCCACTTTTATATTATCACAAACTGCAACTAAACAAATTTACGAACACAGCAAGACTGTGCAGTAGAAACATCGACGCCGTTGACCATTTGCCGCTGTGGATGTCGACCAGCCATACCCATAAGAACATATGTGATTATTTTTAGAGGTGTTTTCAGGAGCGTTTAGCTCACAGACGGTTCGACCCAAGGACGAAATATTTGGCAGATCATCATTAAATAATCCATCATTCATTTCAGGGGTCCTTGTATTTCAAAGAGTAGTTTTTGCGGTGTTCACACCTGTTCTAAACTTATATTTTGGAAATAATAGATGCAGGACGAAACTAATGATGGGTCGATATATTATTAAAAAAATCGCCTAATGAATTTTTGGCAGTGGACCAAAATGATTTCAGTGAATCTGATGATGACATCTAAATTGTCCTATCCTCAAGGACGACCGGTTTTTTTTTATAAAAAAAAAACCGGGTAACCGGGTTTTCGAAAAACCCGAATACCGAACGTAGCAGAAAAACCGGGTTTTTGATCACTCTAATACAAACTCATCTCCAAAGAATTTTCCCACTTATTGTGGGTGGTTGTCTAATAATTTAAAGAGGAAAAAATTGTATCGTGTTGAAAACCCATCATATGTGATTTTCATAAAATGTAGATATATATACAACTGATAACATCCTGTTATCGTAAGCACTCCATACAGAAGGATCACTGATGATTTATCCCAACACAGGACAATAAAATGTGCGTATGGTTGAGTGTGGTTCTCCTCCTTTCCATTACCAAAACAAAGATTGCCTTCGTAAGAAGAAATTACTTGATCGAATAGCTGAAATTCGGATTTATTACATTCAAAGCGCACAGAACAATCAATAGATCAGTAATAAACCCGCACAAAGACTAATAATTGCCATTTTAATTAGATTTTTTTGCAAGAGTTCACTAAATTGACAGTCACACATATGCATTTTTGTAAATATACATATAAGAGTATCAACATAAAATTTTGTTTCTATAAATTGTAGGCGTGAATCTAGTCACTTTTTATGTACGTATATAATCAAGACTTAATTTGATGGTAAAGCCGGAAGATCAGTGCCGCTAAAGGAATGCGTCATTAAATCTCATTTTGATAAGAAGGGCAATTAAAAGGTCGTCAAAGATGTACTACAAGACAATTCTGCTGGATATGGTCATTGAAAACTGATCAAAACAGAGGGAGAGTTATGCTAGGCAAGTACAAACAAGCCATTCTCCCTGTGGTCGTTGCATGGCTGGTATACCATTGGTATACCAGAATTATATGAAATGCAATAATGTTTGCATTTGGTGTTGTGGACTTTGGGTTCCAAATATTATATTAACAATCATCATTATATTTATAGGCTTCGATTTTTTCTTTAGAAGTCTTCAACTACGCTATCATTTGGTAAGTATTTTCATATGTCCCAAAGCGTGATTTATCTCACTAAGTATTTCTTTGCTATTCTTAGCTAACCTGAATCATAAATCAAATGAAATTCTATTTGAATAAACTATTGTTTTAATCAAATATTTCGCTGCAATCCAACAATTTGTTTTTTATATATAATTCCACACAGAATCAACAAATTCAGTTATATGAATTCAAAATTTATATAATTGAATATTTGCCAGCAATCAGGCTACAATTTTCATAATAGCATCAAAACCAAATAAACTGTTTGTCAAATATGTTAATTTTTTAATTGAAATCTGTGTACATTTACAACTCAAATCAATATTATTACTATTGTTACTTATCAGAATAGTCCGAATGCAGATTGTTTTTAAATAACTTACCCCGTTTTGGCAAACTCGATAACTGAGTTGAGCATACGTTTGCCCAATTCGCGCTCCACTGATCGATACTGCAGTGATGTGTTCAAGGGTTGACCGAAGAAATATTCAATCTCGTCGCCGTGCAAAACGCCCATCCATTCACCCCACAACGATGTGCTGGTGCGCTATAAATTGAAAAAACAGAAGAAGAAAATGAACGAAATGGCAACATTTATAAACAATAATCCGTGTGTGTAAAATCAACTTATATTACGTATGTATGTATATATATCCTATATATATGATTATGCATGTGTTTGTGTATATAGTTGATGCTATTGTTCATAATTGCCTGCCACAATATGTATATGTTAAGACAGGCAGGATGGCTGAAAGGAAGCTGGTATATGGGGTATAAAGGATATAAGATAAATTGGAGTGATAAATATTGTTTCTTTTTCTTTTTTTGTTCTTCCTCTCCGAGTAAATTGCTCAAAATTGGCACAAGTGGCTCTGTTGCATGATTCTTTGCCCTGTCTCCCTGCCACACTTTGACGTTGCTACTGTTGCCGTCGCCGTGGTTGGCTTATAAGCCTCAACTAAGTTTGCGTTGATGATGACTTTGAGCAACTATTTTTATAGTTTGTTGCTTTTTGTCGTTGTTGTTGCTGTTGATGTTGCCACTGCTAATAATTCAGATGATGTGAATGATGTTCTTGCTGCAATATTTAAAGGACTGTGTATTTGTTGAACAAGTTCGTATCTTCCTTTTCTTGTTTAGCAGCAATTGCAAACTTTTCTTTTTAATGGATGCATATTATCCATAAAATACAACGAACACACAAAGAATCTTTCTGGGCTTATACATATTTATGTATGTCGATTCACGGTGTGGCAAAATGTGAACAGTGCAGTATAAACAATGTTTATCGAGTTTTGTCCCACATCAAATAACTATATATATAACTGATACTAAGAATAAAATAACTGGCAAGTCTCTATCAGAATTAAAATCCGAGCATTTGTTTGTATATTTTATATTACTTAGGCCGATTATTTATATTACTTAGGCCGAACTATTTGTACCAGAGGTGGATTTCATAAATAGGATGGAGGCGAAAGCATAAATACTTTATATGTTTAATATTTTCGAATATAAAAGGACTGTTTTTCTTTAAGTCGAGATAACAAGCTGCGATAACAAAAACGTCAATAAAAACTTCATTTTTTTGCTCAAAATAAAAAAAAAATATTTTTTCACATTGCACTATGGAACAAATGACCAATTTCACTGGCCAAAAGGCTTAAACCTCAAATGAGTAATTTAAATGAAAAATGTATTTTCTTCTATTCTTGAATTAAAAACTCAAAATTGACCATTTGGAACCTCTATATATCATTGGTTCCTAAAGCTTTATTTACTGTGCATATAATAGTTTCATTATATACAATAACTTTGTATTTTTATTATTTAAGTATAATACTTATTAAAAGTATAATTTCCAAACATCCAAACATCCAAATATATACCAATATATGAATGTATATCATTGTCATAGATATTGGCATACGGATTACTTAAAATGTCCTCTTTATCATCGTTATTGTAGGTGCTATAATCTTCATCACCACTGGAATTAAAATTTGATTTATGTTCTGTATTAGTTTTCCCATGATCGCAAACTAATAACTCATTTACTTCCGGAACAATTATGAAACACTTCCTTTGCCGTATTGGCTTATTCAAGCATATCGAAGAAATCAGTGGATCTTATGTACATCTACTATATTATGTGTACGGTTATTCTTTCTAACGTGGAGTGATCTGTCAGTCTTACTTTATGACGAGAATCTGCGGGATCATCATCTAAAAATCCTACAGAAAGTAAAGAATTTTCCCAAAATTTTTTGGAATGGATAAGCACTTTATGTACTGTAACTATCATATGTAACCAAAGGTATTCTTTCAATAATAAATCCACAATGTAACAATAAGCTAGAGCTTTACATGGTAATAATTTCACTGACATCGGATCCTGTTGGTGCAATGCTGACTTCATTTTCGATAGTCTTGTGGGCTTTGTATGGTTTCCTCAAGTACTTTTGCAGTGTTACTGGTCCTCGCTTGCGGGCTGATGTTGCTGCTGCACATATCAACGGATCAGTATCATTGTAATTTTGATCTAATATATTTTATGCTTCTCTTCTCTTTCCGCCAGTTTTGTCACAAAATTGAACCCGATGCCTTCCGAAAGACGCAGTAAATTCTTTCAACCAATCTCCGTTATGCCAACGAAATTTCATTACCTCCCTTTGACATTTTTTTCATTATAAAGATAACGACCGATAAATATTTCTTATACTCCCCTTTAACTGGTTATATTTTCGTTCTGAAAATTGTCAACCCATAAACTGTAACTTCTCGCTATTGTTCGGTGAGATGTTTGATCCAGACGGAAAACAATTCGACATTTTGGATAATGAGTGTGTCTGAAAAGAGTGATATTTTCAGCGAGGGGCAAAAATGTGCAATACCAGATATTAATTAATATGTTCATAACACATAAAGCTTAATTCTATGTTTAGCTTTATTGTCCGAAACCGTCCCGAAATTTCAATAGCCTATATAACGTCACATTTTAAAGATTCGTGCAACCGACACGAGGCTACTTCAAATATTTAAAATTTTTACACAATTTAAATACCTACCTTGTGCACTATCATTCATATTAATACTTGAAATTTATTGTCCACCAAATTTGATCACTTAAAAATTAGACTGAAATCAGACATTGTGAACACTTTTACAACTAAACTATAAAAATACTTATTTAAAGCGCCCTGGCCACACGTCAAACTGTTCGTTCAAACTCTTGTATGTATAGGTAATATTTTGTTTTCCTTATCACAGCCACACATCAAACTCATAGCAACAAACTTCATTTCAAAGTTGTCATAAAAACGAAAGGACGGTGTTTTTTGGACGCAAAATAGTTTGTTTATTGTGAAAAAATTGTTTTTCTTTTTTTTTGTTTTCTACTGAAATATGCCACAAAGCTGGCAAACTACGATAAACTTCGATAAACTCCAAAATAAAAATTTTTTCTTCCATTTCCATAAAACTCGCGTCACCAAAACAAAACACTTATCGCTTCGAAAATTAAAAAATAAAGACAATTGACGTTTTTTCGTGCAGACACTCAAACTGACTTCAAACAGGCTTCATATCTCTGCTGCGACGAAGCAAATATCTAAATGGTTTTGATTTTCTTCAAACTCACACAAACCTATCCGTGTGAGTTTTTTTTTACTAACACAATCAAAAAAATGACAGTTTGAAGAGTGAGTTTGATGTGTGGCCATGGCGCTTAACAGCTTGCTGATTTAACGATTTTTTTTCAAGAAGCCATTTTCTGTTACTCTGATGTATTCTTTATCAAATTTTGCCTTCAAATATGTAGAGAAACAAAGTGTAAAATTTTACTTTTGGCCAGTGAAATGCGTCATTTGTCCTATTGTGCATTGCATTGTCGCCAACTACACTGAAAGAATTATCTTCATATTAATTATGATTTTGTCTTAAATTTTCATTAAAAAGTCGCCAAAGAAACACTTCATAAAATGTGTGAAACATGTTTCATAAAGCACAAATCAATGAAAAGTGTCATAGAATTTATGAAACATTTCTTAGAAACTATGAAATGCAGTTCTTCATTCGAAGAACTTTTTTATACAAATTCATAATTTTTCATAGTATGATTTATGAAAACTTTCATAGATTTTATAAAAAAACTTCATTAATTTTTAATTTTTCTGTATGTTCTGAGGTCATGAACAAATAAAAAAACCGTTGTCTTTTGTTTTTCTTAGATTGTTTTCTTTTTAAAGTTACAAGCCGAACCATAATTATCGGCGGCGGCGGCGCTGTTCAAAATGGGTCGGCGGCGGCTTTCGGCTGATTTGCCGGCTCGTTCAGTTATTCGATTATCCCTATTTATTTGACAATTTTGGGAAAACGGAAGGAACAATTTTCTTTTATTCTTTGCCAAGTAGTTCAATATTCGTTAATATTAGCCAATGTTCCAATAATTTAATATTGTTATTAGGGTATCCAATTATTCAGACTTTTATGTTATTCGATTTATCGTTTATTTGAAAACAAAAAAATTCAATTAATCGAATGATGAAGTCGAGAGTTATTCGATTAAAAGATTAATCGAACAATTGTCTACTTAAATAAAATATAATTAATAAGAGTTATATAGACAAGACACGCCAGTTTACGGGTAGTTACACTATATATTGAACAATTATTACGTATCTGATTTTATTTAAAAATTGTAATATCAAATTCGAAATTCATTAGAAGTTGACAAAAATCTTAATATCTTATCAAAATAAATGAGCACAATATCAGAAGTTATCCATTGATATTTTTCGAATATGGATCATATGATTTATAACAGAACTGACTTTATTATCGCTGTGTTAACCTCAATTTTTCTATGAATTTACTATTCTATGAAATTAGTATTCTTTAAATTTTAAATAATTCCTATTGGCCAGTTTTTGCTATTTTTAAATGATGTCGGATAAATCGTTATTTGAATATCTGTGGAGGCAAAACTTATAATATCGATTAATCGATTATTTGGGACAATTTATTCGTTATTCGAAAATCATGATTTTTTTTTATTATTCGAACAAATATTTGACAAAAACAAGTAAGGAAAGGCTAAAGTCGGGCAGGGCCGACTATATGATACACTCCACTTTCCAACCGAATACAGTCCAACTCGGTAAAAAAGTGAAAACGGGAAGAATAGGCTAATATGACCTGGTCCAACTTGTCAAATCGAGAATAATATTTGTATCGGGGCTATATCCAAACATGGAAAAATGTGACTAACTTTCACAATAAGTTCTTCCAGTTCAAATATAAGGTGTTATGCTCTCTTTGAAAAAATTCGGTGAAAATTCGTAGTTTCTGGGGCGGAAAAAGTTGTATGAGAGCTATATATAAATCTGAACCGATCTGACCCATTTTTACCACAGGTGTTTCTAGTTGAAATATAAGATGTTTTGCCAAATCTGAAGACAATCTGATACAATATGTGGTTTCTAAAGCGGAAAAAGTCAAATCGGGAGCGAAATTTGTATGGGAGCTATATATAAATCTGAACCGATCTGACCCATTTTTACCATATGTATTTCTAGTTGGAATATAAGATGTTTTGTCAATTTTGAAGAAAATCTGTTGTAATATGTGGTATCTAGAGTGAAAAGTGTCAAATCGGGAGTGAAATTCGTATGGGGGCTATATCTAAATCTGAACCGATTTTCTTCAAATTAAATAGCGTTCGTTCTTATCCCGAAAAACTTCGTTGTGCAAAGTTTCATTTGGTTCTGTCTACAATTGCGACCTGTATCGTGATTACAAGAATAGATGGACGGACAGACAGACAGACAGACGGACGGACATTGCTAAATCGATTCAAAAAGTGATTCTAAGTCGATCGGTATAATTAACAATGGGTCTATCTCTCCTCCTTTTGGGTGTTACAAACAAATGCACAAAGACATAATACTCTCGTGGAGTGTATAATTATTGGAGTAATCGCGGTTGGATACCCTAATTGTTATCGCATACAATAATTTTTTGGGAGTGGAAATTCATTCCCAAAATTGTAATATGGATGAATTTAATAAATATTTTTGTAATTACAGCTTTTCATGTGAGACTTGAATATCATAATCCTTCCAAAGAATAATAATACTCTACCTACTTTGACACACTAAAGAAGCACAATAGAGGAGCCACACGTACTGGAATTGACTTATATAAATGCGACTTTCAAATCAAAATACAATCATTCAATTTTCTATAGCCGTCGTCATATAGTGGGATACCAAATTCAAAGAAAGATCAATATATTTCACAGCAGTAGGTTGTCTAAGTCGACATTTATATTTTCTTTTGTTATTTTAAGTGGCTTGTCTATTTTGCTAGAAAGATTTGACTGAGTTAGAACTCCGTCAAATCTCGGCGGCGTGGTTGAAGTCGATATGAGTCGATGAAATCGGCGGCGTGGTTAAGTCGATTAAGCCGATGAAATCGGCGGCGGCGCGGCTCGTGCGGAAACATGCGGCGGCGGCGGCTTTTCGACTTAAAATCGGTCGGCTTGTATCTCTGTTTTTATTTATTCCAATACGACGATCATCCTCAGGGATATTCACTTAAAAATATAAATAACATTAGATACAAAAAGACAAGACAAAATATCACAAAAATTACATTTGAGCAAAATAATGAACTTCTCTTTCTTGAAGTTATTTTTATACTAAAAAGCTATTGTTTGCGTCCGTGTTTATAGACAATGTTTCGATATATTTGTGCACAGTGGTCGGTACCTGTCTTATAAAGGGTCCGCCATCTAACATTTTTTTTCAACTATTCAACCGTTGGACTATTATTTGTGGGGTGCCCGAGGCAGCCATTTGAATGAAATTATTTTCCATTATTAACCGGAAGGATTGTACTTTCAAATAAAAAAGGAATTTGAGAAAATATTCAGTAGTTTTTTTATAGCATTTTCAAAAAAAGTTATTTGGCGGACCCTTTAGTTCATTCTTTCGTCAGTAGGGATATTTATGATATTTAACACTTCTAAGGTATATAGGTATATTATTTTCCTGTGTCAAAATGTCTACGTCATTAAAGTTGGGCTTATGTCCTGTCATTGTACAAAGGGCTGCAAGAGCTGTCTTCTGTTCCAACGGCTTATCGGTTGCTTTTTGATCTGACTTGTGTGCAGAAATTCATTTTTGTTGTGCCAACATATACCTTCTGGCATACGTTGGACTTGTCCCCATTAATTTTTGATTTTGTTTTGCTGAAGAGGTTGTTAATTGTATGGTTGAATTTCAAAGCTAGTTGTATGTTGTCCTTGTCGTAAATGTTTGAATTGGTGAGTCCTCCGAGAAGCCAGGAACGTATGTTACAGATTTGTATATTTTTGCTATTGCTTCTCTGGGGCCATCAAGTTTTTTTCCATTTCACGTAGTGTATTAAGTCCGTTATAGACCATCCAGAAAAATTTAAAATTAAAAGAAGTTCCCAATATAGCTAAAAACCAAAAAAGTTTGGCTTGTTGACTATACAATCAACACACACCATCATTGCGAGAATCTTTGCATGGAGTATGGCTTTGACCTAAATCAGGGTGCATACTTATGTTAGAGTTAACGGAGGACGAATGAGAATTGCTAACATTCTACCGAATAAAGTCGACACACTAAAAAAGTTGTTGTAAGTTATGAAACATTTCATAAAAACTAAAAAAGTTGTTGTAAGTTATGAAACGTTTCATAAAAACTATGAAAGGCTATTTATGAAGACAATTCATAACACAAATATTTATTGGTTATGTCATATCACATAATCTTTATGAATTGTTTCTTTAACCCTTTCGAAACGGATTTATTTTTTAAAAATACGAACTCTTTTTTAATGGGTATTGGTTAGTTATAGTTCCAATAATTGGCCATAGGGTGCGTTTCGTGAAAGGATAACCAGAACAAGGAAAATGTCCTGGGACAAATATGTCCCATCAGTAAGTGCGGATGGGACACATATGTCCCAATAGTAACGAAGTAAGGCAAAACTAAAATAACATAATATACGTAAACTTCAATGCTGTTTTATTAATTTATGAAACAAACAAGTTAGAATTGAATATGTGTCATATACAATGAAAATGTATGATATTTGGCGAAACACAGCTTGTACAAAGGAATATTGCAAGAAACGCACATCATTTTCTTTGTTATCATTTGAACAGCTTCTGCAACGACGGCGTGTTTTCCCTCGATAGGAAGATGTTCTCCAACACCAGAAAGTGTTTTTGATCGCTCTGATGGGCGACCACTCGTGCTACGACGTTTAATTGTTGCTCTCTCTTTTCCATAATGAAGAAGCTGCACCGCCAATTCAGCGAGAAAGGAAATTAATGGTACCTTCACATGCCGAGTTTCTTGGAAAAGAATCCAAGCATTGGAGACGGAAACCATAAGCAGTTTTTGAAAAACTCTCTTCCACCATTTTCCAGATTTCCTGTCAGGATCATAAAGAGATGAAAATTGATCTGAAAGATCTACACCACCCATGTATCTATTATAAAAGGCAATGGGCTCAGGGCATGCAACATCAAGGGCTTCTCCTTTTTTGTTGGTTCTTTGAACGGTCGTTACGATATCAGTGTGGCAATTGGTGAGTAACAAAACCTCCTTTGTATCTTGCCATTTACAAAGCATAGTACCGCTGCTGTTATACTTGAAAACATAGTCACCTCTTTCTAATTTTGGTCCATCAAGATTTGGTAAGAATTTCTTATTTTTCATAATGGTACAAACTAAACCAAAATCCAAAGTCTGCGCTAAGTTGACAGTAGTAAAGAACCGATCGCAGCATATAACGGTGGAAGGATTTGAGATTGTGGAACACAGATAACACAAGCATGCGAAAACGATCATATTACTGTTGGGACAAATATTTATAGAAATAGTTGGGAGTAATTGCGTTTCAGTTCGATTAGAAAACTCAATGGGACACATGTGTCCCGTCAGTGTCGAAAGGGTTAATAAAGGGTGGTTTTTAGCTATTATCTTTTTGGCAACACTGGTTTAAACAGCTGACGCACGTTTCGTGTTTTGTTTCACTGTCAAACATCTACAGTTTACAATGAAATCTTTCTTTGATCTTATGAAACTATGAACAGGTTCCAACCAGTATGGTGGCCCGTTGGTCTCCCCTAGACGGAGTCTAGAGGAGACAATTTATAAACACAACACAAATTCGGATTTTTTAATATTTTATTCGAGCAAGTGTTGCTGCTTCGTACGGAGTACACAAAACTACTACCCATTTGACAACCATAACAAAAACGATACCGCCATCTATCGGATTTATCTATTATATATTTTATAGCATTGCCATAAATTCATCAGTTGAGATCGACCATATGATCGATCTGCAACAAACTAAGTTTCACTAATTTAACAATTTTGATTTATGAAATGTTTATGAAAAAATTGTATGAATCATTTCATTTTATTTATGAATTTTTCATACATATTAAGAAAATTTACTTAATTTATGAAAAACCTTTTATGAAATCCCTTCATAAATATTATGATGGAAAATTCTTTCAGTGTACAATATAAATATTTGTATAAAAACAATGAGTGACTTAACCATGACCATGTCCGTCGGTCCGTCCGTCTGGCTGGCTGGTTTACACGATAACTCTGGAAAGGAGTTAAGAAATCAATTCAAACTTTGCACATGGTCATATTTTTCTCAAACTTAGTTTAAGTTTGAAGATGGGCGAAATTGCCAAATCCTTAATAAATCCTTTATAACTTCTATACTGGTTCATGGAATCTACTGTGACTTGATATTTGATCATGTGACAAAATCTTCACTTTTTCATGTGTGTAGAAAGACTATATCAAATTGCATAATATTACGATCCGTCTGTTTTTTTTGGTATATTTTAAAGCGTGGGAATATTGCGTCCGTGCCACTGGGAGAGCCCATATGTATATCTTGCACGTTAATCAAATTTCATAAAAATCGGAAGACGAAAATTCCTTTCCAAGCTCCGTAGTGTGGAAGTAATGACATGTTTCGATGGATGTCGGCACGGGTTGCCGAGGCTCTAAGCGCATTAAACGATTGTTTTGACATCATTCAAATAAAATTAGAAGATATGCGTTGAAAAAATAATACATGCATATGTATGGCACAGATTACGTTCTCTCCTTCCATTCCTTCCTTTCTTTAACTTCATTCCTTCCCATTATTCGTCCATGTATGTATGTGTGTGCGTTCATGTGCAAACAATGTCTGGCCCCAAAAGCTTTTCTCTTCGTTTTCGAGTGCAGTGCTTATAATTGTAGTGCACAAAGTCACAAAGACCACACACAAGCACACACCTTCATGCACAGATGAACTTTCAACTCTTAATAAGTTTAGAAAATATTTATACTCGCATGTCTTGAAAGTGATTGAAGCGATTACAAAAGAACCCCTCTACAACTCAGCCACCCTCCATATCAGCACACACAATATACATACAGCGTACACATAATTGAATCAGGACCTACATAATCGCCCATATAATACTCTTAGTTGTTGTACAATAATTTTATTAAACTGTGACTGAGGCAGTAGATGCTGCAGGATAATTGCAATGGAGTCAAGCTTGATGAAGGGCAAAGGTTGGTTGGAAAATTTGAATTCAAGATAAACGAAATTCCAAAATATTCATGATTGGCCAATAGACGTGATACATGCGAAAAAGACGTAAGCACCGAAAACAAAACTATGCAGGAAAAGATTTTAACTATTTATCTTTGGTTTAAGAGTGTATATAATTGTGAATATAGGTAAATAAGCATTATTTAATCCAAGATAGGTAATGCAAGTACTCGCTTACATCTTTTTCGCCATCACACTATCAAGATACTTTCAGATGTTGTGGTGATTACGTCAAAAAATCGTATTAAAAATCAATTTTTGTTTTTGCGTTTATTTTTGTTAACATAATTAAAAAGGTTTTGGGAAACGTCTTTTTTACAATCCTTGAAATCATAACTTAGAAAAATTTGTCATCGAATCTTGAAACTTATAGCGAGTTCCTTATTTTGTATGGCGGTATGGTAATTAATAATTAAACATTAAATTTTACACTTATAATTTTAAATTTAAATAAATTATAGTAAAGTGACAAGCATAGCAATATTGAACAGAACAGGGTCACAGAAAAGACTGATTGAAGTATGAGTACTAAAATTAACTAATATTTAGGAAAATTGCTTTGCATAGCGCTAAAGCAATATTTCCTCATATCAAATTCAAACGTTTCCTTGAAAGTAGTAGATGCTTTGAACTTGATTCTAGTTCAATTATCCTCAAAACAAGTATATATTTACTCAAACTGAGAAAAATTTCAGTAAGTTTTTCCTCAAACCATGTACATTTTTTACTAAATTAAGGTAAAATTTTGCTGAAGACAAATTTTTTCTCACAACATGTAAATTCTTTCTTGAACTGAGGAAAAATGTACTTGATATAAGAAAAAAGTAAACTTAAAATAAGTTCGATTAAACTAAAATAATTCAAACAACAAACATAATATGTAAAACTAATGACAAAGTTTCATGATACCTCTGCCAAAGGCAAGAGAGGCGCCTTAACATTAGTTGTTTAGAGTAATACTTAAAGTATTTAAGAAATTCAAGGATTTTCTAAACAATTTGAAGTGATGTCCTAAATGGAATTTTTTCCTTACGAAAAATTGTTTAGTTTTTTTACTTCAACATTTTTTGGTAACATCTAATACGAATTGTGAATAATACAAATGTACACTTTTACATTTGATTTCACAGCGCCATTATTACAAAACTTACTTTTTCACAAACATCGATAGAACCATAATAAATTGTACTTTTCTCTTATATTGGTTAATTTATTGAAATAAATTTTGTGGACTTACGTCAAAATTGCTTTTGCTATAAAGGCGTAACGGGGATTTCTAAAGTTTTGCATTTTTTCAGAGAATATGTAAATCGTTTACGATAAAAAAGAACAAGTAAGGAAGGTTAAAGTCGGGCGTGCCCGACTGTATGATACCCTACACTTAGTCATTATACCCTATGGTGTAGGGTATAAAAATTGTCATTACATTTGATACGATGCAGCTATAATAGGAGAATATATTACAAATTCCAAATTCCACCTGTATTTGTAAGAACATTTGAAAACAAGCTATGAATGACCCATGTTTAGAAAAGGTTTTCTAGTTGAAATATTAGACGCTTTCCCAAATTTTATGGAGTGTTAAATATGTGGTTTCTAGAGCGGAAATAATCAATCTGAACCGATGTGACCCACTTTCGCTTAGTTGTTTCTATTTGAAACATTAGCTGATGTGCCGAATTAGAAGACAATCTGTTCAAATATGCTTTTTCTAGAGCGGAAATAATCAATTCAGTAGCGAAATTTGTACAGGAGCTATATATATATATATCTGAACTCATCTGACCCATTTTCACCAGAGATGTTTTTAGTTGAAATATAAGCTGTTTTGCCAAATTTGAAGAAAATCTGTCAAAGTTTGTGGCTTCTAGAGCGGAAAGTGTCAAATCGGAGGAGACATTTGTATGGGAGCTATATATAAATCTGAACCGATCTATCCTATTTTTACCACAGCTGTTTTTAGCTGAAATATAAGCTGTTTTGTCACATTTGAAGAAAATCTGTCAAAGTTTGTGGTTTTTAGAGCGGAAAGAGTCAAATCGGAGGAGACATTTGTATGGGAGCTATATATAAATCTGAACCGATCTATCCTATTTTTACCACAGCTTTTTTTAGCTGAAATATAAGCTGTTTTGTCACATTTGAAGAAAATCTGTCAAAGTTTGTGGTTTTTAGAGCGGAAAGAGTCAAATCGGAGGAGACATTTGTATGGGAGCTATATATAAATCTGAACCGATCTATCCTATTTTTACCACAGCTATTTTTAGCTGAAATATAAGCTGTTTTGTCACATTTGAAGAAAATCTGTCAAAGTTTGTGGTTTTTAGAGCGGAAAGAGTCAAATCGGAGGAGACATTTGTATGGGAGCTATATATGGGCAAATCTACGGTATAGTACGATTCCATGTCACTCAGGCTTCTAACCGCTTTAAGAGCAATATATAATATTTCTGAGTGTCATAATTTTCAAAACGACGAGTTTAACCTCGCCAACATCCTAAAATTTTAAAATTATGCTGTTAATGTAGTCTACTGAGCTAAGGTCTACCCTAATTTACCCTATTTTTGCTTGTAACTTTCGGGAGTTGTTCAACTCTTTTGGCAATAACTTTTTCAGCATAAGAGAAAATCATTCTGATCTTTTTGTGGATGATAGTAATGATGTTGCGGAATCTTCTATATGTTGAAAAGGGCGTGTGCCATCACTGAGGAATAAATGGTAGCTCTTCAAAATCTGTCACTCTGTTTTTGCATAAAACGAAAATTGATACAATTTTCTTTTTTGCGCTTTCAGCGTGAACGTAATTGCAAATTTTTTAATATTGGATTATAAACGACAGAGATACTAACAAAAGGCGACCGGACGATTTGGTGTGCCTTCAGCGACAAGGAGATTATGACAGTACGAACATCATCAGGTCGATGCGTGCAGATCATGAAATTTCATATTTTTTGAAGAGCACATCCGCAGTTTGAAAAATAACTGGTGGCAACTCTGTGTGATCGGTGAATATGGGTACTACTAATAATGTGTGTAAGTGCTAAATAGATCGAATTATTATTTTGGTACCGAGAGCCATTTTAGGTTAAATTTTGTTGATTTTCATAGGGTTTTCAGGCTTAACTTGCAATAGAACCAAAAGGGACAATCCGATTATAACTTCTTCAGCACTTGAAAAAATGATGCACGCGAGCACATTATTTATATTTAATGTATTTTTAACAAGTTGACGCTAAAATAAAACGTGACGCTAAACTTGCAATAGAACCAAAAGGGACAATCCGATTATAACTTCTTCAGCACTTGAAAAAAATGATGCACGCGAGCACATTATTTATATTTAATGTATTTTTAACAAGTTGACGCTAAAATAAAACGTGTGCCTCTAATTTGAAATTTTTAATTTTTCAAAATTGAAATCGGACTATTTTGTAGATTTTCCCATATAAATCTGAACCGATCTATCCTATTTTTATCAGAGCTGTTTCTAGTTGAAATATATGGCGTCTTGCCAAGTTGGAGAAAAATCTGTTGAAATATGTGGTTTATAGAGCGGAAAAAGTAAAATCGGAAGCAACATTTGTATGGGAGCTATATCTAAATCTGAACCGATTTGCTTCAAATTGTGCAAAGTTTCATTTAGTTCTAAGAAAAATTGCGACCTGGACTTTGATTACAAGAATAGACGGACAGACGGACGGACATCGCTAAATCGACTCAAAAAGTGATTATAAGTCGATCGGTATAATAAACGATAGGTCTATCTCGTTTCCTTTTGGGTGTTACAAACAAATGCACAAAGACATTATACCCTGTGGTGTAGGGTATAAAAGTCCAAAATTGTGGTGCTTGCGCCTTTTTGGCAAATAGGGCTCGATGTCTTTGACAAGCTAACATTTTCAGCTAAAAAAATCTTGCTAAAACTAATTGAAAAATGTTCACCTACATAAATATCGTCACCTGAAATCCAAAAATCTAGAAATCGAGTTTTGTAATGGTAACGATTTATTTGACTCAAATACCAAGTATGACAAAATTGTGGACTTATTCTATAAGAAAATTTTCAAGTTATTTATTCATTATGACTCCACTAGGTGATTCACGTACACTCCTAAACCAACGAGAAATCCATAATCCAATTTAGTTCGACAATTTTACTACAGCATAGTAAAAATGTTAAATTTTAAAAGTAATATTTTTTAATCTTCATTATTTATTTGCAATCTGTCTTATCGACATTCAGCAATAGGTAGGAATAGATTACACAATTATCCTATTCGTAACATAACATGAAGAGGAGACAACCAGCGTTACACCTAATAATAGTTTTAGAAAATGAGTTGTATTGTAACGACTAATAGATTTAGAGGAAAGCGTTTTAGTTTCCTATTAGTTGATGAAGGTTGTAGCGGGGTTGAGTATGAGTATGGTTAAGAAAGAAACGTGCAAATAATTTTCTACTTTATATGATTTTTTGTAGAAAAATTGTTTCCATTTTGTGCCTACAAATTGACTACGTATAAACGCTGAAAGTGATATCCTTAAAAACAGTTTGAATACTGATACAAACTACTGTCTTACCATACCATTTTTCCCCGTACGAAGTAGCGGGTATTTGCTAGTATAATATAAAATACTCAAAAATAAAATTTTTGTGATTGAGAATACAAACTTTTTCCATATAAATGAATGACCAGGTATTAACTGTTATGGAAATTGGGAGCTTCAGTCCTAAGCGGACCTCCTCTCTCTGTTCACCAAGATTCGAAATAACACCTTGAACTTGGTCCATCAATCGCAGTTTCGGTCTTCTTCTTCTAAGCTGGCACACTTTATATTTAACCAATTTCCGCAAATATTGCTAACAAACTTCCCTTGCTATGGACACTTTTGATGAAGACCAAAATCTCTTTGTTATTATTGAAATCTATATTGAAGAGATGAATGCAGTAAGCCCCTAAAAGTATGTTATCTAATTGCTATTTGAGTGAATGAGTAAACCAAATGAGGCAACTGGTGTCTTTGTACCGCCCTCATTAACCTTGGCCATAATATTCGTGATTGTGGCCAAGAACTGGCCACAGACGGCCATACACGCACAACAATAGCCACAGCGACAGTTGGACAAGTCAATAAAATGTATTCGCACAATTTAATGAAATGCTGTTAATGTCTCAACAAAACGCATACCAACACTGTACATAAATTTGCACATTAGAATGGGTCGCTTAATAAAATCAAATTTTCCGTTGGTGTACAAAAAAAGGGTCTTGGAGGTTTCTATGATGATTCGGAAAAACATTTGTGGGCAAAACCAATTTGATATCTTTCTAAGTGTACTGCTCTAGAGTTGTTTGTCGTGAGTATCGTTTGTGCAACATAAAGAATGCACAATAAAAATTACACGCGAAACATTTCATTTTAAGGGTGTTTTCAGGAGTGTTTATCTCACAGATACCAGATGGTTGAGCGAATAAACATTGGTTTATTTCATGAACTATTTTATTGTAGACCGTACCATAACATTTCCTAAATTGAATATTGAATTGAAATTTCTGGGTCAATTTTTATTTCGTGTCCCACTCTAAGGTTCATGGTGTACACAACAATTGTACTCGTGTATGTTGGTAACCACAACAACTGTCCATTGCCCATTTCCGGTAAATAAAATGAGAACAATGTCACCTATTGTTATTTCAATCATATTTTCCTTAGACTGGTTGTAGGACAAATTATGGCCTGACCTGTCCATATGTAAAGACCACATAAAAGGCGACTGAACAAACCCATTTACAATGTCCGCTCTAATTAACGATATGCCCACTATTTTTCATTGAATAACATAAACATTTCAGTTGTTGTTTGTATCAAGGCTGTGGAGTCGAGTCGAGGCAATTGCCGGATATTCACAAAAGCTACATATAGTGGTATATTTTTCAATAACTATACCCTACACCACACTGTGGTGTGATGGTGTGGTTAGTTTATTCCAAATGTTTGTAACACTAACAAATAATTGAAATCAGGCCCGTGCGCAGGATTTTCCCCCCGGGGGGGGGGTTGGGTTTTCCTAAATCTAAGTAAATTTTTCCTAAAACCAAGTAATTTTTACTAAATTTAAGCAAAATTTTCCTAAAATTAAGTAAATTTTTACTAAATCTTACTAAAATTTTGCTGAAAATTTCCTAAAACTAAGTAAATGTTTACTCAAATCAAGTAAATATTTACTCAAACTGAGGACAATTTTGCTGATTTTTTTCCTCAAAACGAGTAAATTTTTACTTAAACTGAGGAAAATGTTATTTTATACAAGGAAAAAGGTGAAATTAAAATAAGTTCAATTTATGTAAAAAATCAAACAAAATGTTTTGCTTCAGAGTTTCATGATACCTCTGTCATAAGTAGACAGCGGAATATATGCAATTGCATATTTTGATTGGATAGTTGTATCGAAATGGTAATGCTACACAAATGTTTTTCATCAAAATTCGAAAATTATAAACATATTTTTCAATATTTTGCATATTTTATGCAAAGTGCATATTTGCATAAATCGAGCCTATGTTAAATACACTACTCAACAAATTGAAAAAAATTTCATGTACTCCGGATGCGATAATTTTTTCTGTGTAGATAACCTTGACATGAGCTCGAAAAACGCAATAAAAATTTTTTTTTCGTTTGGTTTTTTTTTATTATTTTTTTTTTAAATTTTAACTCGGGAACCACTAGCCCGATTTAATTGAATTAAATTTTAAAAAATTTAAAATTACAATTCCCTTAATCTGTTCATATATTGTTTTCCTATACAAGCAACAGTTTCCAAGTTAAAAATGAATATATAAAGGAAAAAACTTATTTTTTGCCTAAAGATTTATTTTTTTTTTTTTTTAAATCCATAAAAAATCCAAAATGAAAAAAAATGTCAAATCTTATTACTTTTACGTAAAGTCACATAACCTATGAGCAAAATGAGACAAAGATCATGAAAATCGATGCACGCGTTTCGCTTTTATTCGCAATTGAGTAAAGGTATGAATTTCAAAAATTTAAAAAATTTTTTTTTGGTTAATTTGTTTCGTCCGGCATAACTCGGGAACCACTAGCCCGATTTAATTGAATTAAATTTTAAAAAATTTAAAATTACAATTCCCTTAATCTGTTCATATATTGTTTTCCTATACAAGCAACAGTTTCCAAGTTAAAAATGAATATATAAAGGAAAAAACTTATTTTTTGCCTAAAGATTTAAATTTTTTTTTTTTAAATCCATAAAAAATCCAAAATGAAAAAAAAATGTCAAATCTTATTACTTTTACGTAAAGTCACATAACCTATGAGCAAAATGAGACAAAGATCATGAAAATCGATGCACGCGTTTCGCTTTTATTCGCAATTGAGTAAAGGTATGAATTTCAAAAATTTGTTCGACATATGCACAACTTTGTCTATGGTAAGGTTTTTTCTTTTTTATTACAAAAAAAATTAAAATTTGTTGGGTGACAAAAATATATGACTTTAAATTAAAAAACAATTCGATATATGTACAAGAAATTATCCTAAGAATAAGTTTTTTATGAGTCCGAGCTTTATGTGAAGAGGTGGGAGAAAACATTTTCCTTTTTTATGAGTGGTGTATATTTCACGTTGTCGCTGCCGGGGATGAAGTTAACTCTTTCTGTCCAACTCCTCCTGGTGTAATGATGTTGACGATCGCGGCTGTCCCAAAGGCATAGAAAACAACAGTACTTTGTGTATCCACCTTGTAATCCACAAAGGATACCGATAACCTTAAGGTCGGCACAAACTTTCCAATCGTGCCTCTCATAGTTAAGGCACTTTAGTAGATTGTCCATGACTTCGTATGTTTCCTTGGTGTCAACGGCATGAGCAATTGGAATCGAAGGTTTCTTGTTGCCGTTGTGCAGTAAAATTGCTTTAAGGCTCTGCTTGTTGCTGTCGATGAAAAGACGCCACTCTCCTGGATCGAAAGAGTACCCGAGTTCACCAAATAATCCGGGAATGTCCTTACAAAAACAGATGTTGTCTTTTTTTGTGTAGTACCTTGCGTATGGTTCATGACGCTTCCTGTAGATTGTTGTCACCACACCAGGAGCCAAGAAACCGAACTGTTGCATGCGCGATGCATGCAACTCTGCATCTTCCTTGGAGAGTTTCAATTCTCTAACCCAATCGTTCAGTTCTGCTTGGGAACATAAGCGTTGACCTCCATGCAATGTATATGTTGACTCGCATTCTGATGTGGTTTCTACTGTCTCCGGATCTGATGTTGGATGTATCGCCTCATTATTAGATGCCCATCTTGAAACGGACGGTTGCGGGTCCACTGGTTCTTCGGAAAATGGCACTGGAAAATTCACTGTTGAAACAGCAGCGTAAGTCCATCGTATATTTTTTCCCACGCCTGTTTTTTTGCTAAGACAGAAGTAGCAATCTGTTACATGACAAAGCGGAGCTCTCCAAAGCATTGGCATGATGATTCTCGGCTGTCGTCTGAAAGAATTTCAATAATAAGTTATATATGTTCTTGAATTTCGTAATCTACACTTACCTTGAGTCAGCTAGCTGTACGTAGCACCTTGGACATAGAGCACTTGGTGTCCACCGCTCATCTATGTTTGAGACCTTTAAATTGAAGCTCTCTTCAAATGAATCTCTCAATTTAGGTGAAAAACAACGCTTGTTTTTTTTCAGAAACGTATTCTCCGCACATGTAACAAAAACTACTTGGATTGGTATTGCATTCAAATCCTCGCGAACGTTTGCTCATTTTAACTATCGCGTTCGTCGACACTTGTTGAATGAGTAAAATCGATCAATGAAGACCTATTTATACTGTGTATTGTTTAGTATTTTACTGACAGGTACTTATAAATGGGTGTATATTTTTTTACGGTGGCTACATACCTGTTTCACCATGTGTGAGTCTTAAATTTTCCGAATAATGACCACCCTTAAATGTGGGTTGCATTTCTGTAAAAAAATCATACAGGTAGCCAACGGAAAACCCAAATAATTAAAAAAGTCCCCTTTCCTTTTAATTCTTCACGCACATTTATTAGCGTTTATTACTTTGCTTACGCAATCATAAAAATTAAATAACCCTTTGTTTATTCCGTTTTGTTAATTCTGAGAATAAAAAAAAAAGAAAAAACCTTACCATAGACAAAGTTGTGCATATGTCGAGCAAATTTTTGAATTTCATACCTTTACTCAATTGCGAATAAAAGCGAAACGCGTGCATCGATTTTCATGATCTTTGTCTCATTTTGCTCATAGGTTATGTGACTTTACGTAAAAGTAATAAGATTTGACATTTTTTTTCATTTTGAATTTTTTATGGATTTAAAAAAAAAAAAAAAATTAAATCTTTAGGCAAAAAATAAGTTTTTTCCTTTATATATTCATTTTTAACTTGGAAACTGTTGCTTGTATAGGAAAACAATATATGAACAGATTAAGGGAATTGTAATTTTAAATTTTTTAAAATTTAATTCAATTAAATCGGGCTAGTGGTTCCCGAGTTATGCCGGACGAAACAAATTAACCAAAAAAAAATTTTTTAAATTTTTGAAATTCATACCTTTACTCAATTGCGAATAAAAGCGAAACGCGTGCATCGATTTTCATGATCTTCGTCTCATTTTGCTCATAGGTTATGTGACTTTACGTAAAAGTAATAAGATTTGACATTTTTTTTCATTTTGGATTTTTTATGGATTTTAAAAAAAAAAAAAAATAAATCTTTAGGCAAAAAATAAGTTTTTTCCTTTATATATTCATTTTTAACTTGGAAACTGTTGCTTGTATAGGAAAACAATATATGAACAGATTAAGGGAATTGTAATTTTAAATTTTTTAAAATTTAATTCAATTAAATCGGGCTAGTGGTTCCCGAGTTATGCCGGACGAAACAAATTAACCAAAAAAAATTTTTAAAATTTAAAAAAAAAATAATAAAAAAAAAACCAAACGAAAAAAAAATTTTATTGCGTTTTTCGAGCTCATGTCAAGGTTATCTACACAGAAAAAATTATCGCATCCCGAGTACATTTTGACTGTTGACTAGTGATATATGCAAATATTTTAAACTTTTAAATCGATATATATTTTATATAATAAACCATACTAATGTGTTATAGTTAATTACTAGATTAGATAACCATCATAATAATCATCATATAACCATGACTTTAAAGCGCTCTCCTAAAAATATATGAAAAATATGATGGTTTATGACTTTAAAGCGCTCTCCTAAAAATATATGAAATAAAAGATATGACGTTCTTGCACGAAATGAGCGATATCTTCTTAGCGCGATCTGAAGGGTAATTTTAATATTGTTTTTGGACGTTAATACTGACACATACCTCGAATTTTTGTAATTTAAAAACAATTATTAGATCAATACACCACATTAATTTGTAGACTAAATCTTGGGTCTATTTACTTTTCAATGAGCTTTGAGAAATTTGTAAAGTGTTTATTGCTGGGTGTGTTAATTGTTACAAAAAATAATCATTTTTATACTCTGTAATTAAATACAAAGTTAAAAAATATAGTGTCTATCCAAAAATTTAGTAAAATAAATAATGTTTTGTGATTTTAAACTCATATTTTGTGAATATGCAATAATGTTTTTGCATATTCACTACATATGTTATTGCATATATTTTGCATAAAAAATGCATATTTTAGATATGCAGTCGGAATTCGATTTCTGGCATTAAAATTCGCCTAAATACCAAATTTGAGCTCAATCGGACTAGAATTGAGTTTTGCACAAAATTCCGCTGTCTAGTCATAAGGAGTTGAGCTATTACTCCATGATTGTTGCGAAGACAAGATAGGCGCCTTCGCAGTGGTTGTTTAGAATAATACTTGAAGTATTTAAGAAATAAGTCTCTGCAAACGAACGAGAATTGCTTCTTATATTAATATTCAAGAATTTTCTAAACATTTTCAAGTGATTTTTTATAAGTTCATTAATATTTAAATGTGTGAAGAACTCTGCATAAATTTCAGTCAACATTTTAACTTAATTTTATGAAAAAAAATACATTTTTAAGTTAAAATTTCCTAAATGGAATTTTTTCCATACAAAAAAATTCAGATTTTTTTCTCACTTAAAACCTTGAAAATATCCTTCCACATAAGCTTGAATTTACTCAATTGTAAGAATTTTTATTAGATCCAAAGAAATGTTTTTAAGTAAATCTACTACCATTTTTCTAGTAAATGAACTATTTACTATAGCTTTGAAAGAAGGAAACTTTACTTAGTTAATTTTCCAACTTTTTAGGAAATTTTTACTGGATTGTTTGGAAACCATTCATATTTTATTACCAGTTTCTTCGAGAAATATTTTGATACATTCGTTCGACAGAAATTGTCGGCAAAATTGCATTTCAGTAAAAGAAAGCAGAAAGTCTACTGAAAGAGCAGATTTGTATCTGCTGAAATGGTAAACAACTGTTTGCTGTTTTTAGCATATTATCCCAAGCTAATATAAAAGAGAATTCGAGCTAAACTCGCTTATGAACGCTTATCTATTTTTATATTTCAATTAACAACAGCCAATTTTAGCAGACTGCAAACTATTTAGCAATGTGAATGGTGATGTAAGATTGCAGAAAACTGCTGTTATGCCAAAAAACAGCTGTAATAGCAGAAAAGTGTCTGCTGATAGGCAGCAGACAATCGCTGCTTTTATTAACAGATTTGTTCTCTAAGTGTATAACTTTTTTAAATAGTTGCTTGAAATTACATACATACATATCGAGGGCTTATATTCATAAATGGCTATGAACAAAAGCATACATTTTCAGGAGAGCGAAAAAACTCATTTTCTCCTTAATTTGAAGAGAAATTATTAATCGTTCTTCTTCATAAGTGATAAATATAACAAAAATTTTAGTAAGTTAAAACTCATTTCTCATTGTTTCGCAACTTTAAAGTAGATTTTAAAATAGAGACCTACACGCAGAAAAAAATGTATTTCGTAGAAACGAAATTTTAGACACGTGAACATCGTTTTTGAGTTTCTTTTGTGGGAAAAATTAGTTTGTTTGCTGTAAACATGTCATCAGTTGTTGTAAATGAACAAAGACAAATAAGTTTATGTATATCAAACAGTTTTATTCGTTTGTCGAAATGGATTTGTATTATAATTGCAAACTCCCAAAACATTGGAAGTAACAGAAACCGTTGTTGTTGCATCTGTGATGAAAATAGGATACATCGGTTCAGATTTAGATATATGTCCAATCGCAAATGTTACATCTTAGCGCTGTACAAGCATCAAGCAAATTATTTGCTTTTATTTAGAATATTTTAGATTTCATTATGATATCATAGTGATTCTTATCTACACTTTTTTAAAATTACTAAACGATTTTTTATTAAAATTCCAAACGTGTATTGTAGTACACAATTAAAAGTTCATAAGATATAGCTCTAGTCGAATGCCAAGAAGTGGTATCGGTTAATAAAAATGAAAATTTTCCGAACAATTTGGTGTCCATTAGCGAAATTAGCACTACACAATCTTGAAATTGGCACAATAAGTTTAGTTTGTTTGTATTTTTCATAACCTTTGTCCGAAATTCAAGAAAGTGTCCACGATTTTTTATGTAATTTTCATGATTTTACTGCAAAATTACCATTTCAGACGAGTTATTTTAAAAAGACCTTAAAAATTCTATATTTTATTGCTTCAGAAAGCCTAGAAGGTTTAAAAAGTAAATGTTCGAAACCTCGCTGGGTGGGGTTGAACCCCCAAAACCACCCCTGCGCGCGGCCCTTATTGAAATATACGAAGTATTATTTCTACTAGGGACGAACACTAATGAATATGACGAAAATATGTCCATATTTTGATATACTGATCTAGAATCCACAAATCTTGTTTAAATATGCCACATCACGTTATATTTCACATAAGAATACAATCAGTGAACGTTGGCCACATGGGGAAATGTTTGATATAGCACCATGCAAATATCCCATCTAGATTTGACTTCTTACTAAAAACTAAAATTTGACACGACATGTAATATTCCAACTAGGAACATCACAGTGGTTCATATTTTTTTAAATTCCTACAGCTCTTGAATCCACATATTATAACCTATGTGGCTGAGATGAACCAGTATTAATTGGACGTCCAATCTAATACGCATACATTAAGCTGGGTCACGAAAATATAACTGAAGGTCCAATAATACGACTAATAAGTGATTCTAAGACAAGAGTAAAAATTTATATTTAAAGTGGTTCCAATTGAACAAAACTGCATCACAGAAAAAACATGATATTTATGGATGATTGATAAATATTTCGATCCTACCATCAGATAGATTATTAAAATCGATTACACAAACCATTTTTCGATATTTGATTATTTTAAATTTTCTATAAAGAACTTAACTTTATTCTATTGAAAGAGATAATACTAATTTATAATATATTTATTCACATTTGAGAAACTATTTAGAAAGAATTATCTTGGATGTATGATTCAGGAGCAATGAAAGTGTCATTCATTTGGAAATACTTCCATTTTATTGCTGGGAATAAGTGTTGACTTTATTAGATGACAAATATATTTGCATTTGAGAAATTTATTTTATTTTGAACAACTTCAAAGCTGTTTTGCTGGATATGTTTACTTGTGATTGGTAATAAAAACATTGTAATGGGGTAGACAGTGGATGATGTCATATAATTGGCGCACCCGACTTTAGAATTCCTTTACTTGATTTTAAGTGAAGAAATGTTTTAAATTTTATAAATAAAACATACAATTTAATTGATTTATTTTGTAAAGGATTGTACATATTTGTACTACAACAAATGTGTCACATATTTTAAAATTTATAAATCATTTCTTTACTCAAAATATTTTTTTCAGTCAGGGAATCAATCTTTCTTCATAGCGTAAAAAAATTTAGTCTAAGTCGAGCATTTCTTCCAGACTACGACTTCACAGCCCTGTTTTGTAGGTCAAAATAGAAATTGGAGTGCTATAGAGTTCATTTATGCGCACAAAAGAAAATGCAGTGCCCGACTCATCTATTTTGGTTGTATAAAAGTTTCTGATTCTCTGTATAACAGTTTCTGATGAATGTTTTATATTAAGAAACTCAAATAGCTTTGTTTTTAATTCGTATAAATTATTTTTCTCTAATCATTTGAAAACTAATACATGTTGATTAACTGCCACCATTTCAAAAAAATCAAATGTTTAAAGTTTACTTTTTGGCTGAGTGAAGATATTTCAATGAATCATCCTAACTTCGTGTGCTATAGAAAAGATAGATCTGGAGCGAGAGGTGGCGGAGTATCGATTGTAATACACAAATCTATAAACCATGAACTTTTAGATTATGTTCAAACTCTTCTTATTGAGAATATTGGCATTAAAATTAACCTTGTAGACGGCTCAACGATTAATATATACAGTTGTTATTTCCCTGGCGGTGCTGCTGGACAGTCAGATTGGGGATGCTTAAAATCGAACTGCTGGGGAAATATAATCCACGATTTAATTGCAGTAAATACATTTGAGATGAATTACCCTCCAGATCCAACCTATGTGCCTTCTAATAGTAACTCTAATGCTTCAGTGTTAGATATATTTCTAACTAATATTCCAGAAAAAATTACTGGTGCTCAGACAATCAATGGATTAAACTCTGATCATCTGCCCGTATGTATCATGTATAACGCAGCTTATTTGAATAACGATTTTGTCAAGTATGCATTTAAGAAGCTAATTGGAATACTTTCAGAGAACACATTAATAATAACGTCAATGCACTATTATACTCTTCTCTAGGAAGTGAACAAGAACTCGATTGTAATATAAGAGGATTTACAAATATATTAAATAAAGCCATCGATGCTAGTGTTCCAAAGAAAACCACTATGAACAACTATGTACAAAAGTTACCACCAACTATTATAAAACTTATAAAAACAAGAAATAATTTTAGAAGGAAATGGATTAGATACAAGCTTCCAGTTTATAAGGCTCAAATGACTCTAATAAATAACATGATACAAAATAAAATCTTTCAGTTCAGGAATTTGTCTTGGAACACATTCCTAAAAACTTTGGATAAATCCACGTCCAAATTCTGGAACATATCCAAAGTACTGAAAAAGAAAACCAAAAATATTCCATCGCTCAAACAAAATGGAATTATTTATACAACAACAAACCAGAAAACTGAAATTCTCGCTCAAAACTTTCTTGGAATCACTCTGTTTCCTCTCACTTAAGCAACCGAAGTACCATACAAATGGTGGAAATCTCGAATGAAATTGTTGAAAATAATGTACTATTAAGCAATTCAACAAGTATCGAAACAAGTCATATTAGGAATCTTATCGACAAGTTAAAAAACAAAAAAGCTCCTGGTATTGATGGTATATCGAACCAATGTTTAAAAGAGATGTCACCAAAGGGATGTGAAGTTTTATGTCGTATATACAATGCGTGTATTAAATTGAGTTATTTTCCATTAGTCTGGAAGCAATCAAAAACTATACCTATTCACAAGCCTGGCAAAGATCGTAGTAGTCCTGAATCATATCGTCCTATAAGCTTACTGAACACTATGAGCAAAATGTTAGAAACGATTATTAAGGTTAGAATTATTAAACACATTAATAATAAGAATATACTACCTCCGCAGCAATTTGGATTTCGAGCTGAACATAATACGATACAGCCACTTAAAAGGAAAATTTCGAAAGAGGTAAATCGACCGCAATGGTATTACTCGACGTAAAAGCTGCTTTTGATTCCGTTTGGCACGACGGATTGATCCACAAACTGCTAGCCATACAAATGGACATGGAAATTTTAAAAATAATTAAAAGTTATCTGTCTGAGCGCTCTTTTAAGGTCCATATCGGTAAAATGTCTTCCCAGGCTTATACCGTTACAGCTGGTTGTCCCCAAGGCTCTTGTCTTTCGCCCGTGTTAAACAATATTTATACGTATGACTTTCCAATATTAAATGGTTGCAACTCTTCAATTTTTGCTGATGACACGGCCATACTGAGTTCAAATTATTTAGCAGTGGACAGTATTCATAACCTGGAAACCTCAGTTGCTAAAGTAATCGATTATTTTAAGACCTGGAAAATTATGATTAACTCTGGAAAAATACAAGCAATTTATTTCACTCGGAAAAGGAAATCATGTTTCATTCCACAAACCAATATACAAATTGCAAATAGCGACATTCCCTGGGATAATAAAGTCAAATATCTAGGAGTAATACTCGACAAAAAACTACTCTTCAATGAACACATCAACTATGTTATTCATAAAATAAATATTACAACTAAAATCTTGTATCCACTTATAAATCGAAAATCGGGCTTAAGTATTTCAAACAAGATGTTAATTTGGAAAACCATATTCCACGCTATAATATTCTATGCGGCTCCGGTATGGTGCGAGGCTTCGGATTGTTACTTAAAAAAACTTCAAGTATGTCAAAACAAAATCCTTAAAACAATATTTGATCTTCCGAGAGACTTTTCTACATCTACTCTACACGAAATGAGCAACATGAAATTAGTTAAAGAAAAACTAACAACGATATCCAAAAACTTCAAGTTTCGCTGCCAAAATTCTAAGCACTCGCACATTAAGTCATTATTTTGATACCCCCAAGTATTAGCCTTTTTACTTCTTAACGCAATCTACACCTTTGGGTTTTTTTGTAAATTTTTCCTTAATTATAAAAATAATATTTTGAAAATTTAAAATCTATGAATTGTTAATGTATATTTAAGCTGAAAAATTAATCTTTAACTGATCTCTTAGATTAAATACTATTAAATTATTAAATACTCTCAATAAATACAATAAAAAAATAAGCAAATGTGTTCAAATATGCTATTTCTAGAGCGGAAGTAATAAATTCAGTGGCGAAATTTGTATTGGTGCAATATATATCTGAACCGATCTGGCCCATTTTTACCAGAACTGTTTCTAGTTGAACTATAATTTGTTTTGCCAAATTTGAAGAAAATCTATTGAAATATGTGGTTTTTAGAGCGGAAAAACTAAAATCGGAAGCAAAATTTGTATGGGAGCTATATCTAAATGTGAACCGATTTGCTTCAAATTAAATAACGTTCGTCCTTATCCCATTAAACTTCGTTGTGCAAAGTCTCATTTAGTTCTAACAACAATTGCGGCCTGGACTTTGATTACACGAATAGATGGATGGAAATCGACTAAAAAAAGTGATTATAAGTCGATCGGTATTATAAACGATGGGTCTATATTGTTTCCTTTTGGGTGTTACAAACAAATGCACAAAGACATTATACCCTGTGGTGTAGGGTATAAAAATCACGTGCAATAAGGTAAAGGAATATATAAAATTTGTGTATTCAATCAAAACTGTTGACAAAATTCAAACAAAAATTGCAAACGTAGTCCTACTTGACAGACTATACACAAAAAATACATTGAATTAGCTACATAATGTAGACATAGCCGTGGAATGTTAGAAATATAGACCCTTTAGATATCCAAGGTGTCGTTTCAATAGCTTTTGTGTAACTCTCCAGCAGAGATATACTTAAACATTTAGTACAACGGGAATCGTTGTGTACTAAAACGTTTATATATAGAGATCCAAGTAATTTGCAATAACTCACTTCCCATTTTGTCTTTGCTCCTTCTCCAGCAAATAGATACATATAACAATAGATTGTTGTACATACAAGTACACTTCTATATAAGCATAACTTTAATGGACCTCCAAAATCGAGTTTGAAACTTCCGAAAGAAAACCACGACTAAAAAATCTCAATTATTTTCGACTACAACGGAAAATTAACTTTTCGCCATAATTCAAACTTAACTATGTCAGTTATGAGGTGAAGTGCTTATGGAGCAAAGAAAACTGCAGCGACAACAAATCTTTGCGAAGAGAAGAAGAAACGAAAAAACACTGGCATCAGGCAAATTTAACTACGAGCAATGTCTCGGTAACCTCTGGAGATGATGGAGGGCGTGCATTTGTAAGTAAGCCCCATTAACAATGGTGCTCCTTAACGAGGCCCGTAGCAAAACACACTATTGCGAGTATCGTAGAGATGTGAATATCGAAAACCGATTACCCTGTTAATCGTTCAATTTGGAATAATGGAGAAAGGCGGTTTAAAAAAATTTATATTTTTTGGACAAAATTTCCAAGGAATTTTCCATTACAATTCAATTCAGTGATAAAAGTGAAATCGATAAGGACTTTTGTATCGGTACTATCTCATTTCACATACAGACAAATCGGAAGCTTCATTTAACTAAATCTGAACTGATTTCTTTCAAATTAACTAACGCCCTTCTTGGACTTTTATGGGGACCACATCCCCATCCGAACTATATCCACAAAACAATAGAGCTTTACACCGGCTAGAGGTCAAAATCATAAAATGATCTAGAGTTATACCTAAAATTTTTCTTTGTCATAACTTTTTCAAAAAGAGTCTATAACATCTCTGAGAAGACCCGTGCAGCGTTAATATCTCGTGTTGGTTCGTTCCAGGTTTCACATCCGTATAGAAGAAAGGAGGAACCACTAGTGTTTGTTGTAATCATTGATTTTGAACATTCATAACGTTCAGGATTGGAATACTTCTTCCTAAAATTCATCTGTTCGAGTTTTCTTTTGGGGCCAGGAGTTTGGGTTCCTTATTTCACAAAACATGTCATCGATGTAAAATACACGTAATCGGGAACTGGATCTCCCTGTTTCTTTAATGATAGATTTCGAATATATTATCCTTGCATTGCTGCGCACAGTGGAATATGTTCACACAAGCTGCGAAGGAATAGAGCTGGGACACCTTGAAATTTTGCACACATCCTTTATATCGTCAAATTAGATCAAAAACATTTTTTTGTTTAAATACAAATACAACCTTCAGGTAAACCACTGCATGAAAAGGAAAGCAAAAACGTAATTACACTTTTTTAATAGCAAAATAACTCCTCAAGAGCTCCTATTTTCCACGAACTAAACGAAATTTCAATGCGATACATGGCTTCCGAGATACATCCCAATAAAATAACCTGTATTATGATGAAATTTTCAACTATTTTAGCATTTATGAACTTTAAATGCATCCACAGCTAAATTTAGTCGCGATATTATCAGAATCTTTTAGAATATGCTTAAAAGGAATGTTCTTTGCAAAATTCAATCAGTAAAGTTGAAATTTGGGGCATTTTTGCCGCTGATAATACACTGTGCGGCGTAGAGCAGCTGGCGAATTCAATAAACTTGCGTTATGATCTGTGAAGCGTATTCGTTCACTATTTCCCATAACGTGAGTTTTGATTTTGATGTCATTCAAAAATCCTATTGATAAAAAACGTGGAAATTTTGCAAAAAATTGACGTGAAACTTTTTCAAAGTTTAGATTACCAACGAACATCATTGTTATTTATTTTATTTTGTATGATCATTTCGTATGTATGACCCAAAGGATACTGAAGTTTTGATAATTTATTTTAGTACTTTTTCGGGGCAATATGGGTATTAAATAAAAGAGAAGAATATCAGTTAAAAATACTTGAAATTTCATGCATCCATACGTTCATTAGTTTAACATTAACAACTATTTAAAGTTTCCGTCTTAAAAAGCTTATCTTTATTTATTTGTAAATAAAGTGCAGTGCAGAGGACCGTAAGAAATTCCAAATCCTAAACGGGATTTATTATTATATTATTTTATAATATTCGTATACATATATCAGACAAATAAAGTATATAAACAAATTATTTGTAAGGGGAAAATTTGGTATGGTTCTTACTCCGTTTGTAAATAAATCAGCACGCGTTGAATTCCCATATTCTCTCTCGTGTGAATAGAAAAAAATCCGTAAATCGGTTTTCAGCAACCGTCTACTTTCGACATCTCTATTATATAAAACGAGTAAGTTGCAACACAATGATGAACTTAAGTTGCAATATGTTTTTGTGCCTTCCTAGAAACAACGCAGCATTCACATACGTACATACGTGAAGAAAATAGTGCAACCATCGGGAGGGGGTCCATGAAAAAATACGCTTACAGTACTACTATATGTTGCGGAGCTATATCACGCGCTCTGTGTAAACTTGAACGAAAATACTCGCTTTGTTCTGGCCAAGGACAAGAGGAGAGTGTGAGAGGGAGAGGCAGTGGCAGTGGCAGTGGCAGCCTCAAACAGCAGCACATAATGAAAGTGTTCACGATGATACCCCATTGTTAAGTTGTTGAAAATGCATGCCCTGAACTTAGTTTTGAACAGAAAAGTGTTGCGGCAGAGATGTTTCAAATTAAACCAAAACTTTATTATGTTTTGCAACAAAGAAAAAAAAATAACAATGATAAATTGTAAAATATTTGCATGTTGGCGTTAAAAGCAATATCACAAAGATAAATGCAAACGTATACTATTGCCACAGTGATAGGAGTGAAGTGAATTCCGAGTTCAAAATTTTAATGATTGCAGACCTAATTGAAAAATATGAAAAACAACTGCGATGGGCTGCTTGCCTCAAAAGTTGTTACCTTCTCCCAGCCGCCTGATACTGAATGAAGAGGAAGGGGGTCTTCACATTCCCGTTTTCAAAATGACTGAAATTGCAAGTTTCAATAACAACGTTAAATCATTTTGTTTCATATGTCAAACGAAGAAAATAATAAAGAAATCCATTCATGTCTTTTCAGAATGAGGGGCACGGATAACAAATAGAAAAAGCAACGAAAAAACGTTAGCACTTGAACACTTTTGTATGCGAATACGAACACACTGCTCAATATGAGGAATGTCCTCAATTTCTGTTTGTATTTCGAGAAGAAAAGCAGAAGAGGATAAACATTCACACAGAAACGTAGTCGGAAAAATCCCCACAACAAGGGAGACAACTCAAGTTTGTTTTCGTTTCGTTTCGTTCTGAATGTGTTGGTGAACCAGGCACATCATGGATGTGATGTTTGCTGTCACTGATGCATGGAGCAGTGTTTAGATAATATTGCTTCTGTTTATACTCCTGCAATGTGGGGATGATGAGGAGGAAATATTCACACAAATGCATCTATCTACCTATGCACATATGTATATAAATCAGATACTTTCGTTATATAAAACCTGCCAGAGGTCGTCATCAAAGTACCTCGAGCACTTGACAAAAATGTTGAAAAAGAACTAAATTAAAAATGAAATGAGATTTGTTTGTATTAAATACAAACAGGTAAATAGAACGTGTCGTATGAACTAAATTGGAACAACAGAATTTGTAGTAGAAGTAAATTTAATGTGCACATTAGAGTGTATCAATGAATAATTGGTATTTGGTTTGTTTTAAGTGGATGTTCAAAATATCAAATGATAATTGTCTTCTGCTTGAGAACTACCGAAATGCGTCTTTATTTATTGTAAAATGGCATAAATTTGGAAAACAATATTAACAAGAAAGGAAAGGCTAAACTCGGTCGGCGCCGACTATATGGTACCCTACTGCGTATATACCTAGTTTTGATTACTAAACCCAGGTTGTTTATGGGGCGATTTTATGTAGTTCATATACCTACTATAAATTAATCTTTAGTCAAATTCAACGAATATGGTAAAATTGATGAAAAACTTTTGCATTGTGTTACTCATATTTACATGTGAAGGACCCAAACACAAACAAAGTCGGTGTGATCCCATCTCATTACAGCTGCTGGTGGGACAATTGTATTTGAAAACATGGACTGGTATTCCGAGAGTAAATATAACATGATCTGAAAAAATTTATCAAAATTCGATGACAAATGCCGAGTTTACATCGGAAATAGGATAAATCGGATGGACATTTGTTTTGGGCCTATCACGACACTTGGGGCCTGTACTCAATACATGCGCCTATATAAAAGGTGTCCCAAGAAGAGCGCAATTTTTTAATTTTAAATAAAACACAGAAAGAAAAAATCGTGAAACTTTATTATATCGTAAAGTAGACAGAATGAGGTTATGTATGGAACAATATATCGTGCAGATGGCCGCCGCGGCTTTGCTGGCATGCACGCGATCTTTTAATGAAATTTTCAATGACCGTTTTGCATGAATGATGCGGTATTTCATTAATGCAGCGTCCAATTTCGTCTTTTAAGGCTTGAGTCGTCGTCGGCTTATTAACCACACCATACAGTGACACGTTGAGGATGCATTTGCTTCTCGTGAATCACTCGAGGATTTTCCGCACCCCAAATGCGACAATTCTGCCTATTGACGAAGCCATCAAGATGAAAATGGGCCTCGTCACTGAAGATGATTTTATCGGCAAAATCAGCATTTTCATGTTGTCTCTCCAATACCCAATTAACGAACTCCCTTCGCTGTCCATGGTCAGTTGGCTTCAGTTCCTGAGTCAATTGAAGTTTGTATGCATGAAGATGCAAATCTTTCGTCAAAATTCGCTGCAAAGTGGATTTGGAGACACCAATTTGCTGAGCTCGGTGTCGAATTGAGGTAGATGGAGTTTGAGCGACATCATCACGTACAGCTGCGACATTTGCGGTCGATCGACCTGGTCGATGGCGCGTTGTTGTCTTTACATCAGTAACAGACCCAGTTTCGGCAAATTTATCCATTAATCTCTTTACAGTTGACTCTTTTGGAGCATTATTGTGACCCCAAATTGATCGCAATTTGCGAACTGTAGCCGCAAAACTTTCACCATTTTGGTAAAACAATTTCACAATGGGAATGCGTTGTTCATTCGTGTAGCGCTCCATTTTAACTAACCTCGTACCATCTACTAACAAACAATAACAATTGTTCAAATGTCAAACAATGACACTTCGAATGTTGCCAGACTTAAAAATTGCGTTCTTCTTGGGACACTCTTTAGTTATCACTCGCGGTAGGTATTCCTAGTTGAAATATGTCATGACCTGCAAAATTTGTTCAAGATCCGATGTAAGGCTCTAGAGCGGTGATAGAGTATAATAGGGGCCCATTTGTATGGCGGTTATACCAAATTTTGGATCCATATATCTGACTTTCATAGTAGCTATTTCTAGTTGAAATTTAACATGATCTGCAAAAGTTGATAAACTTCTGATGTGTATGGAGGCTATATCTGAATCTGAACCGATTCCCCCCAAATTCAATACCGATCGTCGTTGGTCTAAACAAATGACTACTGCAAAATTTCATGAAAACCAGTCTAAAATTGCGACATGTATAGTGCGAACAATCTTTGAATGGACAGCAGACTATGATTATAAGCCGATCGGTATACTTAAAGCTGGGTCCAGCTCGATTATTTTGGTGATACAAACATTTGTCGCAAAACTAGCTTATAAAACCCTATTCCACGAAGTGGTCTAATCTAAATCTAAGATTAGTTCCAATACACGTTATGGACCGGCCGCGGTCATGCGATTTAACGAATATTTACTTTTTCTCTGGGGGTATGTGATGTCATTGGTTTATGCCGAGATACGGCTCCGAATAAGACTTGAAGAATGTACCACATCCGAGCCGCGGCGCTCATATGTCCCAAATTATAAAACAAATAGTATTTATAGTGAATTCAATTGTCAATTTGAAATTATGTCATTTCATTATTTAATTTCAATTTAAAGTCCTTAGTTGCCCCACGCCCCCTAACCTTCATGAGGAAATTTGAAAATTATTTATTCCTGACACTTGATCGAACAAATACTATTAAGCGGAAAGTCAGCTAGCTTGTAAATAAAACACGTCAATTAATGAAGTCTTACATTGCTTAAATGAAATCTGTCACTTTTTTGGACCATCTATTGATACAGCGTAAAATGCTTCATTAATGTTTCATTAGTGTTAGATTAATGTAAAGTGCCATTGATATAATGAAACATTGTCATTATATAAATGAAGCAGGTTAAGTTAATGTAAAAACACGTTTCGTTAACGAAACGTTCGTTAATGATATTTGGTCGTTGTGGCAATGAAGTAGTTTCATATAGTTATCATATAGCTGTGCCAAGGCACAGAAACCCAAAATACTTAAGCTAAGTGAACTACAAAATTAACGAGAATTATAACTTACTTCTTACGCACACTGAAAATTAAAACACATTAATGAAATCAGTTCATTCTGGTAATGAAATGTTACATTCGGGCTATGAACAAATTTCATTGTTTTGTTTTTGACGGAAAAGGTAAACAAAATTTAATAAAATCGGATAAACAAGTACTGTAATAGTACATATAACATTATGATAATTAAATCCTCGATATAAACAAAAAAAGATTTCATTCCATCAATGAAAACTATTTCGTTGTATTAACGACACAACAAATCATTAAAACTATTGTTAATGAAATATATCATTACGGTAAAGACACATTTCATTGCATCCAAGAAACATTTCTTTGCATCAATGTAAACACATTAATGAAACTGTTTCATTGATGTCATGAAGTATTTTTCTTTCAGCGTACAGTGGTGTTTCAAGTCAAGTTAAACCGCCAATAGTTTAAGATTAAAAAAAGATTTTTTTAAACGTATATTTTGATAATTGGACTATTTTTAATTTATTATTTAAATATTAAAAATGAAGCTCTAAACTAATTTTGGTTTTTTGGTTAACCAATATTTCGTCCTTATTTGAAGGACATCATAATTTTTTGTTTGCTTATAAATCAACTCTTCTCTACTCTCCAAAACTTCAGGACGTTGTATAAAGTTCTATCTTAACTTCGTTGCAGGTATAGTTCTGTATTTTCCCTTTATTTCAATATCCTTGTTCCCTTTCTCTAAAATGTATTATAAAAAATCAGGACATCAAATACTGTACGGTGTCAAATCATCTGCGCCACTACAAAATGCTTGTCGGAGGCAGTGATTCTAAATGTTTTTAATGCCTTGATTCTGGGAACATGTTCGTCCTACGTGGACATTATTTATCAGAATGGAGATGCGATTTATTCTTCTGTATGAATTTAATGATAACCTCAAATATTATGTATCATTCTTTATTTGGCCTTACCACTCCTGTGATAAATATGGTAAAATTTATATGTACGTAAAGTGTCAAATTTTAATAAAAACTTAATGAATTCCATACAAACATATACACACAGAAATACTGAACACCATCAGGATCCATGTGCACGTACAATATCTGCAGTGCCAGTACCAGTATCATCATCATCTTTCATCAACAGCAGCAGCAGCAGCGCTGTTAATAAACTGCTTGTCGTGCGCCACATTTAAGCATAATCAGTGACAAACATGCATATGGGGCATTACGCGGAAGAATTTATTCACCAGTCTCCGATTTAGTAACGTGGCAAATTATTGAGCCATTTATTAAACCGGATTATTATTGTTGTGACATTATGCAAATGTGTTGTATACACGCACTCCTATTTGTACGGCCTCCATTTCGTGGCGCTATAACATTTTGAACATAACATTTTAACATCATTTTTTTATTTATTTTGTATGGGGAACAGATTACCTATCCGAATTTTTGCAAACGATGTCAAGTGGATAGTCGGTGGCTACTCGGTTTAAATAATTACACGAACGAATTAAGCTATCAAAGAGGCTCATAATCACCTCGGTGAGATAAAATACCCTCTTCAGTCCCTGCCCGACGAAGAACACAGCGATATATCCAAACTATTTTTGGGAAATGTTTTAAAGAAATATATCCGTGTATCGTTCTCGAATCCCATGATCAGCCCCTTGGCCTTTTCAAAGAAAGCTTTTTTATGTAGGATACAATTAGAAAAATAGCATTCCTAAATCTGAGTAAAATCCATAATACAATTTAGTTCAACAATTTTCCTCCTTTTAAGTAGTCAATTTACTTAAAAACATTTCTTTGGATCTAATAAAAAATTCTTACAATTCAGTAATTTCATACTTGTGTGGAAGAATATTTCCAAGGTTTTAAGTAAGAAAAAATATCAGATTTTTCTGTATGGAAAAAATTCCATTTAGGAAATTTTAACTGAAATTTTAACTGCTTTTTTTCCTAAAATTAAGTTAAAATTTATATACTGAAATTTATGCCGAGTTCTTCATACATTTAAGTATTAATGAACTTACAAAAAATCACTTGAAAATGTTTAGAAAATTCTTGAATATTAATCTAAGAAGCAATTCTCGTTCGTTTGCAGAGACATATTTCTTAAATACTTCAAGTATTAATCTATCTAAACAGCCACTGCGAAGGCGCCTCTCTTGCCTTCGCAGCAATCGTGGAGTAATAGCTCAATTCTTTATGGCAGAGGTATCATGAAACTTTTAAGAAATATTTCATGTTGTCATTTTTTGTATCAGTTTTGCATACTCTGAAGCAAAGCCATTTGTTTGAATTATTTAGTTAAATTGAATTTATTTAAAGTACACTTTTTTCCTTGTATCAAGTAAAATTTTCCTCAGTTTAAGTAAAGACTTACTTGATTTGTGTAAAAATTTATTTACATTAGGAAAATTTCAGCAAAATTTTACTAAGATTTAGTAAAAATTAGCTTGGCTTGAGTAAAAATTTACTTAGTTTCAGGAAAATTTTACTTAAATCTATTTAAAAATTACTTGGTTTTAGGAAAAATTTACTTGGATTTAGGAAATTTTCAGCAAAATTTTAATTAGAATCATTAAAAATGTACTTGGTTTGAGAAAAAACTTTTCCTCAGTTTGACTAAATATTTACTTGGTTTGAGGAAAATTTAACTAGAATCAAGTTCAGAGCATCTACTACTTTCAAGTCAAAGTTTGAACTTGATATGAGGAAATATTGCTTTAATGCTATACGAAGTTCAAATTTCCTACATTTTCATTTTAACTCATTATAGGTTTCACTTTTTCTGAGTGTAGGGGATGGGTCTTCGCCATTGGGATACCTCCGTATCTCAGAATAAACGAAAACTATAAAATCGAAACAACCGATAATTCTTGCAGTTATTGATCAGCTCTTCTACCATCAATTTTAAATGTTCTAGTTTGTAAATTATCGCCGAGAGACGTATTTATGTGATTTTAGTCTTGTTAATTTAAATTAGATTTTAATTCGATTCCGCGGATCAGTGTTATCTACTAATATCTACTTTTCTTCTAGATATATTTCTATAAAAACATATATTAAAGTCAATCAAATTTATAGGACTGTTTTTTCACGATTTACTGATTTTTTATTCACAATACTTTGTGGTAAACAGTAAATTCTTTGTTTTAATCTCTAACTAAATCACTTAAAATACAAACTAAAATATAATAATGGAACAGTTGCGAATCACTTCTGTTGAAACTATAAAAATGAAAGCTAACAGATATAAATCTTTAAATAAAAAAATATTTTTTATGTTTTTGATATTGTCCAGCTTGAGGCCATAAAATGATAAAACCTGGATTGTGTTGGTTTTGTTGTTATCTTTTTATTTAAATTTTGCCCAATATTTCGATTCGACTTTGTCGATCATCTTCAGGGGTGTTACAATTTCAATAAAACAAACAACGAACTTTGTTCCTTCAAGAGTTGGTGGTAACTTATTAATATTTTTTTTAGTTTGTATTTTTTTTTGTCTGTAATCAATATTTGATTTGAACTGGTATATTGTACTGGCTGTCAACATGTCATTTGTAAATAAATTTGCATTCTATTAAATATAGATGCAAAATGGTCTTGAGCCAGGACAATATCCTAGTTCAAATAAAAAAATATTTTTTTTAGTTTTTGTCGTTTGTTTTTTTTTTTGGTCTATAATCAATATTTGATTTGAACTAGGATATTGTCCTGGCTCAAGACCATTTTGCATCTATATTTAATAGAATGCAAATTTATTTACAAATGGCATGGTGACATTTATTACTCGGCTGCAGACTACCATGATCATGATTTCGACCATGTCTCCTTATAGAGGTCGCTGCGAAGCCACTTAAAAAGACGTTTGACATGGTCGAAATCATGATCGTGGTAGTCTGCAGCCAAGTAATAAATGTCACCATGCCATTTGTAAATAAATTAGCATTCTATTAAATATAGATGCAAAATGGTCTTGAGCCAGGACAATATCCCACTTCAAATAAAAAAATATTTTTGAAAATGCACTTGCAGCTTGAAAAAGGTTGCAAACGCTCCCTGTTCTATCCTATTCTTTTTATCCGATAATGTTGCTGGGGAATCCATAGTGATTGACTTCAAACTATTTCAGATGTTGAGTTGGTTGTTTTGTTAGGTACCGTTTATTCGTGGGACCGCACCGATCAACGCATTTGCTGTTGCGAATATCAAAGAGAGCTACGTTATTGGCGATATACATATGTGCCAGTTAGAATGATAGTGGTCTAGGTCACACTTTACCCGTTCTGAGATATACAATGGGTTAAGTTTGAGTCAATTGAAAAATATTTTTCCACCGTAGCACAACATTTTTTTCTTAGAATATCCTCCTACTATATCGAACCTCTAATGGAACCACTACTTTCAGAGGATGAACTGACTTAGACCACTTTCATTCTTTTCAAAATTTAAAAAATTAAACATGCAAAATTTCTAATTTTTTTAATTAAAGTAATATTTTCTTAACAAAAATGAAAGAATCACAAAATATATTGTTTTAAATTGTATAAATAGAAGTTACATTTACAGGTTGTTCGTCTAGAAACTTTATATTGAAATTATTATTTACTTTTCAAATAATTTCATTTTATATGTTCTTCAAATTATCTCAATCACCTAAAGTGAATAAAAAATGTTTGTTTACTTTATTTTTGACTTAGACCACAGTTTTGAAGTGAGTCTGAGACGATTAATTTTCAGGATGCATAATATACAATTTATTGGGTTTATTTTGATAATTTCGGATAGACCAGGTAAACCACATTTGTTCGTAATGCCCCATATAATATCTATAGCAAGTAGCCATAATCAGTAATTGCGATATTATTTACCAGGGACTGTATGTATTTTAGTATTTATATTTATTCCAGTATACATGTATTTTCATTATGTGCTGACACATACCAGTGCATGTGTACACTGTACATTAGTGTGTCCCAAAAACATAAAGTATGTGAGTTTTTTAAAAATATTGCACATTTAAACTGGGAAATTTTCCTGTCTCAATTTTCCTTTATAGTGATTTCTGACCCATGGATAACGACTTAAGAAGGCTTCACAGCGATTTTTCAACAAAATACTCGAACACTTTAATTAATAATTCGCCCAGACGAAAAAGAATCAAAACTCACTTTTTGAATACCATTCGAAAACAATCGCACCAAGTAACAACGCACACACTGCGATGTTATAAGTATCTCATTGAGTTGCAGGTATGCAGATATATTCTACATATGCTAAACCTCTTGAAATATTTGTATATGTTTTAACGATTTAAGATAAAACAAGATGCTAAAATTTGTTAACTAATTAAATCAATACATTATACTAGTTTTAAGAAAATCCATATATATTGTTCCATATAACATAAATGATTACAATTACAATTCTATAGAATATAGATGCAAAAAGATTGAGCCAGGAAAGTATCCCATTCCAGATCAAATTTATTGATTACAGACCGAAATAACACAAACGGACATAAATAAAAATTATTACAGATTTTGATGGTGAGTTTCCTACAGTAGTCTATATGAAAATGTTCACCACGTTAAAATAATGGAAACTAATCGACGAATATATATTAATATTTGTGTTTTGTCTATAGTATAGGGCCACACTACTGTGTATTCTGCAAATCTATATTATGAATGTAAATAGGTATACGGAAATAATTATATACAAGTATATGTGTGTATGTACTTACATGTGTGAAATAGTAATAATGGACTCCGGCACCTCGCTCAGCTAAGGCCTGTGCATATTCATTTGTTGGGCAGGTGAAAAAGTGATCACCTACAGCTCTGCCAATTTGCTGCTGATTCTGATATCCCGGATTACCTTCCCAGCTTGTATACTGCAACGGCAAGAACAAACAAAATATAAATACATGGCTGCCATTCAATTAACGTTGTTAACGACAGTAAGTGTGTGTGCCAAAGGGCGTGTGTGTTTAAGTGCGTCTCAACATTATGTTTAAACAGAAGTCATACAACTGATGAAAGAACCGAACTCTGTTCTTTATAGCCCTTACAATTGTTTTGGGTTATAAATAGTTTCTCTCCATATAATTCAGCTGGATCATACGGAATGATTCCGAAGATGCTACTGAATGCAGATAGTATTACAATTACATACGTGACTTTCAATGATATACCATCAATATTAGCAAATCAGTAATCGACAATAATGTATACAACTATGATGTAGACACCTGTCTAAGGAACTGGATATTTGCCATGTTGAACTGCAGAATTATCACCGTAATGACGGCGTTGAAACAAAACATGTCAATAGAGGCATGTTTTGTATTCACATACAAGTATTGACAAGGGAGGGAAGAGTACTCTCCCTTGCCGATACTTGTAGAGCTCAACTACAGCAGATATAGTGGTATATGCGGACGATGCATGTATTATCAAATTCCATGCGCCCAAATCTCGACTTTACTGATTGAATTTTGCAAAGAACATTCCTATTAAACATATTCTAAAATATATTGATAATATAGCGGCTAAATTTAGCTGTGGATGCATTTAAAGCTCAATGAATGCTGCAAACATCGATTTAATTACTGAAATGGTAAAATCTTCCAAGACAAAATGAATCAATACTTTCTTCGTTGTTCTCTGTTAATGTATTTTGGAAAATTTATTTAAAGCATACTTTAGGGATGTATGGTTTTATGGCATGCGACTGCATGTAAATATTGGACCGATATTAATCTTAAGTTATTTATAAAGTTATAATAGCCGTTTGTCATCGATTACAAAAATAAAATAATTTTTATCTAAAATTTCGAAAATCGTAAAAAATAAAATTGTTATTTGGGCGTGGTACCGACAATATTCATTTAATTATAGACTCAAATGAATTCACTGGTAATGATTCGTATTAACATATATATTAATTGACGATATAAGCGATGTGTGCGAAATGTCAAGGTCCTAGCACTATTTCTTCTAATTTTTGCGCAGCTTGTATGCAAATATTACACTGTGCGATGTGGTAATACTGAAATCGGGTCTATTCCCGGTAATGATAAACAAGTAAAAACGGCGTTAACATCGGCCGGGCCGAACTTTATATACTACAATATATATAAATTTTGAAAATCCATTATCTCTCTCGTACACAGAGCAATATAACCTAACTTCATGATTCTACCCATTTTTGTCGTAAAAGTAAAAAAGTACGAATTTTGAAAAAAACCTTTTTATTTTGCGAGTCTATGCAGTCAGTTATGGCCTTATGTTCCACAATGGAACGAATAGAATAAATATATATATGTATATATGTAGTCAGATGAATGTATACACCGAATACCATGATTTTAGATGTGGCCATTTGGTTGACACCATTTTTATTCCCTTTTTCCCATTTCCCCCCCTCAAAACTATGGCTTTTGAAAATCTCTTTGTTTTACGTTTCTTCGCAATTAGAGGTATGTACACATCGATTTTCGTGTTTCTAGCTGTTGTACCCATTGCACCCATGGTTTCTTCGGAGAATTTTCTTAGAATTTAATACGAATTTTATTTTTTCATCCATACAAATCAACCCGCCCTAATGTATATACTTTATAGGTTCTCAGGTCGATATTTCAAGATGTTACAAACGCGGGTGGTGGAGGGTATAAAAATGACGTCGGTGCTATGGATTAAATCCAAGCAAAACAAGTAAGAAAACGTCGGTCGGCTAAACCGACTTGTATATACCTCACTCTCAGAGAACACGTGTATGGAAGGACTTGCTTAGCGCAGGAGTATGTTTGTGGGATGTACTAGAGTTTATGCCAATTGGACCTAGCTTCCACATTTGTTAATAATTGCAAAAACATGATCAAATATAAAGTCATAATAGATTTGAAGCACCGGTAAAGGAGTTATAGATCATTTAATTTTACCTCTGATGGAGACAGTTGTGTGGGAGGTACAAGAAGGGGCGTGGCTAAAGCGTAAACAATTGTTATGTTTAAAGTGATTATGAAAACATTTTCAAATTGCAAATGATTTTGACTACCCGTATGGATGTTAATCCGTTTTATTGTAACCAATACCAATAACCAGAAGAGGTGTGACATGGTGATTTTTTTGGGAGGTACTGGAAGGGGCGTGGAAAACCCCGTCATATTTAGTTAAAGTGATTGTAAAAACATTATCCAATACCAAAACATAGCGGATTACAAATAGCCGTGTGGAAGATACAGTGGATTTAATTTAAGATAGGTATACGGGTCATTTCTGTGGGAGGTACAAAAAGGGGCGTGGTAATTTCGCCCATCTTCGAACTTAAACTAAGTTTGAGGAAAATATTACCAAGTTTGAATTGATTCCTTAGCTCCTTTCGAGAGTTATCGTGTACACCAGCCAGACGGACGGGCATGGCTCAAACAACTTAAAAAGTTATGAAACGGATTTGGTCCAAACATACTTAGGGTCTTAAGTCACTCCTTCAATGTGTTACACTTTTTTTCTGTCCAAAATGATATATACCCTCCTACACTGTAGAGTGAGGGTATAAAAAGGTGGAATTCTTTAGTAGTGATAGCGCGCTATCGGCTAGTAGTCCTACATAGAAGCCTCCCGGTACCAGTTTCGCATTACTTCGGAGTGAAGCTCATTTACCACATTTAGTAGGTATATCGTCTTCCTAATATTCATTTACTATGTACCTGATTTGTGTTTAATTAATCACTCTTAAATCTCCATTAAGTACATATACATAAATTGCAAATTTTGTTCTAACTGTTCCCAACACAAATTATACGACTTAAAGCCTGTGCACAGCAAATTAATGAATCAAAAGTGATTCTACTGTACCAATATTAATACTCACAAATGTATGTCGATACTCAGCGCAGCAAAATAAATACGAATTAATTTAAATTTGCTGTTTCTGCAATTAACGTTTATCTCTGGCATTTTTAATTGGGTTGCATTTTTCCAATGAAATATATTTGTGTACCATAATATTAAAAAACGCTGAGGGGAATTGTTGGTTTTGTGGAATTAGCATGGAAGCCGACAGTTGTAGATACTCCATTATTATATACAGCACGATAGGGTGTTTCGAAAATTCGAGATATTTCACAGATACACATGCATACGCAACTGGTTTGCTTCCTGACATGAGTAAGAAATTGCGATTTAGGGAATGTTTATGCCCACGTCGACACTGGTATTTAATCCCTTAATTCTAACATTATCGGAATGGTCTTCGGAGAATTAATGTTTGGCTGCGTGCAGAACTTGCTAGTGCTCGGGTCTTTTTTGCTCTGAATGTCAGGCTAAATCAGTTTTGTTCGCAACATAATTTCAATAAACTCAATCGTTAGCTTAACGACTAGTTATAAAACAATTTTGCTTGGAGCACTCAACACAAAGATTGCTCTTTTAGGCGTGTAGAACTTTAAACGGAAATAAAAGAATGGAATTAAATAAATTGAATGAAATTAATTTTTTTTTTATAAAATTGCGAAAAAAAATAAATAAAACGTGTTTGCCAGAAAAATACATTAATTTTTCTTAAGTTATGTATATTAGGATGGGTCACGAAAACAAATTGCTTCGGTCACCCCCCCAGAAATGAAGATTAGATTGTTTAATGATGTTCCTAGATCAAGCCGTTTGTGAGCTAAACGCTCCTGAAAACACCTCTAAAAATCATGTTTTCCCGTGTAATTTTTTACGTTGCATTGTTTGTCAATTTTTTTTTCGAATTAGTAGACCCTTTACTTTAAATATAAATTTTTATTCTTGTCTTAGAATAACTCATCAATCGTATTATTCGACGTTTAAATTGATTTTTTTTAGTTTTTCATAGTAACAGATAAAAACTTATATTTATTGGAAAAATGTTGTAAGAGTTGATTTAAAAAATAAATAGAAGAAATCGTGCAGAGTTTGAATAAATTCTTTAAGTCCCTTCCAGAGTTATCGTGTATACCAGCGAGTACTTATGGTTTTAAATCTCTCCTTCAATGCGTTACACTTTTTTTCTATCCCTAATGCGTTACACTTTTTTTCTATCCCTAATGATAATAATATAATTTCCACAGCTTAAGAAAGATACGTGCAAATAATTTTCTACTTTAAATGACTTTTTTTAGAAAAATTGTTTCCATTTTGTGCCTATAAATTAAACTATTGACTATGTATAAATGGATTTTTTAACTTGTACAAACTTTCAAATCGTAGCGAAAAGTTAGTGTAAATGTCCCTCTGAATACGTAGCGATTCTTCAAAAGTTGTGAGCGTTTACAAAAGATTTACGCTGAAAGTGATATCCTTACACTAAGGCAATTTCAGAATATAAAAAACAGTTTGAATACCGATACAAAATACTGTCAATACCATACCATTTTTCCGCGTACGAAGTAGCGGGTATTTGCTAGTTTTTTTTATAAAATACTACCACCAAATACGAACAAGTTTTCAGTTGTCACTGTAATAATCCACAAAAAATACTATAAACGTCCAATAATTCGGCTAATATAAATCAATCAATATTTAAAGTGCTTTCAGAAAAAAATGAACAAAAAAATACACGGGAAAAAACATGGGTATTTTCATGAACGTTTAGCTCACAGAAGGCTTCATCTAGGAACGAAATATTTTGCAAATTATCACAAACTTTATTTTCGTGATATGAAATGGTTTCTCCATTTGTATGGACCGCGGTCCGGCCTAATGTATATATGGTTTGAAATATATATGATTTTAAGATTCTGAAATAAGAAACTGAAAATCAGTTGATTACACTGTGCCACAGTCAAACAAGTAAAAATGGCGTTAAGTTCGGCCGGGCCGAACTTTATATACCCTCCACCATGGATTGCATTCCACACAGGCTGTCGAGCCAAACCAAAACAAATACAAATATTGAAAAAATAATTTTATAAATAAAAATAATATTTATAATATTTCAAGACAAGGCTACCAATACGTTCACACTATAAATTTATTGAAATAATACTTCAAGTCGATTCAAAATATAAAAATTCTCATATTTATATTTCCATAAATATTGGTAGTGGGTGCTACAGTTGGTTGTATTTCCATTCTATTTTAATTCCAAAAGTACACATTTTGAAAATCCATTATCAGACGTACATAGTGCAAAATAACCTAACTTCATGATTCAACCAATTTTTGCCGTAAAAGAAAAAGTACGAATTTGGGAGGAATGTATACACCGAATTCCATTATTCCATTTGGTTGGTACCATTTTTACCCCCTTGACGTTTCTACGCAATTAGAATTTTATCATTCTAGTTGTAGTCGTTTAGTTGGTACTATTTTTATCCCTCTGTACCATTGTATCCCTTGAAAGTACTAATTTCGAAAAATTCGTCTATTTTCCGTGTCTTCGCAGTCAGAGGAATGTATACTCCGAATTTCATGACTCTAGCTGTGGTCATTAGATTGGTACTATTTTGATCCCCTTTTTTCGTTTGGTTGGTACCATTTTTATCCTCTATTCCCATTTTACCCTTAAAAGTACGAATTTGGAAAAAATACTTTTATATTATGTACCTATTCAATTAGAGGAATGTACACACCGAATTTCGTGTTTCTAGCTGTTGTCGTTTAATATGTACCATTTTTATCCCTTTTTTGCCCCATTTCACCCCCTACAAATAAGAATCACTTTATGGTGCACGTTTTTGCTATAAGGGGAATGCGCATACCAAATATCAAGCAAATATAAACAGAAATATTCAAAAAACATGCTTAAACACGCTAAAATTTTAGGGATTATTATGGGTATTTTTAGTCCTTGTGAGGGAAAAATTTTTCCCTTTGGGCCGATTTCGCCCCATTTCAATCCCAACCGATCTACGACTATAAGACGCATTTATGGAAAATTTGAACGTTCTAGCTCCTTTCGTTTAGATGCTAGCGTGCTTTCAACAGACGGACGGACGGACATGGCTAGATCGTCTTAGAATTTTATGACGATCAAGAATATATATACTTTATAGGGTCGCAGGTCGATATTTCAAGGTGTTACAAACGGAATGACAAAGTTAGTATACCCCCATCCTTAAGAAATCCGAGTCCAGCAAACACATATTAAACGATTTTTAGTCATTTTTCAATTTTGACAATGTTTTTCACATAATTTTGTTTGCTAATTCTACCACTCTACCAATTTTATAAAATAGCACATTTAGTAAGGAGTAAAACGCAGCTTTATTTCTGAAAATGCGCCAGTAATTGACTGAGTTATTGAAGTTTTCGCTAAAACAAATTGAGGCAAAAAGTTTTTATCATTCCAGTTCAAATATGTCATAATTATACGAATTGAAGTCCAATAAAAATACTTAAAATTCATCAAAGCAGATAAAAGTGATAATAAGTAAAAACGGCGTTAAGTTCGGCTGGGTCGAACTTTACATACCCTCCACCATATATTGCATTCCACAGAGGCTGTCGATTTTCGTAGAAGTGCAGTAATATTACAAAAAAAATTTATTCTGTTTTGATATAGCCAAACCAAGCCAAATACAAATATTGGAAAAATTATTTTATAAATAAATAAATTATTTTTATTATTTCAAACCACTCTGATAAGACAAGGCTACCAATACATTTAGACTATATATATCGAACTAATACTGCAAGTCAATTCAAAAAATAAATATTCTTATCTAAAGAGTGATTTTTTTGAGGTTAGGATTTTCATGCATTAGTATTTGACAGTGGGATTTCAGACATGGTGTCAAAGAGAAAGATGCTCAGTATGCTTTGACATTTCATCATGAATCGTCTTACAAACGAACAACGCTTGCAAATTATTGAATTTTATTATCAAAATGCGTGCTCTGTTAAGAAAGTTCATTGCGCGCTTCCATTTTATGGTCAGTTTAATCGACCCACTGAAGCGGCTATTCGGGCTATTGTGACTAAATTTCGCACCAAATTTACATTGTTGGACATTAAACCACCAACACGCTTACGTAGAGTGCGAACTGAAGAAAATATCGCAGCTGTATCGGCCAGTGTTAATGATGACCACCAATTTTCGATTCGTCGCCGTTCGCACCAATTGGGTCTCTGTTACTCAAAAACGTGGAAATGCCAAAATTGGACTAAGCGGATGGACCACCTAAGACGCAGCCGCGGTCAACATTTAAATGAAATTATCTTCAAAAAGTAAATGTCATGGACCAATCTAACGTTTCAAATAAAGAACCGATGAGATTTTGCAAATTTTATGCGTTTTTTAAAAAAAAAAAGTTATCAAGCTCTTAAAAAATCACCCTTTATATATATAAAAGAGTTGCGTGATTGAGTGACTGAGTGACTGACTGATCACTCCCCAGACCAAACGGCCAGAGCTAGAATCATGAAATTTGGTGTGTACATTTCTCTTACAGTGTAGAGGTGTGATAAGACGGGATTTTTCGAAATTCGTACTTTTAAGGGGTAAAATGGGGTAAAAAGGGATAAAAATGGTACCACCGCAATGACCAAACGGCTGGGCCTAGAATCTTGAAATTTGGTATGGATATTCCTCTTGCGGCATGAAGACAACCTAAAAAGTGACATTTTAAAAATTCGTACTTTTGGGGGGTTAAATGGTACAAAAAGGGACAAAAATGGTACCTATAACATGGTTGAAGCTAGAATCATGAAATTTAGTATGTACATTTCCCATACAGTGAACAAATCAGATTTGAAGGGAGTTTTTTGTAATTCGTACTTTTAAGGGGTAAAATGGGGTAAAGAGGGATAAAAATTGTACCACCGCAATGACCAAACGGCTGGGCCTAGAATCTTGAAATTTGGTATGGATATTCCTCTTGCGGTATGAAGACAACCTAAAAGTGACATTTTAAAAATTCGTACTTTTGGGGGGTTAAATGGTACAAAAAGGGACAAAAATGGTACCTATAACATGGTTGAAGCTAGAATCATGAAATTTAGTATGTACATTTCCCATACAGTGAACAAATCAGATTTGAAGGGAGTTTTTTGTAATTCGTACTTTTAAGGGGTAAAATGGGGTAAAGAGGGATAAAAATTGTACCACCGCAATGACCAAACGGCTGGGCCTAGAATCTTGAAATTTGGTATGGATATTCCTCTTGCGGCATGAAGACAACCTAAAAAGTGACATTTTAAAAATTCGTACTTTTGGGGGGTTAAATGGTACAAAAAGGGACAAAAATGGTACCTATAACATGGTTGAAGCTAGAATCATGAAATTTAGTATGTACATTTCCCATACAGTGAACAAATCAGATTTGAAGGGAGTTTTTTGTAATTCGTACTTTTAAGGGGTAAAATGGGGTAAAGAGGGATACAAATTGTACCACCGCAATGACCAAACGGCTGGGCCTAGAATCTTGAAATTTGGTACAAAAATTGCTCTTATAGATTCAACGCGCCCAAGAAAATATTTTTAAATTAGTACTTTTTGTGGGTGATATCGGGTAAAAAGGGATAAAAATGGTACCAATCAAACGGATGGAGCTGGAATAATAAAATTCGGTGTGTACATATCTTCTCTTTTTTGGATTCGTACTTTTAGTAGGTAAACGGGGAAAAGGGGATAAAAAAGGTACAAACAACACGGATGACGCTACAATAATGAAATTCGATATGTGTATTCGTTGTACAGCCCAAATCACTGATAAGAAGACATTTTTCGAAATTTGTAATTTTAAGGGATCAAATGGGATAAAAATTTTACCTCAGCCCAGACCAAACAACTGGGCCTAGAATCATGAAATTCGGAACGGACATTAAAATTCGTACTTTTTGTGAGTGAAATTGGGTAGAAAGGGATACAAAATGGTACCAATCATACATCCTGAAAATGCCTACAACCGCAAATTGAAGAAATTTTTCGAAATTCGTACTTTTAAAGGGTAAACGAGAAAAGCGGATAAAAAAGGTGCCAAGAACATGGATGACGCTACAATAATTAAATTCGGTACGCATATTCGTCTTACAGTGTAAATGATTAATAACAAGGAATTTTCCGATATTTGTACTTTTAAGGGATTAAAGTGGTGCAAATGATATCAACCAAAATTTGGGATTTGGGATAAAGATAGTACCAACCAAAGTTTTCAGCTAGAATATGAAAAGAAATTCGGTGTGTACATAAATTAATGTTTCGAAATTTGTATGTTTAAGGACACAAACGGCACAGAAAGAGTTATGTGTGAACATTATCTTTTTTTATTTTGACCAAAGCTTATGTCAATTTGCGTGTAAAGTATAGAAGTTATATTAGGTTTAATTTTACGTACGGGTCGTTTGTTTTGGAATATGGACTATACGTGTGTGTGTACCATAAGATGTATATCAATTTCCCCCATTTTCGAAATTAAACTAAGTTTGGGAAAATAGTACTATGTGCTGAGTTTGAATAAATTCTTTAAGTCCCTTCCAGAGTCATCGTGTATACAAGCGAGCCAGACGGACGTGAAAGGGACTTGGGACATACTTATGGTTTTAACTCTCTCCTTCAATGCGATACACTTTTATTCTATCCCTAATGATATTTTCACAGCTTAAGAAAGAAATGTGCAAATAATTTTCTACTTTATATGATTTTTTGTAGAAAAATTGTTTCCATTTTGTGCCTATAAATTAAACTATTGACTACGTATAAACGCTGAAAGTGATATCCTTAAAAACAGTTTGAATACTGATACAAACTACTGTCTTACCATACCATTTTTCCGCGTACGAAGTAGCGGGTATTTGCTAGTATACATTATAAAAAAGCTTAAATACCATAAATACTGGTGGATAGGTGGTGGTGTAATTGGTTGTATTTTTTCATTCTATTTTAATTCCAAAAGAACACATTTTGAAAATCCTTAATCTCACGTACATAGTGCAAAGTAACCTAACTTCTAGCTTCGACCAATTTTTGCCGTAAAAGTACGAATTTGGAAAAATCTTTTTGTTTTGCGTGTTTATGCAGTCAGAGGAATGTATACACCGAATTCCATGATTCTAGCAGCTGTCATTTGGTTGGTACCATTTGTATCCCCTTTTTCCCGTTTTACCCCCTTAACACATTGAGTGCCACGCCGTACGTTTCCGTACGACAGTGATTGCTTTTACTTATAGCCCAAAAAATGCTTGGCACTCAATGTGTTAAGAGTACGACTTTCTAAAATCTCTTTATTTTACGTGTCTACGCATTTAGAGGAATGTACACACCGAATGTCATCATTCTAGCTATAGTCGTTTAGTTGGAACTATTTTTATACCTCTGTACCCATTGTATCCCTTGAAAGTACGAATTTGTAAAAAAACTTTTATTTTTCCAGTATACGCATACGAATTTCGTGACTCTAGCTGCGGTCATTTGGTTGGTACTATTTTTATCCCCTTTTCCATTTTAACCCCCAAAAATACGAATTATCCCTCTATTCCCATTTTACCCCATAAAAGTACGAATATGGAAAAATACTTTTATATTATGGAGGAATGTACACACAGAATCTCGTGTTTCTAGCTGCTTTCGTTTAATATGTACCATTTTTATCCCTTTTGGCCACTTTTCACCCCCTACGCATAAAAATCACTTATCAATCATATCCAATTGAAGTAAGTAAAGAGTGATTTTTTTGAGGTTAGGATTTTCATGCATTAGTATTTGACAGATCACGTGGGATTTCAGACATGGTGTCAAAGAGAAAGATGCTCAGTATGCTTTGACATTTCATCATGAATCGTCTTACAAACGAACAACGCTTGCAAATTATTGAATTTTATTATCAAAATGCGTGCTCTGTTAAGAAAGTTCATTGCGCGCTTCCATTTTATGGTCAGTTTAATCGACCCACTGAAGCGGCTATTCGGGCTATTGTGACTAAATTTCGCACCAAATTTACATTGTTGGACATTAAACCACCAACACGCTTACGTAGAGTGCGAACTGAAGAAAATATCGCAGCTGTATCGGCCAGTGTTAATGATGACCACCAATTTTCGATTCGTCGCCGTTCGCACCAATTGGGTTTCTGTTACTCAAAAACGTGGAAATGCCAAAAATGGACTAAGCGGATGGACCACCTAAGACGCAGCCGCGGTCAACATTTAAATGAAATTATCTTCAAAAAGTAAATGTCATGGACCAATCTAACGTTTCAAATAAAGAACCGATGAGATTTTGCAAATTTTATGCGTTTTTTTTTTTTAAAAAAAAGTTATCAAGCTCTTAAAAAATCACCCTTTACAAGCAGATATATTAAAAAATGTACTTAAATACTCTAAAATATGATGGGTTATTATGGGTATTTTTTGTCCTTGTGAGGGAAAAATTTTTCCCTTTGGGCCTACTTCGCCCAGTTTCAATCCCAGCCGATCATTTATGGAAAATTTGGACGTCCTAGCTTCTTTCGTTTAGATGATACGTTCTTTCAACAGACGGACGGGCATGGCTAGATCGTCTTAGAATTTTATGACGATCTAGAATATATATACTTTATGGGGTCTCAGGTCGATATTTCAAGGTGTTACAAACGGAATGACAAAGTTAGTATACCCCCATCCTGGAGGTGGAGGGCATAAAAACGCATGGTGACCATTTTATTAATAAAATCCTCAATTTTGGAACACTTTTGCCCCACTTTGGGAATTGGGGTATTGTTTTTTTTTTTTTTGAAAAAAATAAAATTGGTACTTAAAATTAGGGACTACCCCTAGTTTGATATGACTTTCTCAAACGTTCGTCACGCCGTACTTGATATTTTCCATTTTCATTAGATTACTAAAAATCACTGAATGAAATTAAAATGCAACACGAACATGTACTTTGACGATTAATTGCTGCCATTTACAGCCCCTAACAGTGTCATTTAATTTAATCCCATGAGTATAACACACCGTTTAAGTGAAAATGCTTTAAAATTATCACTCGTATCAACTGAATGATTTTTAAAACATCCCATTCATGTTCAATTTAGCCCACAAACGTTTAGCGTCTGATAGTTGGTAAGTGATTAAATTATAAAGCACACATACAGTTACAGTTATTCTATTTGACGCAATTGTGTCGCTAACCAACCATTATTTATACAATTGGTAATAACCGATGCAACCGCAGAGTATGCACTCCGTTTATGAATGCACTGAAAGAAATCATTTTCGCCCAAAGAATATTTGGGGAGAATATGAAAACTCTCTATACAATGCAATGTTAATTTAATTGAGCATTGAATGATTCAGATGTATTCATATTCTATTTACTCAACGTATACCAAAAATGTATGGAACTTTTTCTACGTTTAATGGAACAAATATAAAAGCGTGAAGTTCGAACCTCGATATGAAACTAAAGTTATGTATGAGGACTACAAACTTATTTATGAGGAATATATGTTGTGGATCACATTTGTTGACTTAAAAAGTCAGTGAATTTGATTGAAAAATCGCTGCGAAGCCTTCAGAAGACGGTCGTCACATGATAAAGGTAGTATGCTGCCATGTAATAAATGTCACCATGACATTTGTAAATAAATTTGCATTCTATAAAATATAGATGCAAAAACGTCTTGAGCTAGGATAATATCTCAGTTTAAATCAAAATAAAACAAACGAAAAAATTAAGAGAAAGAAAATATTCCACGATATATACCCTCAATCTCAGAGAACATATCTATGGAAATTACTTAGGGCCGGATGATTTGTGTGGAAGGTACTAGAAGGCATATGGTCCCAGTTTCCACATTTATAAAATAATTGTAAAAACATGATCAAATATCAAGTCATAATGGATTTCAGGCACCAGATATAGACAACTGTGTGGGAGGTACAAGAAGGGGCGTAGCTAAGCCGTAACTATTTTTTTTTGGTTTAAAGTGATTATAAAAACATTTTCAAATATCAAATTTCAAATGATTTTGACTACCCGTATGGAAGTTATATCGGTTTTATTTTAACCAAGGCTTATGCCACTTTGTGCGTGGCAATAACCTCCATATTTTGTACGCTTAAAGTGATTATAAAAACTTTATGAAATACCAAAACATAACTGATTCCGAATGTCCGCGAGTAATTTACATTGGTTTTAATTTAACATAGGAATATCGGTCATTTGTGTGGGATGTACCAGAAACGGTGTGGCAATTTCGCCCATCTTCGAACTTAAACAAATTTTGGGAAAAATATTACCACGTGCAAAGTTTGAATTGATTCCTTAACTCCTTTCGAAAGTTATCATGTACACCAGCCAGCTAGCCAGACGGACGGACAAGGCTCAAACAGCTTAAAAAGTCGTGAAACGGATTTGGCTCAAACATACTTGGGGTCTTAAGACACTCCTTCAATGCGTTACACTTTTTTTGTGTCCCAAATGATATATAACCTCCGACTCTGCGGATTGGGGGTATAATGATACTGTCATTTGATTTTTTTTGTCGGTGTACCATATACATATGCATTTAGTTCTATGCATATTTGTAAATTATGTGTACGACATGGTGTATGCAAGTTTGTTAAACGGGGATGGCTTGTTTCAAGAATTCTGCAAAAAATATGTTCATCAAAATTAGCAGTAAAACATTAATAATTTTTTATGGTAAAAACTGAGATATAGTCGTAATTTTTATTGAAAAATGATTTTTAGGTGTTCTGAAAATACTGCTCCGAGTTGGTAAAAGACATAGCCAGAATATTTCAGAAGTATGGATGAAACAATACGGCCACAATGGAAAGACGTGAATAAATATACATATATTGATGAAACCAACTTAAGTTTCATTTTATGGGACGGACAACCGCACATGTTTTACGACCCAGTTTAATGTGTGCTCAAATATTCTCCAAATCAGTCATAGTTTGGATATAGTTAAACTAAACGACAATGGCCAGAATTAAACTGCCTCTAGTTGTAAAGCTACACAACAACTTTAATGCATTTGGGCATTTGAGAATATTTACATAATTGTGGCCATTTTAGGATTCGGATCTAGTGGAAACTGTATAAGCACTCACACACAACCACACACTCATTGGAGTGGAGAGTATTTTGCAACATGATAAAATCTAATAAACAATCGATTATGACATGACAGAACAGAACAGACAGAAGCGGAAATTTAATTATTTGAACATATGGCGTCAGTAATTGACATACATATTGTGGTAATACAGTGCATGACAATGTAGGCAATCTATCAATGCCTTACGGAATTGATATGTGACAATTGACAATGAAACGTGGAATAGCCATGATTATGTACAAGTTGAACACACGGTTAAATTTTGTAGGTTCCAAATTAAATCCGCACGGTTGGCAGTGACTAATGGTGCATCTTTTTAAAACGTGTTTTTGTGCACTGTCAATCTACTTTTTATTTCGAATGTAACTAAATTGCAATATGCATATATGTTGTATTTTTGTAAAACTGCATTAATTAATACATTTCTTTCTGGACTAAAAGTTTTTTGCATACTTTCTGCCAGTTCATATAATCCTTGCCGTGCCACTAACTTGATAATGGTTTAATAAAATTCCATTTAAAATGGTCGCCAATATGATAGAATTCTTCATTATTTCCGTCTCTCTTCTAGTCATTGAAGAAACAATATCGTTTGCAATTCGATTTTCAAATTTCTCCAAATTAATTGTTAGTTCCTTCCATTCCCTGTTGAAACCACCTGGTGTCAAATTCTCGCTTTGATATTTTTGGTTACAATATAAGGACCCTGTAAAACCTTTTCGAGAACAATGGGTTGATCCCAATATTTTTCTGCTAATGCGATCGTTTAAATAACTTTTTTTCAATTAGACGTTTCAGCTTTAAATACGTACTTCCGCAACGAGTCACTTGATCTATAATAGCTCATTTAACGGCACGTCTCTTTAAGATTGTCTCAATAAATGAATGCCACATTACTTTAATTTTACTTTAAATTGTTTACAATTATAAAGCATTCTGATCGTGTTCACAGAAAATGTCTCAGACTAATATTTTAAGTCTTTAACTACTTTATTTATTCAATTTTGTTCAGCCTAGAAATATATTATAATTTCTAATAACGAAATCAAAAACATTTGCCCGGAGTCGACCATTTTTTTCGACTCCAGCAAATTTCTCCGACTCCACAGCCCTAAAACTGTCGTATTTCGTATTCGTATTTCCTAAACACATGCATACCAATGCGCTCTCCATTTTCGATTGAATATTTTTTGACGGTTTACGGAACACAAAATTTAAACTTTATTGGTATAACCTCCACCTCCTGGATGGGGATATACTAACTTTGTCATTTTTACACCCTCCACCTCCAGGATGGGGGTATACTAACTTTGTGATTCCGTTTTTAAAACCTTCAAGTATTGACCCTATAAAGTATAAATTAGGGTTTGCATTTTCCCGTACTGTTTTATTTCCCGGGAAACGGGAATTATTTTTTTAATTTCCTGGGACAGCAAGGGAAATCGTCAACATACTGTTTACCATGAGTTAACCTTATTTTTTCCAATGAAACATTCACATTTATTAAAGTAAAATAAATAAATGTCACCATGCCATTTGTAAACAAATTTGCATTCTATTAAATATAGATGCAAAATGATCTTGAGCCAGGACAATATCCCAGTTCAAATTAAATAAATATATATTTTACAACGAATCTGTTACAGATTTCATATAATAAAGCGCAATGTGAGAACAATGCAAACATCTTTTCAAGTTTCACAATTAATTAAAGATCAGATATATCTTATTTTATTTGAAAATGTGGACGATCGTTCACATTAATATTGAGTAGAGCATTAAATGAAATGTTTGTTCTTTATCCTGTCGCTGGCGTTCGGATACACGCCCAAAATCTATTTTTCCCAGATTTTATTTTTTTTCATATGGATTTGACAGGAAAAATGCGAAAAAGTGGATTTTGAGTCTACATCCGAACGCAGCTTAAAAATATTTTGTCATCCACCTGCAATATTTGACATACCTGATCAAAAGATATGTGATCATAATTTTTACACAACATTTGTAATTTTATTGTGGAAATGATGGAAAAAACTATGCGAAGAAGTGTGTAAAATTTTCTACAGAATTTCCGCGGGATTCCCGTACGAATTTCCCGGGATACGGGAAATAAAAAATGTGCGGGATGCAAACCCTAGTATAAATATTCATGATCGTCATAAAAATCTAAGACGATCTAGCTACGTCCGTCCGTCTGTCGTCCGTATGTTGCAAGCACACTAGCATCTAAACGAAAGAAGCAAGGACGTTCGATTTTGCACACGTCTTATAGTTGTAGATCGGTTGGGATTGCAAATGAGGGAAATCAGTCCACAGAGAAAAAATTTTTCATCATAAGGACTGAAACTTCCCATAATATTTTGAGTATTTCATCATGTTTTTTGAATATGTCTGTTTATATTTACTTGATATTTGGAATGCGCACTCCCCTTATAGAAAAAACGTGCACAATAAGGTGAATTTTATTTGTGGAGAGTGAAATAAGGCAACAAGGAATAAACATGGTACCTATCAAATGGCAACAGCTAGAAACACGATATTCGATGTGTACATTGAGTGGATACATAATATAAAAGTATGTTTACCAAATTCATACTATTAAGGGGTAAAATGGGAATAATGAAATTCGGTGTATACATTCCTCTGATTGTGTAGACACGTGAAATAATGGGATTTTTCGAAATTCGTACATTTAAAAATGGTACCAACCAAATGTCCGCAGCTAGAGTCTGAAGTTCGGAGTATAAATTCCTCTGACTGCGTAGACACGAAAAATATATATTTTTTTCAAATTCGTACTTTCAAGAGATACAATGGGTACAGGGGATAAAAATGGTACCAACTAAACGGCTACAGCTAGAATGATGAAATTCGGTGTGTACATCCCTCTAATTGCGAGAGATTTACGAAAGTCGTACTTTTAAGGGGGTAAAATGGGAAAAGGGGATAAAAATGGTACCAACCACATAACCTCAGCTAGAATCATGGAATTCGGTGTATACATTCCTCTGATTGCATAGACTCGCAAAATAAAAAGATTTTTACTTTTACGGCAAAAAAGGGTTGAATAATAATAATAAAAATAACAGATATTGGATTTTGAAAATTTATAGTTTTGGAATTAAAAAGAGGATGGAAATACAACCAACCAACCGGCTGCAGCTAAAAATGCACCCACTATTCCCCAATATTTAGGATATTAAAGCTTTATTGAAAAATGCTGTCTTATATTTACTTTTTGAATTGAAGTATACATCGAAATAATACTAATACTATATATGGTATAAACATATTGATAGCCTTAAAATAACAATTTAAATTAATTTTATATTTATTTATACAATTATGTTTTCAATATTTTTATTTCTTTCGACTATATCCTGGGAATTCCCGTGAGAAAAACTCTAATTAGAGAGTGAAACAACGTTGTTTGGATTTTTGTCCTGTGGATATGAGGCTAGTATTAACAGGAGCCACCCTCTTGATTATAATTTTACAAACAACAGCTGAGAAAAAACTACGTGGGAAGATTGCCTCTCTTTCCTGATAATGGTTATGGGAAAATCAGAGCATTGTAGTATATTTTATTCGTTTGTAATATATAAAAGGACTTTAAAATATTGTCCACACAGCAGCAACCTTACTTTGGTTAAAGTACCAAGAAGGGAACAATTCCTTTCATGGGTTTACTTCCAGTGCAATATAACGTCAGCACAGAATGTGCTTTCGTCACACACACACACAAACACATACACTCGCACAATTCCTGGCATAGAATCGACTACAAATGAAACAAACAACTCAATTATAATCTGCCAATAACACCCAATCATGTGTCGCCATCAATGTCACTTTAAATTGAAACATCCCATTGTGAATTTTCAGCTTTAGCTTCAGCATCAGTGTGCAGACGTACGTACACATACATACATACATACATGCATGTGGATAAAAAACACTTCGTCGTTGATCCTCTTTTTAATGCATTTCTCACGTTCAGTTGTCCCTTTTATTTCTGTTGAATATTGTGTAAATTGAAAGCCACGCGAGAGGAGACACTCGGAAAATCTGAACAGTGCAATAAGTACCAGTCTCGGCTATACCAGATGATATCAGAGTTGGTATAGATAATATCATCTTTAGCTTCCTTATACTAAGGAGTTTGACTATGTTGATTATACACCCTTATTATAAAAAGGAAAAAGGCATTAAATACGGCCGGGCCGAATTTTATATACCCTACACCACGGTGTGAATTCCACAGTATTACCGCAGATTTGTGGCTGTCGACTTTATATAGAAGTGCGGAACTTTATTTGGAAAATTGTGATATTTTGTTTGCACATTGCGATGTTTGTTTACTATTTCAAATTATAAGGCATACTTATGTGCACTGACTGGAAAGTACAAATTTCAAAGATTCGTTATGTTTTGGGTCCACATTGGAATTTACACATATAATTTCGATTATAGGTACATCCGTTTATTTGGTACCAGTTTTGTTTTTTTTTCATTTTGAGCCTAGAAACACGAATTTGGAGAAATACTCATATTTTGCGTGTTCATGATTCCAGCTACAGCCGTTTGCTTGGTACCAATTTTATCCCGTTTTGATCCTAAAGGTACGAATATCGAAATATATCTTTATTTTCCCGCATCTACACAGTCAGGGCAGTATACACGACGAATTTCAATATTTTAACTGCAACGGTTTAATTGTTTCCTTTTTTATCCCCTTTTGCTTTATTTTCTGCCTAAAAGTACAAATTTCGAAAAATTCTTTAAGTCAGATGAATGCATACACCGAATTTCATGATTTCAACTTCATCGTATTGGTTGTATTCCTTAAAAGCTAATTATAGGGATCTACATACTGAATTTCATATTTCTAGCGGTTGTCGTATCATCGCTACCATTTTTATCCCTTTTTACCCCATTTCAGCCGCTAATCCTTGTTTGGTGTTTTCACGTTAGTAGAGGAATGTCCGCAACAAATTTCTTGTGTATAAAAAGCAGAAATTTTCAAAAATTTTAGTTAAGTAATCTAAATATTAGGGGGTATTTTCAATCCTTTTTAGGGATTTTTTTCCCTCTGGGGCGATGTCGCCCACGCATTAAGGAAAAAATTGAACCTCTTAGCTCATTTCGTTCAGCAAAAGACAGACGGACATGGCTAGATCGTCTTAGAATTTTACCTCGACCCAGAATCCGATGAATATTTCATGGTGTTACAAACGGAATGACAAAGTGAATATATCCTTAGGTGGAGTGTATAAAAATTTCGGGAATGGAAATTCCCAACTTCCAAATTTGATATTATGAAATTATGGGAACATTTGAACTGGGATATTGTCCTGGCTCAAGATCATTTTGCTTCTATATTTAATAGAATGCAAATTGGAAATTGAATTGGTATTGGAGGATATTGATCTATTTATCAAAAAATGCAAGAAAATCCATTTTCCCAAAATTTCATGAAAAAATAAGAAACCGTATAATTCGTATTTTTCTAATTTTAACCTCTTTAAATAGATATCATTGTAATTCTAGAATATTTTAAAAAATAAACCATTACACAGCCCTTCGGCAAAATGCTTGTAAACTACTGAAACATTGAGGCAGACATCATTTTTTTGAGTGTACATTTCTTAAATTCGGTAGAAATTTACTGGTGGTGTGTGGCAACAAATTTCTCCAATATTTGCTGCACATCATAAATAAAGGGCGCAGATTTCGGGAGGGGTAAACTGAGCATTATATTATTCTCTCTCCCTAATTTATTATATTAGACCTCGATCTATCAATTTCCTCATAAGTGAATCGCAATAGGTCGACCATTGCACTCACCCAGAACACATAGAACTAGAAGAATAGTCCCAGGGAGAGACGTCTTTGGACAGAAACAAACTGTATAGTAAATACACTATGCTTTCGCATTGCGCTCAGTACAAAAATCGGGGTTAGCTTGCTTTTTCCAGCATACACAGGCCGGACTCAAATGGTTACTCTTGATGGGGGCTACGGTCACGCCTCTGAACTCTTAACGTGCCCGCAATCAGTTGGCAAAAAGCAAAAAAATACGTCGCAATTTACATGTGTCCAACAACGTATAAATTATGTGGTCGCTGGATATAATAAATTTCAACAATTGCAATTTTTATCGCCAGCAAATGCACTTTTTGTATGCACTTGCCTGCTCATGACATTTTATTGAACAATTACGAAATCCTTATATAATTTTGACTATATACACACACACACATACATGTATGTGTGTGTATCCACGCAATGGCTTTTGCCATTTAAATACTTTTAAATTGTTATTTAAAAATACCTGCGTTGTTTATTACAACGATGAACTCACCTGAAAGATGATGGCTTCTCGTTCCGCTTGCGTGGCTTTGTTGAAAATATTATTCATAATTTCTAGATATTTATCTCGTGGCAATGATGTTGCGTCATCTTTATCAAAGTAGTCGATAAAATCGTATAATAGAAAATATGTACCTGCGAATTAGAAATAAATATTTGATAAATAACATAACTTTTTAAATAAATGGTATTGGTGGTATTTGCTTATCTGATCGAATTGCAAAATTTGATTTTTAGAGAAGTAGGGTAAGTGTTCCAATAGTCGGTACTTTAACTTTTTATACCCTCCACCTCCAGCATGGGAGTATACTAACTTTTTCATTCCGTTTGTAACACCTTGAAATATCGACCCGTCATAAAATTCTAAGACGATCTAGCCGTCCACATTGCATCTAATAGTTGTAGATCGGTTAGGAAAGAAAGTGGGCGAAATCGGCCCAGAGGCCCCTTATATTTCGAGTATTTAAGCATGATTTTTGAATATTTGCTTGCTTACAGCAAAAATGTGCGCAATAAAGATATTATTATTTGTAGGGGGTGAAATGGGGAAGAAAGGGATAAAAATGGTACCTATCAAATGACAGCAGCTAGAAACACAAAAATCGGTGTGTGCTTTCCTCTAATTTAGTGGATACATAATATAAAAATATTTTTCCAAAATTGTACTTTTAAGGGATAAAATGGGAATAGAGGGATATAAATGGTAACAACCAAACGGCTGCTCCTAGAATAATGAAATTCGGTATATTTATATATATTAGAGTGGCTTCTTTTGTGAGGAAGAAACAAATGTTGTTGATGTTCCCGACTAAAATGTAAGATTGGTTTGTTGTATGTGTTCTCCCGAAGTATTTCGCTTTTATCATTGCTCGTTCATGAGCTGGACGCGTCCAAATTAACCTCTAAAGGGTGATTTTTTAAGAGCTTGATAACTTTTTTTTAAAAAAAACGCATAAAATTTGCAAAATCTCATCGGTTCTTTATTTGAAACGTTAGATTGGTCCATGACATTTACTTTTTGAAGATAATTTCATTTAAATGTTGACCGCGGCTGCGTCTTAGGTGGTCCATCCGCTTAGTCCAATTTTGGCATTTCCACGTTTTTGAGTAACAGAGACCCAATTGGTGCGAACGGCGACGAATCGAAAATTGGTGGTCATCATTAACACTGGCCGATACAGCTGCGATATTTTCTTCAGTTCGCACTCTACGTAAGCGTGTTGGTGGTTTAATGTCCAACAATGTAAATTTGGTGCGAAATTTAGTCACAATAGCCCGAATAGCCGCTTCAGTGGGTCGATTAAACTGACCATAAAATGGAAGCGCGCAATGCACTTTCTTAACAGAGCACGCATTTTGATAATAAAATTCAATAATTTGCAAGCGTTGTTCGTTTGTAAGACGATTCATGATGAAATGTCAAAGCATACTGAGCATCTTTCTCTTTGACACCATGTCTGAAATCCCACGTGATCTGTCAAATACTAATGCATGAAAATCCTAACCTCAAAAAAATCACTCTTTATAAATCAAGTTTTTCTTGAATAAAATTCACGAGAGAATGGAATTGACGAATAAACCTCTAGAAACTAAAATCTGACCCGAGCCTTATCAGACCCCTTTAAAAACTTGCAATATGACCCAGTATAAAGGACAAATTTATACTATTTTAGTGCAATTTTTGATTCATTTTTTATAAAAACTGCAATAACATCCACATTTATTGTTCGATTTGTGTTTTTAGGGGCTCGTTGGAGAGTTATTGATAACCAATTGCAATTTTTAGAATTTTCTAACCAATTAACGGCCTCAATTTTTTTACTGTTAATACTCAGTGGGTTAAATGTGAAGTAAAAACTGAAATATGGGGTTATTTGCATCGGAAACACATTATAGACTTATATAAAGCTAATTTTTGGAAAGAAATTCATCCATCTCAAATTTTCCTCCTTAAAAAATAAAACATGAATAATCTACATAAACTTTATAAAGGGAAAAATTGAAATGGTTGTTAATGCTAAATTTACATAGATAGACGTACGAAATTAAAAGTATATTTAGCAGATGTTCTTCTCTTTAATTTGATACTCATACCATTGTATGACACGCAAAAGTACGAAACTAAATTATTGAAACACTTACATCCTTTGGAAATTAAAAGTTCTGTAAAAAAGACAAACCACGAAAAAACTGAGTATGAGTTTTCCTATTATTGACGTATAGTTTCACTTCTATATAATCTCGTTCATGGGAGGGAAATCATGTCACACGGTTTTATTGTAACATCTTATCAATTGAAACACCAAAATTTCAGATTTTTTAATTAGCTTTTTGTAAGACTAGAATGTGTTTACGATGCAAATAACCCCATATTTCAGTTTCTACATCACATTTAACCCACTAAGAACCAACAGTGAGAAAAAAATTATCGGCCCTTAATGGGTTAGGAAGTTCTAAAAATTGCAATTGGTGATCAATACCTCTTCAAATATCCAACAAAAACACAAATCGAACAAAAAATATGGAAGTTATTGCGGTTTTTGTAAAAAATACACCAAAAAATGCACAAAAGTGTTTAATTCTACCCTCTATTCTTGGTTAAAATGCAATGATATGGTTCTAGCAGGTTTTTTCTAAATACCATTCTTACCGTGAATTTTATTCAGGAAAAACCTGATTTATAGAGGTTATTTTGAACACGTCCAGCTCACGAACGGACACTGATAAAAGCGAAATATTTTGGGAGAACACATAAAACAAACCAATCTTTCATTTTAGTCGGGAACATCCACTACTTTTATTTTGAAGCCACTCTAATATATATATTCCTCTGAATGCGTAGACACGTAAAATAAAGGGTTTTTTCGAAATTCGTACTTTTAGGGTGTAAAATGTAAAAAGGGGGAAATGTTACCAACCAAATGGATGCAGCTAGAATCATGAAATTCGGAGTATACATTCCTCTGACTGCGTTGACACGCTAAATTCGTTCTTTCAAGAGATAGAATGGGAACAGAGGGATGAAAATGGTACCAACTAAACGGCTACAGCTAGAATGATGAAATTCGGTGAGATTTTTCCACCCTCGTACTAGTGACTGGTAAATCGATTCCGATTCTAATCGAGAATCGATTCTGAGGGTTAAAAACCGATTCTTTTGGAATCGATTACATATGTCCAACTTTATACTGGAATCGATTATCGATGCTTAGGAATCGAAATTTAATTTAATGAAAAACACCCAAAAAGTATGTACTAACTTTGTACGTACTTTTGGCGGTAACAAGTTGTGAAATTTAAAAGTTGTAATTTTATTAACTAAAACAAAAGAAAATGACACTAAGTGTGGAATTGATATAAAAATTGACACATTCCAAGCACATTCAAAGAACATAAAATATTATCACAATGCTAGATAGATCGCTTCCAAAGGAAATGTCGGATGAAGTAGTAGACGATAATTATTTAACATATTATAAAAAATATAAAAAAACCGCAGATGGAAAAGTATTTCTAATGGTCCCTGAAAATATTATTTATACAGAATTGGTAAATGCAGATAGTTTTATTCAAAACGGTGCCTTAAGGTACTACTTGACGCTCCAGTGAGAACGGTCACGTAAACCAAGATAGGTTCCTATTTTAATTTTTCTAATGTAATATTACTTATATTCCGTGAAATGAAAAATAAAAAATATGTTAGGTAAACACGAATTGTTAGTAACACCAAGAAAAATCTAACATATACTGAAAATTCGGTGAATTAGTTCAGTCAATTTTTTTCTTTATCAATGTTCACTACCAACAATACAATTCCCTGAACTCTTTGAAATCATTTACATTTTCAAATCAAGAACCTGGAGAAATTTTTGGATATATTCGTACAACATCTGTCGTCACCAAAATCGTATTTCACTAATGGAACTGCCATTAGAATTACTTTTTTATAGTTGTTTGTAAGTTTCTGCTTAGAAAGTGTTAATTTTGAAGAAATATTACACAAAACTTGACCGAATTCATCATTCGTGCTTGAAATAAGTAACAAATATCAAAACATAGTCTAGGTGAAAAAACGTGAAGCAAACTTTTAAATTAAATATCTAACGAAGCAAAACAATATTTTTAAATTTGATACACTTATAGACAACTTTCTTTTAAAAATATTAAACAAAATTGAGTGTCCGCAGATTACAAAATGTTAAATTTATTTTTGAATCCTAAAAGTAAAGGTGAACATTAAATTATATATATTTTTTCGATGGCATCATTCGATAGATCGTTTGGACAGCGTGATATCGCTTCATACCAAAATAATACTTCACTATTAGATATTAATGGGGGACATTTTCTGTACTTGTTAGAAAAAAACTTTATGCCTCTCGAGTTTTATGGTTCAACATTTCCACCGATTAAGAATCGATTATCAAGTCCGATTTTTCGATTCTAAGAATCGGATTCAAAAATAGTTGATCGGGAATCGATTCTTGACTTCGATTACCATTCACTACTTTGTACTTTTTTCACATTTACGGCAAAAAAGGGTAGAATCATTTTAGGTTATCTTGCACTGTGTACGTGAGAGATAATGGGTTTTAAAATTAATACTTTTGGAAATAAAATAGGATGAAAATACAATCAACCAAACAGATGTAACAGATGTCCGTACCAATTTGAATATGCTATTGGGGTAACAACTATATATTTTACTTCAATAGAGGGTATTGATTTAGATTTAATAAACAGTTTAAACAAAAAGAAATGATTAATTTGATTAATTAACATATTTTGCAAAATTCATGGGATTGTCCAGTAGTCGGCTACTACTACATACTCATTTCACCCTATTGAATCAAACTTCATTTTATATAAATACTAGTAAATACCCGCTACTTCGTACGCGGTATAATGATATCCCCTTCAGGGTATATCGCATGCAAACGCTCGCAAATTTCGAAAAGATGCTTTATTTTGCGAAACTACGTATTTAGAGATATATTCTCGATTCCAGATCCTACGAGGCCAGATGAATTTATACACCGAATTGATTTTTGCCCCCTTGTAAAAATTTACACAAATAATCCATTTATTTTGTGCCATCCATTTATTTTGTACTTAAATTAATCTATTGTCGTAGTCAATAGATTAATTTAAGTAGGCACGGAAATTGAAACAAATTTCTTACAAACAATCTATAAAGTTTCTTATAATTATTCCCTCCCTCTACAGAGTAGGAGCTTATAAAATCCCTTTCACGCCCGTCTGGCTGTCTGGTGTATACGATAACTCTCGAAGGGAGTTAAGGAATTTATTCAAACTCTGAACGAATTATTATTTTTCACAGACTTAGTTTAAATTTGGAAATGAATGAAATTATAGTCCATATTCCTAGTAAAATATTTGGAACCAATTATATTTTGATATTTCATAATTTTTTTATATTCACTTTAGGCGTATGAAATATGGAGGATTTTGCCCTTCATGTACCTCCCACACAAATCACCATTACATACGTAAAATTAAACCTTATATCTTCTATATGATCTGAATACTGCGAAATTTGATCTATTGCAATATTTTCATATATGCTGAATATAGTCAAAATAATACTGATTAACTTCCATACGGATAGTCGCAATCAGTTACAATTTCAGATTTAAAAATGTTTTTAAAAATACAAAATTTGTATGCTCTTTCCACGCCCTTTGTTCTCCCAATTTAAAATTAAATCTTTTACATATAACTTCTATACTGGTGCATGACTTGAAATCTGAACTTATAAATAGAACAAACCTTTTTTATATATATTTTTATTTTTTTATTTATTATAATTCAGTAGCCCCGAATTTAATGTTCGCACAGAACTTCACGATTCTAGTGCAATATTTTGGTAGGTACTATTTTTATCCCTTTTTGTCTCAAATTTTATTAATAAAAAATTCATTTATGTTAGTATGTGGTACCATTTTTACCCCTTTATGTTGCGCGTCTACGTACACGGAGAAATGTACACACCGAATTTCTAATAGCCTCAATTCGCTTTGTACGATTTCTATCACTTTTGATTCGCTTCGGCCTTTAAAGAACACATTTTGATACAATACATTTGTATTGTACGTCAGAGTAATTATGTATACCTTACTTATACCTTATTCTATACATTGGTGGGTATCATCCCTTTTCCCCGTTTTCCATTTAAGAGTACCAATTTCGAAAAATTCTTTCATTTTGGGTTTCTAAGCATTTTGAGGAATGAACACGCCGAATTTCATGATTCCAGCTCCGTCTGTTTGATTGGTACAATTTTAAACCCATTTAATCCCATAAAAAAATTTCTGAAAATTAATTGTTATCACTCTCCTACACTGTAAGGTTAATATACACACCGAATTTCATGATTGCAGCGTCAGCCGTGTTTTCGGTACTTTTTTTATCCCCCTTCTCTCTAATCTAATCTTTAAAAGTACGGATTTCGAATATTCCTTCATTTTGCGTTTGTAAGCATTTTCAAGGAAGAAGAACTCAGAATTTCATGAATCCAGCTCCCTTTTTATCCGATTTCACCCCAAAAAGTACGAATTAAAAAAATATTGGGCGCGTTGAAGCTATAAGAGGATTCTACCATTTTTATTCATTTCTACCCCATCTTAAAAGTACAAATGATGAAAAACTCCCTTTATGTCTGATCTTTACGCAGTAAGATAAATGTACACACCAAATTTCATGATTCTAGCTTCAGCCCCATTTTACCCCTCAAAAGTACGAATTTTTCAAAAGCCACTTTTTAATGCATTCATGCAGCAAGAGGAATGCCCATACCGAATTTCAAGATTCTAGGCCCAGCCGTTTGGTCATTGCGGTAGTACCATTTTTATCCCTTTTACCCCATTTTATCCCTTAGAAGTACGAATTTCAAAAAATCCCGCCTTATCTTTTACTTTTTTTATTAAGTTCGATAATGTAATTTCCATACGTTTTGAACGCTACGATCACGAATACCGTAATTCGGCCAATATCCCAGTTCACAAGAAAAATCTATGTACTTGAGTACCCGATTACAGGGCTATGAATTATTTGTACGTAATTTTTTAACTCTTTTTCGTTTTCCAAAATAAACAAATGGCCGATTGGATATTATGGAATGTGCCTGTTGCATAGTTTCCAAAATAAAGTATTCAATGTATACTTAGGCGAACATTCCAAAAATAAAATTTTAAAAAGGAATGATGCAAAACTCAAAACATGATATAACAAGTAAGTAAGTTTCAGTCGGTTAAATCGACGTATATATACCCTCACTCTCAGAGAACACGTGTATAGAAGGGCTTAAATTTTACTTAGTGCCGGATTATGTTTGGTGACAATTGGACCCAGCTTCCACATTCATAAATAATTGTAAAAACATGATCAAATATGAAGTCATAATGGATTTCAAGCACCCGTATAAGAATTATAAAGGATTTAATTTTACCTAGGGTAGACACATTTGTGTGGGAGGTACTAGAAGGGGCGTGGCTAAAACATACAAAATTTTCAGGTTGTTTGCGATTACAAACACATTTCTAAATATCAAATTGCAACTGATTTTGCCTACCCGTATGGAAGTTATATCGGTTTTATTTTAACCAAGGCTTATGCCACTTTGTATGGGAGGTACTGGAAGGGGTGCGGCAATATCGCCCATATTTCAAGTGTATCGAACGTCCATAAAAGCATTGGCAAACATCAAATTTCAGAGTATACCGACCCTTCCCAATATAAGTTATAACAACATTAATTTTATATATATTGGGGTGATTTGTGTGGGGGGGGGGGGCAATTTCGCCCATCTTCGAACTTAAACTAAGTTTGGGAAAACTATTACGATGTACAAAGTTTGAACTGATTCCTTAACGCCTTTCGAGAGTTATCGTGTACGTGTACCAGACGGACATGGCTCAAACATCTTAGAATGTTGTAAACGGATTTGGTCCAAACATACTTAGGGTCTTAAGTCACTCCTTCAATGCGTTACACTTTTTTCTGTCCCAAATGATATATACCATCCTACTCTGTAGAATGAGGGTATAAAACAACAACGTAATCGAAAGCAACAAATGTCCCAAATATATTGTACAAACTTTAGAAAAGCCTACATCTGTCACGGGTATACATTTTATATATGTATATCCGTTTATGAACGCATGGTCCACGTTTTCTTGGCTATCTCAGGATTGGCTTTTAAATCAATCTGGGATATAGAAACCTTTTAAATCGGTACGCGTGCCACCCAAATTGGGCCTCTACACTTTCGGCAAACTCGATACATAAGACTCGGATTCTGTGCCCTTCTTTTGTTGCCGAGATGTTTAGAATAGAACCCAAGCTGAGTTACTGCTTTCGTCCTTGACACATCTCCTTTTTAGTTACCCTAAGGGCACAGTGGTGCAGATAGGAGGTATGTACTCGTCACACACTTATGGCAATGGGGAGGCATGTTGAGTGAATAGATAGATATGTATATGTATGAATGGATGTTTGGATGGATGGATGGATGTATGGAGTGCCATGGATGCGGCAGTGGTACTATCCAACAATTGTCAGTTGTTGTCTTGTGGCATGTAACGAAGATTGCCCCATTCGCTCGGTGTTGGCGCACCAAAAGTTTACAATTTCAGTTAACAACATGTCATTTGTTGTTGTTCGGTTGGGTAACAACACCATTATTGTTATTGTTATACCCTTAGCTGGCACCCAAAAGATGTCATTGCCGCCATCGCTGCTCCTTCTGCTGCTGTGCCGCTGGTCTTCTTCTTCTTGCTCTTGTTCACGTCGCCGTTGTTTATGTCGTTGCTTTTGTTTTGCGGTTGTTAAGTGATATTATTATCATTGTGTTTACATGGTTGACCTCACAGAATGTACACAATTCATTTTACTTTTTTGCTTGCCTTCTGATGTAACTATTGTTATTTGTTTAGTTTTCGCACTTGTATCATCTAGTGTTGTAAGCTGTTGTAGGTACCTACATACATACCATATGTATATGTGTAAAGTGTAGGGATGGCAGAAGCTAAAACCCAAACAAAACATAAAGCTGAACCGATCATTGCATCCTCCAGGTTTATAATTGCAATTTTTTTAAATAACGGGGCCTTTAAGGTCCTGCACAAGGATGCAGGAAGTTATATTTTATTAACGCATCGAAGATGTAGCCTAAGACCATTTATTTCTTCTAACTAAATCCATTCCATGTAAGGCGTTTATCCTATCGTGCGTCTGGGTCGCTGGGCAACACACACACACTAGCTTTCAAAATAATTAAACAATTTAATTAGCAAATTAAAGCGCTTCGCGATTAATTTAAAATTATTATAACATCTACAATGATGTTCAGATTATTGAAATTATATTTTATTGTGACCTGGCAATAGTTTCAGAAACATGAAACGGATATGGAATGAGTAAGTTTAATAAAATTTCACATATTTTAATCGTAACGAAAAAAGAAGAGCTAAAGTGGGACAGGACTGACGACATGATACCCTCCACTCTCTGCTCCATATCATGGTTCTTATTACCAAAACTGGATGTTTTAAAATATCATCAAAACTTTTGTGCCGGAAATAGTCCAAATCGCAGCTTTTTACAATCCAGTACACATTACATTCAATGCAATGTGCCAAATTTGACTTAGGTAAAATAAATAAAGTCCATATGAGTGCTATGACTTGACATTTGACAATGTTTCTGTATTTGTTTTACAAAAATTTAAGTTGGGAGCATTTGTTGCGGCCTGTGTATGTTCGGAAAGTTCCATATTTGGTACTTGTATCCGTTGTGACATGACACATTTTTATACCCTCCACCTCCAGGATGGTGGTACACTAAGTTTGACATTCCGTTTGTAACACCTTGAAATATCGACCTGATCGTCATAAAACTCTAAGGCGATCTAGTCATGCCCGTCCGTCTGTCATCTAACATCATTTTATTTTGTATGTCTATACAGTTGTTTGGTTGGTACCGTTTTTATCCCATTTTACCCCTTAAAAGTACGACTTTCTAAAATCTCGTTATTTTATGGAACTATTTTTGAAGCTATTTTTACCGCTATATTACCCGCAACCACTACAAGAATATGCGTGAAGAATTTCAGCAAAATCAGAGAGGATGAATATAATTTTTCGACGGAATTACCCTATACAGGCTGAAGATATTTAGTATGCCCATAGGCAATAGCAATGTATATCTGATATGGCCTCACAAAGTTTTTGTTTTACCCAAAAAATATATTTGCCTTTAGTCACTGGTGAAAGTACCAATGAAAGGTAAAAAATTAATAAAGTAAATAAAAGTTTTAGTATTTTAAAACAACATCAATCGTTGAAAGTAAAAAATATTTAATAAAATGTTATTAGTTAATTAAAGAAGTATTTCAGTACATTAACATGAATAAGAATAAACATACAGCAGAATGGAATAAAAGGGAATTACATATTAATTTTCCTATTCTTTAAAACACATTAATGTAATTCTGTTAATCTAATGTTAGTATTATCGGAGAGTTCGTGCGGAATTTGATATCAGAAATTCCTGACTAATGGAGCTACCCGAAAACCGGCGTAGGAATATCATATCATGGCAGTTATTTTTATACCCTGCACTAGGGTATAATGTCTTTGTGCTTTTGTTTGTAACATCCAAAAGGAAACAAGATAGACCCACTGTTAAGTACACCGATCGACTTAGAATCACTTTTTAAATCGATTTAGCCATGTCCGTATGTCTGTCTTGCAATCAAAGAACAGGTTGTAATTATTGTCCGATCCTATCAAAGTTGGGCACAATTTAGTTTTGCCGCCCAAGGACGAACCTTATTTAATTTGAAGAAAATCGGTTTAGATTTACAAATGTTGCTCCCGATATGTTTTTTTCCGCTCTTGAAACCACATATTTTACTCCATTTGCTTTAAATTTGGTATAGTACCTTATTATTCAACTGCAACGTCTAAAACTAATTTTCTTCTGAATTTCAAATGAAAAGTTCTGAATTTCATATGAAATGTTCTGAAATTCATTTGATGAGTTCTGAATTTCAAATAACAAGTTCTGAATTTCAATTGATGAGTTCTGAATTACAATTGATCTTTTCTGAATTACACTTGGAAATGGTGTAGAAATATCTGTAGTAAAAGTTAGTCAGATATAGCTCCCATACAAATTTCGTTCTCCATTTTTAAATTTCCGCTCTAGAAACCACATAGTTTAGCCTATTGTCTTCAAATTTGGCGGAACACCTTATATTTCGACTAAAGGTGTGTGTGGTGAAAGTGGGTTAGATCGGTTTAGATTTATATATAGCTCCCACACAAATTACGCTACAGATTTGACTTTTACCCACTGTAGAAACCTCATGTTTGAACCGATTTTCTTTACATTTGCCACCCCACCTTATATTTCAGTTGGAGACATCTGTGGTGAAAGTGTGTCAGATTGGTTCAGATTTAGATATAGCTCCCATACAAATACCGTTCCCAGTTTGCCTTTTTCTTCTGTAGAAAACACATAATTTAACAGATTTCAATAAAATTTGTAAGAACATCTCATATTTAAACCAGAAACATTTGAATCTGTTTAGATTTATATTTATACACTCCACGAGAGTATTATGTCTTTGTGCATTTGTTTGTAACACCCAAAAGGAAGCGAGATAGACCCATTGTTAATTATACCGATCGACTTAGAATCACTTTTTGAATCGATTTAACGATGTCCGTCCGTCCGTCCGTCTGTCCATCTATTCTTGTAATCAAAGTACAGGTCGCAATTGTAACCAGAACCAAATGAAACTTTGCACAACGCCGTTTTTCGGGATAAGGACGAACGCTATTTAATTTGAAGAAAATCGGTTCAGATTTGGATATAGCCCCCATACGAATTCACTCCCGATTTGACTCTTTTCACGCTAGATACCACATATTTAAACAGATTTTCCTCAAACTTGGCAAAACATCTTACATTTCAACTAGAAACACCAATGGTGAAAATTGGTCAGATCGGTTCAGATTTAGATATAGCCCCCATACGAATTTCACTCCCGATTTGACTTTTTCTGCTGTAGAAATCACATATTTTAACAGATGTGCTTCAAAATTGGCAAAACATCTTACATTTCAACTAGAAACACCCACGGTGAAAATTAGCCAGATCGGTTCAGATTTAGATATAGCCCCCATACGAATTTCACTCCCGATTTGACTTTTTCTGCTGTAGAAATCACATATTTTAACAGATGTGCTTCAAAATTGGCAAAACATCTTATATTTCAGCTAGAAACACCCACGGTGAAAATTAGCCAGATCGGTTCAGATTTAGATATAGCCCCCATACGAATTTCACTCCCGATTTGACTCTTTTCACTCTAGATACCACATATTACAACAGATTTTCCTCAAACTTGGCAAAACATCTTACATTTCAACTAGAAACACCTATGGTGAAAATTGGTCAGATCGGTTCAGATTTAGATATAGCCCCCATACGAATTTCACTCCCGATTTGACCTTTTCTGCTGTAGAAACCACGTATTTTAACAGATCTTCTTCAAAATTGGCAAAACATCTTCTATTTAAACTAGAAACACCCATGAAACAGACCAAATGAGCCAGATCGGTTCAGATTTAGATATAGCCCACATACGAATTTCACTCCCGATTAGAGTTTTCCGCTCCAGAAACCACACATTTTAGCAGATTTTCTTCAAATATGGCAAAATATCTTATATTTGCATGAGAAACACCCAGGATGAAAATGAGTCAGATCGGTTCAGATTTATATATAGCTCCTATACAAATTTCGCCCCCGACTTGATTTTTCCGCCCCAGAAACCACATATTTTCATCGAATTACTTAAAATTGAGAACTGGAAGAACCTATAGTGAAATGGGTCACTTCATTACATGTTTGGATATAGCCGTGATACAAATATTTTTTCGATCTGACAAATTGAACCAGGACATATTAGCCTATGATTAGGAAACATACAAAAATTCTTCCCGTTTTCACTTTTTTCCGAATTCAATTGTATTCTGATAGAAAGTGGAGTGTATCATATAGTCGGCCCCGCCCGACTTTAGCCTTTCCTTACTGGTTTTCTTATATTATGTTTTTCTGCTTTAGAAAAAAAGAAACATATTTTAACAGGTAATGACCAGAATACGTTATATGGTGAATGTGGTCTCATCGGTCCATGATGTAGGATACCTGCAAAATCCTCACCGAATTGAATTGCAATGGCGTAGAAAGTGGTGGCCCGACGTTACCCTTTCTTTACTTGTTTTTAATTATCGCCAAAAAAAACTTCCTTCGTTGAAAAATATATATTTGATTAACCTTTTCTCTCAATATTTTTTAGCACAATAATTTCCGCTGTCGGCTGAATTTAATAATTTAATTTGTACCAGACAGTGAATAAAAACGGGTTGTGTATTGTTTTATTTTCATTTGATATTCATTCTGGTAGCCCGACATTTTATTTGCGCCATCATTAATCCAGAAACAGCTTAGGCAAAGAAATGACATCTCTACTCTGGGAATCGTTCTTCTACTTACAAATTGTTCTCGATTCTTCCTAGATACTCTATTGCTATATTTTTGTGATAAAACTCCCCTGAATCCGGAGAGTTGTTTTACCCGTGTTTATTGTTTTTCGGTTTGCAGCAAAAGGGTTACCGAATGTATTAGAACGGTGGCTTGTTGATCTCCGAGGCGGGTGAGTAGTGAATGCCAAGTATTTTCCGCACGTTAATGAAAATAACGGAATGCTGCGACACGACTTTGGCATTTTTTTATAAACAGAATAAAGAGGACGCTTCGGACCACCGGACATCACATTTTTTGACAGACTATATCTAAACAAGTGAAAAGATCGGACCGGGCTGAAACTTATATATCCTTCACCATGGATTGCATTCCGTGGTATTACTGGCAGATTATATGCTGTCGACTTCAAGTATAAGTGCCGTAAAATATTAAAAAAATCGTATATTTAGCTAATCCGATATTTGTTAAATAAATTAAGATGTTTCATTATTATAAGATTGAAATGAAATTAATTAATAAATAAAGACAGATATATTAAAAATGACTGCATTATCTCCCGCATTCACAATGGACACACCTAATTTTACGATTCTAGCTACAGGCATTTGCTTGATGCCAGATTTATCTTCAGTTCCAACTTCTTGTCCTTAAAAGAATGAATTTGGAAAAATTCTTATTTTGCTCGTAGACAAAGTCAGAGAAATGTATAAATAGAATTTCATGATTCTAGCTACAGCCGCTTGATTTGTACCATTTTATCCCCTTTAGCTCAGTTTTCTCTAAAAGTAAAACTATCCAAAAAAATCGTAATGCTGTCCATCTCTACAATCATACCCAGCAAAACCCAAAAGACATGACGGAGAAGTGGTTAAATAGTTGTTCAACTGATGAAAAGATGATATGGAAGTACTTCTTTTTCGGGCTAATCACGCATGATTTTTACATAGGATTGTTATTGGGAGGAATGGGTTCATTTACAGATTCCCGTTACTTCATTCGAATGAGCGCTTAGAAGCGCTGCATGTTCTTTTAGTAATCCTTCTTAAAACAGATTTTGCATTACTTCGGTTTAATTTTCTGACAAATTTATATTCATAAAATTTTCTCAATTTAAAACAAATATTTGAGATCGAAATTAAACAAATAATTGTATTTATCCTACCCATTAGATACATGAAAATCGACCAGACAAACCACAAAGAATCATTTAACATACTGACCAACAGAATTATTTTTTTTTGATATTTGAATATTATTTTACATTTTCTATAAAGAAGGTATGACATAAATTCTATTGAAAGGGGAAATTCTAAATTATAACTTATTTATTCACATTTGGAGAACTATCTTTATTCACATTTGGAATGCATTATCTTTGATGAATGATTCAGGAGCAATGAAAGGGTCATTCATTTGGAAATACTTCAATTCTATTGCTGGTTAAACAATATTTTTGGAAGTGCTTTTGAATGACTTCATTAGATGACAAATATATTTAAATTTGAGAAACTATTTAGAATGAATTAGCTTGGATGCATGATTTAGGAGTAATGATAATGTCATTCATTTTGAACCACTTCTAAGTTTTTTTTCTGGGTAGGAATGTACACGTCAAATTTTGTGTCATTTGTTCGGCATCAATTTTTTTACCAAAAACCACGAGTATCGAAAGATCGCTATATACATTTAACCCCATTAAAATACGAGTTTGAAAAAACACACTTTACTCGTCGAATTTCGTGTTTCTAGCTGTTGTAATTTGATAGGTACTATGGGGCTAAAAGCCCCATTTTACACCCTGGCAATAATAATAACCGCTTTATGGTGCACGTTTACGCTATAAGGGGAATGCACATAACAAATATCAAGTAAATATAAGCAGACATAAAACGGGAAATTTTTTCGCTTTGGACTGACTTCGCACAACGATATAACGATCGGCTTCACAGTCGGTGTGTTCGTCCGTCAATCCGTCTATCTGCTAGAAGTTAATGGCAAACGTTTTTTTAAGCCAAGAACGGACGGAGAAAATCGTTTCAGATTTATATTTATGCGATAATGCATAAGACAAACCAAGCTTTCATTTTAGTTGGGGACATTGGCGACTTTTTTGCAGTCATCCTAATATGTATAACTGCTACTACCCGCTACTTCATACGCGGTGTAAGGATATTTATATTAAAAAACGCTTTATGTTGCGCAACTACGTATTCCCGCCAAATTCTCGATTACAGATTCTACGCGGCTGGAGGAATATATACACCACATTGATTTTTTTCCCCTTGTACAAATTAAACAAAAAATAATTTATATTGTGTCATATACGTAGTCAATAGATTAATTTAATTAATTTTTAGGCACACAAATTGAAACAATTTTCTTACAAAAATATCATAAGAGTGGAAAATTTGTTGCCCGTTTCTTTCTGTTACAATTATACCCTCACTCTACGGAATAGATATATAAGCATTTGGAATAGAAAAAAGTGTAACTCACAGTTATTTAAGACCCTAAGTATGTCCTAAATACCTTTCACGTCCGTCTGTATGTCTACATTTCTGGTGAACACGTTTAAATTTGGAGATGGATGAAATGGATATACCATATAGTCCATATTCCTAGTAAAATATTCGGAACCTATTATATATTGATAATTGGCAAAAGTTAAAAGTAAAAATTAATCACTGAGCTACGAAATATGGCAGATTTTGCCCCTTCTTGTACCTCCCACACAAATCACCATTATCTAAAATTAAACCTTTTATAACTTCTATAGGGATGATCGGAATACTAATATTTTCTCATACGCTTCCATATATTGGCCTAAGCTTTGATAAAAAACTGATATAACTTCCATACGTATAGTCGAGATCAGTTGCAATTTTAAACTTAAAAATGTTTTTATAATCAATTTAGACCTACAAAATATGCATGCTTTTGTCACTACCTTTGTCAAATAAATCCTTTACATATAACTTCTATACAAGTGCTTGATTTGAAATCTGAACTTTATTTCGACGAGGCTTCTGACTACAATGTTTCACGATTCTAGTGCACTATTGTGGTAGCTACTATGTTTATCCCTTTTAGCCCCAAATTACTACAAATTCATTTATGTACCCACTTATTACCCCTTTTTGTGTCGCCATTAAACGTACAAATTTCCGAAAATTTATTTATGTTGCGCGTCCACGTACTCGGAGAAATGTACACAATGTAATAGCCTTTTCGTATTCTAGATGAAAACATTGGTTGGTACCATCCGAATTTCCCCAATTTGGTTCGTACGATTTTTATCACTTTTGGTCCACCTCCACCTTTTAAGTACACATTGTGTATATACCTTATTCGAAACACTGGTGGGTACTGCTTTTCTACTTAAAAGTATAAGTTTTGAAAAATCCTTTAGAGGTCATTACCTTCACGTTTTTACGAAATTCGAAAAATTCCTTCATTTTTCGTTTCTAAGCGTTTTGAGAATTAATGTCATAATTCCAGCTCCGTCTGTTTGATTTCTTTTTTTATGTATTTTTGCCATCAACTCCAAAAATACGAATTTTGCAAAAATATTTTCTTGGACGCATTCGGGATATAAGAGTAAAGTCCGTTCCAAATTTCAAGATTGTAGGCCCAGCCGTTAGGTACTAATTTTAACCCCCTTTCGGAAAACTACTTGTTACGCCGTAAAACGAATATACACACTGAATTGTAGTGTCAGTCGTGACGTTAAGTACCTTTTTTATCCCCCTTTTCCCATTTACCCTTTTAAAAGTATGAATTTCGAAAAATACCTTTATTTTGCGTTTGCAACTATTTTGAGTTATGTTCCAGCCGAATTTCATGATTCCACCTCCGTCTGTTTGATTGGTACCATTTTTATCCCTTTTTATTCGATTTTGCCCTCAAAAAGCACGAATTTTGCTAAAATATGTTCTAGGACGTAGTCGTGCTACCTACAAAATATGCAATACAAATTTCAAGATTCTTGGCCCAGTCGTTTGGGATGTACACGCAGAATTTCATGATTCCAGCTCTGTCTGCTTGATTGGTACCATTTGAATCCCTTTTTACCAGATTTCGCTCTCATAAAGTACGAATTTTGCAAAAAAAAATCTTGGTCGCAATCGTGCTATAAAAGTTCTGAATTTCAGGATTCTAGGCCCAAACGTTTGATGTGGGCTGTGGTACAATTTTTATCCCATTTAATCCCTTAAAAGTAAAAATTTATAAAAATTCCTTCTTATCAGTGATCTGCGCTGTAAAACGAATATACACATCGAATTTCATTATTGTGTTGTTGGTACCTTTTTTATACCGTTTTCCCCGTTTACACTTTAAAGGTACGAATTTCGAAAATTTCGTTCGTTTTGCATTTCTTAGTATTTTGAGGGATGTACACACCGACTTTTATGATTCCAGCTCCATCCGTTTGATTGGTACCATTTTTATCCCTTTGTACCCGATTTCATCCCAAAAAGTACGAATTTTTAAAATATTTTATTGGGCGCGTTAAAGCTATAAGATGAATTTGCGTACAAAATTTCAAAATTTGCAGTGGTACCATTTTTATCCTTTTTTACCCCATTTTATCCCTTAAAAGTACGAATTTCGAAAAACTCACTTCATATCAGGTCTCTACGCTGTAAGAGAAATGTACACACCAAATTTCATGATTCTAGCTTCAGCCATGTTGGTTGTACCATTTCTGTCCCTTCTTGCCCCATTTATTTTTATATTTATATTTAAAAGTATTTACAAAATAAAATAGGAATAGTTACAAAATGATGGAGATATGGGCCGTTTTGAAACCTCTGCTCCGTTAGGCATCAAGTGAAAAAAAAATTCAAACAAAAATTTTATACACTCCACGAGAGTGTTGTGCATTTTTTTGTAACATTGAATCGATTTAGCAAGTTCTGCCTGTCTGTTCATCTATTCTACTCAATTGTAGCCAGAACAAAATTGAACTTTGCAAAACGAAGTTTTTCAGGATATCGACGAAAGCTATTTAATTTAAACAAAATCGGTTCAGATTTAGATATAGACCCCATACGAATTTCACTCCCGATTTTACTCTTGTGACTCTAGATACCACATATTTTAAAAGATTTTTTTCAAGATTGCCAAAACATATTATACTTCCACTCGAAATACCCATGGTGAAAATGGGTTAGATCGGTTCAGATTTATGTATAGCTCTAATTCAAATTTCGCTCCCAATTTGACTTTTTCCGCTCTAAAAGCCATATATTTTTATCAGATTGTATTCAAATTTGACAAAACATCTCAAAATTGGTCAGATATATTATATATCGCTCCCCATTTTACTCTTTCTGCTCTAGAAACCACAAATTTTAACAGATCTTCTTGAAATCTTGCAAATTATCTTAATCTTATTGGGTCAAATCGGTTCAAATTTATATATAGCTCCCATACGAATTTCGCTCCCGGCTTGATTTTTTTCGCCCCATAAACCACGTACATTCACCGAATTTCTGCAAATTGAGCATATTATTATTGACGTAATACTTGAATAGGAAGAACCTATTGTGTAAGTGGGTCACTTCATTCCATGTTTGTATATAGGCCCGATACAAATATTCTTCTCGATTTGACAAATTGGGTCAGGTCATATTAGCCTATGATTAGGAAACATACAAAAATCCTTCCCGTTTTCACTCGTTTTCAGTCGGCTCCGTCCGCCTCGAGAGCTGCGACTGTTTTGAAAGTCTGTGTATGTATTATTCTCATAAAATATTGTATACGTATTTTTGAAAAAAAAAAACAAATTTTTTCACGATTTATGACCAATTCAACAGTGAAAAACATATTACTTTTTTCAAACGGTATGTTCATTCAATCGCCTGTAACTCCTGAAAGTCTTTACCGATTTTAATGTGTTATAAAGGGTGATTTTTTAAGAGCTTGATAACTTTTTAAAAAAAAAAAAAACGCATAAAATTTGCAAAATCTCATCGGTTCATTATTTGAAACGTTAGATTGGTCCATGACATTTACTTTTTGAAGATAATTTCATTTAAATGTTGACCGCGGCTGCGTCTTAGGTGGTCCATCCGCTTAGTCCAATTTTGGCATTTCCACGTTTTTGAGTAACAGAGACCCAATTGGTGCGAACGGCGACGAATCGAAAATTGGTGGTCATCATTAACACTGGCCGATACAGCTGCGATATTTTCTTCAGTTCGCACTCTACGTAAGCGTGTTGGTGGTTTAATGTCCAACAATGTAAATTTGGTGCGAAATTTAGTCACAATAGCCCGAATAGCCGCTTCAGTGGGTCGATTAAACTGACCATAAAATGGAAGCGCGCAATGAACTTTCTTAACAGAGCACGCATTTTGATAATAAAATTCAATAATTTGCAAGCGTTGTTCGTTTGTAAGACGATTCATGATGAAATGTCAAAGCATACTGAGCATCTTTCTCTTTGACACCATGTCTGAAATCCCACGTGATCTGTCAAATACTAATGCGTGAAAATCCTAACCTCAAAAAAATCACTCTTTACCTCGTTTTGAAGATAATTTCAAATACTTTTAAAATATTTTTTTTTTAAGTTTTTGCGATTTGAAGTACTTTATTTTGATTGTCGAAATGATTACACCAATTCATTTTGTTGAAATTTTAAAGTAGTGTGCTTAGGTCTATTTTTAAGCGACTGTGTGGGTTTGAAAGTGGTGAAATGACGGTTTCTATATTTTACGATTTTTTTTTTCATTTTATTTTTTTACAAAATCAACCAGAATTAAAGTGAAAAATCATCCAAATTATAATTTTTTCATTAGTTCATAAATACTATGTATAAAAGCTATGAAAAATCCAAGAAAAAATTGGTTATGGAAAAATGGTTATCAGAAAAAAATTAAAAAAAAAATATTTTTCAATAACCAATTTGGTCTTGGATTTTTCATTGTTTGTATACCTTGTGTTTATGAACTAATAAAAAAAATATAATTTTGATGATTTTTCACTGTAATTCTACAATATTTTTATGAGAAGAATGCATACACAAATTTTCAAAACAATCGCAGCCATCGAGGTCAAATACCGTACAGCTTGACATGGAATGACTCTAATGTAACTTCCACACGGATCTTCGGAACCAGCTCTATTTTGGCATTTGATAATGTTTTTATAATCACTTTAAGTGTACTAAATATGGCGGGTTTTACAACGCCCCTTCCTCCCAACCAAATCACCCTAAACTACTTAAAATTAAAGCTGTTATAACTTCTATTTATACGGATGATCGGAATACTGTGAAATTTAATATTTGGTAATGCTTTTATAGAGATTACATTCGCGTGGAATAAGGGCGATATTGCCACAACCCTTATGGTACCTCCCATACAAAGTGGCATAAACCTTGGTTACAATAAAACCGACATAACATCAATACGGATAGTCAAAATCATTTGCAATTTGATATTTGAAAATTTTTTAGAATCACTTTAAACATGAAAAATATTTACGCTTTAGCCATGCCCCATCTAGTACCTCCCACACAATTGCCTCTATCCTAGGTATAATTAAAACCCTTGACTTGGCTATTGACTTGTAATATCTTCTACACAAATCATCCGGCCCTAAGTAAAATTTAAGTCCTTATAATTTCCACAGATATGTACTCTGAGAGTGAGGGTATATATAAATCGGCTTAACCGACTGACGTTTTCTTACTTGTTTCTTAAAAAGTTTGTTTGTGAAAATCGCAGCTCTTAAAAAACATGAATTGCCATCAACATTTTGGACAAAAAAGTCAACCCTACATCAAAAAAGCCGAACGATGGACAATAGACAATACTGTAACGAATAAATAAAAAATGGTTCAGTGGATTTGGAGATATTATGCACACCAGTTTGAAAAAATCGTTTCGACAAGAGCGCAAAAGAAAAAACATACTGCTTAGTACAGACTCTGCCGCGCTGTCACTTCGGAAATAACTTGAGGAGACGCTTTAAATATTCTATAATGATTTTTAGAGAAAACAAAAAAATATTTTTTCAGGGTGTTGTGCCTCCTTAAGTAGTCCAGCCAGAGTTGAACATAATAACATGTACTCTAGTTTATGTATTTCTGTGTATGTATGCGCCTGTTGCCAAAATGACAATAATTAAAAGTCCATATTTTGTATATTTCCTTTTCGAGCCGCTATGGAAATTTGGACAACACACATAAAAAGGCACAAGGTCTCCGTTTCGGTTTGACATCTTTTGATGTTAATTAATTACGTGACAATTTCGAAAAGTGAAGCACGCTCCAAAAAGAACGAAAAACAAAACAAATATTTACATAAATGTAAATGTAGATCGCAGGAGAGCTTCGGTCGGGGGTATTTATGGTTTTCAGCAAACAAAAGATTGCTTCCCCTTGTACAAGTACATGGATTTCAATGTGGTTTGCCAACCTTCTTCTCTGCTGTTGTTTATGTACAAAGTGGGTTAATGGTCCTAATCAAAGGGCAGCTGGTTGTGAGTGTCATCAAAATGTCATATTTTTGTTTTCTTCAGCATTGCCAGCAAGACAATTGATGGACAGAAACCCTGCTTATATGTTAGGCGCATTTTAGTAGGTGAGTAAACACTGCCCGACCGATTAGACTACCACTGTGTATGAGAAACATTGACTAATATTCAGATCCATAATTTATGGCTTATACTCATGATGTTCTTATTTTTACTGTGAATATTGCATCACAATTTGATTTTGAGAACAGTGTTTTGACGCATTGAGTTCAGCGGTCTTTGAAAGTTTGAACGACTTGGCCAGTATATATCTCAACAAGAGAAAATGTTTCGTCAGTCGGACAGGTAGGTTCCGAGGAGGTACGTAAAAGCCCATCCCAATCTAAAAGGTCCGACAATGGTACACCACATGTTCTGGACGGCAAATTCATATCATACTTTGTCATTCCGCTTGTAACACCTTGAAATATCGTCCTGAGACCCTATTAAGTATATATATTCTTAATCGTCATAGAATTCTAAGACGATCTAGCCATGTCCGTCCGTTTGTTGAAAGCACGCTAGCATCTTAAACGAAAGGAGCTTGGACATCCAAATTTTCCATTAGTGCGTCTTGTAGTCGTAGATCGTTGGAAGTGCAACTAGACGAAATTGGTCCAAAGGGAAAAAAATTTCTCTCACAAGGGCTGAAAATACCCATAATAACCTAATATTTTAAAGTATTTAAGAATGTTTTTTCATATGTCTGCTTGTATTGGGAATGCGCATTCCCCTTATAACAAAAACGCGCAACATAAAGTGATTCTTATTCGTAGGTGGTGAAATGGGCAGAAGGTATAAAAATGGTACCTATCAGACGAAAACAGCCAGAAACACGAACATCGGTGTGTACATTACTCTAATTGAGTGAATACGTAATATAAAAGTATTTTTCCAAATTCGTACTTTTAAGGGGTTTAATAGGAATAGAGGGATAAAAATGGTACCAACCAAGAATAATGAAATTCGGTGTATACATTCCTCTGATTGCTTAGACATGTAAAATAAAGGGATTTTTCCATATTCATACCTTTTAGGGTTAAAATGGTAAAAGGGGATAAAAATAGTACCAACCGACTGACCGCAGCTAGAGTATACATTCCTCTGATTGCGTAGACACGATAAATATAAAGTTTTTTCAAATTCGTACTTTCAAGAGATACAATGGGTACAGAGGGATAAATATGGTACCAACTAAACGGCTACAGCTAGAATGATGAAATTTGGTGTGTACATCCCTCTAATTGCGTAGACACCTAAAATAAAGAGATTTTAGAATGTCGTACTTTTAAGGGGGTAAAATGGGAAAAAGGGGATACAAATGGTCGCAGCTGAAATCATGGAAGTTTTTGTTTTGGTTTGGCTATATTAAACAAGTAAGGAAGGTTAAAGTCGTGGCCGACTATATGATACCCTACACCTAGTCAATATACCCTGTGGTGTAGGGTATATATATTAGAGTGGCTTCAAAATAAAAGTTGTAGATGTTGCCGACTAAAATGAAAGATTGGTTTGTTTTATGTGTTCTCCCAAAATATTTCGCTTTTATCAGTGTCCGTTCGTGAGCTGGACGCGTTCAACATAACCTCTATAAATCAGGTTTTTCTTGAATAAAATTCATGGTGAGAATGGTATTTAGATTTAGATAGAACCTGGTAGAAATTAAAATCTGGTCCGAGCCTTATCAAACCATATCAAAAACTTGCATTTTAACCCAGAATAGGGGGTGGAATTTTATCATTTTTGTGCAATTTTTGTTGCATTTATTATAAAAACCGCAATAACTTCCACATTTGTAGTTCGATTTATGTTTTTAGGTGGCTCGTTGGAGAGGTCTTGATAACCAATTGCAATTTTTAGAACTTCCTAACCCATTAAGAGCCGACAATTTTTTTCTTTCCAAAGGATGTAAATGTTTCAATAATTTAGTTTCATACAATGACGATATGGGTATCAAATGAAAGAGAAGAACATCTACTAAATATACTTTAAATTTCATGCGGGTATCGATGTTAATTTAACATTAACAACCATTTCAATTTTTCCCCTTTAAAAGCTTATGTAGATTATTCATGTTTTAATTTTTCAGGACGAAAATTTTAAATGGTTGAATTTCTTTCCAAAAATTAGCTTTATATAAGACTAGAATGTGTTTACGATGCAAATAACCCCATATTTCAGTTTTTACTTCACATTTAACCCACTGAGTATTAACAGTATGAAACAAATATGCGTTTTTGAATGCCCCCAGTTATTCCTAAAATGGTGCGTAATTTTTGAAGCCATGGAAATATAATCATATACGGACACCACTACGTGATAAAAGACCAAAAAAAGACCCGTGTCCTCCAGTTTTGCCAAAGCGATGCACTTTTTTATGGTACAATTTATTCTTAGGTACATTTTTGTAGTTAATTGTTTCCTTGAATTTTGAACAGTTTGCTACCTATGGACCTAAACAGAGGAAAAAGGTTAAACAAATCGATTTTTTAAGGTTTTTTTGCGATTTTGACCTTGAAGATGAAGTTTTTGATTTATGACATGAGTTACAACTTTTCCCCAGAGAGTAAATCAAAATTCCAAACGGTTTGCAAGATATGAGCCTTATAAAATGATCACTAAAATGACACCGAGGCCCCATAAAAAAGATTCATGATGCTTTTTAGCATATGATATTTCAGGTAGTCGTTACAACCACTCCTCTCTAACCAGAAACAATATTCTTAAAAATATAAAAAAGCCTTCTTTCAAAAACTGAAACAACTCTGAAAATTTTCACTTTCGGATATTTTCAGAAGATTTCACATGTCACACTTGCAAACATTTTTGCAATATTTTGATTCATGACAGGTCCCATAAATAGGCGCTATTTGTCTATAGACACATTACAATTCCCTTCATACAATATATTACCCTCGTATCTAGAGTATGTCGGTAGTAATAAATTCAAATTTAGCCTAACCTTGAACTTACAAATGACAAACGAAAAATTGCCAAGAAATAAGAAAAGCAAAATGAACAGTTCGTGTGTATTTGCAATGACCTAAAATTTATATTCTTCCTTCCAAAACAATGGGTAAGCAGGAAACAAAGGAGAATTTGTCACCATGAAATTTCCGGTGCGAGTGTTTGTTGTCCTCTTCCACAACAAAATCCAGCAATCTTTTCTACACACATACATTAGAGTGGCCCAAAAACAGATATACGCGATTTTTCTTTTAAAAATAATGCAGATTACGATGGTCGTCATCCTTATGCAAAATTTCAGCGTAATAACGTGAGTCGGTAACCCTAGTGAAAGGGAAAAAATTAAAACAAAATATGAAAACATAAATGCAATTTTTTATGGAAAAAATTGTGGTTTTCATTGAAAAAAAAAATGTGTATATTTTTATTACGACAACAATTTTCTTTTTATTTTTTTGGATCTTATTTTGGAATTGCATTTACAGTATTTTGGAATAGAGATTATTGAGAATGTAATGTGCAGAACTTGCAATGGTTCTTTAACTACAAAAGAAGAGGACGTCAATGCAGTTTGGTATTCCAATGTTATGGTACCGATCGACTTAGAATCACTTTTTGAATCGATTTTGCAATGTCCGTCCGTCCGTCCGTCCATCTATTCTTGTAATCAACAGGTCGTAATTATTGTCCGATCCTAAAAAAAAATGTCACAAGTGACTTCTGCGGCCCAAGTACGAGCGCTATTTAATTTGAATGAAATCAGCTCAGATTTAGATATAGGACACATACAAATGTCGCTCCCGATTTGACTTTTCCCGCTCTAAATACCACATATTTTTCCCGATTTGCTTCAAATTTGGCACAATACCTTATATTTGGACTAGAAGCATTTGTGGTGAGAGTGGGTCAAATCGGTTTAGATTTAGATATAGCTCCCAGATTTAGATTTAGATATACAGTGGTGGCCAAAACAGAAAATTTTTAAGAATATTTAATTTTATTTTATTACTTTTATCTATTGGAATTAAAAAAGAATTTGTATGAAATGGCATGCGATAAATTCGGATCGTAGCTCATACAACGAATTGTGACAGAGACATTGTCCAGAAATTCAATATTCATAAATTTTTCATAAATTAATATTTATTTAATCATCATTGATTTCTTTGTGATTCAAATTTACAAACTTACAGAGCCTGTTAATGTAAGTCACCCTTAGTTGCATATGTTTTGGCCACTACTGTAGCTCCATTTAACTTTTTGCGCTCCAGAGATCATCTGTGGTGAAAATGGGAGAGATCGGTTCAGATTTAGATATAGCTCCCCCACGAGAAACCACATATTTCAATCGATTTTCTTCAAATTTACCTAGAAACTTATATTTCAACTGCAAACATTATGGTGAAAGTGGATCGATATAAGCTTCATAAAAATGTCGCTCCCGATTTGACTTTTTCCGCTCTAGAAAACATATATATTAGCCGATGTTCTTCAAATGTGGCAAAATACATTATATTTCAACAAGAAAAACTTATAGTGAAAGTGGGCCACAACTTTTCAGGTTTTAGTACAGCCCTCATACAAATGTCAGATTTAATTTTTTTGTCTCAAGGTATTACAGATTTTGATCTAATTTAGCAGAACACACAATAGGTCAGCTGGAAACATACCTTCGGAAAGTAGGTCAGTACCCATACACAGGTCGAATCGGTCCACAGGTTTGACGTCTTATACGGAACATACAGACCAACAGACACACATTGATTTTTATATATCGAGGGCTTATATTCGCAAGTGGCTATGAACAAAAACATCCTTACTCCTTAAGTTTAAGAGTAATTATGAAACATTATTCTACAGTTTAATCTTAAGAGGATTACTAATTGCTACGATAAAAAGTTTTCTAAATTTCCTATTATTCGCGGTTTTATAGTTCATAGAGGGCTTATATTCGTAAGTGGCTATGAACAAAAACATCCTTCCTCCTTAAGTATAAGAGTAATTATGAATCATTCTTCTACAGTTTAATCTTAAGAGGATTACTAATTGCTACGATAAAAAAGTTTTTGAAATTTCCTATTATTCGCGGTTTTATGGTTCATAGCCACTTTTGCACGTTTAAAATTGAGCACTATGAATTTTGAAATAAGCACATAGCCAATAATGCTCAAATATATAAATATACATAAGTCTTATTGTAAACTCGATAACGTTTTTTTATGAAATATTGGCAATGTTGTGTATAAAACGTATTTTCTGAGATGTACACAGCGAATTTAAAGATTCCAGCTTCATGGTACCAACTTATGTATTACAACTAGAATCGTGAAATTCGGTATGTAAATTTCTCTGACCATGTACAAGCACATTAAAATTAGATTTTTCAAAATTTGTACTTTCTAGGGTTACGAGGGACAAAAAGGGATAAAAATGGTATTAATTTAATTATTGCCGCTATAGTCGGGAAGAAGAGATGATGAATTTGATGCAACATATATGGATTTTTCGAAATTTGTAAAGAGAAAAAGGGATAAAAATGATTCCAACTTAAGTATTACAGCTAGAACCATGAAATTCCTCTGACCATGTAGAAGCGCAATCAAAATGGATTTTTCAAAATTTGTACTATTAAGGCGCGCGAGGGACAAAAACGGATAAAAATGGTGTATAACCCTTTAATTACGTAAACTAAACTAACGTAAATAGATATTACAAAATTTGTACTTATAAGTGGATGCGGGACGACAAGGGATGAACGTGGTACAAAATAAAGTACATGTTTTTAGGGGAAGCAAAAACACATGTTACCTATAGTGAGTTTTCAAATTTTTTTGGGAAAGAGGTGCAAAAAGTTATAAAGTTGTCGGCTGCATCTAGAAACATGAGGTCGAGGATATAAAAGGCTATGCGGTTGTAATTTTTTGTTCACAGCTGTGTAGAAAATGATAAAAATTATATATACTAAGAGAGTTCAGCTAAAATATCACATTCATTTGGCTGTATATGAGTGCTTTCTAATAGGAGGTTTCCAAATAACTATTTTAGATTTATCTATATCCACCAAAAGAAAATCAAATAAATACTATCCAAAAACAGAGAGGATAGAGATGCTTCTCAACAATAACTCTTGGATTTTCCGAGCCCCAGATGCGCCAATTTTCCTTGTTGACGTAGCCACCAAGGTGGAAATAGGCCTCATCAGTAAAGATGATTTTTCGATGAAATTCCGGATCATTTTCATTCATGAATTTTAATAATTTCAATGCGTTGTTGCAGCGTGTATCGTTCCGTTTTTAGTAATGGTGTAATTTCTACTTGTCAAATGTCAAAGAATTAAAGCTTCAAAAGTGACAGCTACCGAAATACCGGGTGATTCAAAATAACATAAATAAAATTAATGATTTTAAAAAAGAATTTACAACATTTTTTATACTCTCCACCTCCAGGATGGGGGTATACTAACTTTGTCATTCCGTTTGTAACACCTTGAAATGTCGGCCTGAGACCCTATAAAGTATATACATTCTTGATCGTCAAAAATTATAAGATGATCTAACCATGTCCGTCCGTCTGTTGAAAGCACGCTAGCATCTAAACGAAAGGAGCTAGGGCGTCCAAATTTTACATAAATGCGTCTTAGTCGCATTAATATTTTAGAGTATTTAAGCACATTTTTTCAATATGTCTGCATGTACTTACTTGATATGTGGTGTGCGCATTCCCCTTATAACAAAAACGTGCACCACAGAGTGTTTCTTATTCGTAGTGGATGAAATGGGCAAAAAGGGATAAAAATGGTACCTTTCAAACGGAAACAGGTAGAACATAAATTTGATGTGAACATCCCTCTAACTGAGTGGATACATAACATAAAAGTATTTTTCCAAATTCGTACTTTTAAGGGATATTAATGGGAATAGAGGGATAAAAATGGTACAAACAAACGGTTGCACCTAGAATAATGAAATTCTGTGTATACATTCCACTGATTGCGTAGACACATAAAATAAACGAATTTTTCGAAATTCGTACTTTTTGGAGTTAAAATGGAAAAAGGGATAAAAATAGTACCAACCAAATGACCGCAGCAAGAGTCATGAAATTCGGAATACACATTCCTCTGACTGCGTAGACACGACAAATAAAAGGTTTCTTACAAATTCGTACTTTTGAGGGATACAATGGGTACAGAGGGATAAAAATAGTACCAACCAAACGACTACAGCTAGAATGATGAAATTCGGTGTGCATATCCCTGTAATTGCGTAGACACGTAAAATAAACGAATTTTTCGAAATTCGTACTTTTGAAGGGGTAAAAAGGAGATAAAAACGGTACCAACCAAATGGCCGCAGCTAGAATCATGGAATTCGGTGTACATATTTGTCTGATTGCATATAAAGAGTGATTTTTTTGAGGTTAGGATTTTCATGCATTAGTATTTGACAGATCACGTGGGATTTCAGACATGGTGTCAAAGAGAAAGATGCTCAGTATGCTTTGACATTTCATCATGAATCGTCTTACAAACGAACAACGCTTGCAAATTATTGAATTTTATTATCAAAATGCGTGCTCTGTTAAGAAAGTTCATTGCGCGCTTCCATTTTATGGTCAGTTTAATCGACCCACTGAAGCGGCTATTCGGGCTATTGTGACTAAATTTCGCACCAAATTTACATTGTTGGACATTAAACCACCAACACGCTTACGTAGAGTGCGAACTGAAGAAAATATCGCAGCTGTATCGGCCAGTGTTAATGATGACCACCAATTTTCGATTCGTCGCCGTTCGCACCAATTGGGTCTCTGTTACTCAAAAACGTGGAAATGCCAAAATTGGACTAAGCGGATGGACCACCTAAGACGCAGCCGCGGTCAACATTTAAATGAAATTATCTTCAAAAAGTAAATGTCATGGACCAAGCTAACGTTTCAAATAAAGAACCGATGAGATTTTGCAAATTTTATGCGTTTTTTTTAAAAAAAAGTTATCAAGCTCTTAAAAAATCACCCTTTACAAGCAAAATAAAAATATATTTCCAAATTCGGATTTTTTATTTTTTTGAATCATGAAATTAGGTTATCTTGCACTATGTGCTGTTGGAATTAAAATGGGATGGAAATACAACCAAGTGTAGCACTATCTACCAATATTTATGATATTTAAACTTTTTTGAAGATTTTTTTTACTTTTTCAATTGACTTGAAGAATAATTTCGATATATATATTCTAAACGTATTGGTAGCCTACCCTTGCCTTATTAGCGTGGTTTAAAATAATACAAATTTTATATTTATTTAAAAAAATATTTTTATTTGTTGTGGTTTACCTATATTAAACCAAATTGAAATTTTCCTGTAATGTTAATCACTTCTACGAAAATCGACAGCCTCTGTGGAATGAAATCCATGGTGGAGGGTATATAAAGTTCGGCCTGGCCGAACTTAACACCGTTTTTACTTGATTCTAGTTTTACAGGTATGTTTAAAGGTCCATGCATTAGAAGATTGATGAAAAATAATGGTTTTGATAATTCTTTGGATCAAAATCAATTAATTGCATGGAATGCAATTAAAAACGTAATCGGAAATGTTCTGGGTAAGAAACGAGAAGTAGATAATGCACAAAGAGTTAAACGTCTCTATTTCGTTAAAAATTGATTTTCTCCATCACCACATGGATTTGTTTGAAATCCAACTTTCCACCGAATCTGATGAGCAATGTGAACGTTTTCACCAGGTAGCTTTATCCATGTAAACTAGGTACAGAGGAAATAAACTAAATTCTATGTTAGCTGATGAAGAACAAGAGCAAAAACCAGAAACATAAAGAGGTCCACAACCTACTACTTCCGGAGCTTTTACTACTTCAAACATGCAAATTGACAGTGATAGTGATGATGATGATAAAGCGGATCCAAAATTAGATCCAAATAAGATATAGACTTTTAAAAATTAGTTTTTGTAATAAAAAATATTTTTTTTTCCAATAATAAAAACATTTCTATCCATAAAAATTGCATTTTGTAGTTATAACGTAGTGCGAATAAAAAATATACTTCGTAATACCATTAGAAATATGTTTTACAATGAAACCAACATAAAACATTGATTGATCAGCCTAAAAAATATATACACCGTCTTTCTATGAAAATCTACAAGAAATATCACCATTTGTATGACAGCACCATCTAGCGTGAGTTTTAACTAAAAATTAATATCAAAAATGAATTCCTCGAGCCCAAACACAATAAGCTACCACAACTTTCCAAGATAATAAAAATAAATAAACATTATTTTATAAATAAGCATTATTTTATCAAAATTTCGATGATCTTTTCTTGTTAGACAGCGTTCAAAAATCACCATCATCAAATGTGTGTAAAAAAAATCTCGCACTGAACTAAAAAAATCCCTGAAGGTTTTGTTATGGATAATGTCAACTTTCATTTGCAATTGGTCTCACCACATTCCCATTCGGATAGTTAGATTTAGAGTTTTAGTTTAGGAAAACTCCCTATATTCAATGTAGATTGTAAACAATTAAACAAATTATTATATATCGATGTTTTCATTCTAGCACGACACGACTGGAATTAACACTAAACCGCCTCGTTTTCTAAATCAAAGTGATTGAACTTCGCGTTGAGTTCACTCACTTTGATTTAGAAAACAAACGCAGAAAATGTTATTAAATTATTTTAAATATTATCCTTAGAAAAAATACTATTAAAAACTATAAAGATATATGGAATAGCTTAATGTAAACAAAGTTTAAAATATCGAACTCCAACTCTGAAAGCCGACCCAGCAGTTTAGGGCCGTAGAAGGGATTAAATTACTGCGCTATTTGCGAATGTGAATTATGAATATTTTAGACACAAAAATTTGATATCTCTATTGGTCTTCAAGATATGGCTGGGGTAGTTTTCTACCCCTTGTGCCGTTGCACGTTAAGATTATTAATAACAATCATGTCAATAGTAAATTAAATATGTGTTTACATATAAGAGTGGAACAAAAATTTAGCATTACAGTAAAGAAAACTTTTCAATTTCATGTGAAAACATAATTATAATCTTTAATTCAAAATAGGTATTTTGTGGACTTTAAAGTTTTGCGTGTGGATCGGGGGAAGTAGGCTCTGTATAGGGGGATTGTTGGTATTATATTAACGCAAACATTCTAAATATTTGAAAAATATCAATAAATAGTTGTTGCACCGTCTAGTTTCGCAGAAATCTCATTTTAGTTCAGGGGTAGAAAACTGTCCGTCTGGGCATTAATGGGTTAATACAATTTTTTATGTTTACCACAGATTAATGAAATAATGAATGATGTGGTCCATTCAAAATGGTGCTTTTAGGTACTACTTGACGCTCCCGACGACCAACCAACACATATCCCTACTTTTACCTACGCCTGTGAATCATGGACCCATACATCGCCCAGGAAGAATCGCGCCAGCATCGCCTTCCCAGCATTGTGCAGAAAGTGAAATTGCGCAAATTGAAATGTACAAATGCATGGTACTAAGAGATCGATGTTTCCTATGAAAAGCTGTCATACTCCTTACAAAATAAGTAAGGAAAAGCTAAAGCCAACAAACCTTTCCACACTCTCATGTTTTTAATAAATAGCAGGGATCTCCTGAATTGTCATTAGAAATGTGTAGTCAGGAAAAAGACGTAAGCGCCAAAAACAAAATTGTATGAGTTTATAAGTTTGTATAACTGTGAATTTATGTAAATAAGCATTCTTTTGTCCAAGGTAGGTGACGCAAGTAGTTTCTTTTACATATCTACAAGATAACGACAGTTTTTTGCTTTGCTTACATCTTTATCGCCATCACACTATCAAGCTACCTGCAGACGTTGTTGCGTTTACGTCAAAGAATCGTATTAAAAATAAATTTTTATTTTTGTTAGCATAATTTAAAAAGAAGGAAACACGGAGTTAAGTTCGGCCGGAAGTTTATATACCCCCCCACAATTGATTGCATTCCACAGTGGTGCAGGAAAATGACAGGAAATGAAATTTTTTAATGTAGCCAAACGAAATAAAAAATTGAAAAAATAATTTTATAAATAAATATAGAATTTTACTTATTTTAAATCACGCTTATAAGGCAAGGCTACCCAATAAACATTTTTGCTTGAATTCAAGTGGAATTCAAGTTGAATTCCAATATTATTTTCCAATTTCAAGTGTTGAATTATGCTTGAATTCCACTTGAAAACAATAGCGATCTCCAGCAATTTTAACCTTTGAATTCCAGTCGGAAAATAAAGTGACTTTACAGTGTAAATCAAGCCCGGAATTCTAGTGTTATTCAAGTCGAACTAAACAACCTTGGGAGTTGGAATTCAAGCCTCGAGTTACAGTGTTATTCAAGTCAAACTATACAGCTCAGTGAGCTGGATTTCAAGCCTGGAATTACACTTTAATCCCTACATTCGAATTCAAGTCCTTTTTTTCGATAAAATTAGAAAAATATCACGTTTACTTGGCATACATAATGTGAACATTATTATTACATATTTAATAACTATTATGTTTACATAACAGAAAAATTGAGATCAATTATGTGTATGATATTATATGTTTACATAACAGCAATATTGAGATCAATTAAATGTATGAATGGAAATATATGAAAAAAACAAGTGAATTAATAATACGAATGGAAATAAAAATACGGAAGAAAAGAAATGTGTAATCTTCAAGATGTACTTGAATTATTCCTGGATATTTTTTTATAGAACCGATTTTTGGCTTGCTGGAAAAATGCGATTGTACACTTTTCAAACTCTGCATCCGTGTGATCAGAAAATTTGTCGTTATAGGCAACTGTAAATGAAAACATTGGTAATTGGTAATGAGAAGACAAATGCATGGATTAGGTCCTTACGTTTTATGGCAAGTGTTGTTGACAATGCTTTTAAAGCTGTTTTAGATACGGATCCTTGCCAACAAAAAGATTGTGCTACATCATCGCCCATTAGTTTCCTCCAACAATTTGTAATGAACTTTTGGGAATTTCCAGAGACTTGTTCCTTAAATTCCGTAACCTAAAACGGTTGATCATAAATACATTAGAGCATACATTTTTTATGAGTATTCTCGCAAATTAGCGATATGTAATTATCATTACCAAATTGAAAAATTGTTCCTCCGACGATTCTACATTCTTCTCAAAGTTTAAAAAAGACTCTTTGTTTGAAAATGGATTTTGTGGTAATACGTGGGATTTTGTGGTATTAGGTGTTTGGCTTCGGGTGTTTTGCAATAACTTAACTTCTTCTAATAATCGTAACATAACTCTTTGGGTTGCATCAAGTTTTTCCATTATTGCTTGCACATCTGCAATGATAAAAGTCAATTATTAACATTCGTCGGTATTTTCATCTTTATTAGTTACCTTTTTTTTGAAGCTGGTTGATCGCCTCGTTGGGATTCTTCCATTCTGAATTGTTCATTGAAATCCATCTATAAGTGGTATAAATACGTATAAATTTCGCTCAAAGTTCTGGAACATTACTATTTTCTTTTGGATGTTATTTAAGCAGTGCTCTTCCATTACATTACTCAGAGTGAGGTCGTTGCTTGCATATATGTTAAAACGGCTTGACTTAACTGGCAATTCAAAAAAATCATTAAGATTGAGTATTTCATATGATTTAATTTTGCAGGATTCCGGGTAATTTGTAATGGAATTGACTATATAAATTTTGTTGCCAATGGAATAGAGGTTGTCAGGTTGTTTATTGGAGATAAAATAATTCTTGAAATTTATGTGTTTTAAATTGCCAAACGATCTTGATTTGGTTTCTTCAGATGATTTACATTTAGTGGATAAACTCTCTTCAACAATCCGGTTATAAAGTTGACTGCCAATTTGATGATGCTTTCTCATTTTTTTCTTAATTTGTTGCAAACAATTCTCGTATTTAAATGCACTGATCGATTCCAAATCACCATAAAAGTCTACGTCCTCAACCAAATGTAACAAACAGTGAAAATTAAATGTGAGGAAAGATTCGTCATAAAGAAGCGTTATTTGGTTTACGAATTCCGACAACATACTTTGGGCACAGTCTTTATTAACTAAAGAATTTTGTTTATCCAAAAGTATTCGCATAGAGAGGCTAAGTAATAGAAAGTGTTGATATTTAGCGGGTTCCAGAAGATCTTTTAACACAAAAATGCCCGTATATAATAAAAATTGTCTGTATTCTGTAGCTTTGTATCTCTCCAACTCGTTAAAAGGGCGCGGCTTACGAGCAAATTCTCTTGGAATTTGTGTCTTAAGGAAAAGGAATTTTGACTCTAATTGGTTGATTTGGTTGGGACGTAAACAAAAATTTGTACCTCTCTTTTTGATCCAGCCTATCATAAGAGTTTTGACGACACCCAGACATACCACGTGCATATAATCGTTTGGAAAAGATTTCACCATATCAATATTCAAATTTTCGATTTCCAGCTTTTCCATCTGTTTATGGTGATTTGGGTCTGTTCTTTCTCGGAAGTCGGAATCTGTTCGCCTTGGATGGCTCTCGAAATGAAAAATCATCCTTCTGCTGCACGCGGTGCCTTTTTGGATGCATTTTGGACAGCTACTGTACCCCGTATGACCCTTGATCCCAAGAACAAATGATCGCGCTGGAGCATCACAAATAAACGATCTGCACCGCACTGTGAAGTGTTCCCCGTTGAAATGAATTCCATCGACGGCCAGACGCTTAAATTCATCCACAAATTGCTTCAAAAGCAAATCGGAACTGGGGGGCTTTTTCATCCCACAGAATGCTGTCACTGTGTATACTTCTTTATACCCATTTACGTTCATTAAAACAGGCCATACTTGCCTGTTTGAACTTTTAGATAAAGGCAGGCCGTCGATATTTATATTTATATCAAGATTTGAATCAGCAGGTTTGTTCTTGACCAAGAAGTCCGTAAGGGCGTCTTCTAATCCGTACCACATAAGCTCTCCAGATCCCATATTTATGACAACCGGGGATTTTGGCGTACATTTTAATGTACGAGCATCAATTGGCAGCCCACTTACATCGTGTTTTCTTAAAATCTTCAGTAACTGGCTTGTTGCCGCATTTGATACATTGAATTCCACAGCCCAACTTGCGAGTTCATTTCTTAGTTCATGGCCTTGTTGCACTTCTGTTCTGTTGATTGGCGCAGATTCATCTTCAAAATCATCAAACTGGTTCATAGATGTTTCTCCATATTCTTCAGGTGCCTCCTCAGTATCTTGCTCCCTACTCTGAGTAAGCAATGCAAATATTTTGCGAGCATCTGCTTTCGATTTTTTGTTCATACTTACTCGCAGAATCTAAAAAAATTTCACAGATATTTCACTTATGCACTTCACTTTGTAATCACGATTTATTTACCTTTTTGTTATATTTTCTTCGTTATCTATAATATTCGCCCGTACGATATTGCTTTACTGACACAAACTTCCAGCTCTTCGAAATATATGAAAATATATTTTCAATAAACTGGAATATGACTTGAAAATTTGTATAAATTCAAGTTAAAATTCAAGCAATATTTCAAGCACTTGAATTATAAATTTTTGGTAACTATTTTCAATACATTGGAATATCGCTTGAAAATAGGTTTAAATTCAAGTTTAAATTCAAACAATATTTCAAGCACTTGAATTTTAAAATTTTTGTGCTTATTGGGTACCAATTTGTTAATACTATATATACATCGAAATAATACTTCAAGTCAATTCAAAAAGTAAATATAATTCAGTATTTTTCAAAAAGCTCAAACATCCTAAACATTGGGGGCTAGAGGGTGCATTTTTAGTTACAACCGTTTGGTTGGTTTTATTTCCAAAGGTACAAATTTTAAAAATCCATTTTCTCTCAAGTACACATTGCAAGATAACCTAACTTCATGATTCTAACCATTTTTGCCGTAAAATTAAAAATCGTTCTATTTTGCGAGTCTATGCATTCAGAGGAATGTATACACAGAATTCCATGATTCTAGCTGAGGCCATATGGTTGGTACCATTTTTATCCACTTTTCTCATTTTACCCCGTTAAAAGTGCAACTTTCTCTTTATTTTACGTGTCTACGCAAGCAGAGGTATGTATACACCGAATTTCATAATTCTAGGCGCATCCGTTTGGTGGGTACCATTTTTATCCCTCTATTCCCATTTTACCCCTTAATAGTACGAATTTGGTACACATACTTTTATATTATATCCGTGCTTCTAGCTATTGTCGTTCGATATTTCAACCTCTACAAATAAAATCTCCTAATTGTGCACGTTTTTGCTATAAGGGAAAACGCACACCAAATATCAAATAAATATAAGCAGACATATTCAAAAAACATGATAAAATACACGAAATATAATGGGAATTTTCAGTCCTTGAGAGGGAACAAATTTTCCCTGTGGGCCGATTTCGCTCATTTGCAATCCCAACCGATCTACAACTATAAGACGTATTCATGCAAACTTTGGATGTCCTAACTCCTTTCGTTTACATGCTAGCGTGCTTTCAACAGACGAATAGACGGACATGGCTGGATCGTCTTAGCGTTTTATGACGATCATATTTTAAAATATTTCAAAGTGTTACAAACGGAATGACAAAGTTAATATACCCCCATCCTGGAGGTTGATGGTATAAAAATAAAAGTAATTGTGAAAATTCTTTTTTACCTTCCTTGAAATCATAACTTTGAAAAATCAGTCATCGATTCTAGAAACTTATACGGATTTCGTGAGTTTTTATGAGGGTATGATAATTAATAATTAAACTTATAATTTAAATTTTAAAGTAAGTGTAGTAATGTGACAAGCATAGCACTATTGCGAATTTGACCAGAACATGGTTACAGAATAGACTGATCGTAGTGTGAGTTCTCCTTTCATTTAGAAATATAATTACATTCCCGTTTTCCGACAGCTTCACCCCAAGAATGACAATAGCCATTTGTCTAATTAATGAAACAATATTTCTCTCTTATCTGTTGACTTTAGACTTATTATTAGCCCTCATGAGATTTTTGTAATCTTCTTTTTGCTCTAAAATATTTTGTGTTCCGGCGTCCAAGAATTAGTAAATTTGCATAGGTGATGCATTTTGTCTTTATTGGGATTGAAAATATGTTTTTTAAATATTTTGAAAAACGCATTTGGTGAGCCTAACTTAATACCAGTAAAATTTAGTGTGCACTATAAAAAAACTGAATGAAACTAATGATTTAAAATGAACTAAAATTAAAAAAAAATGAACTTCGCATAGCGCTAAAACAATATTTCCCCGTATCAAGTTCAAACTTTTCCTTGAATGTAGTACATGCTTTTTCTATTAGTTCAATTTTCCTCAAACCAAGTAAATATTTATTCAAACTGAACAAGTGTATTTTTGTTTACTAAATTCAAGTAAAATTTTGCCGAAATTTTCCTAAAACTAACTAAATTTTTACTTAAACTGAGTACAACTGTGCTGATTTTTTCCTCAAAACAATTGGATTTTTACTTAAAATGAGGAAAATTTATTTGATACAAGGGAAAATGTAAACTTAGATAAGTTCATTTTAACTAAAAATAATTCAAACAACTGATTTTGCTTCAGAGTGTGCAAAACTAATAAGGAGTTGAGCTAATACTCCATGATCGTTGCGAAGGCCAGATCATGTTGTTTAAAATAATACTTGAAGTATTTAAGAAACAAGTCTGTGCAAATGAACGAGAATTGCTTCTTAGATTAATATTCAAGAATTTTCTAAAGAATACTTTAAATAAGTTCATTAATACTTAAATGTGTTAAGAACTCGGCATAAATTTCAGTATACACATTAACTTAATTTTACGAGAAACACACATTTTTTGATACAATTAACTAAAAGAATTTTTTCCATACGAAAAATTTCTTAGTTTTTTCCTACTTAAACCTTGTAAATTTTCTTCCACACAAGTATGAATTTACACAATTGAAAGAATTTTTTATTAGATCTAAAGTTCCAAGTTTCCAAGTAAGGCTACTCCCCTATTTATGGTAAATGAACTATTTACAATGACTTTGAAATATGGAAACTTTACTCATACTTTGTTTCATTTTCCTTCTTTTAAGGAATTTTTTACTAAACTGGTGTAAAATTGTTGAACTAAAACGGAGTATGGATTTTACTGAGATTTAGGCAAGCTACTTTACTTTATGGAATAAAATATTTGTGTACTTTCGTTATGAAATCGTTATTTGTAGACGAAGTCAAATGAACTATAATTAATACAAAACTAGATTTGTGAATTTTTGTTGTTCAGCTGAACACTAGAATCATATCTTGAAGACAAGTAACCATTATTTGCTATTTATAAGTCCTTTTACTCACGCATGCTTTTTCTTCATAATTCTGCCGATGAATCTTATTCGTTAATTATACTGATCCGTGAATATCATTAACATCAAATTTAACTTAACATTGAACTGTGTACGATCAGTATTGAATGTAGTAGTTGCAAATTGGTGATTCTACCCCGAACAACTTATTCGCAATAAACTGTATTTTTTAAATTTTTGAATGCGCTTTCAAATCAAACTCTGCTGAACTGGTTTATTCAGTAACACAGTTATATAGCTGTGAAAGGTCTTTTGTTTTCCACGTAAACAGAAAAATCATAACAATATATATTTACATCAAATATCTTTTAGCAACACAAATGAGAAGAGGGATAAAAATGGTACCAACTAATCGGCTACAATTAGAATGATGAAATTTTGCGTATACGCCCCTCTAATTGTGTAGACGCGCAAAATAAGTGATTTTTCGAAATTAGTACTTTTAAGTGAATAAAATGGGAAAGGGGATAAAAATGGTACCAACCAAATGGTCGGAGCTAGAATCATGGAATTCGGTGTATACATTCCTCTGACTGCATAGACGCACAAAAAATCCAAATTCGTTGGGTTATCTTGCACTGTGTACGTGAGAGATAATGGATTTTCAAAATTTATACTTTTGGAAATAAAATAGGATGAAAATACAAAAAACCAAATTATTGTAGCTAAAAATACATCCACTATTTATTGACCAATAGTTACGGTATTTAAGCTTCTTTGAAAATTTCTGCCTTCTTTTTAATTTTTGAATTGATTTGCTGCATTATTTCGATAAGCGTGCTTTAAAATAATTGAAATTTTATATTTTTTTTTATAAAATTATTTTTTCAATATTTTTATTTGTTTTGGTTTGACTGTATAAAATACGGAAATCATGGTGGAGGCCCGGCCGAACTTAAAGCCGTTTTTACTTGTTATTGTAAACGTTGTGTCAAAAAACTAATTTCATTACTTTCTGATAATCATATTCATGTAGTTTATCAAAATGTTAGTGGATTACATTCTAAATTATCTAAACTTTATACTGATAGTTATAATTTCAATTACCACTTAATTGTCTTTACTGAAACCTGGCTTCAGGATAAAATTTATAATTCAGAAATCTTATGTGAAAAATATCAGATATTCAGGTGTGATCGTTCTGATAAAATTAAAAAAACAGGCGGTGGGGTTTTAATTGCAGTCTCCATCGGGTTTCCTTCTGAACAAATTATACTGCCTTCCGTCGTTGATATTGAATTTGTTGCAATTAAAGTAAGGTTTAAGAATATAAATTTATTCATTTCATGTTCCTACATTCCTCCCGGCTCTGATGCTGCACTTTACTCTAAACATGTTTCCGCAATACAGTCCGCTTTTCAAACTTCTAAATCGTGTGATATACTTGTTGTTCTTGGAGATTTTAATCTACCTTCAATCACGTGGAATCAATCCTTTGATTCAAATATTCTTGTTCCAGTTCTTGCAAATAATTGCGTTGGATCTTTGTTAAGTTATGGTCTCTTTCAGGTGAATAATGTATATAATGTATATGACAGGCTTTTGGATTTGATTTTTGTTAATCAGCCGTTGGAGGTTTCGCTGAACTCTTCTATTCCGGTTACATATCCCGTTGACCGCTTTCATCCTACCATAGATTTTAAAATATTGCTTCCTTCTATTTCATCTTCTCAAACTTCACAAAATGTTAGATATGAAAAAGTTTACTGCTATTCTAGAACAGATTATTCAAAACTTAATTTACTTTTATCATCTATTAATTGGAATGATATTTTGTCGTCCAAAGTTTTAGATGATGTGATAAATAATTTCTACAGTGTGTTACATGATTGCATCTCAAAATCAGTTACTAAAATTTTTAAACATGATACTATTGGCCCACCTTGGAACAATTTTCATTTAGCTAAATCGAAGAATAAGAAAAATAAATTATTTAAAAAAATACAAAAAAACTGGTTCCTCTGCTGATTTTTCTAAATATTCGATTGCAAGATCTGAATACAACATTGCGAACAGAAGTGCATACAAGAATTACATAATCACCATGAAAAATCAATTGAGAAATAACCCTAAATCTTTCTATAAGTTTGTAAATTCCAAACGCCGATCACGTAGTTTCCCTAACTCTTTAAAATTTGGTTCCATTTTAGCAGATGATGATTTATCAATTAGCAACTTATTTCCAGACTTTTTCTCATCGACCTACTCAAATAAAAAATTTGATCGTTCTATTCCTTATCCTTATAATATTGTTGAAGCTTCACCTATAAATGTTTCAATTATAAGCAGATATACGGTTTTGGAAAATTTGAAGGCATTAAATATCACATTTAATCCTGGTCCAGACGGGATCCCTAATAACATACTTAAATACTGTGCTGATACTTTATCATACCCTCTTTCAATAATCTTTAATAAATCAATAAGTTTTGGATATTTACCACCTTTATGGAAGGAATCATATATAATCCCCTTTTTTAAATTTGGTAGCAAAATTGAAGTATCAAATTACAGAGGCATTGCAAAATTAAGTGCCATTCCGAAGCTATTAGAAAAAATTATGACTGATATGTTATCGCACCAAGTTTCCTCATTGTTGTCGCCCTGCCAACATGGATTCCGTAAATGTCGATCAACTATAACGAATGTTTTGGAACTCACTACAGTTATAAATGGTGGTTTTAGAAACCGAATGCATACTGATTCCATTTATACAGACTTTTGCAAGGCTTTTGATAAAGTAAATCACAACCTTCTGCTAATGAAAATAGATATGATGGGCTTTAGTAAAACATTATTATCGTGGTTAAAATGTTATTTAGATGGTCGAATTCAAAGAGTAAAATTTGGAAAAGCTCTCTCCCGAAATATAGTTGTATCTTCCGGTGTACCTCAAGGAAGTCATCTTGGTCCGATTCTATTTATAATATTTATTAATGATCTTCTCTCTGTAGTTCGTCATTCTAATATTCTATTGTATGCTGATGATGTAAAAATATTTCGATCCTTACAGATCCCACTGAACAATGTTTTCTACAGTCTGATCATGAGTGGTGTAAAATTAATTTAATGGAACTAAATATGTTGAAATGCAAACATATGTCATTTTCTAGAGCTAGAAATTTAGAAACTAATTATTTTTTTGGTGATCATAAACTCGAGTCTGTAGTTTCCTTTTTGGATCTTGGAATTCTATTGGATCAACGTTTGAACTTCAGGTCTCACATTTGGCCTTATGAAACGTTGGAGTAAGGAGTTTTCCGATCCTTCTGTCACTAAACACTTATATACCTCTTTGGTTAGGTGCATTCTTGAATATGGTTCAGTAATATGGAACCCATCCTATACTATTCATAGTAATCTTTTGGAATCTGTCCAGAAACAATTCCTTTTATTTTGTCTGCGTAGGAGAGGATGGAACTTCCGTACACTGCCTTCATATGAACTTAGGCTTGGCCTTATCAAGTTGCCTTCTTTGAAGAGTCGACGTACTATGTTGAACATTACTTTTCTTATGAATGTTATCCAGGGCAACATCCATTCCGAGCTTATTCTGAGTAGAATGATGATAAATATTCCGACAAGACCAACTAGATATTTTCAGTTGATACACTATAATTATTTCCGTTCAAACTATGCCGATAATGATCCTTTGCGCCGCCTGTTTGTTCTATTTAATAAATTCTATCACATTATTGAATTATCAGAAAACAAAAACTCTATTAAAAGAAAAATTATCTTGTATTTAAATACTTAATTTGTAGTATCTAAGTGTATATATGTATATGTTTTTAGTCTGTAAGGATATTTGTATCTATAGACTTAATAATAATAAAAAAAAAATATTTTGGGAGAACGCATAAAACAAAACAATCTTTCATTTTAGTCGGGACCACGTTTATTTTGAAGAAACTCTAATGTTGATATTATTAGCTTAATATCGAAAGGCGCTAACTCATACTTTTTGCAATGGTAAATTTGGCGACACAGTAATTTTTTATAATGTACCGGGATTTAGAAGGTTACCCTGCCTCAGAACTTACCCCTAGTTTTTGTGAAAATGTTCGTCAACAGACGAAATAATTCTCTAAATTGAGGTCCAGCCTCATCATTAAACAAAATTCGACGCGAAAAGAGCGCATCTTCATTGATTTGTTGCAGACCCCTTTGACTGCAATTAAACGGTCATTGTAATGTGAGTTTATCCGTGACGAAATGTCCAACAATACAGATTAAACATAAGATGACAGCTTGACATTAATCACACATGATTCGTGAAAAACGTTATTTATTGCTTCTAATAGTTATTACATCAAAATTGATTTTTGTTTATAGCCATATTTCAGTGGCGATTAATTGGTTTTTGCATATCAAATGTTGTCCTCCAAAAAACTTGAGGGGCGTGTACTTTGATTACAACAATATTCTGAAAGAATTATCTTCATAATATTTATGATTTTGAAATATTTGATTGAACATTTTCATTAAGTACTCGTCAAAGAAACCCTTCATAAAACGTGTGGAACATGTACCTACTTAGTGGGGGCGGCAAATGAACTCCGATTGTTATAAAATTTAGCACGAGGATAAAGGAAATTTACTTATCTTTTTATCTGCGTACCTACTTTTCAGAAGTTAATGCAGCGAAAATGATTAAATTGCGTTTTGGAACTAAAAAAATCTGACTTTTTTCACTAAATGTATCCTATCTTCCAAGGGTGCAATTTCGCGCAGGCAAAAGTTACGCTATAAAAACGGATAACACTTCAATCTTTCCAAATAAGTATATATTTCGATAAAGGATTTTGAAGGAAAAAAAATTGTGTTGGTCCAAAATCAGACATTTGTTCAAAAAGGATATTTTTCATTACAACCACACTGTATTTGGCACAACCATAATAAAGGTAGGAAACCACAATTTCTAATAAAAAAATTTGACTGCAAAATCTCTTAAAATGTGTGAGAAACAGTTCGCAAAGTCAAAAAAGCAATTACGTTTTATCAATTTTCAAAATCTGAAAAATGTGAAAATCTGTAATACAAAAAAAAAAATGTTTTCTTAGCATTGTGTACAAATATTTAAAAATATGTTAAAAAACTAAAAAAAAAAAACAAAATTTAATTTTTTTTGTATTACAGATTTTACGTTTTTCAGATTTTGAAAATTGAAAAACGTAATTTCTTTTTTTGACTTAGTCGAACTGTTTCTCACACATTTTAAGATATTTTCAAATTATTTTGGTTCCTTGTCTATTTTTTGCTTTTTACAGAACTCAAAAATGGATTTTGATTCTGAGCCACTGTGCGACGTAATTGATAATATTATTTTTTCTTCTCAGCCGAGATATTTATTTCCCCTTTTTAGGAATTGTGGGACTTTTTATGTGATATATCTCAAAAACGTGTTTGCTGTAGAATGCTCAATGCTCTCCATGTGGCAAGTATTCAACTTCTATTTCCAAGTGCTTCAATCGGAAATACCCATTTCTCTATATTAAATTTATATTATCGGTTCACACAAATCAAAGACAGTTTTTACTCACCCTCATCTTTCACATTTCCAATCAGAATATCATATCCGGAGAGATCAGCAGTTTTTAACAGCGTCATTGGATCTGCAGGTAAGAATGCCCCATCAATAGTTGGAGCAGAGGGGAAGCTTAAAATTCCCGAGTAGGAATTCCACTGTTGGACTGATATTGTTTTCGCATCAACCGATCGCATGCAAGTCATCACAGCTTGAGGATTTTCCTGGAAGCATAGTAAAACCATCAAAGTCAAAATTATGCCAGACTTGTCGATGGCAGAGAAGTGTTTGAAAGAATTCTTCGCCAACTTACCGCCAATAACGATGCATTGCAGTTGCAATCGTTTATCAAAGCTTTGCCAATTTCTACCGCCTTCTCTGAAGTCATGTGACTCCAGGGCGCGTTCATAGTACCCGATTGCATCATGCCACGCTTGACAAGACCTCGCGTTACCGGTGACATGAGTTGAGCATTGACGGAACTCGAACCAGCCGATTCGCCGAACAGTGTCATCCATTCGGGGTTGCCACCAAATGCCCGGGCATTCTCCTTCAGCCAACGCAAGGCCAACGCTTGATCCCACAGACCGACATTACCGGGAGCTTCCTCTTCAAAACCTGGCATAACCGGTGAAAGATGTAGAAAACCAAATGCACCGACACGGTACTGGAACGAGGCTACGATTACATTGCCCACGGCCGACATAATTTCGGCATTGTAGATGTCCAAAGTGGCTGAACCAGTCATAAAACCACCGCCATAAATCCATATTAATATAGGCAACCCATTTGTGTTATTCTGTGGCGTTGCACTATGTATTAAATGATCCTGATCGGTTTTAGATGAATGCTAAACAAAGTTGGAAACAATGAAAATTATCATCCAGTAATTCGAGCAACTCGGAGGAGTTCAATCAAATACATACCTCACCACCATTGGCTCCACGACCATGTCGTAATCTTGCCTTCGCTGGAGCCCATATGTTCATAAACAGACAATCTTCAGATACATTTGTGTTGGGATTCCATATCTCTTCACCGGAAAAGCCAGGGAAGTACTCATACCTTTAAAGAAACGTGTAGAAGTAGAAAAAAAAACAAAAATTACTATTTAATTTCACTTTAATTCAAAGTTTATTGGGTGTATAATAATGTATAATAACAATCATTAGAATAAAATTGAGCACCTTCGCCCCCCACCACCATCTTTAGGTCTCGCCAACGGCCGGCCGACCACCACCATACCACCCCTCTTCTGTTATCATCATCCCTTGTGCCATGTGTTTTTACCATAAATAACACGAATATGAATAATTTATAATCAAATTGTTGCAAATGTCATCCCCCTTGAAGTGAATGTGTCGGCAGGCTAACCTGACACCCCCCTTTCTGTGTGGCCGTCTAACTTTGGATTCACGGGGTCACTCAAACGCACACTTCAAGACTCACTGGCACGCTCACACGCACACACACTCTCGTACAATTATTGATAAAGGCAAATAATCAATTCAAAACATTTAAGTAGTTTTCCTGGTTGCTTTCGATTTCGTGACCCAGCTGTAAACAACATTTGCCGCCGCAAATCAATTTGAGGTCCGAATTCTATTAGAGTGTCATATTAGCAGGGTTGTGGAGTCGGATTTAGAATCGGAGAAATTAGCTGGAGTCGGAATCGGAGTCGAAAAAAAATGGTCGACTCCGACTCCGGGTGAATGTTTTTCTTTTCGTTATTAGAAATTATAATATTTTTCCAGGCTGAAAAATATGCTTTAAAATCTTAAAATATTGGTCTGAGACATGTTATGTGAACAGAATTATAATGTTTTATAACTGTAAAAGTAAAACTAAAGTCTTTATTGATGCATTTATTGATGAAATTTAAAAGAGACGTGCCGGCAAAGGATTTATTATAGATCACGCGACTCTTTGGGGAAGTATGTATTTAACGCTGAAATGTCTAATTGAAATAATTTTTTTTTAAACGATTTGGACGATAATGACCTCGCATTAGCAGAAAACTATTGGGATGAAGCGATTGTTCTCGAAAAGATTTTACAGGTTCCTTATATTGTAACAAAAAAAACAAAGCGAGTATTTGACACCAGGTGGTTCCTACAGGGAATGGAAGGAACTAACATTTAAATTGGAGAAATTTGAAAATCGAATTGCAAACGATATTGTATCTTCAATGACTAGAAGAGAGACGGAAATAATGAAGAATTCTATTATATTGGCGGTAATATATGTCGACCCTTTAAATAGAATTTTATTAAACCATAATCAAGTTTTAGTGGCACAGCAAGCATTATATGATATGATGCAAACAACTTTTAGTCCAGATGGTTCTCAATTGTGCGATACATCTCACGAATCAACTCCTTCTGACGACTTTGAAAAGTATTTGGAGAGTTTGGAGCAAAATAATGCTATAGGGTTAAGAACTGATCCCGTTGAAATACAAAAACAAAACTTTTATCTCCCGACTGGATGAAATAAAAAATGTTGACAGAAAAGACAAAAAAATGTATACCAAGTAGTTGGATATTACCCGAAAATTATTCGTGATGTGGCATTGCAATTGCACCTACTTATGTGAGCGTAGAGAGATTATTTTCCGCTCTAAAACTTATGAAAAGTGATAATCGTGTTTCAATGAAGGAGGAGTTGGCAAATGCAATTCTGTTTTTAAGAACATTTAAATAAGTATATTCCAGTTTTTTATCATACAATTGTATTAGTAGTTATAGAATACCTCTTGGTTTGTTTCTATACTATTCTGTATAATAAATTAAAAGAAAAACTTTACAATAACAGCATTACATATATGTAAATGTATGTATGTAGGTGGATAGCTTATAAAATAAATTGGATATTCTTTAAGAAAATAGACATTATTGTAATTATTGAAAACAATGCACCACTAAATATTATTTATTGAACATCCGGAGTAGGAGTCGGAGTCGAAACATTATAAAATGTTGGAGTCGGAGTCGAGCAATTTTCCCTTGACTCCACAGCCCCAGCGACTTGAAAAGATACAAATCATGCCTTCGGAAACCACATATTGTACCCGATTTTCTTCAAATTTGGTTTAACACCTTATAATCCAACTATAAACACCAATGCTAAAGCCCCCACACAAATATCGCTCCCGATACTTTTTCCGCTCTAGAAACCTCATATTGTACCCGATTTTCTTTAAATTTGGCGCAACATCTTATAATCCAAATAAAAACACCTATGGAGAAAGCGGGTAAGATTTAGATATACAAGTGACGCTCCCGATATGACTATTTTCGGTCTAGAAACCACATATTTTATCCGATTTTCCTCAAACTTGACTCAACACATTATAATCCAGCTAGCAATATTTATGGTGGAAGTGGGTAAGAAGATCGGTTCAGATTTTGATATTGGCCCCGTACAAATGTTGCTCCAAAAGTTTTAACCGATTTTGGCCAAACTTTACATATTATATTTCACCTATAAACATACATGGTCCATGATTAGAATCCATACAAAAATCCTTCCCGATTCCCATTTTTTTATATTGAATTGCAATGGCGTATAAAGTGCAGGGTATCATATAGTCGGCCCCGACTGACTTTAGCCTTTCCTTACTTCTGGAACTTTCGAAAGGCGTTAAGGAATCAATTTTCCTCAAACCAAGTAAATAAACATAAGCAAACATATTTAATTATGAAACCATTCTTTGAAAGGGCGATGTTTTCGAGAATAGTGCCCTTCAAAGATTTTTTCAAAATAATCCAGCTACGCCCTTTTTATTTAAATAAATTAAATAATACAGAAGATAAGTGGCATTTATTCAATTCATGTGTATTTTCCATAATTTTGCAATAGCGAATCATTACTCTGTACTCTAGTTGCCATAAAAAGTCGACTTAAGTCGTAAGGACAGTCCGGAATAGACGACTCCAATAATAGTATTTTACCAACACGAAAAAGAATAAAAGAAAATAACTAAAAAAAAACATTTCATGCTTTCTGATGGAAAGCCACAATGCTTATTCCTTCGTATGTCCGTATACTTGCATGTTTGTGGATGGAAAAGTGTGTCTTTCAGCATATAGCCCTGCTCTATCCATCCATCAATGCGAATAGTTGTGGGTTATGTTATTATGCTGTACTTGGGTTAGTTGTGGTGTAAATGTCGGTGTAGCGAATATGTACACACATTTATAATTTATTAAATCTTACGCGTTGGAAGATTCTGCTCGGTTACAGTCATATGTGCCAGTTAGAATGATAGTTGTCTAAGTCACACTTTATCCGTTGTGAGATATGCAATGGTTTATGTTAGAGTCAATTGAAAAATATTTTTCCACCGAAGCACACAATTTTTTTTATAGAATATCCTACTGCTATATCGAACTTTAATTAAAACAAGTAGTGGAAGGCTAAAGTCGGACGAAGCCGACTACATGATACACTCCACTTTCTATATCATTATAATTCAATTCGGTAAAAATGTGAAATCGGGAAGGATTTTTGTATCCTGTAAATGTATATGTTTTGACAAAAAATTTTAAATCGGAAAGGACATTTGTTTGGGGTATATTGAAACCTGGAACGATGTGACCCGCTTTCACCATGTATGTTTATAGGTGAAATATAATATCTAAAGTTTGGCCAAAATCGGTTAAACATTTGGGAGCAACATTTGTATTGAGGCTATATCTAACTCTGAACTGATATTACCCACTTTCAGCTTAGGTGTTTCTAGTTCGATTATAAAATGTTGTGACAATTTTAAAGAAAATTCGGTACAATATGTGGTTTCTAGAGCGGAAAAAGTCAAATCGGGAACGACATTTGTATGGGGGCTATATCTAAATCTGAACCGACTTGCTTCAAATTAAATTGCGTTCGTCCTTGGACTATAATTGCGACCTGTAATTTGATTACAACAGTAGATGGACAGACGGACATTGGTAAATACACTCAGAAAGTGATTCTAAGTCGATCTGTATAATAAACGATGTATCTATCTACTTGGCTTTTGGGTGTTACAAGCAAATCCACAAAGACATAATACTCTCGTGGAGTGTATCAAAAATCGACCTCTAATGGAACCACCACCAGAGAAAGGAGCCGAGGTGGCGCAAGTCGGCCGCGCGCCGCCGCCGCCGATTAATGCGGCTGAAAACGGCGCAGCAAAAACTAAAATTATAGGTTAAAGACAGTTTGATCTTTTTTAATCAACCATGTAGATATCCAAATAACTACCAAATATTACAAGTGGCTTGTTTATATAAACTGCCGTTAAAAACGCGCAAAAGCCAAATCAAAAATAATAAAATGAATCCACACCAACCATCTATTACTAAGTTTTTCGCCAATAAGAAGTGAATTTATCGGATTAATGTGGAATGTGGATAAATCGTAATATCATCCGGACCTGGCGCTGAATGTTGGAAATACTTTGGCCATTTTGGGGAAGTTCAATTTTTGCAATATGTGCTTGCAAACTGAGAATAGGATTCTGAAAGGGTGAGATAACTTTAAATTCGATTGGACTTACTAGCTTAATATTTGTATGGAATTTAGCTTACTACTCTCTTAGTTACAATGTGTTTACCTGTGATTTTTATATCCTCCACTAGGGTATTATGTCTTTTTGTTAGACCCATCGCTTATTATACAGATCGGCTTACAATCACTTTCTGAATTGTCCGTCTGTCCATCAATTGGTGTAATCAAATTAGAGGTCGCAAATATAGTCCAATCTTAACAAAAATTGGCACAAGTAAGTTTTGTGGATAAAGGACGAACGCTATTTAATCTGATGCAAATCTGTTCAGATTTAGATATAGCCCCAGTACAAATGTTGCTCCCGATTTGTCTTTTTCCAATGTGGAAACCACATGTAACCGTTTTTTTTAAATTTGGCACAACAGCTTATAGTGGCACAACATCTTATAATCCAACTAAAAACTCATATGGTGAAAGTGCGTAAGATCGGTTCAGATATAGATATAGCGCCAATGTTGCTCCCGATTTTGGCCAAACTTTATATATTATATTTCACCTATAAAAATTCATGGGGAAAGCGGGTCACATCGTTCCAGGCTAACATTTTTTGTCAAACACATACATTTACAGGATACAAAAAACCTTCCCGATTTCACTTTATTACCGAATTGAATTGTAATGGAGATAGAAAGTGGAGGGTATCATATAGTCGGCCCCGTCCGACTTTAGCCTTTCCTTACTTGTTTTAAATAAAACCAATGGATAAAAATGTTGTCTCCTTATCAAGTCCCTTAATTGTAAGCTAGTAAACCCAATCGAACAGGCCTAATATTTTCATACATACATGTCATACAGTAAAGGGCTAAGAAAAGGCTAAAGTCGGCCTGTTCTGACTGTATGATACCCCACTCTATATTAAACACTCAATGCAGAATTCATTGGGACGATTTTAGGGATCCAATTATGAAAAAATTATAAAATAGAACGTATGTGGCATATCACAATCATTTAAGCTCTAGAAGTAATGTATTAACCCCATATTAACACACAGGCAAATGTTTAATTATCGAAATTTAATGATAATTATAATTTTATTACACCGCCGCCGACCTGTCAAAATTGGGTCGGCTCAGCCGTCGAGCCGCCGCCGATAACCGTCAAAATACTGCGCCGCCGCCGCCGACGATTTTAGCTCGGTTCCTTCCTCTGACCACCACTTAGACCACTTTCATTCTGCTCAAAATTGAAAACTCAACATTTTTATTTTTTTTTCGCAAAAGTAATTTTTCCTTACCGAAATGAATGCAAACACATATTTTATTTCAAACCAAAAAAAAATATATAAAAAATTTACAGGTTGGGTTGTTCGTCTAGAAAATTTATATTGAAATTATTTTTTACTTTTCAAATAATTTCATTTCATATGTTATTCAATGACCTAAAATGGACATTATAAATAAAAAAAGTGTTTGTTTGCATCGCCACACATCAATATCAGTGGAATTCAAACTAAAACGAAAGACAATTGTGGTATGCATAAAAGAGAAATGTCATTGTAAGGGTACATTTTTATAAATGTCAAAATTTAAAGTTCTTAAATTAGATCAAAGAAGAGAGAAAAATTTGCATATCTCAATTTTTTGGATGTTTGACTTAGACCACTATCATTCCAACTAACATATATGAGTACTTCCATGGGAGACCGATCTATAACTTCATGTTAGGTCTGGATAGGTGTTGCCTATAAAGTCCAAAACTGTGAATTTTGATTTTTTGCAACAATTGCACTGATTTTCGCGACTGACAACATACACGTTACAAGCAACAATGGTTCTTAATACACATTCAAAAAATCAGCCCTATCCGTTTGATAGATTGTGAGAAAATTTCAAAACATAAAAGTCATTCACAAAAGTCATATTAGCCATATCTCCAGCGAAAATGAAAATTTTGCAAAATTAAACAATTTATATGTTTTGTTTACCGCGCTCTGCTGAAATACCCACTATTAAAAACACATGGACACGTTTCACAAATTTTTACCATTCTCATCTTTTAATTTGGTATTTATATATTTTTCTTAAAAATTAAAAAATATTTTTTGTTTTTAAATTAAAAAAAAAAAATAAAAAAAAAATTAGGAAGCCTTTTCAGTTTTAAATACTATGACAAAGAAAATTTCCGATTACACTAGTCAACAGTCAAAATGTACTCGGGATGCGATAATTTTTTCTGTGTAGATAACCTTGACATGAGCTCGAAAAACGCAATAAAATTTTTTTTTCGTTTGGTTTTTTTTTTATTTTTTTTTTTTTTTTTAAATTTAAAAATTTTTTTTTTGGTTAATTTGTTTCGTCCGGCATAACTCGGGAACCACTAGCCCGATTTAATTGAATTAAATTTTAAAAAATTTAAAATTACAATTCCCTTAATCTGTTCATATATTGTTTTCCTATACAAGCAACAGTTTCCAAGATAAAAATGAATATAAAGGGTGATTTTTTAAGAGCTTGATAACTTTTTTTAAAAAAAAAACGCATAAAATTTGCAAAATCTCATCGGTTCTTTATTTGAAACGTTAGATTGGTCCATGACATTTACTTTTTGAAGATAATTTCATTTAAATGTTGACCGCGGCTGTGTCTTAGGTGGTCCATCCGCTTAGTCCAATTTTGGCATTTCCACGTTTTTGAGTAACAGAGACCCAATTGGTGCGAACGGCGACGAATCGAAAATTGGTGGTCATCATTAACACTGGCCGATACAGCTGCGATATTTTCTTCAGTTCGCACTCTACGTAAGCGTGTTGGTGGTTTAATGTCCAACAATGTAAATTGGGTGCGAAATTTAGTCACAATAGCCCGAATAGCCGCTTCAGTGGGTCGATTAAACTGACCATAAAATGGAAGCGCGCAATGAACTTTCTTAACAGAGCACGCATTTTGATAATAAAATTCAATAATTTGCAAGCGTTGTTCGTTTGTAAGACGATTCATGATGAAATGTCAAAGCATACTGAGCATCTTTCTCTTTGACACCATGTCTGAAATCCCACGTGATCTGCCAAATACTAATGCATGAAAATCCTAACCTCAAAAAAATCACTCTTTATAAAGGAAAAAACTTATTTTTTGCCTAAAGATTTAATTTTTTTTTTTTTTAAATCCATAAAAAATCCAAAATGAAAAAAAAATGTCAAATCTTATTACTTTTACGTAAAGTCACATAACCTATGAGCAAAATGAGACAAAGATCATGAAAATCGATGCACGCGTTTCGCTTTTATTCGCAATTGAGTAAAGGTATGAATTTCAAAAATTTGCTCGACATATGCACAACTTTGTCTATGGTAAGGATTTTTCTTTTTTTTTGATTCTCAGAATTAACAAAACGGAATAAACAAAGGGTTATTTAATTTTTATGATTGCGTAAGCAAAGTAATAAACGCTAATAAATGTGCGTGAACAATTAAAAGGAAAAAAGGAAAGGGGACTTTTTTAATTATTTGGGTTTTCCGTTGGCTACCTGTATGATTTTTTTACAGAAATGCAACCCACATTTAAGGGTGGTCATTATTCGGAAAATTTAAGACTCACACATGGTGAAACAGGTATGTAGCCACCGTAAAAAAATATACACCCATTTATAAGTACCTGTCAGTAAAATACTAAACAATACACAGTATAAATAGGTCTTCATTGATCGATTTTCCTCATTCAACTAGTGTCGACGAACGCGATAGTTAAAATGAGCAAACGTTCGCGAGGATTTGAATGCAATACCAATCCAAGTAATTTTTGTTACATGTGCGGAGAATACGTTTCTGAAAAAACAAGCGTTGTTTTTCACCTAAATTGAGAGATTCATTTGAAGAGAGCTTCAATTTAAAGGTCTCAAACATAGATGAGCGGTGGACACCAAGTGCTCTATGTCCAAGGTGCTACGTACAGCTAGCTGACTCAAGGTAAGTGTAGATTACGAAATTCAAGAACATATATAACTTATTATTGAAATTCTTTCAGACGACAGCCGAGAATCATCATGCCAATGCTTTGGAGTGAATTTTCCAGTGCCATTTTCCGAAGAACCAGTGGACCCGCAACCGTCCGTTTCAAGATGGGCATCTAATAATGAGGCGATACATCCAACATCAGATCCGGAGACAGTAGAAACCACATCAGAATGCGAGTCAACATATACATTGCATGGAGGTCAACGCTTATGTTCCCAAGCAGAACTGAACGATTGGGTTAGAGAATTGAAACTCTCCAAGGAAGATGCAGAGTTGCATGCATCGCGCATGCAACAGTTCGGTTTCTTGGCTCCTGGTGTGGTGACAACAATCTACAGGAAGCGTCATGAACCATACGCAAGGTACTACACAAAAAAAGACAACATCTGTTTTTGTAAGGACATTCCCGGATTATTTGGTGAACTCGGGTACTCTTACGATCCAGGAGAGTGGCGTCTTTTCATCGACAGCAACAAGCAGAGCCTTAAAGCAATTTTACTGCACAACGGCAACGAGAAACCTTCGATTCCAATTGCTCATGCCGTTGACACCAAGGAAACATACGAAGTCATGGACAATCTACTAAAGTGCCTTAACTATGAGAGGCACGATTGGAAAGTTTGTGCCGACCTTAAGGTTATCGGTATCCTTTGTGGATTACAAGGTGGATTCACAAAGTACTGTTGTTTTCTCTGCCTTTGGGACAGCCGCGATCGTCAACATAATTACACCAGGAGGAGTTGGACAGAAAGAGTTAACTTCATCCCCGGCAGCGACAACGTGAAATATACACCACTCATAAAAAAGGAAAATGTTTTTCTCCCACCTCTTCACATAAAGCTCGGACTCATAAAAAACTTCGTGAAAGCTATCAACAAAGATGGCGAAGCGTTCGCCTATTTAAAAACCATTTTTCCTCACCTTTCATCGGCAAAGATTAAGGAAGGCGTTTTCGACGGTCCGCAAATTAAAAAGTTGTTGCAAGACCAACAGTTTGAGCACATTTTATCACCAAATGAAGCTGCAGCTTGGAACTCATTTCGGCAAATTGTTTCCGGATTTCTTGGAAACAACAAAAGCTCAAATTACAGAGAGATCGTCGAACAACTACTCTAAAATTATAAAAAAATTAGAGCAAATATGTCGCTTAAGATACATTTTCTACACTCGCACTTGGACTTCTTTCCGGACAACCTGGGCGATGTGAGTGACGAGCATGACGCACATGTAACAAAAATTACTTGGATTGGTATTGCATTCAAATCCTCGCGAACGTTTGCTCATTTTAGCTATCGCGTTCGTCGACACTTGTTGAATGAGTAAAATCGATCAATGAAGACCTATTTATACTGTGTATTGTTTAGTATTTTACTGACAGGTACTTATAAATGGGTGTATATTTTTTTACGGTGGCTACATACCTGTTTCACCATGTGTGAGTCTTAAATTTTCCGAATAATGACCACCCTTAAATGTGGGTTGCATTTCTGTAAAAAAATCATACAGGTAGCCAACGGAAAACCCAAATAATTAAAAAAGTCCCCTTTCCTTTTTTCCTTTTAATTGTTCACGCACATTTATTAGCGTTTATTACTTTGCTTACGCAATCATAAAAATTAAATAACCCTTTGTTTATTCCGTTTTGTTAATTCTGAGAATCAAAAAAAAAGAAAAAACCTTACCATAGACAAAGTTGTGCATATGTCGAGCAAATTTTTGAAATTCATACCTTTACTCAATTGCGAATAAAAGCGAAACGCGTGCATCGATTTTCATGATCTTTGTCTCATTTTGCTCATAGGTTATGTGACTTTACGTAAAAGTAATAAGATTTGACATTTTTTTTCATTTTGGATTTTTTATGGATTTAAAAAAAAAAAATTTTAAATCTTTAGGCAAAAAATAAGTTTTTTCCTTTATATATTCATTTTTAACTTGGAAACTGTTGCTTGTATAGGAAAACAATATATGAACAGATTAAGGGAATTGTAATTTTAAATTTTTTAAAATTTAATTCAATTAAATCGGGCTAGTGGTTCCCGAGTTATGCCGGACGAAACAAATTAACCAAAAAAAAAATTTAAAATTTAAAAAAAAAATAATAAAAAAAAACCAAACGAAAAAAAAATTTTTTATTGCGTTTTTCGAGCTCATGTCAAGGTTATCTACACAGAAAAAATTATCGCATCCGGAGTACATGAAATTTTTTTCATTTTGTTGAGTAGTGTTATCTTAAGTACAACTAAAGATATGAGATCTTTAAAAAATGCATTGACATTTTTAAAAAAGACATAACTTTCAAGATTTTGAATTTAAAAAATTTTTTTAATCTTGTTTATAAACTCAAACTGAACATACGTACACATTTTCATCGAAATCGCAGATTTAACATGAAATTATTGATCGGTTTCCCATGGAAGTACTCATATGGGATATTTCTGCTATATGGGACAAAATTAGCAAAAGCTTTAGCTAGATTTTAAGGTAAAGTTATTGCGACATTTTTTACACCCTCCACTGTAGGATGGAATAGACATTTTATTATTTCGATTTCAACACCTACAAAAATTCATCAAAAGACCCCATAAATTATATATCGTTACCCTGATATAAAATGCCCGAACAAGTTCGTAATTATCAAAAAATCGATATCTAAAAAATATGATATAGGTCTTTCTTACATTAGTGTAACGAATTAATCTGGGTCGTGGTAAAATTATAAGTCGATAAAGCCACGTTCGTCTGTCCGTCCATCCATCTTCTGTCTGTTAAAAGTACTCTAGCTTGCGAAAAAGATGAACTTGGGTGTTCAAATTGCCCACATGTGTCTCTAATGGCTGCTGATCAATGAGGATTTAATGTACAAAATCCTACAAGAGAGAAAATTTTAGGCTTAACAAGAACTGGCATAGAGAATTTAAGTGAAGGCCAACAAAAACGTTGTTTTTGCAAAATGCATGCCTTGAAGAGGTGAAATGCGACAAAAAGGGATAACAAGTAAACGAGGCGTTAATTTCGAACGGGCCTGTCAGAGGGACATATATATATACCATCGACCATGGATTGTATTCCGCAGAAACTGTCGATTTTCTTAGAAGTGCAGTAACATCACAGGAAAATGTTATTTTTCTAAAAAAAAACAAATAAAAATATTGAAAAAATAATTTTATAAATAAATATAAAATTTTAATTATTTTAAACCACGCCTATAAGGCAAGGCTACCAATATGTTTATACTATATATGTATCGAAATAATACTTCAAATCAATTCAAAAAGAAAACATAAGGCAGCATTCTTCAAAAAATCTTAAATACCCTAAATTTTGAGTGAGGACAGTGAGTGCATTTTCAGCAGCAGCCGGTTGGTTGGTTGTATTTCCACAAAATTTAAAAATCCATTATCACTCACGTATTATACCCATTTTTGCCGTAAAAGTAAAAATGTATGAATTTGGAAAAATGTTTCTATTTTGCGAGTGTATGTAGTTAGATGAATGTATACACCGAATTCCATGATTCTAGCTGCGGTCATTTGGTTGGTACCATTTGTACCACCTTTCCCGTTTTACCCCCTTAAAAGTACGAATTACGAAAATCTATTTATTTTACGTGACTATACAATTAGAGGAATGTATAAAACGAATTTCATTATTCTAGGTGCGGCCATTTGGTTGGTAGCATTTTTATCCTTCTATTCCCAGTTTATCCCTTAATGGTACGAATTTTGAAAAACCATTTTATTTTTCGTGTCTTCTCAGTCAGAGGAATGTATACTCCGAATCTCATGACTCTAGCTCTGGTCATTTGGTTGGTATCTTTTTATCCCCTTTTTCCATTTTACCCCCTAAAAGTACGAATTTCGAAAAATCCCTTTATTTTACGTGTCTACGAATTTCATTATTCTAGGTGCAGCTGTTTGGTTCTTCCAATTTTTATCACTCTATTCCCATTTTACCCATTAATAGTACGAATTTGGTAAACATACTTTTATATTATGTATCCACTCAATTAGAGGAATGTACACACTGAATTTTGTGTTTCCAGCTGTAGTCGTTTGATATGTATCATATTTATCCCTTTTGCCCCATTTCACCCCTTAAGAATAAAAATCACCCTATATCAAGTAAGTACAGGCAGACATATTGAAAAAATGCTAGATCGTCTTAGAATTTTATGACGATCAAGAATATATATACTTTATAGAGTCTCAGGTCGACATTTCAAGGTGTTACAAAGGGAATGACAAAGTTATTATACCCCTATCATGGAAGTGGAGGGTATAAAAATCAATGTGTGTCTGCTTGTCTGTATGTTCCGTATAGGACGCCAAACCGGTGAACGGATTACTATATTCTAGGTTATGATAGGTCAAATGGGAGTGGTGCCTCCTACACAAACAATATTTTAAAACTATCAAAAATTACTCATTTTATCTTCCAAAGCATAAGAAGTGGGGGAAGAGGGAAGAATGAACCCGTGCTAGACCTGGTACAAAATACTAGTAACTTATAACTGGTGATTGGCTTTAACAATCTATAATTAACTACAATTCAACAATTCTATTATACCTTGTTTTAGTGCTGGAATCTCACTCAACAGGAAAACTAGTTATCGACTACTGTTTATTATTGCTTGCAAAATACTTCATAAACTACTTTCTACTTTTCACATAAAACACTTTCTACTTTTCACTTAAAACATTTTCTCTTAAAGGAAACTGCTGCAGATTTTCGGGTAATTGAAAGTTCTTTCACAGCTATAAAATTGACATTTACGATAAAAGATTGTATTTGAGGAAAATGAAATGAGAATTTACAAATACTTATCTCAAACAAGTAAAAACGGCGATAAGTTCTGCCGGGCCGAAGTTTTTATACCCTCCACCATGTATTGCATTCCACAGAGGCTGTCGATTTTCGTAGAAGTGCAGTAATATTACAGGAAAATATATTTTTTTAATATAGCCAAACCAAAATAAATACAAATATTGAAAAAAAAAATAATTTTATAAATAAATATAATACTTTTATTATTTCAAGCCACGCATATAAGACAAGGCTACCAATACGTTTGCACTATATATATATATTGAAATAATACTTCAAGTCAATTCAAAAAAATAAATATTCTTATATTTATATTTTCAAAAAAGCTTAAATACCATAAATATTGGTAGGTAGTGGGTGCTACAGTTGGTTGTATTTCCATTCTATTTTAATTTCAAAAGTACACATTTTAAAAATCCATTATCTCACGTACATAGTGCGAAATAACTTAACTTCATGATTCAACCAATTTTTGCCGTAAATGTACGAATTTGAGTCAGAGGAATGTATACACCCAAATTCCATGATTCTAGCTGCGGCCATTTTGTTGGTACCATTTGTATCCTCTTTTTCCTATTTTAACCCCTCAAGAGTACGACTATCTAAAATCTCTTTATTTTACGTATCTACGCAATGTACCCTTTGTATCCCTTGAAAGTACGAATTTGGAAATAACGTTTTATTTTTCGTGTCTACGCAGTCATAGGAATGTATGCTCCGTACTACTATTTTAATGTATGCTCCGTATGTACTATTTTAATCCCCTTTTTCTGTTTGAACCCCCCAAAAAGTATGAATTTCGAAAAATCCTTCTATTTTACTTTTGTACGCAATCAGAGGAATCTACAAACCGAATTTCATTATTCTAGGTGCAGCCGTTTGGTTGGTACCATTTTTATCCCTTAAAAGTACGAATTTGGAAAAAAAAATAATTTCATATTATTTATCTACTCCATTAGAGGAATGTACACACCGACTTTCGTGTTTCTAGCTGTAGTCGTTTAATATGTACCATTTTTATCCCTTTTTGCCCCATTTCACCGCCTACGAATAAAAATCGTTTTATGGTGCACGTTTTTGTTATTGGGAAAATGCGCATACCCAAGATGAAGTAAGAACAACCCGACATATTGAAGAAACATGATTAAATACTCTAAAATATTGGATGTTTTTTGGGTTTTTTAGTCCTTGTGAGGGAAAAACGGACATTGCTATATCGTCTTAGACGTGGGGGGGGGGGTCTCCGACGAATATTTTAAGGTGTTACAAACAGAATGACAAAGTGAATATAATCCCATCCTGGAGGTGGAGGGTATAAAAATAGTACCAACCAAATAGCCGCAGCTAGAGTCATGAAATTCGGAGTATACATTCCTCTGACTGCGTATACACAAAAAATAAATATTTCTTTCTTTTCAAATTCGTTCCTTTAAGGGATACAATAAGTACAGAGGGTAAAAATAGTACCAACTAAACGGCTACAGCTAGAATGATGAAATTCTGTGTGTACATCCTTCTAATTGCGTAGACACGTTAAATAAAGAGATTTGTGAAAGTTGTACTTTTAAGGGGGTAAAATGGGGGAAAAGGGATAAAAATGGTACCAAACAAATGTCCGCAGCTAGAATCATGGATTTCGGTGTATACACTCCTCTGACTGCATAGACACACAAAATAAAAAGATTTTTCCAAATTCGTACTTTTTACTTTTAAGGCAAAAATTGGTTCAACCATGAAGTTAAGTTATATTGAACTGTGTACGTCAGATAATGGATTTTCAAAATTTGTACGTTTGGAATTAAAATAGGATGGAAATACAACCAACTTTATCACCCGCTATCTAACAATATTTATGGCATTTAAGCTTTTTCGAAGATTCCTGACTTATATTTGCTTTCTGAATTGAAGTATTATTTCGATATATAAAGCATACACGTATTGGTAGCCTTGTCTTATATGCGTGGCTTGAAATAATAAAAATGTTATATTTACTTATAAAACTATGTTTTTCAATATTTTTATTTGGTTTGGTTTGGCTATTTAAAAAAATGACATTTTCCTGTAATGTCACTGCACAGCCTCCGTGGAATGCAATCCATTGTGGAGGGTATATAAAGATCGGCCCGGCCGAACTTAACTCCGTTTTTACTTGTTGAAAATAAATTGAGTTTTTAAGCATAGTTTGTGTGGGCAGTACCACGATCCTTTGTCCAATCATATTCTACTATAGCCAGAAACTATCCTCTGTCCACTGGTTAACTACTGAAGAATTGTTCAGGCAAATCGGTCCACCGGTTTGGCGTCCTATACGCAACATACAGACACACATTGACTTTTCTATATACATAGTTTTAAATAAGGAATACATACGCAAACCTTCGTAAAAAGCCAAGCTAGTCAGGCCAAAAATCGTACCGCTGGGCATGTAATGACTCTTTAGCGACATGTTCTTAAAAACAGATAAGCAATTGCTTTTACGCAGTTTTTTTTGATTAAATACATTTATCTGATTCGAGATTTCTTGATGGCCACACCACATTATCGTTGACATTTATCTGAAAGTCACTGTGCTACCAAATTGTTGAAATGTCATCAATGGCAGCCACTTGAAAAGGTCATTCCGAAGACCTTTGGGCCTATGGCCAGCCTGTAGCACCACCACATCAATCATCAATATGTGACAATCCAATCATCGGGCTTAAATTTCCGCAAGAATTGAAGAGATACAATTATCATATCCAACGGGTATGTTCACATGGCCAAACCGCACAATCTAATTTGTGCCAGAGATGAGGCCATTTCGTCACCGATTGACTGCCACGGATTGCATGTGATATGCAAGTGAAATACAGCCGTTGACTCAGTATCCCTACCACTAGCCCAGTTATAAACTTAAATCAATTTGGCAAAATGCCGAATCGAGCCATATCTTCGCAAACAGAAACAAAACACACAGAGGCATAGCGCATTCAAATGAATGACGTCACGTCATTGACGTCACAACTAAATTGTAGCTACAGCTATACAAACGGCAACAACAAATTGAAAGCGTTCTTTATGTATTTGCTTCGCAAATATAAACAAACGAAACGAAAATTTATGTTAAACGCCACAACAACAAAAAACAGAAAGAATAAGAGCAGCATACAAGTGGGGAAACCTGATAAAAGTCTGCTGGCAGAAAGGGGGGCGAAAGGGAAATGCGCTAAAAGAAAGCAGCACCAAAAACTGGGTTAAACTATACTACGAAATATTAAATATTTATGAGCAGCTAAGCTATGACATACAAAACGTTTATACTGCACGCTAACGAGAGAAAGCCAAGAACACCAAGAACTCCGAGAACAACTACCAACAAAGCATCACCATCGGCTATGCACATAAGCCATAAAGACGGATTCTCATACCTCCTCCAATTTTGGTGGTGGCATCATTTGCAATGCAAAAGTACAGCTATGTATATAGTAACTGGACATACAATTATGACCGCTATTCTCTTTTTGAGATCGGGTATGTTCTAGACATGTTTTAGGGTGTCACTTCATACATTCAATGGCAAACCCAGTTACACTATACTATGCAATAAAATAATGCTGATACATCGATGCAAAATCGCATACAATTTTCTCAAATCTACCGAAGTCAATATAAAATTCGATTCGATTTGAGACTTTTGTTTGTTGCGTCTTGCAATGATATTCAACACTTTTACGAAATGCTAGTGTTATGGGGTTGATAAGTTATATCAGATATCACATAACAACGCAAACGTATTGACGGAGCTCGGCCAGCGATTTAAATTAATTTTGCTTTTTTTATAGAATTTCAACAGCTTATTGGGAGGCCAGGTGTGAACTCGAAAGTCAATGTTTCTGATCGTCTCTCACTAGGGAGAGGCCAGACATGATCCTTGTTGAGTAACCAGACAAGAAGACAGACGACTGCCGAGCCTTCGGGACAGGTCTCTGATAAAGATTCCCCAACCTCCGTTCTTGAGTCAGCTAACGTGGGCACAGTGTCTGTACACCAGGTTGGGTACGACTGTAAGCCGGCGCACAATGGTTCAGAATGAAAATCCATCGGCCAAAAATCAATAACTTATTTTCATAAGTTCAAAATATTTTAACGTATTAAATACAAATTTCTTAAATATAATGAAATATATCATAAATAGTACTACATTTGAATAATGAAATCTTTTCATAAATACAATGAAAGATTTGTTGTATTTATAAAACGTTTCATAATTAGGCAGTTCTGATTTATTCTATGTTAATTCTGATATGTTGATTTGAAACAAGTAAAAAAAAGTTAAGTCGGTCGGGCTCTCCACCACGGAGTGTGTAACCATATTAGTAAAATTGTGATATTTCTTATGCACACTACTATATTTGTTTACTATTTCAAGCTATAAGGCATAATTATGCGTACTGTTTAAATAAATTGCATTGCTATATTTATGACTAGTATTTTGTACCCGGCATTGCACGGGTTAATTTTTCCCTACTTCGCATATTTTTTGTGTGGGAGGTACCACCCCTTTGTCCTATCATTACCTAGTATATCCAGGAACCACCCTCTGTCCAGAAGTTAGATACAGTAAAATTTTCAGGCGACCGGTTTGGCGTCCTGTACGCAACATACAGACACACGTTGATTCTTATATATATAGATAGATAGTCCATTGATATATAAAAATATAATACTTGATGTGTAATCAAAAAGTGAACATGAGGCAGCAATCTTCAAAAATGTGCCCTAAATATTAGGCGTATTGTCAGGCGTCATCAGGAAGAATTATTTTTCTTCATTTGCAATTTCTTGATTCAGCTACGGACAAAGTGACTGAAAAGTAAAAATTTCAAAGATTCCTTATGTCTCGGGTCCACATCTAATTTCATTATTCTAAGTACATCCGTTAGCTTGGTATCTATTCTATTCTATTCCATTTATTTCTTTTTTAATTTTGACCCTAAAAGTACGAATTTTGAGAAATACGAAGACTGACGAGTGTAAACACTGTATGATGATGATCATTCTAGTTTCAGCCGTTTGATTGGTACCAATTTTATCTCGTTTTGATGGTAACGGCATGAATATCGAAATATATCTTAATTTTTCGCATTTACACAGTCAGAGGTAATGTACACGCCGAATTTCGCTATTCTGACTGCCGCCGATTGGTTAGTACCTTTCTTATCCCCTTTTTCCCCTCTTTCGCCATTTTCTGCCTAAAGTCAGATGCATGTACACACCTAATTTCATTATTATAGCTGCCACCGTTTGATTGGTACCATTTTTATCCCCATTCGCCCAATTTCCGCCTAAAAGTACAAATTTCTAAAATATCCTTTTTATTTCGCATCTTCACAATCATATGGAAGTACACACCGAATTTCACGATTTCAACTTGGTAGGTACCATTTTTATCCCTCTTTTCCAATTGTATCCCTTAAAAGTACTAATTTCGAAAAATCGCTCTATTTTACGTTTGTACGTAATTATAGGCATGTGCACACCGAATTTCATGTTTCTAGCTGTTGTCGTATTATTGGTACCATTTTTATCCCTTCTTGCTCCATTTCAACCTCTAAATTTTTTTTGTACTTTTTGGTGTTTTCACGTTACTAGAGAAATGTACGCCACACATTTCTAGTGCATATACATAATTAAAAAAATGCTTAAATAATCCGAATATTAGGGGGTATTTTCCCTCTGGCTCACTTTCAATCCCAAGCGACCTGCGACCATAAGACACTTTTAAGGAAAATTTGAACCTCATAGCTCATATCGTTCGGCGGCTAGCGTGCTTTCAACAGACAGATGGATATGGCTAGATCGCCTTAGAATTTTACCACGACCCAGAATATATATACTTTATGCAGTCTCCGATGAGTATTTCAAGGTGATACAAACGGAATGGCGAAGAGAATATTTTCCCATCCTTAGATGGAGGGTATAAAAACGAATGAAATCTGAAAACGAAATTTTAAAAAATTGTCCCACATAAATTAACTCTGACATAAACATAAATTGAACTCTGAACGATAAGAAAATGTTCGAAAATTCTTCAATCAGTACAAATTCGTAAATAGTCTTATCATTCACAATTCAAAGGCTGGGGACTGTATCTACGTGGCTGTTGGCGTATATTTGATATTTGAAAGAGAACTTACCTCTCTTGTACACACGTTGCCGGCAGTCTAGTTGCATCTAGAACACCATGCCACGGCTCTGCAGGTACGGGTTTGCGAAAGCGTAAATCATCGACGGGTGGCTTAGCGTATGGGATGCCAGTGAAGACGTGCACCTCGCGACCCTGCACAGTTACCGCACGACCGCGCACCGGCCCACTTGTCGTTTGCACAGTTAGGCGATCTGTCATGGCAGATGCCAGCGCAGACATACGTAATAGGATAACTAGTGTGGCCAGCAGACCGCGACAAATGTCATTATTACGTTTGGAAAGGTTAGGTACCGAACTGAAGGAAGAAGGGCGGGACAAAGAAGATGCTATCGACGATAATGAGTTAAATGAGAACGATGACGGCGACGACAACCACGACGACGATGACGACGACGACGTTATAGACCGAGCCATAATAATGAAGAACGCGCCACTGTTGTGAATCGACCGCAAATTAATGTACACCCGGATAAAACGGATTAACGTGCGACCGTAAACCGTCTCGCGAGCAGGAGTTGCGCTTGGCGTCACTGTATTTGCTGTTGTTGTTGTTTGTTGCTATGCTTGTTTTTTATACAAAACGTTGTTGCAGTATGTGGGTTACGGGGTTTGTTGGCCAAATCATCCACCGTATCTGACAACTGCAGGAATTCGACGTGATTTAGAGCCACTTGACTTCACAACTTGCCACAACAGCACACGCACATACACGTACACTGGACGAAGAGACACTCGTTATTGCACAAGTTCTTCGTAGTCGCGGCTACCCCACGAACACTCTGTCAAAGTGTTTGTTGTTGTTGTTGTTGTGTGTGTGTATTTAAAACGCAAATGCAGCACGTTGCACCCTCATACACGTTGCGTTAGGTTGCAAGATGTTGTCACACTCCCGCGAACAATTGAATCGCGTCCACACGACCGTGGGGCGTGAGGTGTGCGGCGGGGATGGGGATGGGGGCAAACACTTGTGGCTCGAGGCGTCGTTTGGCTTGTTGTCCTTTCGTGACGCAACTACCCCCGAACAGGGTGGTGTGGGTGATGTGGGGAATCTAGTTGTTTGAAGATTCGCTCAAAAGCACTCGCTTTCCTTGTCTCATAATCAACAGCTAAAGCTGAGGTTGTTGGTGGTTGGTTGCAGCTTCTATTTCTATTCTGATGTGGCCAATGTTGTTGCGGTTGCTGGTGGTGGCGGCGACGGCGACGAGTAACTGTTGTATTGGTTTTGGTTGTTTGCTCTCTGGCTTTGTGATTGCTATGCATACGACACACGATGACGATGACGGCAAATGAAACTCAAGCTACATGCTCAGGTTAATGTGGAAGCGTGATGTGGCCGCTTAATGCTGCTGCTACTACTTCTCCGTGTGACTTTGGCAGCCGCTGTCGTTGTTGTTGTTGCTATCCTCTTAAATAGTTTGTTTAGCGTTCTACATTCACTCCTCACCAACATCCGCATTTGTTTGTGTGTTCCCGTCTCGAGTTGCTACTTCCTTCAGCGTATGCCTTAAATGCTTTCCGAATACTCTACCCACTTTGCAACATGCATGCAAACATAAGGATTTCTCGTTGTGCCACTTGCTCCTCACTTTGTTTTAGTCAATGTTTATTATCCTTTTACCGAAACCACTTTGCCGTCTATGTTTTTGCAATGCACTTTACTCAAATGGTTCTTTTCGTTGCCGTTTTATTTTATTTTCTTTTGCTTTTGTTGTAGTTGTCTTCGAACACAGGCCACATGTGTTGTCTTCTTCTTGTTGTTTAATATCTGCAAGAAAATTAAAAGTGAAACGAATAAATCATCTATTCTATTGCAGTAGAGGGTAAATTCTATATACAGACACATATATACACATACGCATACTATAATTTAAAATATTAAACAAAGACTCTAAATAAGGGAAGATGTATTGTGGCGAAAATTGATTAATTAATTATTTAACAAATGTTTTTTTATAAATTATAAATGTTTTCTTCAACTAAAAACAAGTAAGGCAAGGAAAGAAATTTGGGCTGACCAATTAGTACAGGCACAGGGGTTTTATTACGAATCCGCGAAGTTTTAAATTGCCAGTGAAACTTTAATGCCGGATGGTTACATGACATTTTTTCATAGGTGAAAGTTATTCACTTGTGGATACATTGTGAGTGTCCTTATGAATCATAACACCAATAAGTTAGTCTTACAAAAATCAAAATGTATATATAAAGTGCTTTCAAGAGTCTATTAATTCAGAATTTGGATAAAAATGCAACTTAAAAAAATTGCACGGGAAACACAATTTTTAGGGGTATTTTCAGAATCATTTAGCTCACAGATGGCTTGATCTAGGAACGTAATATTTTGCAAATCCTCATTAAAGAATCCAAACTTTATTTTCGTGGGGTGACTGGAACTTGTTTTTCCATTTGCATCGACGGCCACCCAGCCTAATGTACATAGTTCAATACATTTCAACTCTCATTGACCCTTATTCTAGACAAACTTAGGTGCTCTGTTTGACAACTGGTCGCCTCTTTAGTGAAGATTACATTTTATTCTGTATGTACATATGTTTGATACAATAAAAATCAAGCATTTACATTTATTGTCATTAGTATGCTGGGTTTAATTTGATTTTTATATAAAACTAGCTTTTTGTACCCGGCATTGCACGGGTTCTTTTTCTCCCCTATTCCTATATTTTTCACTGTACCCTTTGACATATGAATGACGCGACCATAAAAATATTACGCGAAATAAATAGAAAAACGAATATTTCCTTCTTTAGGATTAACCACATATATTTTTGTATTATTGCACATTTTGTATTGGATGTTACTCCCTTCTGCAGCGTGGTCGCCAATAATAATGTAATCACAAGACAATGTAATACGCTTCTATGACTGTAGTGTATATATATGAGGCTGGGTCGCGGTCCCTACAACTGTAAAATCAATTTCCAGTCGCCCCACGAAAATAAAGTTTGAATTGTTTAATGTTGATTTACAAAATATTTTGTTCTTAGATCAAGCCGTCTGTGAGCTAAATGATTCTGAAAATACCCCTATAAATCGTGTTTTCCCGTGCAATTTTTGTTGTTGACCAAATTCTGAATTAATAGACCTCTGAATAGAAAGCACTATATACATATTAATTTTGATTTTTGACTTAGAGTAACTTATTGGTCGAATTATTTGACTTTTGTAGTATTTTTTGTGTTGTGTTTTTTCATAGTGATAACTGAAAACTTTATAAAAAATAAATAGCTACAGTCAATAACTGTCGAATGATGCCTAAATGATGAAAATGGGAAGGAAATTGACGCCGCAGCTCATTTTTGGCTCTGAAAAACCAGGAGCCAGTGACGTCATTTTTTGTCCGATATTCATTATTTATTTCGGCTTCATTCGAAAGACATTAGTTCCATGTTTTTATTTTCATAACACCTTCTACAAAATGTTTCCAAGAAATATGAGTTTTTAGCGGTCACAGTAAAAAACAACAAAAAAGCAAGGGTTTATTAATTCAAGGAAGGAAGGTAAGGAAAGACTAAAGTCGGGAGGAGCCGACTATATAATACCCTACACCACTCTCTGCGTATATATATATCTCTTTGATTACAAAACCCAGGTGTTTCATGGGATCAATTGTATGTTGTTCTTATAAATTATACAGTATAATACTATAAATTCATCTTTAGTCAAATTTAACTAATATGGTAATTGATCCAATTTTCCGGTAGATATTCCGAGTAACGCAAAAATAACATGATCTGGAAAAATTGATCAAGATCCGATGACATTTAAAGGGGACCTATAACAACTCTTTGTGTCTGTAATAGAATAGAATGGGCCCCATTTAGGTTATACGAAAGTATGGACACATATATTTGACTTTCATAGTATGTATTCTTACTTGAAATATTACTTAATTAGCAAAATTTGAAAAACTTTCGATGTAAAATGTAGGTCCTAGAGGTGTAATAATAAACATGTGGTCCATTTCTAAGGGCGCTACATTAAAATGTGGGCCCATATAGATCACTTTCAAAGTAGGCATTCTTAGTTGAAATATAACATGATCTGCAAAATTGTATCGAGATCCAATGTACGATGTTGGTTCTAGAGCTGTAATAGAGTAGAATGGGCACCAAAACATGGACCCATATATTTGACTTTCTTAGTTGAAATATAATATACTCTGCAAAATTTGATAAACTTCCGATTTAAAATGTGGGTCGTAGATGGTTAATGGGTCCATTTGTAAGAGCGCTACAATAAAGAGGGCCCTTATAGATTACTTTCAAAGTAGGTATTCTTTATTGAAATATAACATGATCTGCATAATTTTATCAAGATCCAATGATCAAAAGAAGTGGGTTCTATGCCAGCTATATGACTTTCAAAATTGGTGTTTCTTGTCTAAATTTTACATTCCGGTGTAAATTGTCCACTTTTTAGCAGTAATACTGTAAATCGGAGGTACATTTGTATGGGGGTTATATCGAAACATGGACCCATGTGATTCATTTTTCCGTTGGTTATTTCTAGGTCAAATAAAACACGATCCTGAAAATTTTGTCATGATCCCATGTAAAATCTGTATTCTAGAGCAGTAATAGTGTAAATTATATGTATATTTGTATGGAGGCTGTATCTAAATCTGAACCGATTTCCTTCAAATTCAATACCGGTCGTCCTTGGCCCAAAAAATAAGTTTTGCCAAATTTTATGAAAATCGGACAACAATTGCGACATCGTTAAATCGATTCAGCTGATACACTTAAAGGTGGGTCTAGCTCGATTGTTTTTGGGTGATGCAAACATTTGACGCGAAACTAACTTATAATACCCTAGTCCACGAAGTGGTGTAGGGTTTAATTAATTTTCAGAAGCATTTCGCGCATAGATGGCTTGACCCAGCCACGAAATATTTTGCAGATCATCATTAAGCAATCCAATCTTAATTTTTGGGAAGTGACCGCAGCAATTTATTCTCGTGGCCCAACCTAATATACATATGTGTATGTATGGATGTGAAACATAATGTGCATGCATGCTTGTAAGACACTCGCAGCAATAATTCGACTCTGTTTGTATACATGAGTGGCTTTGCGGTGGGTATGTGTATGTTCTTCTTTGCGAGCAAGAGAATTTGTTTACTGGTGTGTGTGTGTTCAAACGAGCATACATTATGTATGTATGATATGTTTGTTGACTTTGAACATTATAAAGTTTTGCTATGTTATTTAGACAAAAGCACTTATGTCTTTATTTATAGTGCTCAACTCGTATTTCTACTTGTGCGGCTGCAATTCACATTTGCATTTCTAATGTATTTACATGTCGTTTTTACTAGCAAACACACATACATACAAATGTAGATATTTACATTAGCATAAGTGTGCGTGCATTTGGTTGCCACTATAAAGTTTCAGTTGTACTTTGAAATATATTTAAATGGTGATTACACATACACATGCGTATAAACACTTTATTAATTGTAGCAAGTTGTTGATGTCTCTGATGGTAGGAAATTGCAGTTTCGTCGTTTTATGAACATACATCTGTGCGTATGAGTGCGAAATTTTAAAATGTTGCTCATTCGCAACATTGTACACAGAGAACGCACAAAAAACACAAAAGTTTGGAGAAAGCGATAGAGGCTACTGTCTTCGAACTTCCATAACTTCTGACATAGTTACGATGTTTTAACGCGCGAAGATATAACCATTTATAAAAAAACATATAAAAACATATCGAGGGCTTATATTCAAAAGTGGCTATGAACCATTTTCTCGAAAATGTGTTTTTGATGCCAAACTATTCTCAGATTTGGATGCCATCAGTCATATAAATTTGGAGAACTAATTTTTTCTAAAGCCATTTTTTTGTACCTTACCCCATTTTCTTCTAAAAATACAAACTACTAATAAGAGTACGAATTTGTTGATATTTTTGAATATAGCTACAGCAGTTTATGAATTTTTATATCTTTGTGTCCGTTGTCCCTATAAGTACGAAGTTGGGAAATCCTCTGTATTATGCTTATCAACACATTCCGTTTGTGCCAATTGTTCTCATCTTTTTCCTCATTCGAAATCGAAAAATGTAAATTAAAAAAATCGTTTATTTTGCGCGTCTGTTGAAGTAGAGTAATGGACATGTCGAATATTATGATTTGTTCAGGCAGATTGTTCCATTTGTTTTTCTAATTTTTTTCCATTCTCTTCTTATTATACCCCTACGCAGTAAGAAGAATTTATACCACAATTGCGAAATTCCAGCTCCAGCCAGTTTACAGCAAAAGTTTACATATTGCAAAAAGTAAAACATCCACAAGGGCAGTGTTTTTCTCTTCTCTTTTCTAAATCCACAAAAATCCACTTATTACAACTTCTCAACAAAAATAAAATGTTAATAATAATAATAATTCTGATATGAACAAAAATCCACTTTTTCGGGATCGTGTTCAAAATCCACCAGATTTCCCATACAATGATTCTTTAAAAATCCGGTCAGTCATATACGATATTTCTCCGTGCAACTCTGGGACGTGGCGCTTCCAACTAGAATAATACTGATGTAAAGCATCCTTGAATAATCAATTTTGGACATACTGAGACACAAAACTGTCTACTGGTGTGATGTGTACGCATTTTATAAACAGAAATAAAAGTAAATTAAGTATAATTAATTTTATCATTTATTCACTTATGAATATTTTTAGGTTACAATAAAAAACAAAATGATATGACCAAACGCGTAAACTGTGTCTTCAGACGCAAGTGTTCTGTTCTTTAATCAATACCTCTAAAATAATTTATTTTGTGAAGTGTAATTATTATTTTATAATAAATTTTTTTACCGATACAGTTTACAATGAAGTTTTATTTTCTACCAGTAACATCATATCTTGTGCAGATCCTCTTAATTAGATATCAAAATTTAATGAAAAACGATATCAGAACACCAAAGACTTTCCATCGGAACACGATATTAACAAATTGTATCCACTAAACCGTAAATAACATAAACACACAAACGAATAGTTTTCGTTAAGTGAGATCTCTTAAAAATAATCGAATACAACAACGAAACACATACGAAATAAAAAACGTTAATTATTATTAAAATAAAGACAATTTTTATACAAAAATGTAATTGTGCACTTCTTTGGGGCAATATTTATTGTATTATTTGTATATATTGAGCCTATAAAACGCCGTAACATGGTACCACAAAATGCATGCTTGCCATTTTAATATAATGATGAAAAACGCCATGTCAAGTCACCGTCTTTAGCAGCTAATATTTTAGGACAATGCAGTTCTATTGTTTTCTTCTTTTTTAGTAATTATAGAACAAATATATACAGAAGTAAAAATATATATATTTGAAAACTGCAATCTTACGTTTCGCTTCATTATTATTGTTTTGTTTTCTATTATTTTTTTTTAATTTTTTATTTTCGAGAAAACATAATTTCTGAATTATATTAATAGTCATAAATCAATAAGAAAATACCTTTCAAACGCATCTTTGCGCGTCAAAATATCTCGGCTATGTCAGATGTTATGGAATTCAGGAACTAATAGCTTCTATTGCTCACCTGAACCCCCCACAAGTTGAGCAGAAATAACGCAAAAGAACCACCCCCTTCAACAGAGTTTACTTTTACTATGATCGACAAAAAAATATTCAAGAACTATTACTATTTTATTTTTTCCATCTAGTAGGATTGAATGGAAAAAGGATTACGGGTTTTACCTAACAAGCACTAAAAATACCACCACATATTTTGAAAATTTCTCATTAAGACTTTCATGGGATAAAAAAGGCATAAACGTAAAAATGGTAACACTAAGCTAGAACATGAAATTTGGAGTGTACGTCCCAAATATTTTTTCAAAATTCATACTTTTAGGGGATAAATGGAGCATATTCCTATATCAACCCAACGGCTAAATCATGAAATTCGATGTGAACATTCTTCTGAATAAAGAACATTTTTAAATGTATTGTATTAGAGCGAAAACGGGACGAAGGGGATAAACAGGTTGACTCGTGAGTCATCCAAAAAGAATGAATTTTCTAAATTTGCACTTCAAAATGAACGAAAAATGGATAACAATTATACCAAACAATCTGTATTTGTAATCATGAAATTCAGCGCGTAGTCTCCTCTCATGGTTGCTGATACGCAAGAGGGATAAAGTTTTCACCTAACAAGGACTGAAAATATCCATAACTCGTAATATTAAGAATGCTGTCTTATTCCCAATTAGGGTTTGGTGTTTCCCGCACTTTTATCATTTCTGGGGTAAACGGTAAGTATGCTCATTATGGTTTTAAATATCAACATTTACTAGCTGGTGTGTTTTTTTAATACTGACATATTGCAAATTAAAAACTAATATGTTTGTCAAAATATTTTGGAAAATATTTTTATTTTATAAATATTTTACGGAAGACTAATCATCAGAATTGGACCTCATTCGTAAAAAATAAAAACATTGAAATATAAATATATATATATTGAATATAAATATTTTACGGAAGACCAATCATCAGAATTGGACCTCATTCGTAAAAAATAAAAACATTGAAATAGCCAAGTCATTAGTTCTTACAAAAGGTCATTTAAATATACCGTTGGATATATTTCTATTCCTATTAAGCGCCCTGGCCACACGTCAAACTGTTCGTTCAAACTCTTGTATGTATAGGTAATATTTTGTTTTCCTTATCACAGCCACACATCAAACTCATAGCAACAAACTTCATTTCAAAGTTGTCAAAATAAATTTTTTTTCTTCCATTTCTATAAAACTCGCGTCACCAAAACAAAACACTTATCGCTTCGAAAATTAAAAAATAAAGACAATTGACGTTTTTTCGTGCACACACTCAAACTGACTTCAAACAGGCTTCATATCTCTGCTGCGACGAAGCAAATATCTAAATGGTTTTGATTTTCTTCAAACTCACACAAACCTATCCGTGTGAGTTTTTTTTTACTAACACAATCAAAAAAATGACAGTTTGAAGAGTGAGTTTGATGTGTGGCCATGGCGCTTTAGATTTAACTTGAAAGTTTCCAGGTGAACAGTTTTAATTGTATTTAATTTTATTGTATAATTGAAATATATCTAAAATTTCCAATTTATATAGATTTACTAAATTAATGCTCAAAATTGCAATAAAATGTTTTTAATATTTCCCGTAGTCCCAAGGAAATTGAAATTTTTTCCCGGGAATTCCCGGAAAATTTTCGACGAGACGATTCGGGAATTCCCAGACCCCAAACCCTAAAAATGCAACATTTTTCCTAAAGCAATTTAAATTGCCGGTAATACTTTGGAATGTACTCCATAGTGGAGGGTATAAAAGATTCGTTCCGGCCGAACTTTATATCCTTGTTTTCGTTTTACTATTAAAAGAAAATTAATTCCTTTTTTCGACGAACTAAATGAAATGAATATCATTTGCCAAACAGAAAATATAGTTTCTACGTTACATGTCTTTGATTTCAACGAAAAAGAACGTTTCCATTGTAGCTAAGACAAAGCGGCAGAACACAATCTGTCAAAGTTTAATTATTTTCACTTTCGAGTTAAGTGCACATTCCGCATTTCGTATTCATGGTGCTTGGGTTTTTAAATGTCACAAGTTTCTACGAACATGTCGGTAGTATTTCCTGGTTATTTTGAGAAATGAGTACTCAGTTCTAATTAAACTCACGTTACCCCTTTCGAAGTACAAACACACACACATTTTTCCCGGTTATTGTCCTTTCCCCTCCCCCCAAGATTCTGGAAGTTGTCTTATAATTAGAACTTTGTGTCCTTTCAACAGCAACAGAGGCATTACAAAATGACAGCGAATAAGAAACCTTACAACAATTAACCTTTTGATTTAACAACGTTGAACTCGCATAGTCGCATCGCATTGCCATAAACAACTAGGGTTTGCATTTTCCCATACTTTTTATTTCCCGGGACACGGGAATTACTTTTTCGATTTCCCGGGATCCCGGGACAGAACGGGAAATCATCAACATATTGTTTTCTATATAAAAACATATTTTTTCCGAATAAAACATTCGAACTTTAATAATGTAAATTATTATATTTCTGTATTACAAACATTTGGTGCGAAACAAACTTATAATGCCCTATTCCACGAAGAGATGTAGAGTATGAAATGTAGGCATATTTTTTAAATTAAGAGGTTTTTTGAAACATAAACATTTTAAAGCAGACAACCAATTTAAAAGTTCGTAAGTCTATTTCTAATTTTAGTGGAGAAAGTGAGCGTGGAAGTGTTAGTAAATCTAAATTATCAGTTCCCTTTCCTGTAGCTTCGAAAACATAAATTTATATTTTGAGGCAGTAATATAGCAATTTTTTAATACATTGTTGTTACTTTAGATAGTATATATTTTTAATTTATTATAATATTATATATATATATATATATATATTTAATTTATTATTAAAATTGTGTATAACACCTGTACGATTTCTCCACAGATATTAGCATATCAAGACTTTTTTTATAAAGATATCAAAAATTTTTAAATTGAATTATCTCAAAATAATAATAACGTTATTGTAGCCTTCTATTCTGTTATATTCAGTTTATAGTGAATTACGTTAGAAGATTTATATCGCCTAGCTGACACATATCTAATAAAAATTTATATATTTTAAATTATTTTGTACTTTTACAACTTAATTGTGAAAAAGTGGTGAAAAAATATGCGAGAAATAGGTAAAACTGGCTGCTGAATTCCCGCGGGAATACCGTACAAATTTCCCGCGATACGGGAAACTGAAAATATTCAAATTTTCCCGCTTTTCCAGCTGGAAATCTCGGGATGCAAACCCTATAAACAACTAAAAGGCCGTCGCATCGTCATCGTAGTTGTCGTCGTTTTATTACAACGCCGACAGACAATACATGACAAGTTAACTTCCGTTCCACAAAAAAAAAAGAGCGGAATATGCACCGTACAAAAACATTCATACGTCGTGTATTCCCCGGCCGATGCAGGCAGCAACAGCAATAACGACAGCAAATATTAATGCAGCAACATCAACAACCATTGGCGACAAAAACAAAAAATAAATATTAGAAAACCAAGTGAACATATACGGGTGCGTGTTAGAGCGTACCTCAGCTCAGACTTATGCACGGTTAGCAAAAGCAAATGAACGAACGCTGCACAACAATGCCATGCCATGTCCGTTGACACACAGTGCAACAACAACGACGATTATTATATTGACTCTGTGTAGCACGGGTCTCAAAAATCAATTTAGGTTTTGAAGAAAAGGAAGATAACCGTTCAACCGTTTTTGTTATTCGTAACAGGATGGCAACTATAACCGTTCGATGACCAAATCCTTTTTTAGTTTGCCCCAAATCATAATCATAGTAGCCTTGCGAACTAGAACATACATATCGTTACACAAATATAAACAAGTAAGGAAAGGCTAAAGTCGGGCGGGGCCGAATATATGACACACTACACCTTCTCTCCGAATATGTGTATGTATATGCGTGTGTATATGTTATAATCATAGAATGATATGGTCTGACCCAATTTGTCAAATCGACAATTATCGGGGCTATATCCAAATATGGAATGAAGTGACCCACATTCACAATAGATGCTTCCAGTTCAAGTATAACGTGTTATGCTCAACTTGAAGAATTCTCTGAAAATACGTGGTTTCTAGGGCTGAAACGTCAAGCCGTAAGCGACATTTGTATGGGAGCTATATATAAATCTGAAACGATCTGACCCATTTTCACTATGGGTGTTTCTAGTGGAAATATAAGATGTGATGTGATACATGGTTTCTAGAGCGTAAAAAGTCAAATTGGGAGCGAAAACCGATCTAACACATAGGTGTTTCCACTTGAATTATAAGATGTTTTGTAAATTTTGAACAAAATCTGTTAAAATATGTGGTATCTGGAGTGCAAAGAGTAAAATCGAGAGTAAAATTCGTATGGGGCTATATATAAATCTGAACAGATGTTCTTCAAATTAAATAGCGTTTGTCCTTATCCCAAAAAACTTCGTTGTGCAAAGTTTCATTTGGTTCTGGCCACAATTGCGACCTGTACATTGATTACAAGAATAGATGGACAGACATACAGACAGACGGACATTGATAAATCGTCTCAGAAAGTGACTCTAAGCCGATTCGTATAATAAACGATGAGTCTATTTCGTTTCCTTTGAGGTGTTACAAACAAAGGCATAATACCCTAGTGAAGGGTATAAAAAAGACCTCAACTCATTTTCATGGGCGTAGCAATACATTTCTGCTGAGGAGGGATATAGCTTCCCACAGCTTTTGTATTCAAAAGAACAAAAAAATATTTGTTAATTTTATGAGAAAATTACAGTGAGAAGTAAAAAAGTTAATACATTGAAAATTCATCGAAGTAAAAATTATTAGCATATTTTTAGGATATATTTATAAAGAAGAATTCAGTCTTTCATAAGTTTAAGTTTAAGTTTAAGTTTATTTGTTGAGCCTTTTTTCGAAAACATTAATACGAATACAGACTAGGAAAAAACTATACTATGATAAAAGAAATTTCTTAAGACTATAACGTATTATCTCAATGTACTATAATAATATATACAGCGACATGCTTCTTACATGTTATTGTTGACTATGATTACATACATAAATGAGAAACGCCCTTGCTCCCGGGACTGTCAATGGTGTAAGAGTAAATCTTAAAAGTACGCTTAAATCTATACTTAATACTAAACTAAAATTAAAGAATTATAAAAAAATAATAAAACAAAAAGAAAAAAAAGAAAAAAAGAATACAAAAGCAAAATGAAAACGAAAAGAAAGGAAGAACAATCACCAAAGTCTCCTGCCATGTCCAACCGAAGCCCGGAATCAACCAGCACGTATGCCACAAAATTGGTATGAATTCTCCCCAATTTTTATACATATGCCCCGACAGATCCCGCTACTAAAGGCCGAACCTGGCACCAGACTTAGCGTAATCCGGAAAAACAATTGTTATCCCCTATGTGTGCCCCGAAGAGCTTGATCATAGAAGCCAGGACGAATGGAGATGGATATTTCATAATTAGGTGGATCCTCATTCATAAATCCAACAGGAGAAAGGTAGACCACATTCGACCAGCTATAGTCCCTTTGCATATCAAATATCCCAGACACAAAATCATTTTCATGAGAAGAGACCCTGGAAATAAATTTCCTGATGATGTCACATGCATAAAGAGCGATCGGTGTAACCTTCGATTCCCTGTACACAAACGCATTCGAAAATCGCTTGGTCAACGTCTCAAAATTCCTCCCAATACATAATCTCAAAACCCTCCGTTCCAATATTTCGATTTCCTTCATGACCGTCGGAGATATATGAAACCATATCGGGAACCCGTACAAAATGACAGGTCTTATAGTCGTCTTATACAGCATCAGCTTCGTATTCCTTGGCAAATTTCTGTTCCACAAAATCCTAGAAAGTGCACCCAATATCCTGTAAGCCTTCCGCGTAACAAATCTGGCATGTTTGTTAAATTTAAATAACTTGTCGAAATGTATACCTAAATACTTGATACTCTCTTTAAACGGAATTTCCTCACCACCAATGAATAACCTCAAATGCTTACTTTCCGGGACTACGAATTCCTTGCACTTCTTCGACGCGTTTCGAAGACAGATGGCCTCACATTTCGAAATATTCATCCTTATACCCCAATCGTCGTAAAATTCCTTCACCTCACGAAGATGTTCCGAAACATCACACAATGCGCCAATCGGGGATTCATTATGGGCGTAAATGAGGCTGTCATCTGCGTACAACAAACCCACACTGTTGGACCCAAAATGTGGAAAATCGCTCATAAAAATGTTATACAAATGCGGGGCCAAAATTGAACCCTGAGGCACTCCGCATCTGACATCCCCAAAGTCTGAAACAGAATCCCCAAGCTGCACACAAAAATGCCTATCCGCGAAAAAACTACAAAATAATCTCACAATCGATGAGTCAAAGCCAATCCGAATCATCTTGTAGATAATCCCATTATGAAATGCCCTATCGAATGCCTTCTCGACATCCAGAGAAACAGCTACCGTGCAATGACGCATCCTCAAATTGGAAACAACATCATTGTGGAGCTTTAGTAAAGCATCAAGAGTGGAATGGCCCTTCCTAAATCCAAATTGTAAGCTCGGAATATAACTTTCGACTACGTTAAAATCCATCCTATCTCGCATCACTAATTCAAAAAGTTTGCCGATATTAGATAAAAGGGAAATAGGCCTCAAATTGTTTATATCACTATTATTTGGTTTCTTTCGAATGGGAACAATCTTTGAAGTCTTCCATGATCTGGGAAAGTAAGAGTTATTCAAACAATTGTTAAAAATTATGGTCAAATATTCAAATGCCTTGACAGGGAGCCTGCGCAGTATAAAGTTCGATATATGATCCAATCCCGACGATCTCTTGTTGTTCAACACCCTGGAATATTCCACCACCTGGTCCAAGGTGACCAGCCGGTCACACGACCGAACGTTAAGTGCCGAACATTCCGCCGTGAATGTACAAATATTCCGTGGTGCATCCGAGATAACTCTATCAATAGTAGCCTCAATTTCAGAAAGGTCTCGTCCCGGCACTGAACCACTATAAACATTCAAAAAATGATCTCTTAACACACCCAACTTTGCAGTTTCGCCATCGACAACCTGACCATCTACAGAAAGAGGCCCCAAAGTCGCATTCCTACCATAACCAATTATGCCATACACTTTCCTATGAGCTGTCGGACCTGGTCTTATCCTGCGGAGTTTATCACCAAAGATCTGAGCTTGTTCGATCTCGATCTGCCTCTTAATAATAATGGCAAGCAATTGAACCTGTTTTGATAGTAATACGTATTCCGGGTCCCTCCTATTAAATGACCGATGAAATATTCTCTTCATTTCCCTCTGCCAACCATATTTAATCCTATACATATGCTTAATCCTGTCAGAAACCACAAATCTTCTTTTCCTAATATCAATCCTCTCTGAATGCCGTTCACTCATTGAATTTAAAATAGCTGTGAAGTCGTCTATATGATCGTCAATCTCACCATTCGAAATATTCCTATTAGAATCCGGGAAGCGATCCACAATTCCATGCACCACATCACTTCTGAAAGATTCCCAATTCGTATTCTTGAATGAAGTGTAAGTACGGGGGCTATTCAATATCACCTCAAAATCCGGCAGTCTTAAATACAATCTTATTGGGAAATGGTCAGAAAATGTAGGTAAACTGGAAATTTGGAAATTCTCGTCACTCGAGTTAATCAAATTCGAACTAATAAGAAAATGGTCTAAAAAAGATGATGCCCCCGGGTAGGAAGGGGTAGAATTAGCCAACCTTACAAACTCCAAGGAATAGTCCCGTAACCAATTGAAAAACAAATTTCCATTTGTATTGGGCACGGAGTCCCCCCATGACTCATGTCTAGCGTTGAAGTCGCCACCGAAACACGTCCCGTCATAATCCCGAGCAATACGTCGTAAACTAGAGAGACCTTCGTAAAATCCAGCCCGGTTAAAACCACATGGGACGTAAATAGATCCAAATAAAATGCTCTTCTCAACGCCGTTCACCAATATGTTCACACTAACAAAAACACCCGGAAAACCTAAACCTGCAACTTTCACCACAGAGAATTTATACGAATCACGAATGACTATACCAACGCCCTGAGAACTTCCATCCCTCACAAAGTTGTATTTCTGCAACCGAATTCTGTGAACTTCTCCCAAATGGGTTTCCTGGATAAACCCAATATCTATGTCATTTGCCACCAAAGTCTCCAAAAGATCTATCCTACGACTCACATCAACAAGCGATCTTACGTTAAAAGTTAATAAATTGAAATATCTACGGACCATAATGCTGTTTCACCTCATCCAGTAGAGAAAGACATTGTTCCTTAGCCTCCGTCTTTGAAAGATTCTTATATCCCCTAATAAAGTTCTCAATCTTAGCCTCCAAAGAAATAACCTCCGGCTGACATATTGCATGTGCAATCTTCAAGAACTCCTGTATCAATGTGGGTTTCGGAGCAGAATTCCGAATATGAGTAGTCCCATCGCCTTGAAAGTGATTGACCTGGTACAACGAATTGTGCATTGTTCAATGCACTGAAAACATTCCGCGAAGCCGTCTTCCTTACTTCTACAGTCTGTGTCCGTAACTTCTTCCTAATTTCCTCATATCTCGCGTAAGCTGGGCAACCCCGATAACTGGCGGGGTGTCCCCGTTCCTTACAGTTCGAACAGTAAGGTAAATTATCAGTATTAGACACAAATTTACATTGTCCGGGTTCATGCTTCTCATCGCACTTCACGCAAACATAAACTCTATTGCAATTACGAGACATGTGTCCCCACTGCTGACAACGCCAACACTGGGACACCTTCATGTTAGCCTTCGGGGACTCCCATGTAACCCGTTGATCCAGTATATAGCCAAAAGACCTGATCTCGCTAACATTTCTTCCTGAACAAAGGGTCACCAAGAAAAGCCCCGTATCAATATTCCTCTTTCTGGAGAAATCAGTCGAAAATTTGGAAACAGACTCTACAGTATTGGGAGCGACACGATCCAAGTCCTCCTTAATCGCATCTACACTCGTCCTATGCCAAAGACCTCGCAAAACCACGCTGGTCTTCTTAAACTCCTTTGGAGTAAACGAATATGACTCAACCTTTCTCTCCCTGAGAAGCTGCATCATTTCAGAGTGCACTTGAGCATCCCTCAGATACAGCTTGCTTTTCATTTTGCTCTTGTTTACAATCTTGTAGACTACTTTCTTATTCTTCAATTGTTCAACAAGACTACCGATATCTACATTAAATAGAAAAATGGGGGGACAAAAAGGCTTGACCTTATCAGCTACGCTAGTATTATTAATTTCGACTACATTTGGCCTCTTGGCAGCAGTCGGAACTCCTTCAATATTCAAATCGCCCAATATGGCATAACGATTTCCACGGTTATCGGCCAAATCGATTGACTTGTCATTACCAGAACTCGAAAAATCTAATTTTGAATGGTTGCTATACCGCATTCTTTTTCCACTCACCAAACGGAAATCATCATCAGAAACATCTGGAAGGTCCTCACAATCCATTTCAACAGCGTTGGCAGATGCGGTGTCTGCATGTGTCGTGGACTGCAATATTTCTTTGGCAGGAACTTTGATTACCTCTATTATGTTCAGTTTACTCGGATTATTCCCAGCTTCGTTCTTCTTCAAGTTATTTCTATTCTTCGGAATAGATCCAGTTTCATTTTTCAAAGGGTTGGTTCGCATGTTAGAAATTGTTGCAGCTTCAGGTTGCGTTTTGTAAGAATTTTTTACAGCTTCAAGTTGCGCTTTGCATGCAGCTCCTGGCATTCCTGTATCGTCACCCAAGAATGTATCTTCATTGAAACAAGCGTTCCTCAATAAATCGCCAAGGGAAGATTTTTCTTTATGATTCTTTGAACCTTTATCTGGAGGCAACTTTTCCGTTGGAACTACGACCTCCTTTATACTAGGAGAGCCGTCCATCACAAATATAAGTCTATATATGCAATTTAAGTTTCGTTATTTCTTCACACAAAAGACAAAAGTTCAAATTCGAAAAATTTTCAAATTTTAAAATTTCCAATTTTTATAATTATTTTTTTTTTTTGACAGGAGAATAAAAGCACGTCCGTACTCATCGAACGATTGTCGAGCTCCCCCAGTCTTTCATAAGGAACATAACAAATACCGGAGTGGAATAAAAAACAAGTAAGTACGCTAAACCGACTTATATATACTCTCACTATCAGATAACATTTATACGGAAGTTATAAGCAATTAAATTTAATGTAGGGCAGGATAATCTGTGTGAGAGGTACTTGGAGTTTCGTATCACACGGCCAGGGTTTATAAAACACTTGTAAAAACATGATCAAATATCAAGTCATAGTGGATCGCATGCACCAATATAGTAGTTATGAAGGATTTAATATTACCTAGGATAGAGACAATTGTGTGGGAGATACAAGAAGGGGCGTGGCTAAAGCATAAATATTGTTTAGGTATAATGTGGTTACAAAACATTTTCAAATATCAAATTGCAAATGATTTCGACTACCCGTATGGATGTTGTCGATTTTATTGTAACCAAAGTTTATGTCACTTGCTCTGGAAGGTACCAGAAGGGCGTGACAATATATGTTTCACAGTATTCCGATCATCTGTATAGAAGTTATAACAGCTTTAATTTAACGTAGTTTAGGGTGATTTGTGTGGAAGGTACTGGAAGGGGCGTGGTAAAACCCACCATATCTTCTACGCTTCAAGTGATTATAAAAGCTTTTTCAAGTATGATTCCGAATATCGGTGTGGAAGTTACAAAGGTTTTAATTTAAGTCCTACTCTGTAGAGTGAGGGTATAATAAGTAAGAAAACGTCTGTCGGCTAAACCGACTTATATATACCCTCACTTTCAGCGAACATATCTATGAAATTACTTAGGGCTCAATGATTTGGATGGGAGGTACTAGAAGATTTGTAGCATTAATACAATAATTGTAAAAACATGATCAAATATCAAGTCGTAATGGATTTCAGGTTAAGAAAATTGTGTGGGAGGTCAAGAAGGGGCTTGGCTAAAGAGTAAATATTTTTGGTTTAAAGTGATTATAAAAAAATTTTAAATATCAAATTTCAAATAAATTTGACTGCCCGTGTGAATGTTACATCGGTGTTATTGAAAACAAAGCTTTTGCCAATTTAGAAGGTGTGTGGTAATATCGCCCATATTTCACATGAATGCAACATCTATAAAAAAATTGTCAAATATCAAATTTCATAGTATTCCGATCATCCGTATAGAAGTTCCAACAACTTTTATTTTACGTAGTTTAGGGTGATTTGTGTGGGAGTTACTAGAAGCAGTGTCCGTCCATCTATTCGTGTAATCAAAGTACAGCTAGCAATTGTAGTCAGAACCAAATGAAACTTTGCACAACGAAGTTTTTCGGAATAAGGACGAACGCTATTTAATTTGAAGGAAATCGGTTCAGATTTGGATACTGCCCCTATGGGAATACCACTGCCGATTTGACTCTTTTCATTCTAGATACCACATATTTTTGCAGATTTCTCTTCAAATTTGCAAAATATCTTATATTTCATCTCGAAACACCTATGGTGAAAATGAGTTAGATCGATTAAGTTGTATATATTTCATTATTTATTTATTTCATTATGCAATAAAAATAGTCCTCGACACTGTCCCATAACTGACAACATAATTCTACAAGAATTGTAATGTTGACTATACAATTCTGCATACAGTAGATTAAGGACACATGCACAATGCAGAAAGTTAATTTCAATTTGATTAAAATGGATCAGAGCAAAAACGTCAGTAATTATTTTGCATTTAATGAAGTGTTTCAGCAGCAGCAACAACAAAAACTATTTAATGTGCTTTTAATTGTGAACACAAACCATATTAGGATTTTTTCCATTAAATACATTCGCAAAAAAAGTGGAAAATGACCAAATTAAATGCACTTCATTTAAGGTCATTACTTAAGGTTTGACTTGTAGTTGTGGAGTGTGAGAAATTTTTGAAGAAAATCATTTTCAATGCAAACAAGTCTCCCTCCTCCGTTCGGCAACGGAAAAAGAGGACGAAAAACGAACGAAGGGAAGGAGTGTGCACGTGGCAAGGAAGAAAGAACGAAAGAAAGAATGAAATTATTATGCACGAAAGTGTCAACTAATGGGCTTCCGTCATGCAAATCAAGAACAGCAACGAAACGAAACGACAACATCATCATAATCTCGATCTGCATCACGCCAACCAAATCGACAACGACGTGCCACATCAAATACCCCAAAAGTCCCTACGGTGCCACACAATCCCGCACACGCTCACACAAACTCACTCACTCACTCGCTCGGTCGCTCACGTACACGTGCAGTAACTTATATAAACTTGCCGTTGTTTAATGTAAAAGTTAAGCTGAAGCCAAGAAGAGCGCTGCACAATGATGATGATGATGATGACGATGATTTAAAAAGCAAATAAGGATTTGCATTTGCCATTTTTTCTGTTCATTTAAGGTTTCTAGAGACGTAGTCGGTCGGCTCAAGGTTATTGCCTTGTAGGAATGTGTGTTTAAGAGACCGTATCGCAAATTATTTGCGAAAAAATCAATTGGAATTGTCCTAAAAGAAAACAAATGAACATGGCTCGAGATTCAACAGGGTGTTGCACTATCCTGGTGGTTTTAGGTGTTGTTGGTTAATAGAAAAAAATTTAAATAGCTGCATTGACCATGCCCACTTATATGTCACCACAAATATAGAACGATTTCGCTGAAATTCAAATTGAGAAAATACAACATAATATTGTGAAAATACAAATTGAAATTCAGAAATTAAAATTGAAATCGAGAAAACGCAAATAAAAATTCAGAAATGTAAATTGAAATTGGTGAAATACACATTGAAATTGAGAAAATATAAAAAGAAATTCAGAAATGTAAGTTTAAATGAGAAAATAGAAATTCAGAAATTAAAATTTAAATTGCGAAAAAACAAATTGAAATTTATAAATTAAAATTGAGAATATCCAATTTGATATTGAGAAATGAACAATTGAAAATAAAAAACAACAAATCGATATTGAGAATATTCTAATTGATATTGAGAAATGATATAAAGAAATGTGAAGAAAAGTAGAATTGAAATAGAGAAATGAATATCACTACGAATATCCCAGTAAAAAAATGGAAGTACTTCCGCAGGAATCACATTTTAATCGCATCTCAAAATTCCGCTTTTGAGGAAGTTTTTTTTTTTAACAACTTCCAAAAAAGTCGATAATATTCTTTACCATAATATAAAAAAAGATTCAACTAAAATTTTTTGCAAATCGATATTTTTGATCAGTATGACCAAAGTAGTTGTGTTTTGTTAAAATAACTAAGAATCTCGATATACAAAGAATGTTAGTTGAGTCTTTTTTATATTAGGGTAACGATATGTAACATTTTACGAATAGCATTTTCAGCAGACATTTCAGAAGGTCTCGGGCTCGAATCGTGGTTCGTTTTTTATTACTTTTATAAATAAACAATGCTTAATTTTGTATAAGTTTAAAAAATTAAACATTTTGTTAAAAACAAGTAAGGAAAGGCTAAAGTCGGGCGGGCCTATATGACACACTCCACTTTCAATACGAATACAATTCAATTCGGTAAAAAACTGAAAAGAAAATTTATATAGGGCTATATCCAAACATGGAATGAAGTGACCCACTTTCACAGTAGGTGCTTTCAGTTCGTATAACGTGTTATGCTCAATTTGAAAAAAATCGGTGAAAATACGCGGCTTCTGAGGCGGAAAAAGTCAAGCCGGGAGCGAAATTTGTATGGGAGCTGTATATAAATCTGATCCGATCTGACCCATTTTCACCATGGGTCTTTCTAGTGGAAATATAAGACATTTTGCCAAATTTGAAGAAGATCTGTTAAAATATCAGAAAAAGTGAAATTGTTAAAATATCAGAAAAAGTGAAATTGGAAGCGAAATTTTATATAAATCTGAACCCATCTGACCTATTTTCACCATAGGTGTTTATAGTTGAAATATAAGGTGTTTTGCCAATTTTGAAGAAAATCTGTTTTAATATGTGGTATCTAGAGTGAAAAAGAGTCAAATCGGGAGTGAAATTCGTATGGGGGCTATATCTTAATCTGAACCGATTTTCTTCAAATTAAATAGCGTACATTTTCAGTGGTTACATTCGCGTGGAATATGGGCGAAATTCGTACATCCCTTCTGGTACCTGCCACACAAAGTGGCATATACTTTGGTTGCAATAAAACCGATATAACATCGATGCTGGTAGTCAAAATCGTTTGCAATATGATATTTAAAAATGTTTTTATAATCAATTTAAACCTTAAAACTATTTACGCTTTAGCCACGCCCCTTCTTCTCATTCCCACACAATTATCTCTAGTCTAGGTAATATTAAATCCTTTATAACTTCTATACTGATGCATGGAATCCACAAGGACTTGATATTTGATCATGTTTTTACAATTGTTTTATAAATGTGGAAGCTGGGCCATGTGATACGAAACTCCTAGTTTTCCTTTCACACAAATTATCCTGCCCTACATAAGAGGTTATTCCTTATAACTTCCGTATATTTGCTCTCTGAGATTGAGGGTATATATAAGTCGGTTTAGCCGACTGAAGCTTACTTACCTGTTTCAATTTCAATTTGAATTGTATTGTATTTTCTCAATTTCAACTGAAAATTATGTAGTAGCATTCAACTGTTTCAGCAATTAAATAATCCCATCCAACAATTTCCCGAATAATTTCAGAGACACAAATGAGGCTCATGAACGTGAGGAATCCATTAAAATGGGGATCCGTGGGGATTTGTTTTGTATGCATATGTGTATGTATGTGTGTAAGCGTTTATTGCATGTACAGTGAAGCTGGAGCTAAATCTGCAATTGCACAATGGGACAAATACAATACAGAGTGACATTGATGGCGACACATGATTGGGTCTTATTGACAGTTTATAATTGCGTTGTTTGTTTCATCTGCTGTCGACTGAACGCCATGAGGAGGACTGCATGTGGAGATAACAAAAGAGGCTCTGTGGACCGAAGATGAAGACGGTATACCCCTAAGAACGCCAATTAAATGTGCCAGTTAGTATGTAAATGGTCTAAGTCACACTTTATTGGTTTTGAGATATGCAATGCTTTATGTTTGAGTAATTTAAACTTTTATATTGAAATTATTATTTCAAATAATATCATTTTATATGCTATCAAAATTATTTCAATCACTTAAAGTGGATATTATAAATAAAAAAAAATTGTTTACATCACCACACCACAATGGCAATATAGTGTGACTTAGGCCACTTTCAAACTAACATTAAAGACAATTTTGGTGTTCACAAAATGAGAAATGTCATTATAACGGATGATTTTTTATAAGTTTCAAAAAGAAAACTTCTTATATTAGAGATCTGATTGAAGTAAAGAGAAAAATTGGCATATCTCAGTTTTTTTTGGCTTTTTGACTTAGACCACTATCATACTCACTGGCACAAATCTTCTGTCTACTGCGCGCATGCTGGAAGCCCCCAGGATCGAATGTTTCAGTGCAATCACTACTCCTCCTAAACAAAACAGTTACAGAAACCACATCTGATGAAAATGATAACTAACGGATTAAAATATGACTAATATTAATTTTAGTTACAAAAGCAAATATTTTGAAAATCCATTATCTGACGTACAGAGGGCGAAATCATCTAACTAATTTATGCCGTAAATGTATCAGAGGAATGTATACACTGAATTCCATGATCTTAGCTGCGGCCATTTTAGTTGGTACCATTTTTATCCTATTTTTTCCTATTTTATTCCCTTGAGTATTACTTTCTAAAATATCTCTATTTTACGTGTCAACGCAACTAGAGGTATGTACACACCGAATTTCATCATTTTAGCTGTAGCCGTTTAGTTGGTACTATATTATCCCTCTGTTCCCATTGTATCCCTTGAAAGTACGAATTTGGAAAAACCATTTATTTTTCGTGCCTACTGAGTCAGAGGAATGTATACTCCCAATTTCATGTCTCTAGTTGCGGTCATTTAGTTGGTATACTTTTTATCCCCTTTTTCCATTTATCCATAATAAGTACGAATTTGTAAAAATACTTTTATATTATGTATCCTCTCAATTAGAGAAATGTCCACACCGAATTTCGTGTTTCTAGCTGTTGTCGTTTGATATGTACCATTTTCATCACTTTTTGGCCCAATTCACCTCCTACGAATAAAAATTACTTTATGGTTCACATATTTGTTATAGGGGGAATACACATACCCAATATTAAGTAAGTACAAGCAGACTTATTGAAAAAAAAACATGCTTAAATACTCTAGAATATTATATTATATATTAACATAATTTGTTCCTCTGTACAGAATTCGCCCCCTTACTATCCCAACCGATATACGACTATAGGACGCATTTATGGAAAATTTGGACGTCCAAGCTTCTTTCGTTTAGATGCTAGCGTGCTTTCAACAGACGGCCGGTCGGGCGGACATGGCTAGATCGTCTTAGAATTTTATGACGACCAAGAATATATATACTTTATAGGGTTCAGGTCGATATTTCAAGGTGTTACAAACGGAATGACAAAGTTAGTATACCCCCATCCTGGAGGTGGAGGGTATAAAAATGGATTAGATCGATACCGAACAAATGACTGCAGCTAGAATCATGAAATTCGATGTGTACATTCCTCTAATTACATAGACTCCCGAAGTAAATAGATATTTCCATGTTCGTATTTTAAATTTGAAAATCCGAAAAAGGGACAGCATCATCATCACGAAATTAGGTGTTTATATTCCTGTAACTGTGTAGACGCGCAAAATAAAGGAATGTTACGAAATGCATACATTTACTGTGAAAAGGGGTAAAAAGGCATTAAATTGGCACCGACCAATAGGATGTACCTAGAATCACAATATCTAGATAAATCAGATCATACCCCATTCCGAAAATAATATTTACAGTGTTTTTCAATATACTTCATTATTATTATTCTAATGTGTATAACCGAGGAGTATCACGCTATATTAACATTTAACACGCTTCATGTTTAATTTTTTCAATGTTATAATAATCAAACATCACAATTTATATAAAAAAGTTAACATAATTGGCCGTGGTTATTTTAATAGAATAAAATTGTTATATAAATAATGATATTTTTCGAAATATGTTGCTCGACATTCTGTGTTTTTCTAAACCTAATGCATTCATTACAAACGTTTTTTAACTTAACCCAATTTGTTTCTGACCAGAACACTTTTTGTGGACAGACTTTAGTGGCTTGTACAATTAATTGTTGTATTTTTGGTATTGTTTGTTATGATATCCTGGACAAAACTTCAATTTATCAATGGCATTCCTCTTAGACTTGTATCATTCCAAAATACAAGCACGTATCACACTTTAATAAGCACTGCACTTAAATGCCAGCAACTTATTTAATTTGATTGCCAACTTTCTTCGGTTACGTTTGATTTACCAGCAAAGACAACATCAGGACGCAGTTGGCATTGTGGTGATGTTTCAGCTTTTGTCGGTTTGAATACAAAACTAATTATGATAACTTTTATTATTATGATATGAGAACAAACTAATAACATCATTCAGACGTACACATCTTGTGTGGGAAATGCGTACTCGCAATCATTGTGAAAGGTTAAGTGAAAAAGAGAAACGAAACAAAACAAAACAAAACCACAACAGCAACCACTCAAACTTTTATGATTTCATTGCTGGTTTATTTCGCTTCTCTCAACGTCAAATATGCTGATTGCATTTGTTGCAAGCGGAGAAAAGAACATACTACATCTGCATGTGGGAACATGTCCCATCCGTATACCCCCAACATGAGAAGTGGAGAAAAGGACACACAGGTTGATAGCAGTTACTCGGTTATTCCAAATTATGAATTGGCATTAGTTTGCCCTACGTCTACAGTATTAACACGTCAAGAGTCCAAGGTAGAGACTGAGGATTACTACACACGTCCTCACTGCCCATACATAAGCTGTGAATTGTTAACCAGTTAAGATGAGTGTGATAAGACAATTTACCGGGAAGCAGAAAATATGTTTTGATATTCCCACTATTTTTAAACCCTCCACCTCCAGGATTGGGGTATGCTAACTTCGTCATTCCGTTTGTAACACCTTGAAATATCGACGTGAGTATACTATAAAGTATATATATTAGTGATCGTCATAAAATTCTAGGACCATCTAGCCATGTCCGTCCTTCCGTCTGTTGAAAGTACGCTGGCGTCTAAACGAAAAGAGCTAGTATGTCCAAATTTTCCATAAATGCGCCTTATAGTCATAGATCGGTTATGTAAAAAGTACGAATATAGAAAAATCTTTTTATTTTGTGTGCAGATGAATGTATACATCGAGTTCCATGATTCTAGATGCGGCCATTTGGTTGGTACCATTTTATCCCCTTTTTCCATTTTAACTCCAAAAAGTACGAATTTTACGTGTCTACGCAATCAGAGGAATGTATTATTCTAGATGCAGCCGTTTGCTTGGTACCATTTTTAACCATCTATTCGCATTTTACCCTTGAAAAGTACGAATTTGGAAAAAAAAAAATAATTTTATATTATATATCTACTCAATTAGAGGAATATACACACCGACTGTCGTGTTTCTAGCTGTTGTCGTTTGATATGTATCATTTTTATCCCTTTTTGCCCCATTCCACCCCCCACGAATGAGAATCTCTTTATGGTGAACGTGTTGCTTATATGTATATCAAGTAGGTAAGCAGTCATATTAACAAGTAAGAAAACGTCAGTCGGCTAAACCGACTTACAGAGAAAATATCTATAGAAATTACTTAGGACCGGATAATTTGTGTGGAAGGTACTTATATTTATAACATAATTGTAAAAACATGATCAAATATCAAGTCATAATGAATTTCAGGCGCCGGATGTTTGGGAGGTACAAGGGCATGTGGTTATAAAAACATTTCTAAATATCAAATTTCAAATGAATTTGACTACCCGTGTGAAAGCTACACCGGTTTTATTTTTAACAAAGCTTATGCCATTTTGTGTGTGAGGTATCAGAAGGGGTGTGGCAATATCGCCCATATTCCACATTAACGCAACATCTACAAAACATTGCCAAATATCATATTTCATAGTATTCCAATCATCCGTATAGAAGTTATAATAGCTTTAATTTTACATAGTTTAGAGTGATTTGTGCGGGAGGTACTAGAAGAGGCGTGGAAAACCCCACCATATTTAGTACGCTTAAAGTGCTTGCAAAAGCTTTATCAAATACCAAAATATAGGTGATTACGAATATCGACGGGGAAGTTAAAAATGCTTTAATTCAACATAAGAATATAACAACATAAAATATTCCACTATGGGCCAATCCACCATCGGTAAGTAAAGCTTAGTAGCTTTAACGTTTCTAGTATTTCCAACTGCAGCATTTTGCAGTCCTCCTGAGTATAGAACTAAAAGAACGTCATTGTGGTTAGTTCCGCAAACATTTGCTCAGATTATTCTTGGCATATTATGGCATATTTACTCTATATGGAATCATCCTTGGTCTATTTCCTAAGTAGCAATAGTTGTTAGTTTCTTCCATTCAAGTTTTCATAATGCATCTGTTTGTTTCTTTTTTGTTTTGTATGAAACCAACTGAAGTATAATTAAATTTCTTATAGTTTTATGATTATTATCTTTTCTTTTCTTTCATAAAGTTGCCTTTCGCTTTGTGTTGGCAGTCATCGGTTATAAAGCTGCCGACTTTCAGTGTGCCTGAAGTGCATAGTTAACGCCTCTTTGTATTTGCCATGGCCCACTTGTGTGTCTTTCGTCATAACCGACAGCCGACTGTGGACCGCCTCCTGCCACCCAATCTCTTGTTTCCTATGCACGTTTTTCCAAGTCCTTTCTCGTCTTTAACCGCACAATATGTTGCAGATATACATTTGTCTGTTGCTGCAAAACGTGGCAAAGATTGACTCCCAAATGCAAAGACTTGTACTACAACAACTGGAAGATGTTGACGAAATCTTGCATTATTCAGTATAAAAGTCAGTCACGTCTCTCGGAGGCAACCGAGCATTGCCACACTGTGTCTGCGGTGAGTGTTCATCTTAGAGCACATCTTAGGGAAGCACATATAAATTGTGACGATGATGATGATAATAGTCATCATCTTCATCACCATCTTCATAAATATAGTTGCCGTATGGCATTTTCAGTTGGTGTGTTGTGGCCTGATAAGAAGATTTGTTGAACCATCCCATAAAGCTATGAGAGCGAATAAGTGGAAATGAAAATAGGTTTCTGGCTTCAATTTGCAGTCTTTATAATGGAGAGACTTTATATTTCTTCACATATGATTGCAGTAATTCTCAAATTCGGTATGACAAAAACGAGTACAATTATTAACTTTTGTAGGAAAATCTATATAACAACACGATATGAGTTCATAGGAAAAGTTTGCACTAACCTCGTGTGAGGAATTTATAAAAGCTTCAACAATAATATTTACAGCAACACTTGAAGATTTGAATGTATCTGAACGAAATATATAAGGGTCGTATGTAAAGCCTTCTGTTAAAGAATTACATAATCTTAACAATAACATAAGAGAATAATATAATACTTAGAAAATGCAAAATCAGGCGATCCTACTATATTATACTAGCAAGTACGATGCTATGTCCAGACGGATTTTGCCGAACCAAATAAAAAGTAATTTAAAAATGTATAGCATTCGATTCATTGGGGTGTTTGTGTGGGTGTGGGGGCTATATGATGACGTAGCCCATCTTTCCTTTCGTCATTGCTCAAACGAAACTCCATGTTTAAAATTTGAATAACACATTTTGAAAGTTGCGGTCTATTTAAAGGATTTAAAAATATTGACATACTGAGATGAGCGTATATAAAAATCAATGCGGACAGTAACGTTATGTGAGCTATTTTGCAAAAAAAATGTGAAATGTAAAATTTCAAATGGCTAAAATTGATAAATTCCTTTTTTTGCGATTTTGGATAAAAATACAAAATTTGTATCGGTGACTGATTCATAATATCAATGCCAAATTTATGGTTCATGGTCCCAGCTTCCACATTTATAAAACAATTGTAAAAACATGATCAAATGTCAAGTCAGTAGATTCCATGCTTCAGTATAAAAGTTATGAAAGATAGGATAGACACAATTGTGTGGGAGGTACAAGAAGGTGATTTTGATTACCCGTATGGATGTTATGTCGATTTTATTATAACCAATGTTTATGCCACTTTGTGTGGTGTACCAGAGGGGTTGTGTCAATGTCGCCCATATGGGTATCTCCCAGTGGCCCGGACGCGACATTTTCACGCCTTAAACTATGCCAAAAACAAGAAAGAAACTGAAACAGTCGATCAGCCTCTTTAGTGTTCTAAAGTCAGGATTTAGTACAAATTAGTACAAAATTATAAACAATTTTACATCGTTACGGACTCTACAAAAAACAGAAGTACTTTTGAAGCTCTTATAGAAATATACAAAGTTCAGCGATTTTAGAGAGCTTTGTCTATCCATATATACATGTAAATGAAGATCAGAGGATATATTTTGTTCGTAGATTTAAGAAATATGATAATTATCTCTTAGATTTTTTTAATTAGGTACTGCAGAAATACGGACGCTACAAATATTTCCTCGCGTATTAAAAAAGTAGTAATTTTCGTTACAACACTTCAACTTTTAATAAAAATAGAAGAGAACAAGTAAACTTCAAGTTTCATAATAAAGAAGTTGTCGAAATAGGTGAAAAATAAAGTTAAAGGCTATTAGTGTGGTCTAATTTCATTTTTGGGAGATGCCCATATTCCATGCGAATGTAAAGCATTGCCCAAATTGCAAATTGCATTTTCCCAAATTTTGTTTAAGTTCGAAGATGGGTGAAATTGCCACTCCCCTTCTGTTACCTCCCACACAAATGGCCCATATTCCAATGTTAATTTATATTCCGTATAACTTCCACACGGATATTCGGAATCAGCCATATTTTGGTATTTGATAATGCTTTTATAATCACTGTAAGTGTACTACGTATGAAGGGTTTTGCCAAGCTCCTTCCAGTACCTCCCACACAAATCACGCAAAGCTACGTAGAGATAAAGCTGTTATAACTTCTATACTGATGATCGGAAGCTATATGATGTATGGGAGCTATATACATATCTGAACCGATCTGACCCATTTTCACCATAGTTGTTTCTTGCTGAAACATAAGATAATTTACCAAATTTGAAGAAGATCTGTTAAAATATGTGATTTCTAGAACAGAAAATGTCAAATCGGGAGCGAAATTTGAATGGGAGCTATATGTAAATCTGATCCGATCTACCCTATTTTCACCATAGATGCTTCTAGTTTAAATATAAGATGTTTTGCCAAATTTGAATACAATCTGATAAAATGTGTGGTTTATAGAGCGGAGATGCTCAAATTAGGAGTGCAATTTGTATGGCAGCCATATATAAATCTGAACCGATCTAACACATTTTAACAACAGGTGTTTCTAGTTGAAATATAAGATGTTTTGCCAAAATCTGTTGAAATATGTGGTATCTGGAGTGAAAAGAGTCAAATCGGGAGTGAAATTCGTATGGGTGCTATATCTAAATCTGAACCGATTTTCTTCAAGTTAAATAGCGTTCGTCCTTATCACGAAAAACTTCATTGTGCAAAGTTTCATTTAGTTCTGTCTACAATTGCGACCTGTACTCTGATTACAAAAATAGATGGACAGACAGACGGACGGACGGACAGACAGACGGACATTGCTAAATCGATTCAAAAAGTGATTCTAGGTCGATCGGTATAATTAACAATGGGTATATCTCTTTTGGATATTACAAACAAATGCACAAAGACATAATACTCTAGTGGAGTGTTTTACAATTTGTGTCGGTCTTTCGCCTGTTTGACATTTTGCCTTGTCTGGGCCGATTTTGTTACAAATTTCAACATAAACAACTATAGCTGCGTGAGCGAAAATTGAGAGACTGAAAACTGACATAAATAGTTATGATCGTAAGAGTGAATAACTTACAGCCGGAATATGATTTTAGATTTGTTTGCGAAGGGGCATGGCAAAAATATTGTTGAGAACTGCAGGGCTGCCAAACTTCTTGAGAAAGTCATAACTAGTCAGTTGATTTTTATGCAAAATAATATTTTGCACGGATGCTTATAATAGAATTTCGACATATTTAGAATAGCGATGTGCATATTTTATGCAAGCATGTATTACAAAGGAAATTTGTATAAAAATCCGCTGTCTAGCTATAACTGATGCGTTGTCACATCGAATTTCCTTCTTACTTTTACTATACCTTCATGGTCAGCTATTATAAATATTTTGCAGCTAACCACGCGTCTAAACTATGGTTTCCGAGAATGCAAACTCTATAATTTATACTGAATTCAGCAATGTATTTGATAAGGTCATTATCATGACCTGCTGCTGCATAAATTAGATTCCATGGTTTGCAGCAATTCCTTGTCAAAGTGGATGCAATGTTACTTGAATGGACGAATTCGGCGGCTTGATGTAGGCTTGCCAGAAGTGAAGATTTGGGGATTTTATGATAGTCAAAAGGACATATAATATGAAACGGAGATACCTTTAAATATTTCGGGCATTTTGTGGGGATATTTAAAAAATTTTGTATTTGATTTCAACTAGGATATTGGATGATTCGAAAATATTGGATACACAAATTACACGTATTCATAGCCAAACATACACACTAAAATTAATTAAATTAATAATAAGGAAAGGCTAAAGTCGGACGGGGCCGACTATAAGATACCCCCACTTTCTACCCAATTACAATTACAATTACGGGAAGGATTTTTATACTGGTATTTTTGTTTATAGTTTTTAGAGCGAAAAAAGTCAAAGAGGAAGCGAGATTTTTAATGGGCATATATCTAAATCTGAACCGATCTGGCCCACATTTACCGTATATGTTGAAATTTAAGGTGCTGTGGCAATTTGAAGAAAATCTGATAAATAAAGAGTGATTTTTTTGAGGTTAGGATTTTCATGCATTAGTATTTGACAGATCACGTGGGATTTCAGACATGGTGTCAAAGAGAAAGATGCTCAGTATGCTTTGACATTTCATCATGAATAGACTTACTAACGAGCAACGCTTGCAAATCATTGAATTTTATTATCAAAATGCGTGCTCTGTTAAGAAAGTTCAGAAAGAAAGAAATTGTGTTCAGCGACGAAGCTCATTTTTGGCTTAATGGGTACGTAAATAGGCAGAATTGTAGATTTTGGAGTGAATATCAGCCAGAAGCATTGCAAGAGCCACCAATGCATCCAGAAAAAGTCACAGTTTGGTGCGGTTTATGGGCTGGTGGCATCATTGGACCGTACTTCTTCAAAGATGATGCGAATCGTAACGTAACTGTGAATGGTGAGCGCTACCGTGAGATGATATCCAACTTTTTTTTGCCCAAAATGGAAGAACTGAACTTGGTTGACATGTGGTTTCAACAAGATGGCGCTACATGCCACACAGCTCGCGATTCTATGGCCATTTTGAGGGAAAACTTCGGAGAACAATTCATCTCAAGAAATGGACCGGTAAGTTGGCCACCAAGATCATGCGATTTGACGCCTTTAGACTATTTTTTGTGGGGCTACGTCAAGTCTAAAGTCTACAGAAATAAGCCAGCAACTATTCCAGCTTTGGAAGACAACATTTCCGAAGAAATTCGGGCTATTCCGGCCGAAATGCTCGAAAAAGTTGCCCAAAATTGGACTTTCCGAATGGACCACCTAAGACGCAGCCGTGGTCAACATTTAAATGAAATTATCTTCAAAAAGTAAATGTCATGGACCAATCTAACGTTTCAAATAAAGAACCGATGAGATTTTGCAAATTTTATGCGTTTTTTTTTAAAAAAAGTTATCAAGCTCTTAAAAAATCAACCTTTATGTGGTTTATAGAATGAAAAAAGTCAAACCGGGAGCGAAATTTGTATGGGAGCTATATATACATCTGAACCGATTTTCTTCAATGCACAAAGACATAATACCCTAGTGGAGGGTATACAAATCAAGTGAATAAAAAATTAATTAAATTATTAAATTAAATAAAAATTTTATTTTTTTTTAATTTAAATTTCAATTCAAGTGTTTTACATGATTTGAGTAAGCACTCAAAAGTAATCAAAGTTAATTATGCCCTCACTCTACAGAGTAGGAGGGTATATATCATTTGGGAGAGACAAAAAGTGTAACGCATTGAGGAGGGACTTAGGACCTTAAATTCATCAAAGTTAATTATGCCCTCACTCTACAGAGTAGGAGGGTATATATCATTTGGGAGAGACAAAAAGTGTAACGCATTGAGGAGGGACTTAGGACCTTAAATACCTTTGGACCAAATCAGTTTCACGACTTTTTAAGATGTTTGAGCCATGTCCGGCTGTCTGTCCGTCTGGCTGGTTGGTATAGACGATAACTCTCGAAGGAAGTTAAGGAATCAATTCAAACTCTGCACATAATAATACTTTCCCCAAACTTAGTTTAAGTTCGAAGATGGGCAAAATTGCAACGCCCCTTCTGGTACCTCCCACACGAACGGACCATATTCATGTGTTAAATTAAAATATTTGTAACTTCCACACCGATATTCGGAATCACATATATTTTGGTATTTGATAAAGTATTTATAAGCACTTTAAGTATACTAAATATGGCGGGTTTTGCCACGCCTCTTTTAGTACCTCCCACACATATCACCATAAACTACTTAAAATTAAAGCTGTTATAACTTCTATACGGATGATCGGAATACTATGAAATTTGATATTTGGCAATGCTTTCACAGATGTTGCATTCGTGTGGAATATGGGTAATTTTGTCACTCCCCTTCTGATACCTCACACACAATATGGTGTAAGCTTTGTTTAAAATAGAACCGGTGTAACATTCACACGGGTAGTCAAATCCATTTGAAATTTGATATTTGAAAATGTTTTTACAATCACTTTAAACCAAAAAAATATTTACCCCTTCTTGTACCTCCCACATAATTGTCTATATCCGGTGCCTGAAATCCATTATGACTTGATATTTGATCATGTTTTTTTTTTAATTATTTTATAAATATGGAAGCTAGGAGGACCATATGCCACGAACCTTCTAGTACCTTCCACACAAATCATCCGGCTCTAACTAATTTATATAGATATGTTCTCCGAGAGTGAGGTTATATACAGGGTTTTCCAATAAAAGGTGTTATTGTGAATCACCCGGTATTTCTAGCTGTCACTTTTGAAGCATGTATTCTTTGACATTTGACAAGTAGAAACTACGCCATTACTAAAAATGGAACGTCAACGTGTCTTTGCTGATTGCGTCCTTGAGATGAATGAAAATGATCCGGAATTCCATCGAAAAATCATCTTGACTGATGTGACCCGTTTCCACCTCGGTGGCTACGTCAACAAGCAAAATTGTCGCATCTGGGGCTCGGAAAACCCAAGAGTTATTGTGCAGAAGCCTCTCCATCCTCATCATGTGACTGTTTGATGCGGTTTAAGGTCCGGCGGGGTCATTGGACCTTACTTTTTCAAAAATGAGGTTGGATCATCAGTTACGCTGAATGGGTTGCGCTATCGAGAGATGATTAATGATTTTTTATGATCGGAATTGGTTGGTATTGATCTGGACAACGTTTACTTTCAACAAGACGGCGCTACGTCCCACACAAGCATTGGTTGATCACAATTGGCCACCGGGATCTTGTGATTGAACACCTTGCGACTTCTTCCTTTGGGGCCACGTGAAAGATAAGGTCTACGCCAACAGCCCAGCGTCGTTTCAAGACCTCAAAGATAGAATACGTGAGGCTATCGAGGACATAGGGCAGCCACTGACTGACTGACGTTTTCTTACTTGTTTTGAATTCAATTTGAGTAATTTTTTATACTCAGTTTTAGTATGCTCCAGTATTAACAAATTTATGTATGCATCAATTGCAACAGTAGAGCACCAATCCATTGTCTGAAACGAAATGTACTGCAATTTCAAATTCGGTGGCGATATATTCCCTATTTGTTGACGAATCGACAAATCATTTATAATTTGTTTTTGTTTTGGTCGAATTCTTTGAAATAAAACAAATTTGTTGTATTTTCGGAACACGGAAAAAATTCATCTGACAAGTCTGAGTTGATGTGATGTTATCTAGAATGACCGATCTGACCTATGGTACGGCATAAATTCAAATCTTTTCAAACTGCATGCGAAATCAAGTGATTTCAGCTGAAGGTTGATTTACATAGGTCAAATTTGTAACCGACCTTATGTTATTTCAGCTCTATAAAACTATTTGGAGCGGATTTTGGGCTGGAGGCATCATCGATCCATGGTCACCCAATGACAACTGATAGTTAGGACAATTTTTATGTCAGAATTGCATCGTCGACATGTTGTTTCAACAAAGCCTTGTCAGATATCAATCCGCACTGGGAAGAATTCAATTGCCGTAAGAGTGATGCCTTGTTAGAGAAAACACTACACGTCTTGATGATCATTTAAATTTAAAGTATTTGACTTTATGCGGATGTTTATGTCTATGATTTATGCCAACAAGGCATAAAATTCACCCACATTTATGCAAAACGTTTGAGATAATTATACTCGTTGTTCTTTACGAATTAAAAATAAATGTAAAATATTGATTTACGTCATGAGTCATCTTTTGTCTGAGCTACAAAAATAGGATTTTTGTGATATTTGAAGCTCAGTTATTTGAAAATCTGTCCTTGATGCACAAAATGATTTCTTCTAATTTTCATTGTTGATAGAAATAAAACATGGTACATGTAGTGAAATTTTACAAAACAAAAAAATGTCCAACACTCGAACATGATAGAGCCATTTACTTTCTATAAAGTTGTTTCAAAAGTCAACTGTCTAACAACTTTTGTCAATTACGAAGCGGATGTTGTCTGTACAATGCGCTGGAATTTACACTCAGAGAGAATACTTTTTGACCAAAATAATGCATGACTTTGAAGGTTACCCGTGGCTTTACCAATCGATTATAAACCTTCGTAAATCGTTGCCTCCGACGAATTCTACATATTTTTGGACCCCGTGTAATAACGAATGTAGACCTTCTACACCAAAAAAATCAAATGGAAGTCGCTTCTGAAACCCGAAAACGTAAATGGCATTGGATTGAGCATGTTCTACCCATAAGAGAATTTGTTTAAGACCGGCCCAGGGCCGGCTACGCAAATAAACCCATGGGTGAAAATATGTGAGCCCGGCCGAAGACCGTCAACGAAGGAAACCTTCAGTTTACACAGTCAGGTTTGGACATATACCAGAGGAGAAAATCGTTAAGCGCGGTCATTCATCCTTCTATTCAATTTCAACGCATCTAAATATAAAAATACATATGTGAATTTCTTTCATTTGATTTTCACATCACTTTTTTGTGAAAGTCAAACATTTTGTACATATTTCAATTTGAAAAAATAACAAATGACAACTTCAACAAAAGTGGTCTATTGATATTAAGATCATTGTTGAACGTAGTGTGAACAGTTATAAATTAATTTAATTAAGTTATGAATTGTCAAAAAAAGAATTCTTTCTAGATTAGTATATTTTCCAAAATCATTAAGTCTTAGTTAATCTAGATATTTATAAGAATAGAAATCTCGCAGATTGAGCATTATCTTGTAATTTTCTTTAAAATTACACTCATGATCTAAAAACCAAAACCATGTAAGTTCGACCTCTTTTTCTCTTTCTTCCTTGGCGAACCAGGTATCACTTCCGAGTTGGTTTAATACAATTAGAAAGTAATCCCCATTTTAAAATATTTAAATAATATATAATATATTAAATAATAATAATAAAATAATATAATAATATAAAATAATATAATAAATAATAATTTAAATAATTGTCGATTTTCTCACAATCTTTTACTCATCATAATTGAGTGCCCATAAAAGTAATCAGTGACAGAGATACAAGTCGACCGCTTTTAAGCCAACTAGCCGCCGCATGTTTATGCACGACCCGCACCGCCGCCGATTTCATCGACTCATATCAACTTCAACCACGCATCCGAGTTTTGACGGAGTTCTAACTCAGTCAAATCTTACTATCAAAATAGACAACCCACTTACAATTACAAAATAAAATATAAATGTCGACTTAAACAACCTACTGCTGTGAAATATATTGATCTTTCTTTGAATTTGGTATCCCACTATGATGACGTCTATAGAAAGTTGAAAGATTGTGTTTTGATTTGAAAGTCGCATTTATATAAGTCAATTCCAGTACGTGTGGCCATGTGTTCCTATAAATAACAATAAACAACAGCTCGTCTAATGTGCTCATTTAGTGTGTCAAAGTAGGTAGAGTATTATCATTCTTTGGATGGATTATGATATTCAAGATGTCTGGTCAAATATGCCTCACATGAAAAGCTGTAATTGCAAAAATATTAAATTATTATAAATTTTGGGAATGGATTGCCCTCCCAAAAAAAACTTGTATGGGATAATTATATGAAATTATGGGAACATTTGCTAATATTGGCTAATATTAACGAATATTGAATTAGTTGACAAAAAATATAAGAAAAGGTATCAAAAACCAATACAAATTGTTCCGTCCATTTCCCCAAAATTGTCAAATAAATAGGGGTGATTGAAAGACAGAAAGAGCCGGCAAATCAGCCGAAAGCCGCCGCCGATAATTATGGTTCGACTTGTAACTCTGATCAGTGATACTTTGTTGGAAAAGAGCAATACGTACTTTGAACATTATTGGACAATCAAGCAAATTGTAACCTCAACTATATTGATTAAGAAAATGCAACTCCTTGCTGAACAAAAATAAACATTTATCATATCATCCAGTCAGACGGATGCTGATTTTAACATTCTTAGGCCCAAATGTAAAATAGGCACCAGTATTTCGACAAGAAAAATTAATAAAAAATTGTATATCTTTAAATTACAAAAGTTCTCAAAACTTCAAACTTGTTGGCGCCAGAAACAAACAAAGACTGTTCGCATATTTGCTTGCAATCTTCAAAAAACCTTAAATACCATAACAATTGGGGAAAAGTGGGTGCATTTTCTGCTACAGCCATTTGGTTGTATGTATTTCCATCCTATTTTTTCCATCCTATTTTTTCCAAATGTATAAATTTTGAAGATCCATTATCTCTAACGTACACACTGCAATATAACCTAGCTGGTACCTGGTTGGTACCATTGTTATCCCTTCCGTATATCCCTTGAAAGTACGAAATTGAAAAAACCTTTTTATTTTCAGAGGAATATATACTTTGAATTTCATGATTATAGCTGCGGCCACTTGGTTGGTACAATTTGTATCCATATTTCCATTTTACCCCCTAAAAGTACGAATTTAAAAAAATCCATGTATTTTATGTGTCTAAGCAGTCAGAGGAATGTATATACCGAATTTCATTATTCTAGCTTGGTACCATTTTTATCCCTCTATTCCCATTTTACCACTTAAAATTACGAATTTGGAAAAAATGCTTTTATATTATCTATCCACTCTATTAGAGGAATGTACACACTAGTGTTTAGTGTTTCTGGCTGCTGTCGTTTGATAGGTACCATTGTTATCCCTTTTTCCCCATTTCAACCCCTGCGAATAAGAATCACTTTATTGTGCACGTTTTTGCTATAAGGGGATTTCGCCCACTTTCAGTCCCAACCGATCGAATAGAACCGATAGAACTATTAGACCTATTCTGGGGAAATTTGGCTCCTTTCATTTAGACGATAGCGTGCTTTCAACAGACGGACGAACGGAAATGGCTACATCGTCTTAGAATTTTATGATGATGAAGAATATATACTTTATAGGGTCTCAGGTCGATATTTTAAGGTGTTACAAACGGAATGACACCTGGTGGTGGAGGGTACAGAAAACTATTTAATTGAAAACCGTTTCATATCATTAGAAAAGTGTTATTTACTTTTGAAAAGAATTCACTTAATCTGAAAGGGAATTCATTTGATTTTGAAATGGTTTCATATAATTTTTAAAAATTATTAATTTACGTGAAATGTTTCACTTAATCCGATAGGAATGGATAGGAAAAATATTTTGCGGGAAATTTTCTTTGAGCGTAAAACCATAACATCGACAAAGAAGTTTTTCACGTTTTCTTTAATACCTATTCCGTCACCCCTACACCCCAGAAAACAACAACAGAATTCACTAATTGAGTTCTCAAAGAAGTTTAGATTTGAAAAAAAGGAGGATTGGTTTTAAGTTGTTTCGTCGTTTGGTGTTGTGACCTGTCACACTGTTGGCGGGTTGAGGTGACAGAAGTGTCTGCGGCGGTAAATCGACGATTTTTTCGGCATAAAATTCAAGACGAAGAGACCAACCAACCATCAGTCTTTATCATTTTCTCCATTTCCATTTTCATTTTCGTTATTATTGTTATTTGTTTCTCTTTTTGAAGGAGCGGTTGACATACACAAAATAACGATTTCTAATATTATTAATGGGCTAATGGCTGGAGGAAATGGGGGGTTGCGTGTTGTTGTGTGTTCGGCAGACATGAATACAAATAAAAGGATGGGGTGGGGTGGGATGTGGTGGGGTAGCGACTGTTGTGCTGCAGACATCCATACAAAAAAGCCACCACAAAAAATCCTGAGTAGGTAGATTGTCCTACCAACCCACCAACCCAAATCAAACTTATTAACAACACAAACAACAACAACTAGGACAACGAGGAGTTGGATCAAATAACAGCCGAAGGTTACACTTGGATAATGTAATAACGCTGTTAGTAGTTGGCCTAAATGTCACGGCGAAATCTTGAGACAGACGTGCATAGAGGCTTAGATTGCTTAGCATCTATGGATACCCATTAGTACGTTTGGAAAATCCAAATCTTTTGTTAATGGGCTTTATTTAACTCTTTCATTTTAGAGTCTTCAAATGGAAAGTAAATAATTATTACACAGGGATGAAGAGCAAAAAAATGTGATTAAATAGGGATAGTTTCTCGTTTATTGAGCCGTATCAGCAACACTGCCAACACGCGCAGCAGAAGAGGTTGTGAGTATTTATTTTTAGTACTCAACAATAGGGTGGAGAGAATATTAGCGGTAACACAAAGATTAAGCAACATCGGAAACTCCGGTTGTGTTTTCTTCATGATTATAAACAAATTGCAACATTAACAGTAGCCACTGGTAAAATCGATTTAGATTTTGGACGTCAAAAGATCCATTTTTTGGGTCGATTTTACACTTCGAACTTCACGCTGAAATGTACTTTTGGTATCAATTAATCGAAATACATATTTGTAATGCATGATATACTGAAAAAAATCAAAAAATCAAGTTCGCAAATCCTCCTTTGAACTACTTTGTATTAGGCTGATTTTTGAACTATTTCCTATCTGACAGTTATACCAAACTGATTTTTCTTAACTTAATTCTGTAACTGTTTTGTTTTTTATTATTATTTGATCTTTTCTTTTCATAGTTTTTGTTGTAACTCTTACTCAGGTTCGAGATCATTTATTTTTGTTTTTGTTTTCTTGAATAGAAAACAATGTATTTTTTTAAAGAAGAAGTGTGTGATATTTATTTGGTTCGGTTGCTAGCAGGACAGACGATCGTTTGAAGGGACGCTACTCCCTCTTCGAAGCAGTTCTCATTCAGTTGCATTGCATTGCACTGGGCACTGATAAGGGGGGAGTAGCGTCCCTTGAAACGATCGTCTGCCCTGCTAGCATACAAATGTACCACCGATTTACAATATTACTGCTCTAAAATGCACATTTAACATCGGATCTTGATCAAATTTTCCACACAAAGTTACATTTATACTAGAAACACGTATTTTGAAAGCCAGCTATATAGGTCAATGTTTTGGAATGTTTTTGGAATTTTACACTATTATCGCTATAGAACCCACATCTTACATTGGATCTTGATAAAATTTTGCAGATCATGTTATATTTCACAATTAACAATTTACATCGTAAGTTTATCAAATTTTGAATTTTGTATTATATTTTAACTAAGAAGACATACTATAAAAGTCAAATATATGGGTCAATATTTTGGTATAGCCCCCATTCTACTCTATTACATCTTTAGAACCATATGATATATCATGCCATATTTCAACTAAGAATGCCTACTTTGAAAGTGATCTACTTTTAAATGTCCTTATAAATGCCCCCATTTTAATTGTTACCCCTCAAGAACGCAAATTTTACATCGTTTTTTTTCAAACTTTGCAGATTATATTATATTTCAACTAAGAATACAAAGTCAAATATATGTGTCATACTTTGGAATAACCCAAATGGGCCCCATTCTACTCTAATACAGTTCCAGAAACTACGTCTTACATCGTATCATGATATATTTCAACTATGAATACCTACCGTGAATGAGAAATATATAGGCCCATGTTTTGGATCAGTTGTTATATGCCACCTTTCAAATGTCGGTCTGATTCATCCTGTTACTACTATATTATTTGTATTTGTCTGCCGGAAAATTGGATCAATTATTTACCATATTTGTTAAATATGACTACAGATGAATTTATAGTATACTGTATAATTTATATGAACTACATAAAATTGCTCCCAACAAACACCTGGGTTTAGTAATAAAAGCGAAGTATATACACAGGAAGTGGTGTAGGGTATTATATAGTCGGCCCCGCCCGACTTTAGCCTTTCCTTACTTGTTTAAAAATACTTTGTTTTCTGTTTAAGAAAACAAAAACAAATGATCTCGAACCTGAGTAAGAGTTATATCAAAAACTAATTCTGTAACATTTGAACCGAGAAAGATAAAGTGACAAAGATTCGCGTGCCTAGAGCAGCTTTTTTCAGATTATGTACGAAGTTTTTGTTCCGTACTGGGTGAGCCTTCTTCTGACCCTCTTTCTTCTTGCAGGTGCAAGTTTCTTTTAATTTTCGTGAAGAAGATATAATTTAAATGCGTTTGCAATGCATGCCATTTTGGTCAACGACTCCGGTAACCTCTCCAAAATTGCAATTTGTATACCCTCCTCCTCCAGGATGGGGGGACGGACATGGGAAGATTTTATGACGATCAAAAATATATACACTTTATAGGGTTTCAGGTCGATATTTCAAGGTGTTACAAACGAAATGACGAATTTAGAATACCCCAATAAAAATTATTATTTGTAAAAAATCTCAAATCGCAAAGCACCGATTGAAAAAAGTCAAGTACACTTTTTAAACATCTTATTTTTACTCAGTGCTCAGGAAGTATTACGCATACATAAGGAAATGGGGATAAGTTTAGTCAAAATTCCAAAACTTTGGAATATATTTTCCTTATTTTAGATGCCGAGATCAAGTCAAAAGTATAGCAACACTTTAGAACTGCTAAATATTTATTAATTTGCTGGATAACTCTTAATAATTACACTTGTTGTTATTTTTAATGATTTGTCATTGAGATTTAACACCATTTTCCCAACAGTCGGGGCAAAGTTTTGCTGCTGCTGTTCTTTCATTTTACAGGTAGAATCAAAGTGTAGTAGTGCTCGTAGTAAAAACGTTTTTTTATTTCAGAAGCTCTCTGAATATACTTTGTTATTGAAGTTTTTGCACAACGAAATCCCAATATTTCCTTTGGCAAATGTGTTCACTGCTATTAGTAATTTTATTGCAATTCTCATATGAAAATGGACGCTCGTAAACTTGACCTTTAAGCGCGTTTTCAAAGCAGTTTATGCCCTAACCATAAAACAACCCATGTTACATTTTGGTCTGTCAAACACAGCAAATATCTTCGCAACGTACTCTAATATACAGGTGTAAATCCAGCACATCCTACCAACACAACTAAAGCCAAACTATCCCTAATAACGACAGTAGCAGCAGCAACAACAACAGCTAAGGTGAAAATAACTTTTTTATTTTATGATTATCTTGCCAAACGGCCCAAAAAAACCAAAACTGTTTTGGAAGTCTGTCGCTTGTTTTCGGACGGGAGGGGTTTCGCTTCGATATAAAGAAAGAAAAAAACAATGTCAAATAACAACAAAATATAAGTGGACTGTAAGTGTGAGTGTGTGTGTGTATCCAATATTTGGATGGACTTAATTGATGAGGTGGACAGGACAAAGGTAGAATACGAAATAGATTAATTGGTAGAACTCACAAATTGGAAGAACAACAAAAAGCGGAAAATAGTCATTTAAACTTTGTGCAAGTCTTCTGCCAAGGCAGTCTGGTGGCAATTATTTCAATGGCACAATGTTTCAAAGTTATCCCCCACACTGGGAGGGCTGTGAGGGATTCACTAACTGACTTGCTGAAAATAACATCAACATCGAATTTATTCAATAAAACGTATGTCAGTGGGAAAACAACAACGCATTCGGATAAATAAATCTACGAATTTCAAGTCAAACGATTCAATTAACGACGATTCAGTGTAACGACTCACAGTGGAATATTTTCATACAAACTGTGGCAAAAATTAGAAGGAATAGAACTAGGACCTTGAAATTCCGCACACATCCACGCCTACCGCCCATGTAAGTTAAAATTAAAATAGGTCATAAATTTCTTATTTTAACATATATGTTAATACAAATCAATACCAGTGCTTTCATTTGAGTACACAATTAAATGAAAATTGTCAGTACCACACCCAACGCCCAACTATTTTTTATTTTTTTACGATTATTGCAAATTTTGATAAAAATTATTTAATTTTTTAATCGATGACAAACGGCTATTATAACTTTATAAATAACTTAAGATTAATAAATCGGCTCGGTGCCGAGGTGTCGGTCAACTTCGCGAATATAGTTTCATACTGTAGAAAATTAACAATACTAAATAAAAACAACCCTCAGGTAAACCACTGTCGGAAAAGGAAAGCAAAAAAGTAATTTCACTTTTTAAATCGCAAAAGAGGGTAGTATACAAAAGAAATATTAATGAATCATTACGAAAACAAGTAATCAGTGCACAAATTCCGCATAAATATTTTGTCGATTTAATATGATTATAAAAACATCTACAAATATCAAATTGCAACCAAAACAAAGAATTTAAAAATGTTCTCAAATAGAAAATGATAGAGTATTCTATGCCGATTGTATCTCAATAACTTGAATATTTTATTTATAATATTTAAAAAAATATTTCGGAAGGACTCAGCTTAAAGATGAAAAATAGTTCACATCCAATGTGGCGATGAGACAAATCATCTATAAACAACAATTTTGGAGCCCTAACATTTCCTCCAGGTAGATTTATTTACGACAATCAGAATGATGCCACAATAAAGTTGTATGCATATGCCATCATTTTCGAGAGAATGGTATGATTCTGCTCCATTAATACAAACAAACAAACCCAGCGATGTATTCCGAGCAAATATATATCATCAGATATATCATCGCATGTTGCCACACACCTACCTCATTGTCTTCCGCAATTAAAATGAAGCCAATAAGTCGTTCAATTAGAAACATAAATCACATTCTGACGACTCTAATGATTCGCTAACAAATGATGGAAAAGCATCCTAATGAGATAGAAAAACAGGAAAGAAAAAATAAATCAATATAAACTAATAAATTATCGTAATAGAGGCAAATTATGCAATTCCATCCAACTAGTTATAATTAACTCCATTAAATAGAAATCATAATGAGTCAATTAAAGACCGGCCATAACAACCGTACCATGACGCCCGCCCTGACCCCGTCCTCCGATGCCAACCGTGATAATGATTTACGACTGCGATGACATTCGAACGAAACCTACAGGCAAGTATCCATGAAGTGCTCCAGATGTGGGAGTCCTACTTAACTAGATCAAGTAATGTGGATATATGGGTAGACATATACGTATATATGTAGGTGTGTAGTGTGGCATGACGAAAAGACAATCTTGAAGAATTGAAAATATTTATTAGGGTTGCACAGTGGTTATGTGGATATATATGACAAATTCCATACTTCTATCTGTATTTGTAAGAACATAAACTTTGAATGGGAGCTATATACAAATCTGAACCGATCTGACCCATGTTTAGCAAAGGTTTTCTAGTTGAAATGTTAGACGCTTTCCCAAATTTTATGTAGTGTTAAATATGTGGTTTCTAGAGCGGAAAGAATCAAATCGGGACTATATATAATCTGAACCGATGTGACCCACTTTCGCTATAGAAATTTATATTTGAAACATTAGCAGATGATGTGCCGAATTAGAAGAAAATCTGTTTAAAAATTCTAATTCTAGGGCGGAAATAATCAATTCAGTAGCGAAATTTGTAATGGAGCTATATATATATATATATATATATATATATATATATATATATATATATATATATATATATATATATATATATATATATATATATATATATATATCTGAACTCATCTGAACCATTTTCACCAGAGCTGTTGTTGTTGTAGTTGAAATATAAGTGGTTTTGCCAAATTTGAAGAAAATCTGTAAAAGTTTGTGGTTTCTAGAGCGGAAAGAGTCAAATCGGAGGAGACATTTGAATGGGAGCTAAATCTGAACCGATCTATCCTATTTTTGCCAGAGCTCTTTTATAGTATATACAAATTTAGTCCCTGAACTCAAACCTATTCTAGATTTTATAGTACCTCGTTGTGTTATCACCGCACCGGGCGGGTTTTGCGCAGGTTAATATAGTCAAACCAAATACAAATATTGAAAAAATAGTTTTATAAATAAATATAGTATTTTTATTATTTCAAACAACGTTTATAAAGCTAATACGTTTACACTATATATAGAAATAGTACTTCAAGTCAATTCAAAAAGTAATAATTATTTTATTTATATTTACGAAAAAGCTTAAATACCATAAATATTGGTAAATAGTGGGTGCTACAGTTGGTTGTATTTCCTTTCTATATTAATTCCAAAAGTAAAAATTTTGAAAATCCATTATCTCACGTACATAGTGCAAAATAACCCAACTTCATGCAGTCAGAGCAATGTATACGCCGAATTCCATGATTCCATCTGCGGTCATTTTGTTGGTACCATTTTATCCCCTTTTTCATATTTACCCCCTTAAGAGAACGATTTTCTAAAATCTCTTTATTTTACGTGTCTACGCAATTAGATGGATTTACACACCGAATTTCACCATTCTAGTTGCAGTCGTTTAGATGGTACTATTTTTATCCCTCTGTACTCATTGTATGCCTTGAAAGTACAAATTTGAAAAAAAAACTTTTTTAGTGTCTACGCAGTCAGAAGAATGTATACTCCGAATTTCATAACTCTAGCTGCGGCCATTTGGTTGGTACTATTTTTATCCCCTTTTACCATTTTAACCGCAAAAAGTACGAATTTCGAAAAAATACTTTTGTATTATGTATCTACTCAATTAGAGGAATGTACACATCAAATTTCGTGTTTCTAGCTGGCGCCGTTTGAAAGGTACCATTTTTATCCCTTTTTGCCCCATTTCACCCCCTACGAATTAAAATCACTTTGTGGTGCACGTTTTTGTTATAGGGGGAATGCGTACACCCAATATCAAGTAAGTACAAGCAGACATATTGGAAAAATGTGCTTAAATACTCTAAAATATTAGGGAATATTAGGGTATTTTTAGTCCTTGTGAGCGAAAACTTTTTCCCTTTGGGCCGATTTCGCCCAGTTTAATTTCAACCGATCTACGACTATAAGACGCAGTTATGTAAAATTTGGGCGTCCTCGCTCCTTTCGTTTAGATGCTATCGTGCTTTCGACAGACGGACATACGGACGGACATGACTAGATCGTCTTAGAATTTTATGACGATCAAGAATATATGTACTTTATAGGGTCTTAGGTCGATATTTAAAGGTGTTACAAACGGAATGACCCCATTCTGGAGGGTATACAAATAGGCGATTATGCAAATTTAGCCAATTTCTGTGGTAGTATATGAATCACTCCATGTCAAGCGGTACGATTTTTGACCTCAATATCTGCAATTGTTTTGAAAGTTTGTGTATGCCTTCTTCTCATAAAAATATATAATTATTCACGCGTTATGACCAATTTGTTTCTATACCTTGTGATAAACTAATGAAAAAATTAACATTTTGAAATTCTGGCTGAAATTATGTAAAGTGAGAGATTAAAGTTTTCCCTTTTCTACATTCATATGTAACCATGTTAATCTAACCATTAAAGTACATCCAAATTTATCATTATCTTTTCATGTCTGTCCGCCTGTCTAAAATATCGATTTTCACAGGCTATGAATTCATATTAGACATTTTTTTTTGAGAAATGTCTGACGCTTTGTGGGAAAAAAATCGACCCGTCCTATTGTCTATCCCATAACAAGGCTTTTATTGTCAATTCCAGATGTTTTAAAATATTAGTTATACTATCAGATCGGACGTATTTCAAATCAGTTTAGCATTTTGTAGATCCTAACGACGTATTGGGACTATATCAAAACACGGACCGATATGATTCACCGTCCCGACAGATGTCCCTAGGTCAAATCCAAGGCAAGGTCATTTACATGGCTATATCTAAATCTGAACCAATTAGCTGCAAATTCATAGTGTCCGCGCTTGACTTGCAAAATTGTCTTGCAACAAATTTCATTTGGATCGGGAAACAATTAGATGGATATACCGGGACGAATAAGTCTATTCATATTACCTCGATAGCTGCGATTGTTTTGAATGTTTGTGTATGTATTCTTCTCATAAAAATATTGTATACGTATTTTTGGAAATTATTTTTCACGAGTTATGACCAATTTAATAGTGAAAAAAATGCTACTTTTTCAAAAAGGATTTTGTGCTATGCCTCGTTTTGAAGGCAATTTCAAATAATTTTAAAATATGGAAGTGATGTATAGCCGGGTTGGATTTTTTAAAGTCTTTGCAATTTTAATTTATTTATTTTGATTTTCGAAATGACTACAGTAATCAATTTTTCTGAAATTTTAAAGGTATCTTTATAAGCGAATGTGTGAGTTTGATAGTGGTGAAATGATGGCCGGTTTTCGGTTTCGGTTTTGACATGTCTAATTACAATAAAAAATCATCACAATGATAATTTTTCCACGATGACATGGAATGACACATATATATTTTTTCTATAATCACATGAATACTTGGACAGCCCAGTTCCATATTTTAAAGAGTTTTGAGCTTTCTCAGAGATCGCACTATACGTGCTATTGAAGACTGCTACCAAATATAATCGTTTTATAATTTTCCCTGTGTAATCAGTCGGTGCCATTTTCATTCTCTGCTTGAATATGGAAGAACGGAAACTTTTTTCCGTGATCTATAAACCACTGTGCATCGATAATTATGTTGTCAATTCTGATGAGATTTATACGGTTGTTTAGAAGTGGAAATTTTTTAGGCAAACCACAATTTAAATTCATTTAAGCGCCATAAATTAAATACAATCAAGTGTCCATGATTTCAGTTACTTGGCCTGTTTCTGCTCCCGGGTAGCGTAATGCAATTAAAAGTGTTTTCAATTATTATGACGCATTGCATATTTTCCCTTCATGAAAATTTTATCGTTGGCCCAGAAGTTTTAGTACTCATACACTCTTTGGCTTTGGCGGTTTCATTGGGGTTATATATATATATTATATACTAGTTGAGTTTTACGATATTTTCGCCATAAAATGCACACATACACACTCACTCATCTGTACATTTCTTGTAGCACGTCACAACGTTAATTATTGATTTCCGTTTGGTTTACCAATCCAATACAATCACATGCCCTACATCAAGTCTGTGTCTTAAAATGTTCTGTTGTAGACTTCGGTTGTTGCTGCTGCTGCTTCACAGGATAACGTAAAAAATCAAGTAAGGATATATTTGAAAGAACATTGTGTTTGAAATATATCCACACGTGGTGCACTGAAACAAATGTATAACGTAAAAAATATTTAAGGATCCTTCAACAAGAGATGATAAAAAGATATTTTGCCATGGCACCTCGTCAACCACGTATCGGTTGGTCTCGTCTCATATAAGTAGGCAAATTTTGTCATTTATTCAAAAATACATCAACTCACATAGACTTCTAAGAACGCTGCTTTACAATTAAAAAAATAATAAAATAAGTGTATACACCGTCAGTACTTTAGAAGTAATAATACTTTACTATAGAAGTAATAATATAATACATTCAAAAATTGGTCCAGTATATTAGGTTTTGAATGAACACGCCTTCATGAAAAAAATTATAATTACACCATTGTTAAATTGAAATTCATGAAACATTTTTAATTTTTTTTTCTAAAAATATTATATATTTTTATGTGAAGGATACAAATACAAACTTTCGTCAAATGTCAAAATGTATGATTCTTACACAATTTTTGAAACTATTCCCTGTATTCGAGTTTTTAATTTTTTTTTTAATTCTTTCTACGTTATTTCACAATTTTTGAGTAACTTTATCTTACCGTAAATACAGCGAATTTTAACAGGATCTGGAAGTAGAAATATAAAAATATTGCGATTAGGATTTTTTAAAGCCTTTGTTCTTTTTAGGTGTTTTTGGAATTTTTTGAGAATAATTATTTGTTCTTCCTATTTTATTGTATGACTCCACGTCTCTAATGCACCCGATACGTGTAGAGTTTCAACAATTTTTACTTTATTCCACCCTCAGTGGCTCTACAACGGATGGGCTACATCCAAAAACTAGATAATTTTTTGCTATGTAGTATAGGAGATACATATAAATCTAATCTGATCTGACTCAATTTCATCATAGATGTTTCTAGTTGAAATATAAAGTGTTGAGCCAAATTTGATACAAATCGAGTAAAACATGGCGTTTCTAGAGCGAAAAAGTCAAATCCGGAGCGAAATTTGTACGGAGGCTATATCTTATTATATCTTGGTATTTAAATGCTTCCAAGGTCTCTTAATTTAGACAACGGCGTTTTGAAGAGTGTTTTATTCTACCTGAAACCTTTCGCAAGATAATTTAAAATATTTTTAAAATTATAATTAGTATTATGTACACAGCGTTGCACGGGTTCATTCTTCCCCATATATATATATATATATATATATATATATATATATATATATATATATATATATATATATATATATATATATATATATATATATATATATATACCATAGGCTGATGGGTTTTCAGCAATATACAGTTTTCTCTTCAGGAACATATTAGACGAGGAACCCCCATAGTTTTCCAGTTCCACTTGTAACAGTGTTACCACAAATTTAAACAATATTAATTTCATACATCTATCATTTTATGTTACTTTGTCCAACCCACGCTTTGTTTCTATACTACAATAGAAACCAAATTTTAATTTTAAAATTGTAATAATAAAAGTAATAAATGTCACCATGCCATTTGTAAATAAATTAGCATTCTATTAAATATAGATGCCAAATGGTCTTGAGCCAGGGCAATATTCCAGTTCAAATCAATTTTAATAATATTAACCCATTAGAGCCCGGCCAATTTTCTTTTTTGCTGTTTCTTACTGTTTACTGTTCGATTAATCGAACACTGGGTCAAAATGGGTTAAAACAAAATGAACGAAACAAATGTACAACAACAAATGTTTATCAAAATTTTCGTAATTGCTGATTCCAAAAATTTCGACCAAGTTTAGATTTTTACCCTCTTCAGCCTAAACTACTGAACCGATCTTCTTGAAATTTTCACAGTATGTTCATAGTGAACCGGTGGTGAAAATAGGCTATATAATTTTTTGATATTTTCAGTTGGCGTGGCACCTCCCACACAAATTGGGGATTTATTCGTTTTTTATAAATTAGCATATGCTGAATACTGTTGCAGCTAGAGTCTTGAATTTTTGTGAAAGTTCACTGATTAGTCTGTACAGATGTGCCAAAAATGGGCGGTATTAGAAGAGTGGGCGTGGCACCTCCCACACGAAGTTAAAACCCATTTTCGAATATATTCCGTTCTATGACAGATACAATACTGACATTTGGTATGAGTGCATCCAGCATCAATGTGCGTAGCTGTGCCAAAAATGATCGGTATTGGAAAAGTGGGCGTGGCACCTCCCGCACGAAGTTAAAACCCATTTCGAATATATTCCGTTCTATGACAGATACAATACTGACATTTGATATGAGTGCATCCAGCATCAATTGGTGAAATATAATATGTAAAGTTTGGTCAAAATCGGTTAAACATTCTGGAGCAACATTTGTATGAGGGCGATTATCTAAATCTGAACCGATCTTACCCACTTTCACCATAGGTTGGATTATAATATGTTGTGCCAATTTTAAAGAAAAACGGGTACAATATGTGGATTTTAGAGCGGAAAAAGTCAAATCGGGAGCGACATTTGAATGTGGGCTATATCTTAATCCGTACCGATCTTACCCAGTTTCAGCATAGGTGTTTCTAGTTGGATTATAAGATGTTGTGCAAATTTTAAAGAAAATCGGGTACAATATGTGGTTTCTAAAGCGGAAAAAGTGAAATAGGGAGCGACATTTGTATGGGGGCTATATCTAAATCTGAACCGATTTCCTCCAAATTCAATACCGATGGTCCTTGGCCAGAAAAAATAACTTCTGCCAAGTTTCATGACAATCGGACAACAATTGCGACCTGTAGAGTGCGAACAAACTTAGATGGACAGCAGACGGACGGACAGACAGACATCGTTAAATCGACTCAGCTGGTGATTCAAAGCCGATCGGTATACTAAAAGGTGGGTCTAGCTCGATTATTTCTTGGTGTTACAAACATTTGGCGCGAAACTAACTTATAATACCCTAGATCACGAAGTGGTGTAGGGTATAAAAATATTCACAGTATTTTTAATATCGTTTTTAACTTTAGAAAGGAAAAATACATAAGAAAATGTTAAACAACACTCTTCGAAAAAAAATTGTTGCATATCCGAGAGGATAAATAAATAGTTTTTGGGTTGGTTTTTTATTGGATTTACTAAAACGTAAAACTTGATTATTTGAAATTATTCAAATAATCAATATTTTTCATTAATCAAATTCATTTGATAGCCGAAGGATACCAAATTTTCCACATAACATATAGTTAATTTTTGTCATTAATTGAAGTATTTAATTATTTATAATGTCATTTGTTATGCTGCCTCAATTTTTGATTTTTCAGTTATTATCATACCTGTTGCCTATTAAATCCCACGTAAAATTGGAAAACAATGTTCACAGTATTTCTACAGAACCAAAGCATTTTCAAGTTGTTGTCCTTAGTAACACCAACTGCTATGGTCCCGTGCTCCTTTTGTTCAATTACACGAACATATTCTTCCTACACATTTGTATACTTGCCAATACACATATCGTTGGTAGCAGTGGCAGAGCATAGTGCTTTATTCCCAGCAAATTGGTGGATATATTGCAATATATTGCATTACTCGCTCTCCCACTGAGTGGAGGATAGTAAATTCTTGAAATTTCGTAGATCTTGGTGTAACTAGGTATTTATTCCAAATTTATTACCTTTGCAAAATTTAATTTTTTTCTATTAAATCCTGCAATTTGTGACCAGTCGTTATATGCAGATGAGGCGAACTACTGTGCACGGTAATAGCGACTGTTGTGTCGATGTGTGTGTGTGTGTGACAGAGTGTCAGGTTTCCTTATAATGGATTTACATGTCTTCCGCTTAAATAATGACGAGGGTGATGATGACGATGATGATGATAACGATGGTAATAGTGGCGCAGACGCTGATGACTGTGATAATTATGGAGATGATGATTTTCCCCTGTTTCTTCGCCTTCATCTATTTCGTCTTAGATTTCATCGCACAGCCGGCGGAGAGGCGTAGTTGGCAGTGGAAGTAAGAGTCGTGGTCATGGAAGTGGCAGTGGTAGTAAGTGCCCGTAGATGTTTATGCTGATATCATCAAGGTCAATTCACAACCATGTTTTTTGTGTGTATTGTTCGCTTTTCTTCTTGAGCTCTTTAATAACAATGGCAGTAACGACGGCGACGACGACGGCAACGACAACGACGACCAAGAGGATGGCTATGATGATGTAGTTGTCCATCTTTCCGTTTCTGTTGAGTATCCGTAGCCCTGAGCCAGGCCAGCCCATCCGTGAATGTTCTTAGCATTTATTGTTGGCCGTGTTCACTAGTTCTCCAATGCGATGATATGTATGATGATGGCAACTAAGTGGAAAATTAAAAGTTTTGTGAGCTTCCACACAACAACACAACCCTCCAAATGGAGGCAGACGAAGGAATCATGCGAGATTACATTTTATGCCATTGGTTGTTGTTAGCACGAGGTCCTTCCGATAGGATGGGCAAAACTCATACTTAGAGCTATAGACATGATAACCATCTTTTAAATACATGCAAGCATGAAATGTCACTAGATTCACAGCTTCCGCGAAGTAGAGCTTTCATTTAGAGTAACCAAAAAATACTTTTTTTGTTTTATTTTCGAAATTCTGTATTTTTAGAAAACCCGTTTCGATTTTGTAAAAGTGGAATGAAAAAAAATGTTAAGATATGACTAAAAAACTATATTTTCTCTTACTAGTCTACACCGCTCCGTTAAATTTATACATAACTATCAAATTTGAGTCACCAGCTAAGTATATTGAATGATGACTACATTCATATGAACTTTGGCAGACCTCATATTTGTATGGAACCAAAAATGAAAATAGATAAAATCGGTCAATGAACTGATGTTCGATTCGATTGTGGGCCGTATTTTTTCCAAACTGAGGCTGGTCAGGCAGTTACAGGAATGGTCTTAGCTATAGTGAGATGATAAAGAACTTTTTATGGATATGGATGTGGACGATATGTGGTTTCAACAGGACGGTGCCACTTGCCACACAGCTATGGCTCTTTTGCGCGACAAATTCAATGGCCGTGTTATCTCACGTGGTGGCGATGTCAATTTGCCACCAAGATCATGTGATTTTACACCGTTGGACTTCTTTCTTTGGGGTTATTTGAAAGAAAATGTGTACGTCGATAAGCCAGCAACAATTCAAGAGCTAAATCATGAGATAATTCAACACATTAACGGCATAGAACCCCAATTATGCCTCAGCGTCATCGAAAATTTGGACCGTCGGATGGAGCTGTGCCGCCAAGGTTGCGGCGGCCCGTTTGGCCGATATTTTGTTCCATACAATATTATAATAATAAAAAGAAATGACAATAATTTCCTAAATAATTTGTGTTTTGTTCAAAATTAACAGCGGCCCTTACAATTTAACCAGCCTTTAGTTTTGCCCAAATTCTGTTGGTATTTGCACGTAGAACATATCGTCATCTTGAATAAGATCGGAGTTGTTGTATGGAGACTATATGAAAACATGACGTCATTTAGTCAATTTTCATGGTATGTCTTCCTTCGTCAAATATAACTTGTTTTTAATTTAATTTAACCAAGTATCGATTTAATATGAAGATTCTACAGCTGTAATAGGTTGAAGCGGAATATTATTTGTATGGGGGCCATATGAGGACATACATCTTTTCGATACACTTTGACGGTACGTATTAACACGCAAAATACAATATGATTTGAAAATGTTGGTCAATATCCGATGTAATTTGTCGGCGCTAATAGTGTAAATCACCGGCACATTTGTATGGGAGCTTATTCTCCACTTTTGCGGTAAGTGTTCCTACTTGAAGTATAACATGATATGGAATATTTAATCCAGATGCGTTGCATCGATAACAAATTTACTTCTGCTAAATTTCACGGCGTTCGGATAACAATACTGACATATATGGCTAATTCTATTTTTTACTCACGAATGTTGACAATATTTATATAAAGTCTGATGGTCTACAGTAGATTTGAACCAGGCACTGTGTTACTAAAAGAATAAACTGGAAAACTCTGGGAAGTGATATTATTTTTCTTGTAGGTATTGTCGAGTGGAACAAGAATCTGTATTTGAAATTTCCCAGACACCACCAAAATCTTTAGTTACGGATAAAAAACCGGGTTTTCGTAACGCTACTCTTACTAAAATTAAAAAAAAAAACAAGTACGGGAAAGGCTAAAGTCGGACGGAGCAGACTATATAATACAGACTATATAATTTGGGTCCTAGAGGGGTAATAATAAAAAGGGGCCATTTGTAAGGGCGCTACATTAAAAAGTGGGTCCATATAGATCACTTTCAAAGTAGGTATTCTTAGTTGAAATGTAACATGATCTGCAAAATTGTATCGAGAATGCACGATGTGGATTCTAGAGCGATAATAGTGTCAACTGGGGGCCAATTTGTATGGGGAATATACCAAAACATTGACCTATATAGCTGGCTTTCGAAATAGGTGTTTCTAGTCTAAATTTAACATTGTTTGGGGAATTTGATCAAGATCCGATGTAAAATTTGCATTTTAGAGATACATTTGTATGCTTTTTCTACTTGAAATATAATACGATCTTGAAAATTTTGCCATGATCCCATGTAAGATGTGTATTCTAGAGCAGTAATAGTGTAAATTATAGGTATATTTGTATGGAGACTACATCTAAATCTGAACCGATTTAATCCAAATTCAATAACGATCGTCATTGGCAAAAAAATAACTTCTGCCAAATTTCATGACAATCGGACGACAATTGCGACCTGTAGAGTGCGAACAAGCTTAGGTGCACAGCAGACGGACAGACAGACATCGTTAAATCGATTCTAAGCCGATCCGTATACTTAAAAGTGGGTCTAGCTCAATTATTTATTCAATACTAAAAAGTGATTATTTCACATTATCACAAAAGATCTAGTAGATATTTTTGAGATTTGTAAAAAATTTATCAGTTGGTCTAGTTTTCAAAGGAATATTTTTATTACAGCCATTTTATATTAACTATACTATATGTATACTATATTAAAACAACACTTCCTAATAAAATTCATTCAAAATCATTTACTTCGTATTCTTTCGAAGATAAAACGAGTAAAAACGGCTCTAAGTTCGGCCGAGCCGAACTTTATATACCCTCCAACATGGATTGCATTCTACAGAGGCTGTCGATTTTCTTAAAAGTGCAGTAATATTACAGGAAAATATATTTTTTAATATAGTCGAACCAAAACAAAAACAATATTGAAAAAATAATTTTATAAAAAAATATAATATTTTTATTATTTAAAACCACGCTTATAAGGCAAAGCTACTAATACGTTTACACTATATATATATATATATCGAAATAATACTTCAGAAAATAAATATTCTTATATTTATATTTTCAATAAGCTTAAATACCATAAATATTGGTAAATAGTGTAGGTAGTAAGTAGTAGGTGTTACAGCTGGTTGTATTTCCATTCTATTTTAATTCCAAAAGTGCAAATTTTTAAAATCCATTATCTCACGTACATAGTGCAAAATAACCTAACTTCATGATTCAACCAATTTTTGCCGTAAAGTTAAAAAGTACGAATTCTGAAAAATCTTTTTATATTGCGTATCTATGGAGTCAGAGGAATGTGTACACCGAATTCCATGATTCTAGCTGCGGCCATTTGGTTGGTACCATTCTTATCCCCTTTTCCCCCATTTTACCCCCTTAAAAGTACTCTTTATTTTACGTGTCTATGCAATTAGAGGGATGTACACATCGAATTTCATCATTCTAGCTGTAGTCGTTTAGATGGTACTATTTGTATCCCTCTGTACTCATTGTATGCCTTGAAAGTACGATTTTGAAAAAGCCTTTTATTTTTTGTGTCTACGCAGTCAGAGGAATATATACTCCGAATTTCATGACTCTAGCTGCGGTCATTTGGTTGGTACTATTTTTACCCCAAAAAGTACGGATTTCGAAAAATCCGTTTATTTTACGTGTCGACGCAATCAGATGAATGTACACACTGAATTTCATTATTCTAGGTGCAACCGTTTGCCCATACGAATTTGGAAAAAATACTTTCGTATTATGTATCTACTCAACTAGAGGTATGTACGTGTTTCCATCTGTTGTCGTTTAATATGCACGATTTTTATCCCTTTTGCCCCATTTTACCCCCTGCGAATAAAAATCACTTTATGGTGCACGTTTTTGTTATATGGGGAAAGCGCACACCCAATATCAAGTAAGTACAAGCAGACATATTGAAAAAATATGTTTAAATTTTCTAAAATATTAGGGGTCTTTATGGGTATTTTTAGTCCTTGTGAGGGATTTTTTTTCCATTTGGACCGATTTCGCCCCGTTTCAATCCCAACCGATCTACGACTATTTATGGAAAATAGTAGTAATAGTAGGAAATAGCTCCTTTCGTTTAGATGCTACGGTGCTTTCAACAGACGGATGGACGGACGGACATGTCTAGATCGTTTAAGAATTTTATGACGATCAAGAATATATATACTTTATAGGATCTCAGGTCGATATTTCAAGGTGTTACAAACGGAATGACAAAGTTAGTATACCCCCATGCTGGAGGTGGAGGGTATAATGAGTAATTTTTGATGGTTTTACAATGTTTTTGTGTGGGAGGTACTTTTTCCTATCATGACCTAGTATATCCACCATCCTCTGTCCCGAAGTTGGCATTCTATACGCAACATACAGACATACAGACACACATTGATTTATATATATATATAGATTTAGATTTTCAATATATACCCTGTTTTATTTTACGTATCGAAATTCACTAACATGAAATTCAAAATTTTTTCATATTATGTTGGTTTATTTATCGGTGCGTAATAGCGTGCGTGGGTGATGGGTTCGATTCCCAACAGAGGCTCTGGTCTGTCGCTGCAATAACTAGCTACAATGGTCTTAGTCACCCCGGCTCAATCCCTGGACACACAATTAAAATATAAATTTACTTTGCATCGTAATTCATAATAATAAGTAAATAAATCATTACCCTGTTGTTAAACAGGTGAGATATGTAAGTGAACTTCGTTGATTTGTAAAAGTTAGTCAACGGGAATGCATTGATGTCGTTTGGAAGAGATATTACATCTATTGTTTGTACCCGTGTTAATATTTCGTTGAAAATTTACAAGTTTTTTAGCCACACTTATCATTTGTGCCTCATATGTATACACTACGTATTGACGAATACCGAGACACTGTATTTCCATTTCCCTTCCATTATTTTTGCTGGTTGAGGGTTCTAAAAAAAGCAGCTGTTCCAAATGAGTTGTATGCCACATGCGGTGCGGTGTTACAGCGTCATTTGTTTGTTTGCTTCATTCCTTCTGTGTTTTGGCCATCATATTCTTACAACCAAATGTTAGCAATGTTATCGTTATTGTTTTAGTAAAAGTGGCAGTCGTACATAGTTGTAGCTTCCATGCCATTCCATTCTACATTCTCTGGTAGCAGCTGGTGTTATTGTTGCTGTTGTTATATTCGTTTAGTTTTAGCTGGTTTTATAGCTGCATGGCGCCAAATTTATTTATCGACATTCGACATAAAGTTGAAAGGTCAACTGCATTTGCTTTTCCTTTTGTCATGTCCCATTTGCCCCATCCTCCTCTCCTCCTCCTCCTCCTGTCCTACTTTTTAGTATATAACTTTACAACCTCTGCTGGCTGCAAAGAACAAACCCCGAATAAAATTCAATATGCTCCAATTAATTATTTGTAGGTTAAAATGTTTCCTTGTTATTCTGTCCACGGGCATGGATTATTTGTTATCGAATTTATGCATAAACGAGGCCAAAATCAGGGGCTATTGCCAACAAGAAAAAAATAGTTGTCATTCTAGCGGAGGACGAAAATGTCCATGCCAAGTCTCTATTAATTAATGTATTTCATCTCTACTGCAACTGAAACAAACAATTATTGTTTGCTGGGGAAAATTGTCTCTTTTGATTTGGCGAAGCATAGTAGAAACTACCTAGCTTTACAGGATTTTAATAATTTGCAGCACAAAAGATCTTGGGTATATAGTCATGCTAAATTCAATCCAATCTCAATATTTAAAATTGCCAAATTTTTCATATAATTAAGACTTTTTGACTGATAGCGACCCTATAACTCTGAAAGGGCATCATTTTTGTAGAATAAACTTATAGTCCAGCCGTTCTGAGTTTCTTTTTACAGTGAGTCAAAGTTTTCATTTTTTTGTTGAAGGGAGAATTATCCTATAGGTGAGAAATGTGTTGTAAGTTAATGTCCGAGAGAATTCATATTGTCACAACTATATTGTGGAATTTTACGAGGATTATTTTTGAGGAAGATCTTAACCCTCCTCACTATATGGGTCAGTTATACCCATTATCAAAAAAGTCCCATTATCAAAAGTTTAAAATGTTCTTCGAAGAAATTTGTTAATAGGGGTCACCACAGGCACCAAAGTTGTAAATAAAGCTCTTCAAGCTTAAATAGCAAAATTACACGACTACTTATACAGAAAAATTACTAGGGTTAAAATCAGTCCTTGTTTTTTTGGTAGATCGGTCATTTTCAGATATTTTTGAAAAAAAAAAAATTTCGCAGCAGATATGGCTAAAATGATTTTGTATACATGACATTTTTCTTCTCTAATTTTCTCGCGATCATTCCAACGGATCCGGCGGTTTTTTTGCATGTGTATTAAGAACCAATGCCGCATGTAACATACACGTAGTAAGTCGCGAAAAAGCTGCATTTGTTGAAAAAATACAAAATTCGCGTCTTCCAAATGCATCTTTTTCATATTTTTCTATCTGGGATTCTGAAACAATTCTGTTACAAATATTCCCTATTTAGTCAGCAATCAAATCACGGGTTTTTTCTAAGGACACGTCTCACAATTTTTGACTTTAGCCAACATTTATCATATTTATCAAGTCGGCGACATTGGAGAAACGATGTTATAAAATTATAAATTTTCTCATAACTTTCTATGAAAGCGTCTCACTTTTGGATAAGTCCCGTTATATATTCCCTGTAGGCCAGTAAATTGTTACGTGTGTAAATGTCAGTAAACATGTTAGGTTATTGCGAAATCTATCGTTACACGTGTTCCTAAAGTTTGGATTAGAAACGCACTCTTAAATAGTGGAAATTATATTTTTTCAGCACATGCTGAAAAATTATAATAAAATTCAGTGCAAATATGGGATGAAAAAGAAAAACATTCTGGAAAATGTAATGGAACCATTTTCGACCCTAAATATTCCAGTTTCTTATATATTTTTAACAGGATAACGATCCGAAGCATACTTCACGCCTTGTGAAGCAATGATTTATGGACACGAGTACCGATGTTTTAGCCTGGCCAGCCAAAATGCGGACTTAAATCCCATCGAAAACTTGCGGCAGATGTAGAAAGAGGTTTAAGAACGAAAACTCTAAGAAACAATGACGAACACATTTGAATATTAAAGAAGTTTGGGATTCGATACCACCTTGACGATATCTATCTTCGGTAGAAAGTTTGCCAAGGAGATTATCCTATGTAATAAAATATCCGACGAAGTAGTAAGTCTTCTTTCATTTTGTTTTAATATGTTTTCTACTAAAACTTTAAATAAATTAGTTTGTTTATTGAAACTATAGTAATAAGTGAGACTTACAATATTGGGTATAAATGTGTGTGTTGTTGTTTTATGTAAGTACTCCTGGTATAAAATGCAAATTATATTGATTCGTTTCTAATTGTATGGTCACCACTTTATATATAAATCTGAACCGATTTAACCCATTTCACTATAGATGTTTCCATTTAAAATATAAGGTATTGCGCCAAATTTGATGAAAATCTGTCAAAATATATGGTATCAAGAGCGGAAAACGTCATATCGGGAGCGAAATATATGTAGGACATTGTGTCAAATATTATCAAAATCGGTTGAATTATGTAGTTTCTAGAGCAGTAAAAGTCAATTCAAAACGAAATTAGTATGGGAGCTATATATGTTGCAGATCGATCATATGGTCGATCTCAACTGATGAATTTAAGGCAATGCTATAAAACACATATAGATAAATCCGATAGATGGCGGTATCGTTCCTGTTATGGTTGTCAAATTAGTAGTAGTTTTGTGTACTCCGTACGAAGCAGCAACACTTGCTCAAATAAAATATTAAAAATCCAAATTTATGTTGTTTTCATAAATTGTCTCCTCTAGACTCTGTCTAAGGGAGACCAACAGGGCCACTGGTTGGAACCTGTTCAATATATAAATCTGAACCGATTTGCTTAAAATTAAAATGATGGGTCTATCTCGTTTCCTTTTGGGTGTCAGAAACAAATGCACAAAGACATAATACCCTAGTGAAGGGTATAACAAGTAAGAAAACCTCAGTCGCTTAAACGGACTTATATACATGACGTGTAAAAACAAGTAGGATATCAAATAGCTTCATTTGTAGCTTGATGTGTAACATCGAAGCCATTGACTGTTATTGCTAATTTTTTATTGATTTATACCTAAAGGAATCATGTCTTATTCGAGCCAACATTTACGTCTAATAATATCGAAAATGTAATTGAGTGCGAAATTAAAAGATCCCAATAAGCACAAAAATTTTAAAATTCAAGTGCTTGAAATATTGTTTGAATTTAAACTTGAATTTAAACCTATTTTCAAGCGATATTCCAATGTATTGAAAATAGTTACCAAAAATTTATAATTCAAGTGCTTGAAATATTGCTTGAATTTTAACTTGAATTTATACAAATTTTCAAGTCATATTCCAGTTTATTGAAAATATATTTTCATATATTTCGAAGAGCTGGAAGTTTGTGTCAGTAAAGCAATATCGTACGGGCGAATATTATAGATAACGAAGAAAATATAACAAAAAGGTAAATAAATCGTGATTACAAAGTGAAGTGCATAAGTGAAATATCTGTGAAATTTTTTTAGATTCTGCGAGTAAGTATGAACAAAAAATCGAAAGCAGATGCTCGCAAAATATTTGCATTGCTTACTCAGAGTAGGGAGCAAGATACTGAGGAGGCACCTGAAGAATATGGAGAAACATCTATGAACCAGTTTGATGATTTTGAAGATGAATCTGCGCCAATCAACAGAACAGAAGTGCAACAAGGCCATGAACTAAGAAATGAACTCGCAAGTTGGGCTGTGGAATTCAATGTATCAAATGCGGCAACAAGCCAGTTACTGAAGATTTTAAGAAAACACGATGTAAGTGGGCTGCCAATTGATGCTCGTACATTAAAATGTACGCCAAAATCCCCGGTTGTCATAAATATGGGATCTGGAGAGCTTATGTGGTACGGATTAGAAGACGCCCTTACGGACTTCTTGGTCAAGAACAAACCTGCTGATTCAAATCTTGATATAAATATAAATATCGACGGCCTGCCCTTATCTAAAAGTTCAAACAGGCAAGTATGGCCTGTTTTAATGAACGTAAATGGGTATAAAGAAGTATACACAGTGACAGCATTCTGTGGGATGAAAAAGCCCCCCAGTTCCGATTTGCTTTTGAAGCAATTTGTGGATGAATTTAAGCGTCTGGCCGTCGATGGAATTCATTTCAACGGGGAACACTTCACAGTGCGGTGCAGATCGTTTATTTGTGATGCTCCAGCGCGATCATTTGTTCTTGGGATCAAGGGTCATACGGGGTACAGTAGCTGTCCAAAATGCATCCAAAAAGGCACCGCGTGCAGCAGAAGGATGATTTTTCATTTCGAGAGCCATCCAAGGCGAACAGATTCCGACTTCCGAGAAAGAACAGACCCAAATCACCATAAACAGATGGAAAAGCTGGAAATCGAAAATTTGAATATTGATATGGTGAAATCTTTTCCAAACGATTATATGCACGTGGTATGTCTGGGTGTCGTCAAAACTCTTATGATAGGCTGGATCAAAAAGAGAGGTACAAATTTTTGTTTACGTCCCAACCAAATCAACCAATTAGAGTCAAAATTCCTTTTCCTTAAGACACAAATTCCAAGAGAATTTGCTCGTAAGCCGCGCCCTTTTAACGAGTTGGAGAGATACAAAGCTACAGAATACAGACAATTTTTATTATATACGGGCATTTTTGTGTTAAAAGATCTTCTGGAACCCGCTAAATATCAACACTTTCTATTACTTAGCCTCTCTATGCGAATACTTTTGGATAAACAAAATTCTTTAGTTAATAAAGACTGTGCCCAAAGTATGTTGTCGGAATTCGTAAACCAAATAACGCTTCTTTATGACGAATCTTTCCTCACATTTAATTTTCACTGTTTGTTACATTTGGTTGAGGACGTAGACTTTTATGGTGATTTGGAATCGATCAGTGCATTTAAATACGAGAATTGTTTGCAACAAATTAAGAAAAAAATGAGAAAGCATCATCAAATTGGCAGTCAACTTTATAACCGGATTGTTGAAGAGAGTTTATCCACTAAATGTAAATCATCTGAAGAAACCAAATCAAGATCGTTTGGCAATTTAAAACACATAAATTTCAAGAATTATTTTATCTCCAATAAACAACCTGACAACCTCTATTCCATTGGCAACAAAATTTATATAGTCAATTCCATTACAAATTACCCGGAATCCTGCAAAATTAAATCATATGAAATACTCAATCTTAATGATTTTTTTGAATTGCCAGTTAAGTCAAGCCGTTTTAACATATATGCAAGCAACGACCTCACTCTGAGTAATGTAATGGAAGAGCACTGCTTAAATAACATCCAAAAGAAAATAGTAATGTTCCAGAACTTTGAGCGAAATTTATACGTATTTATACCACTTATAGATGGATTTCAATGAACAATTCAGAATGGAAGAATCCCAACGAGGCGATCAACCAGCTTCAAAAAAAGGTAACTAATAAAGATGAAAATACCGACGAATGTTAATAATTGACTTTTATCATTGCAGATGTGCAAGCAATAATGGAAAAACTTGATGCAACCCAAAGAGTTATGTTACGATTATTAGAAGAAGTTAAGTTATTGCAAAACACCCGAAGCCAAACACCTAATACCACAAAATCCCACGTATTACCACAAAATCCATTTTCAAACAAAGAGTCTTTTTTAAACTTTGAGAAGAATGTAGAATCGTCGGAGGAACAATTTTTCAATTTGGTAATGATAATTACATATCGCTAATTTGCGAGAATACTCATAAAAAATGTATGCTCTAATGTATTTATGATCAACCGTTTTAGGTTACGGAATTTAAGGAACAAGTCTCTGGAAATTCCCAAAAGTTCATTACAAATTGTTGGAGGAAACTAATGGGCGATGATGTAGCACAATCTTTTTGTTGGCAAGGATCCGTATCTAAAACAGCTTTAAAAGCATTGTCAACAACACTTGCCATAAAACGTAAGGACCTAATCCATGCATTTGTCTTCTCATTACCAATTACCAATGTTTTCATTTACAGTTGCCTATAACGACAAATTTTCTGATCACACGGATGCAGAGTTTGAAAAGTGTACAATCGCATTTTTCCAGCAAGCCAAAAATCGGTTCTATAAAAAAATATCCAGGAATAATTCAAGTACATCTTGAAGATTACACATTTCTTTTCTTCCGTATTTTTATTTCCATTCGTATTATTAATTCACTTGTTTTTTTCATATATTTCCATTCATACATTTAATTGATCTCAATATTGCTGTTATGTAAACATATAATATCATACACATAATTGATCTCAATTTTTCTGTTATGTAAACATAATAGTTATTAAATATGTAATAATAATGTTCACATTATGTATGCCAAGTAAACGTGATATTTTTTCTAATTTTATCGAAAAAAAGGACTTGAATTCGAATGTAGGGATTAAAGTGTAATTCCAGGCTTGAAATCCAGCTCACTGAGCTGTATAGTTTGACTTGAATAACACTGTAACTCGAGGCTTGAATTCCAACTCCCAAGGTTGTTTAGTTCGACTTGAATAACACTAGAATTCCGGGCTTGATTTACACTGTAAAGTCACTTTATTTTCCGACTGGAATTCAAAGGTTAAAATTGCTGGAGATCGCTATTGTTTTCAAGTGGAATTCAAGCATAATTCAACACTTGAAATTGGAAAATAATATTGGAATTCAACTTGAATTCCACTTGAATTCAAGCAAAAATGTTTATTGGGATATTACTCTGGCAGTAAAAAAGAAGAGACTCGAGAGCATTCATGGAGAAAAGATATGAAATAGAATTTAATAATAATAATATTAACAAGGAATTTGTGATATGAACACCTCCTATATATTTCCATCAAGAAAATATCTGCTGATTGAGACATAATGCATATTTTTATACATGTTTGTGCAAATTTCCAGCATTCTCTAACGTATTTCTTGTTGTGTACAAAAGAAAGATCAAACGAAACTTCACATTAATTTGGCGATTTAAATAAATAAGATCGGCGATTTAAGGGAATTTTCGTTTAAAATATGAAAATGAAATGAGAAAATAAGTAAATAGAATTTGAATTCTTATGGTTTAATATTTTTGTGTTCAATAATTTCAAAAAAGTACAAAAATAATATAAAATGTTCCATTTTAGCTTATATATAAAAACCGGTTTCACCGGGTTTTCAAATTTTAAAAACCGAAACCCGTTTTTTTTTAATTGTAAATTTTTCACATCCCTAAACATGTGTATGGAAGGATTTACATTTTGCCTAGCGCCGGCGTATGTTTGTGGGATCTACTATAAGTTTGAGCCATTTGAACCCAGCTTCCACATTTGTTAGTGATTGCGAAAGCATGGTCAAATATGAAGTCATAATGGATTTCAGGCACCGGTATAGGAGTTCTAAAGCATTTTTTTAGAGATAGAGACAATTGTGTGGGAGGTACAAGAAGGGGCGTGGCAAGTCAACTAGGTGTTTCTAGTTGGATTAAAAGATGTTGTGCCAAATTTAATGAAAATCGGGTTGTTTATAGAGAGGAAAAAGTCAAATCGGGAGCGGCATTTGTATGGGGGCTATATCTAAATCTGAGGTGATCTTACCCACTTTCAGTATAGGTGTTTCCAGTTAGATTATAAGATGTTGTACAGAATTTAAAGAAAATCGGGTTCTGTATGTGCTTTATAGGGCGTAAAAGTCAAACCGGGAACGACATTTGTATGGGGACTAAATCTAAATCAGAACCGATTTGTCTCAAATTAAATAGCGTTCGTCCTTGATCCACAAAACTTATTTGTGCCAATTTTTGTTAAGATCGGACTATAATTGCGACCTGTAGTTTGATTACAACAATAGATGGACATACGGACAGACAGACGGACATTGCTAAATCGACTCAAAAGTGATTCTTAATAATAAACTAGACTCATCGTTTCCTTTTGGGTGTTACAAACAAATGCACAAAGACATAATACTCTCGTGGAGTGTATAAATACCAAAAGATTTTGACTACCCGTATGGATGTTATATCCATTTTATTGTAACCAATGTTTATGGTGGTGCCAGAAAAGTTGTGGCAATATCGCCCATATTCCATGCGAATGTAACCGCTATAAAGGCATAGCCAAATAATAAAGTTAATAGTATTCGGAGCATCCGCATAGAAGTTATTACAGCTTTAATTTTACATAGGTTTTAGTTTAACATAGGAATACGGCCTTTTGGAGTGGGTGGAACCAGTAGGGGCGTGCCAATTTCGCCCATTTTCGAAAAATATTATCATGTGCAAAGTTTGAATTGATTCCTTACCTCTTTGGTCCAAAACATAATTATGGTCTTAAGTCATTCCTTCAATGCGTTACACTTTTTGTCTGTCCCAAATGATATATACCATCTGTAGACTGAAGGTATAAAAATCTGCTCTACTCAACATGCCCTTTCAGAATTATACGGTCGGTACTCTGTTCCAAAAATGCTGTTGAACAGTATTATTAATTATTATCACTCTTTTTTAAAATGTGAAAATTTTGAAATTATGAACAGATTTGGAATAAAAAATAAAGTCTCGCTTACACCAAACCCTTTTCATTTTCAAATATGTGTGTTTCTTAAACAGCAGATTGGGAACCCATAAAATAGTACACTCACAACAAACCGGAAATTGAATTGCCTTTGACCATTCACAAGTAATGGTTGTTCGAAATTAAGACCAAATTTACATGGTGACTTTTTACTGGAATAATATTAATATTTAATATAATATTAATATTTAGGGTAAAAATTTTACTCAAGTATTGATATCTATTATCTATCTATCTATCTATATATATATATATATATATATATATATAAATCAATGTTTGTCTGTATGTTCCGTATAGGACGCCAAATCGGTGTACCGATTCGCCTGAAAAATTTACTGTATCTAACCAGTGGACAGAGGATGATTTCCGGCTATACTAGGTCATGATAGGACAAACGGGCGTGGTACTGCCGAAGCAAACAATATTTTAAAACTATTAAAAATTACTCATTTTTCTTCAAAAGCGTATGAAGTCGGGGAATAGGGAAGAATGAAGCCGTGCCGGGTACAAAATACTAGTGTACTATAAATAACTCCGCCTGATCATACTATACGATCACCCGGTCCCAAGCTCGGATAAAGGAGGAGGGAGGGAGAAACAAAGAACCCTGATTGGCCGGTGCGCGTCTCAGGAATTAGGAAGATGACTCGAACAATTCCCTCTGAAACTTTGGCTCCAAAAGAAGGGTACCCTCACCTAAAAAAGTAGGTTTTACTGTAGACCAATAACCCACAGAAGTAAAAAGACATTATTACAGAAACGATTAGAAATTCAAATGAACGTGCTCCCCATATGTTGACGACCTTTGGTTTTAAGAAACGGATTATGATTGGTACATGGAATGCGAGAACTCTCTCGGAGCCGTCCAGATTAGAGCTAGATTGTCGTGAGATGAATTGTTATAATTTTGCTATTCTTGGTTTAAGCGAAGTAAGATGGCTTCATAGTTGATCCATTTTTCTGCCTTCTGGTCACAAATTTCTCTACTCTGGCAACGAAGTTTGTCGAGTTCGCTGGTAGGGTTACTCATTATATTAGCAAGATTTAACTCTCGCTTCCGCAAGATTTCAGTAGTCCAATGTTAAGCGCCTACAGAACCCGACGAGGAACAATCAAATGATGTCTTCTACTCCCAGCTCGATGCCATCATGAGTTCACTACCGGGCGGTGACGTTAAAGTAGTCATTGGCGATTTCAATGCTAAAGTTGGGATAATGCTGATCAAGAGACGGTAATGGGATCAAATGGGTTAGGCAACACGAGAAACGACAACGGAGATCTACTGATCGATTTATGTGCGCGACACTGTTTGTATATCGGTGGTACCCGCTTCATCCACAAAGATATACACAAATACACGTGGCAGTCCCCAGATGGAAGAACGAGAAACCAAATTGACCACATAACTCTTCGTAGGTTCATTAATGGACGTCTAGACCCGCCGAGGTCCAGATGTCGACAGCGACAACCAACTCTTGGTTGGAACTTTTCGCCTACGTCCGGTCGCAATAAAGAACACTGCCCTAAGAACACACCTAGACGAAATACGCGAAGAAATCCACAGCGCGAAAACTAGACTTGGATGTGCTGTAAATCGCAGGAAATCGTGGATTACAGATAGAAAGTGGGCCGAGATACAAATTCGCAAACACCTAAAAACACGTATGGACGCTGCGCGCACTACCGATGAAAAGACTGCCGCAAAGCTGGAGTATCGAAGATCAGCAAATAATGTTAAGAACTTTGCACGCTTAGATAGAGAAAGCTACTATAACAAGATCACAAAAGAAGCGGAACATGCGTCGAACGTTGGAAACATGCGTCAAGTCTACTCGGCTATAAACAAACTAGGTGGAAATAACATAAGGAGCACCGCAACAATTAAAGACATATGCGTAGTTCAACTCACTACTCCAGATGAACAGTGGCGTGAATTCTTTGGCTCTAACCACTCAACATCTCTGCAAGACGATAACACACTTAGGACGGAACCAAAGGTGCGATATATCCACTGACCCGGCAACATGCGATGAAATTAAATCCGTTCTGGAAGATCATGTGCCGATCACATCAACACATTGCGCATTATTATTGAGCAAACGAAGGTGTATAACACACATCTCCACATACTGTTCATCGATTTCGGACGAGATTTCGACACCGTATCACGTGACGTGGCATATTCGTTCAGGAAGAGGTATACCTGATAAGATCGTGCTCCTTATCCGTATCCGTTTTAATGGGATAGAAAGTTCGCCCTTCTCGACAACATACGGAGTAAAATAAGGTTGTTTTCTTTCACCAACTCTATTCCTTCTGATGCTGGATTACGAAATGCTAAGAACAAACAATGAAGCTCCAGGCTGTATACAATGGAACCCAAATAGTGGTCTAAAGGATATGGACTACGCAGACGACATCTGCCTATTGTCTCACCGTTTTGAGGACATCCAAAATAAACTGAACAGGCGACAGTCATTGGTCTTAAAATAAACATAAAGAAGACAAAACTAATGCGAATTGGAACAAACGTCACAACACATCTGACTATCAACGGCACAAACATTGATAACGTTGAATCTTTCTGCTATCTTGGAGGCCAAAAATAAACAAACGGTGGATCAGAAGACGATATACATGCCCTTTTCGACAGCAGCGTAAAATCAGTGTTGTTGTATGGTTCTACAACATGGGGTATCACCCAGGCTAATATGAAAAAACTACAAGCGTTAGTAAATCGGCGCGTAAAAAGTATACTGCGCATATATTGGCCCAACACGATAACTACAAACGATCTGCTTGCCTGCCTGACCAATAGAACAAGAAATAAAAAACTTAAATGGACGTAGACTGGCCACATTTTAAGAAGAAAGAACACCCAACGGCGATATTACCAAAGCTGCACAACAATGGAATCCTCAAGGTCAACGGCGACCAGGAAGACCCCGTAAGACATGTACAAGATGTGTAAAACAAGAATACGAAACCCTCAACAATACATGGAATCAAGTCAGAAATCTTGCTAATGCTATATATATATATATATTAGATTATCATTGAAGTAAGAACAATAATAAGAAGAATAAATATTTTGTGTACAAATAAAAGTAACATACATATGTATGCAATGATAATTGGGGAAAATCCCTGAGTATAAATCCATGTGAAACGGAAAGAAAAAAGCCAAAATAACCTTACGACATAGAAAATCCTTAAAAATTCATTTTTTTAAATCGGTTCTATCTATTTTCCTTATTCAGAAGACAAATTTGCAAAATTTCTTTAAAATCGGAGAACCTAAGGAATATTTCTATTCAGTTTCACATGGATTTAGTCTTTTAAATATGTTACAATCATTCCCATTAATATCGGCGCATCCAAAACTAAATATGAAATATCGCACATAGATTATGAACCAAAATTCAGTTTTTTTGAGTGATTTTAGGCGATTTTTATTCTGTTGGTACCACATCAACAATTGTATTTTGTTCGGAAAGTATTTGCTTAGGACATAACAAAAAAATATTTTAGCTACGAGATACTTGCGTGGTTTTCTCTTATAGACTCCTGTGGCTTAAAGATTTCTCGTAATAATTGAGTGATTTTGGATCGTTCGCCTCAGAAGAACGAAAACAATTAAAAAAACAGCTCTAAATGAGGGGAAAATAAAAAATTAATTGAAAAACGGACCTTAATATGGATGTTGGAGATATTTAATGTTTTTAATATTACGGCTATTGATTTCATTCTGTTTCAAATAATATTGCGAAACTATTATAAAACCCTTGTGGGGTGCATAAGACAGAAAACAAATATTCTGATGTACACAACAATTTTTATGGTTCCCTTTATTATCACCAAAATATATACAAACGGTAATTATATATACGGGAAATTAGAGGGAATTGCAATAAACGCACCGGCCCTGTTATATCTCGATAGGGATACAACCTCGCATTTCTTATGTATATTTAAATACAAATATTTTACAAATATATTATATATTTATTAAAAATAGATGTGATATATTTGAGAAAATATTGGTTAATCTCAGCAACTACATAACATATTCGGTTCGAATGTTGTTGCTACCTTTTATATTTGAACATTTCTGAGCACATCATTCTGAATTTCACTTTGTGCCGAGACGTGGCGCCTTTCCCGAACGTTTGATGTTTCAACGTGAACCACGCTGCACTAAAGAAAACACATGCACATATGCATGTACTTGCGAAATGTTGGCGTATTCTCTCAAATCATATCCTTGAAAGTCCTTGACAACGTTGTGTACATCCTTTAATACCACCACCAGTCAGTCATAAGTGTGATTACGAGTGATCGCTATGTAATTACGACCAACTGTCGTGATGCAGAAGGTTTTAATTAAAAAAATTTTCTTTTTCCAAACGAAACTAGGGGCATTCAACATTTGTTATGGAAATATACAAAAACCCTCTGCTATCCTCAATGATGTTGCAAAAACGAAACCAGCGCAAAAAAAAAAAACAACAAGAATGAAAACAATCAAGAACATCGGGGCGAATGGTGAATTCGACGTTACTCATGCACACTGGTGGGCGGTGAGCTGTGGGCTGTGAGTGGAACTAAATGAAATGAAATGAAATTTAATTTCGAAGCACATGAAGACATCGTTGGAGGCAGCCAGCGTTGGGCTGGCGAAAGGGCAAAACGAAAAAACTGCACAACTTTATAGTATATTTTAATATAACGTCGTTGTATGTGTGGCGCTGTGTCTGTAGCGTAGAGTTTGCTGTGCCCTTTCAGCTTACTTTTAGCCACGAAACTATGACGTCAATAATGCTGGTCGGCTTCTCGGGCTATATTTGCCATTCGTAAAGGAATCAGAGCACACATAAACCAATATTTTGCCAACACTTAATCGGTGACGTCACTAGGCTCTTGCCTCGCGCTATCTATGACAACATACCTCAATACAAAACAAACGAAAGGTCCAAGGGCTGAGGGACAGACCTGTTTGTGTGTGTGTGGATGCCGTATGACGACTGAACTCCACTTGCCGAGAATAGGACTTTCGACGCTAACCACTGAAGCAGGAGGAGGAGCGGCAGCGGGAGGAGAACGACGTCACTAACAACGCAAACTAATTTAGCCAAATGTACAAAAGAAATGAAATGGCCGGCAGAGTCCTGATTAGAACCAGCCCGATTATGATAAAAATCAACACAGCACACAATGACACACTCGCAGATACTGTCGTACAATTAAATTGAACTGGAATTTACTTTATGACGACATCAATAAATATTTATTTGGTCGACATGATGTCGTTGTGCTTCCTTTATGCGATACCGTTGCATCATCATTTGATGCTAATGTGGCTAGCGGTGTGTTTGTGGCTCCTATTGACAGCGTCAGAGGTTTAACATGATTATCGCTGTGAGGCTTCAACCATGGTGCGCCAACGACGGCCAGCGCCCAAGCAGAATTACCCCGGTAACTCCTTAGAGGGTGGTAGCCCTCCACGGGAGCACCTAAGGTCTATCCCACCAGTACCAATTCGAAGCTTCTGCTATATGTTTCCCCTTGGTTAGGAGTTCGGGCCTATCTAACACCACCGCTGATCTCTGGGTCACAGCACCCGGTTGATTATGCAACAGGGGCCTCACCAATTAGTCAGCTAGAACCTAAGTTCTAAGCTCTGACTACCCACGGTTCCAGAAAGCCTCTGGTCAGACTTCGTAGTTGAAACTACTTCCAGATTTTGTTCCATATAACACGGGACTGGTAGCCCACGGTCAAAAAATTAAAGCAACGCTATCATGGGCGTGACTTTCTCACCGTGGGGCAACCATGTATTAAGGCTAGGCCTGACCGTGCTCCCAACAAGATCCTAAGATCTGTAATGACAGGGTGAAGGGTTGAGACCTTCATGGATCCCTGTCACTTGTGGTACCAGAAAAACACCTCTAGTCAGGCTTCATAACCAAAGCCATGTAGCCCATGCAGCTACAAGATCAGCGAAGGACACGTCGTCGCGCAAACAAACACCCTGCAAAAGAACCAATGCTAGCAAGTGAAGAGCTAGTGGAGAGTACTCTACAAACGTCCCACTGACCGTCAGGCCGTCCAACTAACATGGCGTCAAGGTCCCTGATGTCCTCGTAGAGCGGACACTCGCATAAGACGTGCAGCCAGTCTTCAACTGGTGCCCCACAACTGCACTCCGAGGTCACACTAAGGGTCCTCTTATGCAAAAATGCATTGAGGGAGCCATGGCCAGTAAGCAAAAACCCTAGATAAAGACCGAATCCAAAATCAGGGTTGCTACCGACAAAAGTAACATCAGAGATAAGCTTGAACGTCACCCTGCCTTTCTCGCTGCTTGTCCATCTAGATTGCCATCTAGAGACTACACAATCACGCAACCACAACTTACGCTCAGCTAAACCTAAGCTTTCCACATTGTCAATTGACCAGGCAGCAAAGTCAGCCTCCTTCTAATCTTATAAGAGATACCCAGCTGGATAACCTCAAGATCTAGAGGAGGAACACCCAAAACCTGCAAGGCCTCAGTAGAGACCGTTCGGCAAACAGGCAGGTAAGCCAAGAGGAACCCTCTGGCAAGAGAGTATCTTACGATACCCCACAGACTTCGTCACAATGTCATACCAGACCGGCGAGCCATATGTTGCACAATACGAAAATACCTAACACATACTTACTGGACGACTCAGCCACACAACGTTTCACATACATCCAGGCATCCTCAACGCTCCGACCACGCTTGAAGCCAAACTGCCATTCGCATTCTTCACTCTCAACCAACTCCTGAAGTCGATTCACCATTAACCTTTCCAGTACTTTTCCAAGCACCGGAAGGAGACTGATGCCCCGATAAGAGCGAGGACTGCTCCCCACCTTATCAGGAAGTTTTCCACCCGTGGAAACGTACCCTCCTGCACACACTTAGCAAACAAAGCCTCCAAATAGTCAGGAATGACTTTCCAGATGATTTTACACATCTCTCCAGTCAAACCGTCCATACCTGGGGACTTTCTGGATCGGACTGACGCCACACTACGATCAATCTCTCCCCTTTCCAAGACCGGGGCAGCAGTAACTCCCTCCAAAGGAGGAAGCGACTGCAGCTCAGCTCTCGGAATGAACTCACTCATCAAGGCAGACACACATTCATTCCAGGTCTAAGGAAGGCACCACCGACCTTCAGCCCAGACACATCAACACACCTACCTCTGGACCTACAGATTCGATAGAGATGACCCCAGGGATCATCCCGATTCTCCTCCACAAACTCGTGCCAATGACTCTCCTTTGCTGGACAATCTCCTTAAGTTGGACAATCTTACCCATCTTAAGCGCAATTGCGGCAATTAAGTGCATTGCTGCACCGCTTTGCACAATGGCCTTCCACGCCGCATCCTCTACAGACGAAGCCCTTAATGTGGCAGTCCTTGACTCTATGGTCGAAACTCAAGCAGCGGAAGCAGCTTGGAACAACATCCTGAGGTTACACCTGAAAGGAGAACCACTTAATGTAACAACGACCGCTGGTCAGGAGAGCATCAGTGATGTCACTAACCCTCTCCAAAACCACGGAAACAGGCCTTTCAGGGACTAGAGATCACCCTAATTACCTTCTTAAACTCTTCCTTCGTCATCTTGCTCTTAAAAATAAGAGCGTACAGCTCAGCCATGAACTCGTCAGGCGAAATAGCGGACTCTACATGCTGTATTACTACCTTCGGCCCTAGCTTGGAATCAACGCTGACTTCAAGCCCTAACTCGCTGAACTTAGCGTTCTTCGTGATCTTCTCACGCTCAGCGACTGATGGAGTGCGAATGATAGCTCCTCCACCTCGGACAGCCTTAACTTCATGGACTGGCGTCACCACCTTCTTCTTCCGAGCTCTCAATAGATCGCGCTCAGCATCATCAGAACTGCTGAGACCAGCATCTGATGACATAACTACAGGCATTGGCTTCTTGAAGCCAGCCCCAGAGGCAACAAAGCTGACAGCGTCACTGCCATCCATAGCTTCCGCAGCTTGACCTCACAAAACTTCTTAGCCTCGCTTTCGTCTCCCGAAGGAGCAGAAACGGACGCTTCGCCCCGTCTGCGGCCATCTTGGCCTTAGACCTTAGGCATGCTGAGTCCCCTCAGAAACTAGTTCCTAAGTCAACGTGCCGTTGCTTTATATCAACAAAATACACTGTAAGATTGCTTTTAACAATCATAGGTTGACTTCCTCCGAATAGAGGGCAACAACAGAAAAATTGCCGATATTCTATAGCAACAAAATGCACTATAACATTGCTTATAGCAGCCAAAAACTTGTTTATCAGAAAAACGATAAACAACACCTCACTCACACTCACTGACCTCCTCTCAATACGAGAGAGCAACAGTACTTCACTTAAACTCACCAGTTCCAACGTTTGCAACAACAAACACACTTTAACACCACTTCTCAAAAATACAGAACAACAATGCAATGTTATCACTCGCGATAACAACACTATGGCTCACAAGGTATAATCGCACTTGTCCGCACTAAAATAAACACGTCTGTTCACATCGACTGCTCACAGAAGAATGGCTCCTATTGACAGTGGGTACTTATTTATTTTGCACAGAAAACTAATTCGTCACTGGCAACAGAAAGGCTTGGAGGGATGGCATCATTAAATTTCCAAGCTGAACTAAAGGATGTCATAACAATGACATGTGTATAGGGGGCGGGGGCACTAGTCAACTGACTAATTTATCGATATTCATTATTTAATTCGGCCAATATTCAGAATAACAGACGAAATGCGTATAGGGTGGAATTGAGATTTAATTGTAGTACATGGACAGACCAAAACGAAGCGAATTCAAAAATTAATTAAAGCGTGCATATAAATTTTATTTTTCTCAATAAATGTTCAGGTTCACAATGAAGATCGCGACCTTAGAACGACAAGGTTCTAACTGACAATTTTTGATAAATTGAACTATCTATCACATCGTACTAAATTTGGTATGCTCTTTCGATTACTGCTATTCCCATAATGATACATCTTTTCGTTCATGGGATATCCAAAGCAACAAAGTTCTAACTACCCATTTTCTATAATAATTTAGTAAACAAAGTTCTAACAACCAGGTATAACCTTGTGTTCCTAAACCAGATGAAACCAGTTGCAGATAGAACTTTGTTGCATAGCATTGTTCACTTTACATCAGACAATTAGAACTTTGCTGCCCAATATTGTTGTTGTTGAGACGATCACTTCGCTTTGAAAGTCATGGTGAGAGAGAAGATTAATCTGGAATTCCTATATTAACGTTTGACCTGCAAAATGTTTGATCTTGTCCTCGTGCAGAAATCGGTCCAATATTTTACCATTCTACACTTGTCCACAACAAAGAAAATATATTGTTCAATATGGATATACCGGAGGATGAAGTGGTAATGACATAGCGCTTGCTTTATGCAAAATACTAGCAGTACCCGCTGCTTCGCACGCGAAAAGCAAGTTATTCGTTAATTTTATCCGTCTCTGTTTTTGGATAGTATTTATTTAATTTTCTTTTGGTGGATATAGATAAATCTAAAATAGTAATTTGGAAACCTCCTATTAGCTAGCACTCACGCACTGTCAAAGGAATGTGCTTGTCGATATGCACTATTTTAGCTGAACTACTTCGTATGTATAGTTTTATACCAAGTTTTGAACAAAAACTTACAACCATTTATATCCTCGATCTCATGTTTCTAGATTCAGCCAGCCAGTTTATAATTTTTTGCACCTCTTTCCCAAAAAGTACACATTTTGAAAAATCACAAAAATCACAATATGTACTTTATTTGGTAACACAGGATTGTACAGCATTTTTATCCCTTTTCGTCCCGCGCACCCCTTCGAAGTACAAATTTGGAGAAATCCAATTTTACTTCATTTCTATATGGTCAGAGGAATTTACATACCGAATTTCACGATTCTAGCTGTAATACTGTAGTCGGTGCCCTTTTTGTCCCGCTCGCCCCTTAAAAGTACAAATTTCGAAAAATCCAATTTTACTTCGTTTTTATATGGTCAGAGGAATTTACGTACCAAATTTCACGTTTCTAGCTGTAATACTTTAGTTGGTACCATGTTTATCCCTTTTTGTCCCGCTCGTCCCTTAAAAGTACAAATTTCGAAAAATCCAATTTTACTTCGTTTCTATATGGTCAGAGGAATTTACATACCAAATTTCACGTTTCTAGCTGTAATACTTTAGTTGGTACCATTTTTATCCCTTTTTGTCCCGCTCGTCCCTTAAAAGTACAAATTTCGAATAATCCAATTTTACTTCGTTTCTATATGGTCAGAGGAATTTACATACCAAATTTCACGTTTCTAGCTGTAATACTTTAGTTGGTACCATTTTTATCCCTTTTTTCCCGCTCGTCCCTTAAAAGTACAAATTTCGAAAAATCCAATTTTACTTCGTTTCTATATGGTCAGAAGAATTTTCATACCAAATTTCACGTTTCTAGCTGTAATACTTTAGTTGGTACCATTTTTATCCCTTTTTGTCCCGCTCGTCCCTTAAAAGTAAAAATTTCGAAAAATCCAATTTTACTTAGTTTCTATATGGTCAGAGGAATTTACATACCAAATTTCACGTTTCTAGCTGTAATTCTTTAGTTGGTACCATTTTTATCCCTTTTTGTCCCGCTCGTCCCGTAAAAGTGCAAATTTCGAAAAATCCAATTTTGCCTCGTTTCTATATGGTCAGAGGAATTTACATACCAAATTTCACGTTTCTAGCTGTAAAACTTTAGTTGGTACCATTTTTATCCCTTTTTGTCCCTTTAAAAGTACAAATTTCGAAAAATCCAATTTTACTTCGTTTCTATATGGTCAGAGGAATTTACATACCAAATTTCACGTTTCTAGCTGTAATACTTTAGTTGGTACTATTGTTATCCCTTTTTGTCCCGCTCGTCCCTTAAAAGTACAAATTTCGAAAAATCCAATTTTACTTCGTTACTATATGGTCAGAGGAATTTACATACCAAATTTCACGTTTCTAGCTGTAATACTTTAGTTGGTACCATTTTTATCCCTTTTTGTCCCGCTCGTCCCTTAAAAGTACAAATTTCGAAAAATCCAATTTTACTTCGTTTCTATATGGTCAGAGGAATTTACATACCAAATTTCACGTTTCTAGCTGTAATACCTTAGTTGGTACCATTTTTATCCCTTTTTGTCCCGCTCGTCCCTTAAAAGTACAAATTTCGAAAAATCCAATTTTACTTCGTTACTATATGGTCAGAGCAATTTACATACCAAATTCCACGATTCTAGTTGTAATACATTAGTTGGTAACTTTTTTATCCCTTTTTGTCCCGCTCGGCCCTTAAAAGTACTTATTTCGAAAAATCCAATTTTACTTCGTTTCTATATGGTCAGAGGAATTTACATACCAAATTTCACGTTTCTAGCTGTAAAACTTTAGTTGGTACCATTTTTATCCCTTTTTGTCCCTTTAAAAGTACAAATTTCGAAAAATCCAATTTTTCTTCGTTTTTATATGGTCAGAGGAATTTACATACCAAATTTCACGTTTCTAGCTGTAATACTTTAGTTGGTACTATTTTTATCCCTTTTTGTCCCGCTCGTCCCTTAAAAGTACAAATTTCGAAAAATCCAATTTTACTTCGTTACTATATGGTCAGAGGAATTTACATACCAAATTTCACGTTTCTAGCTGTAATACCTTAGTTGGTAACTTTTTATCCCTTTTTGTCCCGCTCGTCCCTTAAAAGTACATATTTCGAAAAATCCAATTTTACTTCGTTTCTATATGGTCAGAGGAATTTACATACCAAATTTCACGTTTCTAGCTGTAATACCTTAGTTGGTACCATTTTTATCCCTTTTTGTCCCGCTCGTCCCTTAAAAGTACAAATTTCGAAAAATCCAATTTTACTTCGTTACTATATGGTCAGAGGAATTTACATACCAAATTTCACGTTTCTAGCTGTAATACCTTAGTTGGTAACTTTTTATCCCTTTTTGTCCCGCTCGTCCCTTAAAAGTACATATTTCGAAAAATCCAATTTTACTTCGTTTCTATATGGTCAGAGGAATTTACATACCAAATTTCACGTTTCTAGCTGTAATACCTTAGTTGGTACCATTTTTATCCCTTTTTGTCCCGCTCGTCCCTTAAAAGTACAAATTTCGAAAAATCCAATTTTACTTCGTTACTATATGGTCAGAGGAATTTACATACCAAATTTCACGTTTCTAGCTGTAATACCTTAGTTGGTACCATTTTTATCCCTTTTTGTCCCGCTCGTCCCTTAAAAGTACAAATTTCGAAAAATCCAATTTTACTTCGTTACTATATGGTCAGAGGAATTTACATACCAAATTTCACGTTTCTAGCTGTAATACCTTAGTTGGTAACTTTTTATCCCTTTTTGTCCCGCTCGTCCCTTAAAAGTACATATTTCGAAAAATCCAATTTTACTTCGTTTCTATATGGTCAGAGGAATTTACATACCAAATTTCACGTTTCTAGCTGTAATACTTTAGTTGGTACCATTTTTATCCCTTTTTGTCCCTCTCTTCCCTTAAAAGTACAAATTTCGAAAAATCCAATTTTACTTCGTTTCTATATGGCCAGAGGAATTTACATACCAAATTTCACGATTCTAGCTGTAATACTTTAGTTGGTACTATTTTTATCCCTTTTTGTCCCGCTCGCCCCTTAAAAGTACAAATTTCGAAAAATCCCTATTTGTAGCACGTCTGCATGGTCATTGCAAGAAACTCACCGAATTTCATGTTTGTAGCTACTGCCGTTTAGTCAGGTCGAAGGTTCGATGTTTATCCCTTTTTGGGGCATTTTATCCCCTAAAAGTACGAATTTCGTAAAACCCTTTCTTAGTCTACGTCATATTTGGGAACTACCCTGAAAATTTCATGACCCTGGCTTCAGCCGTTTGGTCTGGGGGCTGGTCAATGATAAGTCAGTCAGTCAGTCAGTCAGTCAGTCAGTCAGTCAGTAACGCAACTCTTTTATATATATAGATTAGAAAAAGCGTATGAAGACAACAGTTTTACTACATTAATAACCTGGCGTAATTCTTATGTTCTTCAAAAGAAAAAATCGATCCATCATCAAGACACAACACAAATAGAAAATATTACTACGAAATATTCTCTACTAGGACTTTCGGCTTTACAGAAACTTGATAATGCTCATCGTCAAATTGAGAAAAGCTTGTTGGTCAACGAATATTTTTCGCCAATAGGATGGTTAAGAATACTCAAAAATCGCAGAAAACCGTAGAAAACCGTTTGTGATAATTAAAATGTATCCATCCGACTTCAAAAAGTGTAGTAACTACACAAAAACTTGCTTTAACTACAAAAATGTTCCATTCCGTTCATTGAGAGTTCTGAATCTTAAGCAAATGGAGTATGAACTTGAATATTATGTAGATTACAAAACTGAAAATCTGAAGTCTGTAAGCAGCTAAACCTCGCAAAAACAAGTTGAGAGTAGAGATTGAACCAATCAGAGAAGAGCGAATCATATCCAAAGAAAAATCGAATCATTTAATATCAATGTTGAAATATATGAGTGCAACTGATATTTCACATTAAAAAACAATTCTTCAAATAGGTATGTAATGTAATATTTCATACTGATTTCATTTTAATCTGATTTTTTAATTTTTTAGACACAACTTCAGCGAATTCAACACAAAATGGAAAATGACTTCAAATGTTTTAACCTATTAAGCAATTAAGTTTAATGTCTTTTTGTTTCCTAAAAATTAAGTAGCAGGCGCTGTGAATTCTAAAGCCATATTTTTGTTATTAATTAATAAATTTAAAATTCTGGGCAATAGCCTTCTTTCGGTAAAAAATCTCATTAATAATCTATTTTTAATAAATATAATATTGTCTTCATTCAAAATCGTTTAATGAAACAAAGTTCTAAGTGATGATTTTAGGTTCTACAAGGTTTTAACTGGCACATTGTGGCTCCAAGCTAGTTTTTTGTTGTTCTAACGTCGCGCGATTTCAATAGTTTTTTGTGTGGATTTTTTTTAATTTTTATTAAAATTTCAATTTTTGTACAATATGCCTTTAATATCTGAAAATATTTTGTAATTAAAGGAATAATCTCCATCGTATACATATATATATATATATATATATATATATATATATATATATATATATATATATATATATATATATATATATGTTTATATATATATATATATATATATATATATATATATACGGGCACCACTACGTGATAAAAGATAAAAAATAACCGTGTGTCCCAGTTTTGCCAAAAGTCATGCACTTTTTATGGGCCCCAAAGATTTGGGGCCTCGGTGTCATTTTTTGCAAAAAAGTGATCATTTTCTCAGGCTCATATCTTACATACTGTTTGGAATTTTGAATTAATCTCTGAGGCAAAGTTGTAGCACTTGAACAAAAACATATAAAATCAAAAAAACTTCAACTTAAAAGTCAAAATCGCAAATGTCATCGAACAAATCTTATAGGCTGTAGTTGGTGTAGCTAGCGTATATAAAGAGTGATTTTTTTGAGGTTAGGATTTTCATGCATTAGTATTTGACAGATCACGTGGGATTTCACACATGGTGTCAAAGAGAAAGATGCTCAGTATGCTTTGACATTTCATCATGAATCGTCTTACAAACGAACAACGCTTGCAAATTATTGAATTTTATTATCAAAATGCGTGCTCTGTTAAGAAATTTCATTGCGCGCTTCCATTTTATGGTCAGTTTAATCGACCCACTGAAGCGGCTATTCGGGCTATTGTGACTAAATTTCGCACCAAATTTACATTGTTGGACATTAAACCACCAACACGCTTACGTAGAGTGCGAACTGAAGAAAATATCGCAGCTGTATCGGCCAGTGTTAATGATGACCACCAATTTTCGATTCGTCGCCGTTCGCACCAATTGGGTCTCTGTTACTCAAAAACGTGGAAATGCCAAAATTGGACTAAGCGGATGGACCACCTAAGACGCAGCCGCGGTCAACATTTAAATGAAATTATCTTCAAAAAGTAAATGTCATGGACCAATCTAACGTTTCAAATAAAGAACCGATGAGATTTTGCAAATTTTATGCGTTTTTTTAAAAAAAAAAGTTATCAAGCTCTTAAAAAATCACCCTTTATATGCTGTTGATTAAGGATAATATCACTCATACGCACTATAGTCGGACTGACCATTAACAGAAACAGTCCTGCAATATATAGTTTTCCTACTTAAGCGGTGTTAAGAATCATTCCTAGTAAGTTCATATGTTCTAGAAAGTTGTTTATTGAGATCTTAAGTACATTTTTGTAGTTGATTGTTTCCTTGGATTTTGAACGGTTTGCTACCTATGGACGTGAACAGGGGAAAAAGGTAAACAAATCGATTTTTTTAAAGAGATTCTGAACTTGAGTATGAAGTTGATTTTATATTCTTTATGACAAGAGCTACAACTTTGCCTCAGCGAGTAAAAAATTCCAAACGGTTTGCAAGATATGAGCCTGAAAAAAAGATTACTTTTTTGCAAAAATGACAACGGGGTTCCAAATCTTTGTTGGGCAAAATTGGAAGACATGGGTCTTTTTGTTTTCGGTATTTTATCACGTAGTGGTGTCCGCGCATGCTTATATTTTTCGTGTTGCACTATGTAACTAGCCGATTTTATGTAATATGCAAATCAAAACCGGTATGATCCTCTGTCATCGTAACTAGAAAACATACTAGAGATACGGCCAATTTCAGCAAAGATTGGCAGTAGTTATTAGAATCTGGAATTGTATGTTGACAATTCAAGTATTTATAGCCTCCTCCTAAGGAGTACCCCATAATGTATATAAATACTAAGTCGTGGTAATATTCTAAGACCCGTCTGTTTGTCTGTTGACAAACATGTTAGCATCCGAACGAATTGAGCTAATATTTTCCCCCGATTTCACAGTCTCTCTAACCTATAGTTAGATTTAACCAACAATTATAACTGTCAGTTTGAGATGAAGTGTGGCAAATGTTACTGTTGTAACATTACTAATCTGAGTTGGTGAAAATGGTGTTAAACCATTTTTTTTGAAAAAATGCCGCCTTATATTATTTTTGTTTTGTTGGTTACGACACTCTTGCTTTGAGCGTGTTATATTTATGGACACATCGTATATGTGTACTGCCGTCCAAAGAAAGAAGTCACAAGTGCCTAAATACCAAAATTGAGATAAGAGCAGAATCGGAACCGTGAATGAGTTTCTGATATTTGTGTTATTCAACTGTAATTGACTTTTATCACCCAGATAAAAACTTAAAAGCTAAATATCTCAAAACTGCTATAATGAAGATGTGACTTTGTTTCGTAGGAGGGCAGTGTAGATGTATTTATCAGGCATGTCACAGAAAACCAAATCGTACGAATTTCGAAACCAAAACGTATTTAGCTTCTCCAAAAAACGTAAATCGAAAAAAAATCGATTTGAAACCAATCAGAAAATGAAGTTGATATTTTAAGTAACATAAACTCCAATTTTTTTGGAATTCTGTTCAAAATTAATTAAGAACATTATTTTTATTGAAATAAATATTCTAAATACTTTGACTATGATAATTTTAACATTTTTTAGTCGTATAAAGTATCATGCATGTCACAGAAATCCAAATCGTACGAAAACTGAAAAACGTTATTGATGTTGCGTTGCCATCTGCTCAATTGTGTGATCTTGTCATATGTTCTACATAAAAAAGTGGCAACCTTAACGAAAACTACCCTTAAACCTAACAAGAAAACAAAACAAAAAATGTCAGAAGAAGAATACTCCGCCGAAGAAATGTAAGTTTTTGTTTTTATGTGAAAATTAATAACTAATTTAATTTAATTTAATTTAAAGGGGCAAGCACAAGAACATCGCTCAGTCAAAATTTGTTATCAATTTTATGGAATGCCACGAAGACATTGCGTCAAAGGAGACAAAGCGATTGCAGTCTGTGGGAAGAATTGGTTGGAAAATTAAATAGCACTGGACCGCCTTCTAAGAAACTTTCAGAATGAAGAAAATGTATTAGAAAATAAAAAACTTCTTTGTTTATTTTTATTTAATTTCAACCACTAACGCCAGAGTTTGGTGCCGAACCGAAATTATTGATGGCGGTGGGTCAATGCTACCATATTTTTAATAGGAAATTTTCGATTTCCATTTTTTCGGATTCATCAAAACCAGCAAGTTTTGAAGAACCAAAAGTAAAACGTTACAATTTGGAAATCAAAACGTTTTCGTAAAATTTCTGTGACATGCCTTTATGAAGCAATTTTATAAAAAGTTTCTTATAAATTTAGTGATTTTGAACAATTCATAAATTATGTATGAACAATTCACAAATAAAATGAAATGTACGAAGCATTTGTTCATGAATATTTCAGATTTAAATTATATTATTAAAACTTAGTTTCCTAAGAACAAAGAAAAATTGCATTGTAGAAAATAAAAAATTCTTAAATATGTTAATGCAATAACTAATAATATATTTAATGAAATGTTTTCATAAATATAATGAAATATTTTGTTGTATTATGTAACTAAATTATTAAATATATTTATAGTGTGTCGTTTTTTCAGTTGATAGTCTAATTTCCCTTATGTTAATTGTAACACCTGATTTAGGTCAAAGACGCATTCTTTGCAAAGGTTCTCACAATTACAGCAAGTTATTTATACTGGAAACTTCAGAAGAAATTGATAATATGTATGAAACTTGTTCATAAAATTAATGATGTTAGGTTATAAACTCCATGAAACTTTTCATAAATCCTATTATGAAAAATAAAGAACTTGTATGACAAAAGTTTAGTGAATGAAGAACTGCATTTCTGAGTTTCTAAGAAATGTTTCAGAAATTCTATGACACTTTGTGTTTTATGAAACATGTTTCATACATTTTATGAAGTGCTTCTTTGGCGACTTTTTAATGAAAATTTTCACTGAATCATAAATATTATGAAGATAATTCTCTCAGTGTATACGCATGGGCTTGTGAGCAGTGATTTTAGGAGCCGTAAAGTAACTCAAATATTGTGTTTTCGTCATCAGAGGAAGGAATGTTAGACTGGTTTTCCATGTATGTGTTATCAAAATGGTGGGCATTTTTTAATGCCAAAAATAGCCGCTGATTTGGAGGAGGATAGCTTTCGGCTTTATTTTAGTTCAAGAATGATTAGTCTTTACTTTTGGAATCGTTTTGTTTCCCTGAAAATCTCCATCTTTGCCAACATATCCCTTAAGTGTGCACGTGCCTCTAATTAATTAAAAAAATCTAGCAATTAAAATTATTAAGTGAAAATTGTATTTAACAAATTACCAAAGCCATCCGTTTCACAGACGAGAGAGAAGAAAAATCAGTTTTCTAATTGCAATATCTAACTAAGCATTAAATTAATAGGAATCTCTGTGGAATTGTCAGCAAAAGTGCCAACAGCAGCAAAAGTACGAGAACCAGCCATCCAGTCATCCAACCAACCAACCAAAGGCGGCAGTGCCAGCACTTACACGAACACACACACACGGACATCCACAGTAAAAATTTACTCCTGCCGTACCATTGGGAAAATGCATGTGGAGGTGGTGGGAATTATCTAGAGATTGACCCACTTGCCAGGGATGGGGCAACATCGCACATACAACAAATGTCACACGGCAACTATGTGTATGTATGTGTGTATATATACTCAAAGATACCTACTCACCCAAAGCGTTGAGCTGAGCAACTTATTTCATTACTTAATACGACACCACCCGAACGGAGAGGCACAAGTGGTACTGCTGCCGTTGCCGTTGCTGTTTACCAATGAACGAACCCGACAGTCATGCCCACGCCCGCACATCGAAACACTTTCAACAAATGCAATTATGTCCATGGGTGTAATACGTGCGTGAGCATGTGTATGTATGTTTGTTTGAGCGAAGTGCGTGTGGGGATCTGAATCCTTGTCGTTGATGCACGACTACAACAACTGCAGTTACGAGTGGCACATACAAGTTAAATATGATTTTATTATGGATCAGAATATATCTACACACACATAGTAAGTACACACTCACATAAATACAAATGGACTTCTAGGTGCGGCTTAGGGTGTCCCGGGAAAAATGATCTGATACAAAACCGGGAGCGAAATTTGTATGGGAGCTATATATAAATCTGAACCGATCTAACATATTTTTACCACAGGTGTTTCTAGTTGAAACATAAGATGTTTTGGCAATTTTGTAAAAAATCTGTTGTAATATGTGGTATCTAGAGTGAAAAGAGTCAAATCGGGAGTGAAATTCGTATGGGGGCTATATCTAAATCTGAACCGATTTTATCAAATTAAATAGCATTCGTCCTTGACCCGAATAACTTCGCTGTGCAAAGTTTCATTTGGTTCTGTCTACAATTGCGACCTGTATCGTGATTACAAGAATAGATGGACAGACGGACGGACATTGTTAAATCGATTCATAAAGTGATTCTAAGTCGATCGATATAATTAACAATGGGTCTATCTCGACTCCTTTTGTGTGTTACAAACAAATGCAAAAAGACATAAGACAAACAAGTAAGGAAAGGCTAAAGTCGGGCGGGGCCGACTATATAATACCCTACACCACTCCCTGCGTATGTACCTCGCTTTGATTACTAAACCCAGGTATTTCATGGGAGCAATTTTATGTAGTTCATATAAATTATATTCATATAATTTATATGCTATAAATTCATCTTCAGTCAAATTTAACGAGTATGGTAAATAATATGGTAATTGATCTAATTGTCCGACAGACAAATACAAATTATACAGTAGTATACCAAAGTCATTTCAAAGTATGGACATATGGACATCACCCAAACAATTCTCATTGCAATTCAATTCGGTAAAAAAGTGAAATCGGGAAGGATTTTTGCATCCTGTAAATGTATGTGTTTGACAAAAAATGTTAAATCGGAAAGGACATTTGTATGGGGGTATATTGAAACCTGGAACGATGTGACCCGCTTTCACCATGTCTGTTTATTGGTGAAATATAATTTGTACAATTTGGCCAAAATCGGTTAAACATTCGGGAGCAACATTTGTATGAGGGCTATATCTAAATCTGAACCTATCTTGCCCACTTTCACCATAGATGTTTCTAGTTCGATTATAAGATGTTGTGCCAATTTTAAAGAAAAACGGGTACAATGTGTGGATTTTAGAGCGGAAAAAGTGAAATCGGGAGCGACATTTGTATGGGGGCTATATCTAAATCTGAACCGATCTTACCAAATTTTTGCATACGTGTTTCTAGTTGGATTATAAGATGTTCTGCCAAATTTAAAGAAAATCGGGTACAGTATGTGGATTTTAGAGCGGAAAAAGTCAAATCGGGAGCGACATTTGTATTGGAGCTATATCTAAATCTGAATCGATTTTACCAACATTCAGCATAGTTGTTTCTAGTTCGATTATAAAATGTTGTGCCAATTTTAAAGAAAATCGGGTACAATATGTGGCTTTTAGAGCGGAAAAAGTTAAATCGGGAGAGACGTTTGTATGGGGGCTATATCTAAATCTGAACCGATCTTTCCCACTTTCAGCATAGGTGTTTCTAGTGCGATTATGAAATGTTGTGCCAATTTTAAAGAAAATCGGGTACAGTATGTGGCTTTTAGAGCGGAAAAAGTCAAATCGGGAGCGACATTTGTATGGGGGCTATATCTAAATCTGAACCGATCTTACCCACTTTCAGGACAGGTGTTTCTAGTTCGATTATAAAATGTTGTGCTAATTTTGAAGAAAATCGGGTACAATATGTGGTTTCTAGAGCGGAAAAAGTCAAATCGGGAGCGACATTTGTATGGGGGCTATATCTAAATCTGAACCGATCTTACCCACTTTCAGCACAGGTGTTTCTAGTTCGATTAAAAAATGTTGTGCCAATTTTAAAGAAAATCGGTTACAATATGTGGCTTTTAGAGCGGAAAAAGTCAAATCGGGAGCGACATTTGTATGGGGGCTATATCTAAATCTGAACCGATTTCCTCCAAATTCAATACCGATGGTCCCTGGTTAGAAAAAATAACTTCTGCCAAGTTTCACGACAATCGAACAACAATTGCGACCTGTAGAGTGCGAACAAGCTTAGATGGACAGCAGACGGACGGACGGACGGACGGACGGACGGACAGACGGACAGACAGACATCATTAAATCGATTCAGCTGGTGATTCTAAGCCGATCTGTATACTTAAAGGTGGGTCTAGCTCGATTATTTCTTGGTGTTACAAACATTTGGCGGAAAACTAACTTATAATACCCTAGACCACGAAGTGGTGTAGGGTATAAAAAGACATAAGACAAAGAGTGTATAAAAATGAATTTAAACTAAGTTCCATTTAAATAAAAATAATTCAAACAAATGATTTTGCTTTAGAATATGCAAAACTAGTACCAAAATTGGCAACATGAAATATTTTTCAATAGTTTCATAAAGACTTGAGGTATTACGCCATGATTGCTGTGAAGGTAAGATAGGCGCCTTCGCAGGGGTTTTTTAGAATAATACTTGAAGTATTTAAGAAATAAGTCTTTGCAAAGGAACGAGAAGAATTGCTTCATAGATTAATATTCAAGAATTTTCTAAACAATTACGAGTGATTTTTTATAAGTTCATTAATACTTAAATGTATGAAGAACTCGGCATAAATTTCAGTAATTCTAAGAAAAGCTCATTTTTAGTTAAAATTTCCTAAATGGTTTTATCCATACAAACAATTTCTTAATATTTTTCTTACTTAAGACCTTGGGAATTTTCTTCCACACAAGTATGAAATTACACAATTGTACGAATTTTGTATTAGATCCAAAGACATGTTTTGAAGTAAATTTATTACCTTATTTCTAGTAAATGAACTATTTGCTATGGCCTTGAAATAAGGAAACTTAGTTAAATTTCCTAGTTTTAACCTTTTCTTGCCCGAATTTTCTACTTAATAAATATATAAAATTTTATATATATGTTGATGCTGTATGGGTCTAAATATGATTTATATAGAGTTTTGTTCTAATTCATACAGGACATGAGTAACAGGATTTTTCTTAAAATTATTGTTTCTTCCTTTTAAAAATCTTTATTATGTATCACTATGTATAACAAATAGAGTTTTTCTTTTACTCGAAGAAATCCTCAAATAATTGAAATTTGAGACTTCACTTTTGTTTTCCTCTTCCTACGCAGACCCAAGTTACCGAATTTGTTGGTTCTCTTTTGAATAATCTTTGTTACCTATGTACACAAAAATAAAATGTATTAATTCAGCAAAATATGTGATTTTAAAGATTTTATAGGACATGAAGGGTTAGGGATTTTTACTAAACTGGAGTTGTTGAACTAAATTGGAGTATGGATTTTAATCAAATTTAGGAATGCTATTTTTCAGAGTGTGTATTCCACAATATTACCGCCGTACTACTTCGAGCTACGGTAAAAGCTTAATCACCCGAAACCACTAGTAGAAATTTCAATTTTATCAAAGTCGGAGGGGATGTTTATCCAAGTCTGTGGTTTTTGGTACGTTTTTTGATTGAATTAACCACATAGAACTTTATTTCTATTATAAAAATTAGGGATTTAATATAAACTAAAATTTTCGCCACCTCTGGATATAGATAACCTATAGTCATCTTTAACCAAACTTCACAACAAACTGACAGCTTCATATATCTGTTGGTTAGCTCTAATTGTAGGTTAATCCGACTTGGTGAAAATGGTGGTAAAACTATTATAAGGGAAATTAGACGAATCCAATAAAATTCTTCCCATTATACAACAAGTTAGAAAAAGGAAAATATGATGTAAATGATTTAAAAATATCTGTTTCCACTTTTCGTAATCTGACCATCATTTTCGTGCTATGATATACAACAATTGTTTGGACGGGACACCCTTGTGTATACGCCTGGTTGCACTGTATAAATGGGCTGCTGCTCTTTTTTCGTAGTTGCCTATTGTTGCTGCTGTTGTGAGTGAAATTGCATTTCTGTGCTTGTTGTCATCTCGTCTAATGGTTGTAATTGTTACATTCACATACTCACATACACTCATACACATCCATACAAATGTAGGTATTCATATGGGCAAATGTTCTATGAACGTAGACGAGCATGAACATCATTCAAGATAAATCCCCATATAAACTTTGCCATTCACTCACACACACACACACTGTCACGTTACTGTTTTGTGTGGACTTAAGTGCATCGAGAGGGTTTGCAGCACAGTATATTTGGCAAAGAGATTTACTCTACTTTACGACATACACATGCAGCAGTGCGCATGTTTATTAGGGTGGGCGGATTTTTTAGAAAATTCAGGAAAAAAATATGAAACTGCTTAAAACTCGAGATCATTTGTTTTTGTTTTCTTAAAAAGACAACAAAGTATTTTAAGAATAAGTGTGTAAGATTTACAACAAAAACTATGAAAAGAAAAGATCAAATAATAAAAAACAAAACAGATTGCTTAAAACATTTGAAAAATGTGTTCTAATTCATGATAGATGACAACAAAATTGTTGCAGAATAAATATTTTCCCACCAATAGACTATTTCGCATAGACCGCGGATGAACTGGCAAATTTTGTTCCGCGTTTCACCCTACTGCATCTGTATACATCATGTATACATACTCACCTCCGATGCTTAAATATGACAAATACTTTGGCTGCATTGGCTCCCACAGAACATAGCACTCATATGTAACCAGTACCCAGTGATGCATTTCATTTCGTTCTTCTTAAATCAGACAATCAGAATATAAACTAGTTTTCTTCAAATACCCTGAATTTGTATACCCTCCACCTAAGGATGAGGTATATTCACTTTGTCTTTCCGTCGGAGACTTTATAAAGTATATATATTCTGGGCCGAGGTAAAATCTAAAGCACGCCAAAATAAATGAGCTAGGAGGTTCAAATTTTTCCTAAATGTGTCTTATGGTTGCAGATCGGTTGGGATTGAAAATGTGTCTCTAACAAGGACTGAAAAAAGACTATTTAAGCATTTTTTAAATGTGTACTTCATATGCAGTTGAAGTTTGTAACGTATATTCCTCTTGTAGTGTCAAAACACCAAAAAGTAAATAAAAGTTTTAGCGGGACAAAAATGGGTCAAAAAGGGATAGTAATTGTACCAGTTACGAAAACAGCTAGAAACATGAAATTTGGAATGTTCATCCCTCTAATTGCGTAGATGCGTAAAATAGAGGGAGTTCGTACTTTTAAGGGATGCAATTGGAAAATAGGCATACAAATGGTACCAACCAAACCGCTGAAGTTGAAATCATGTGTACATTCATCTGACTGTGAAGATGCGGAATAAAAATGTTTTTTTTTTCGAACTTTGTACTTTTAGGCGAAAAGGGGCGAAATGGGATATCAAACAAACGGCTGCATCTATAATAATGAAATTCGGTGTGTACACTTCTCTGACTGCGATAAGGCAAAAAATAAAGATATCTTACGATTTTCGTAGCATCAGGATCTAATTGGGATTAAATTTGGCAACAATCAAACTGCTGTAGCTAAATTATTTCCAGTATTTGAGCTCGTATCTTTACGTAGACGGGGAAAAAGAGGTTCGAATTTTTCTAAATTCATACTTTTAAGGTCAAAATGGTAAAAGAAGTGAAACTGGTACAAATCAAACGGTTGTAACTAAAATCATAAATTAGGTGTGTATATTGTATTGTATATTGGATCTTCAATATTACAAATTTTCCTATCAAAATAGTGCAGACATTTAGACTGTAGCTGGAATAAAGAAATTGCAAATGGGAAAATCGGGCTTGAGGGAAACTGTTTCTAACTTATAATATTTACGGCACATTTTTTTGAAGATTGCTGCCTAATGTCCTCTTTTTGATTCCACTTGAAGATTTATCTTTGTATATAACTATTAATATTATAATAATTATTAATATTATAATAATTGTTGACGATCGATCAGGTCCGGTCGATGATGACATCGACATGATCCATCTCAACGACTATGTGTCATCCCTGACACTGGAAGGCCAGGATTGCGGCCAACTTAATATGTTTGTGATATCCACTTTACTTTTCTGTTTCGTATAAAGTGAAAGCGTTTAATAAGACCACCGCATCAACAAACAATAAATAATAATTCTCACATATCGAAACCGTCAGTACTTTTATTTCAAGGAACCATCACGTAAGTAAACGACATTTACTTACGTTATTTTATGTTTTCGTTCTTTGCATTTTCGTGCAACAATAACCACACTACACAAGCTTCTCACAAGACTCCGTCTTTGAGAACCTAACGTGTCCACCATCATCTGGCAGGATCTTGTTCAATAATATTAATATTATAATAATATTAATATTATAATAATATTAATATTATAATAATATTATAATAATGATAATCTGCGGCAATACTGTGGAATGCACTCCGGGTATATATGAACTTTACGGCCGAACTTTACCTTTTTAGTTCTTTTATTTAAAAAGTGTAAACGATCGGAAATTTTTGCATTACTCTGGTGTTCGACCGAGATCTCTACCATATCACGCTGACGAAATATTCCACATCAACATTTTCAATTACTAAGTAAAAATAAAATAATTGAATAATGATAGACATATTGGACGCCTTTGAATTTATATTTATTTTTTTTTTAAATGTACTATCGAATATTTTTTTGATTCGTATGGACAAGCGAAGTCATGGATCCGAATGGACTAACTAAAGCACTAACGCATGGTAATGCACAAGGAGTTCAATTGACCTATTACTATGACATCCACATGGTTATTTCGCTAATAGCAAGTGTATAAAAAATATTGAAGCGGGACTAACACTTATCTCCTTTTGCCTAGCGTTGCCGTTACTTTTCGAATAGTCTAATCTTCTGACTGACAACGCTGATCGAATTTAGAAAAATTTGTTTGTTCGGTGCGACGTATGCGTAGCATGATTTGTGTCGGTATGTTTATCACACACACTCAAGCCAGCGCACACAATCATAGTCCATAACTACAGCCAGAAGCAGTTCTGAAATAAAGAGGTTTAATATGTGTAAAAATTGCATTTTCCACAAAAGTGGCAAGACAATGTTATCGGATTATAAACAGTCATATTTTGGTGAAGGAAAGCTATTGTCATTTGTATACAGTAGCGGATGACTTAAAGTAGCACATCTTTAAAAATTCTACAAAAGCATCAAGAGGTGAGAGAAAAATTGGGTTATTAAGATTGTGGACACAAACGGGTTAAACTTGTGTTGCGACATAAAATATGATAGATACATACTCAGAGCCAAAACGAGTTATTCGCCAACCCATTTTTGTCCTTAGCCAAACACTAAACCAGTTCCTATGCAACACCGTACTGAGAAAAAATAAATTAAAATCGAGAAATCCAGATTGAAATTGAGAAAGTATAAACCAAGCATATCGTATGTGTCAATGATATCACATATTTTCATTTCAAATTGACCTTAAAATGGGAAATCAAATATGTTGTATTTTATTTCTCAATTCCAATTTGGTCTTTCTCATTTTTAATTTCCCGATTCTCAATAAAAAATTTTAATTTTTCAATATGAAGTTCTCAATATTAATTTCTCATTCCAAACAGTACCAAAAATTAACTTCTCTTTTCTCAATATAAATTTTCATTTCATTTTTATTTATATTATTTGTCATTCCGTTTGTCACACCTTGAAATATTCAACGTAGACCCCATAAAGTATATATATTCTGTATCCTGGTAAAATTCAAAGACGATTTAGCCATGTCCGTCTGTCTGTCGAAAGCACGCTAACTTCTGAACGAAAGAGCTAGGAGGTTGAAATTTTCCGTAAATGTGTCTTATGGTTGCAGATCGGCTGGGATTGAAAATGGGCGAAATCGGCACAGAGGGAAAATTGTTTCCAAGACTGAAAGTACTCCCTAATATTTAGACTATTTAAGCATTTTTTTGAAAATTTCCGATTTTTATACACTTGTAATTTGTATCGTACCTTCCTCCAGTAACGTTTAATCACAAAAAATAGAAAATGATTTAGCGGATGAAATGGGACATAAGGGATAAAAATAGTACCTTTGATACGAAACAGCTAGAAACATGAAATTCGGTGTGTACGTCTCTATAATTACGTAGACACGTAAAATAGAGAGATTTTTCGAAATTTGTATTTTTGAGGGATACAATTGGAAAAGGGGGATACAAATGGTACCAACCAAACCGCTTAAGATAAAATCATTAAATTCGGTTTAAGCATTTATCTGAAAATCCGGTTTATCGAAAATTGTCCTTTTAGGCGGAAAATGGTGCGAAAGGGATAAAAATGGTACCAATCAAACGGTTGCAGTTAGAATAATGAAATTCGGTGTGTACATTGCTGTGACTGCGTAGACACTAAAACTAAAGATATATTTCGATATTCGTACCGTTAGGATCAAAACGGGATAAAATCGGTTCCACGTAAACGGCTGTATCTAGAATCATGAAATTCAGTGGTTATACTCATCTGTCTTCGTAAACACGCACAATATGAGTATTTCTCCAAAATCTTACCTTTAGAGTCAACATTTTAAAAATGATAAAAGTGGTACCGAGCAAACGAAAGGAGAATCATGAAATTAGATGTGTTGATTCCAATATGGACGCTAAAATAATGGATCTCTGAAATTTGTATTTTTCTTATCAAAATGATACAGTCACTCTGTTTGTAGCTGAATCTAGAAATTGGAAAATGGCCCTGAGGGAAAATGTTTCTCTCTAATGACGACTGACAATACACCTAATATTTAGAGTACATTTTTGCCCTCTAATGTTCACTTTTTGATTACAATTGCAGTATTATATATAAATATATATATATATTAGTAGTTACTTCACTTCTTTGTAAAGTCGACAGCCTCTAATCTACCGGTAATACTATGGAATGCACTCCGTGGTGGAGGGTATATAAGATTCGGCCCGGCCGAACTTAACGCCATTTTACTTGTTCAAATTGCATTTCTCGTTTTCAAATTCCAGTTATCAATATTAATTTTTATTTCACAATTTCTATTCTGGAAATTGTCTATGGTACTGTACGAATGCGAAGCCTGGAACGCAGCCAGTCGTGGCATAAATGTCCAACAAGCCTTCATTAAATTTTAAAAAATTTCTGACCAAATCCTGTTGCAAAAACAGCTATTGCAAACAGCGCGTCATATACCTACAGCTGTTGAAATTATGGAGATGAGCCGGTCATAGACGGCGCAAGCCACTAGACAACATAACCAGAAAAACTATCGACTGGAATTTTCAAGGCAGCAAAAGAAGAGGCTATGAATGGGTTGAAAGCTTCAGGTCTTCATTTCAAATCCGATGAGTAAGTGAAGTCAGCAATTTGACACAGAAGCAGTCGAAATGAACAAATCGTGGAATAAGCTGAAGATGCTAGCCTTAGAGAAAGTCGAATGAAATACATTTATCGAGATCCTAAGTGCCTTGTACCTTATGCCACATCCATCCAAGACTTGGTGCTACACAACTACATAGAATACATGTAGATTTTTGTCTGTCAGTGTAAATTTCGTCAATGCTGAAGTTCATACGTTTTCTGCTTATTGCTGCATTTTTAAACCTTCTCCACGTATTTCATTTTACGAGTAGCAAGAGTGTCCTGCTCGACTGTCTTTCCTTCACATGCCTACATACATTTATCTGCACTTGATGATAAATCCCATAAATTGCATTTGGCACATTTCAGTCATTAATTTTATTGCTTTCTGTTCGTACACATACATAGATGGGACATAAATCCGTTAACGTCCTTTCGACCGTAACTATGAATGCTTGGGGTTTTCGGCAATGACATATTTTGGAGTGCATAAAGTGTCACATTATTGGAATATGTTGTTCATATATTGAAAAATGTAAGTACTTGAATGACAACATACATGAAGAGTAAACATTTTTGGGGCGTGTATCAAGGTTTGGGTTGGGCCTATGTCACAATTTGTATCATTGTTCGCCAACTTTACGCCATAAATGTTCGCAGTAGGGGTGGGATAGTGCACAACTTTTTAATTTTGAAATGTTAGAACCCCAAGTGTTGAGAGGTTCGGTTCGTACGCGGAAAAATTTTATGGTATTGACAGTAGTTTGTATCGGTATTCAAAATGTTTTTTTTTTTATATTTTGAATAAATAGTTTAATTTGTAGGCACAAAATGAAAACAATTTTTCTACAAAAAATCATATAAAGTAGAAAATTATTTGCACGTTTCTTTCTTAAGCTGTGAAAATTATACTCTCACTACAGAGTAGGAGCGTATATATCATTAGGGATAGAAAAAAGTGTAACGCATTGAAGGATAGATTTAAAACCATAAGTATGTCCCAAGTCCCTTTCACGTCTGTCTGGCTCGCTGGTATACACGATGACTCTGTAACTATAGAACTATTTTCCCAAACTTAGTTTAAATTCGGAATTGGGGGAAATTGATATACATCTTATGGTACCCACACACGTATAGTCCATATTCCAAAACAAACCACCCGTACGTGGTTTCGCGTCTACACTGTCAGAGGAATATACACACCGTATTTCACGATTCTAGTTTCAGTCGTGATGTTGGTACCATAGGAATATAAAAAGGGACGAATTACAAAAAATATATTAATTTTGTGTTTCAATGCATGTGCAAACTTCACTTTTCACAAATTTCATGATTCCGTTTTTACCCAATTTCACGAGTACAAAAGTACAAATTTCGAAAAATTCCATCAATTTGCATTTTCAGGGATGTACATGCCGAATTTCATGATTCCAGATCCGTCTGTTTGATTGGTACCATTTTTGAAAAATAAAAATTTTCTTAGTCGCATTCGTGCTGTAAAAGTAATGCCAGTTCCTAATTTCATGATTCTAGGCCCAGTTGTTTGGTCTGGCCTGTGGTACTATTTTTATCCCATTTAAAATTACAAATTTTGAAAAATGTCTTCTTATCAGTGATGTGCGCTGTAAAACGAATATACATACCGAATTTCATTATTGTAGCGTCATCCGTGTTGTTGGTACCTTATTATTCCCTTTTCCGCGTTTACCTATTAAAAGTACGAATTTAAAAAAAATCGGTCATTTTGCGTTTCTAAGGATTTTGAGGTATGTACACTAGGGCGTACCTCAAAAAAAAAGTTCGCCGTACACCTTCGAATATGAAGTATTATTGAAAGGTAGTTTCAAAAAAAAAAAATTTATTTTTTTATGCCGAACGTAGGGGTCGCGCTTTTACATTTTTCTATATAACTTGTATTTATAAACGGATTTTAAAGTGTGATACATCGATGTTTTTGTCTCGACGAGGCCGATTTTTTTGTCTTTGAAGTCATTGAGCTCAAGCACCCCCTTCTGGTACTTACCCATCATTTCTCAGTTGCTACTACCCTAATGTACCACTCTAATAATCGAAAATTAAAGCTCGCATAAAATCATGAATCATGTTTGAGCTCAATGACTTCAAAGACAAAAAAATCGGACAAAAACATCGATGTATCACACTTTAAAATCCGTTTATAAATGCAGAAGTTATATAGAAAAATGTAAAAGCGCGACCCCTACGTTCGGCATAAAAAAATAAAAAAAATTTTTTTGAAACTACCTTTCAATAATACTTCATATTCGAAGGTGTACGGCGAACTTTTTTTTTTTTACTTGTAACCTGGTACGCTCTAATGTACACACCGAATTTTATTATTCCAGCTCCACCCGTTTGATTGGTACCATTTTTATCCCTTTTTACCCGATATCACCCACAAAAAGTACGAATTCAAAAATATTTTCTTGGTCGCATTCGTGCTATAAAAGTAATGCCCGTTCCAAATTTCAAGATTCTGCCATTTGGTCAGGGTGGTGATACAATTTTTATCCCATTTAATCCCTTAAAAGTATAAATTTCGAAAAATGCTTTCTTACTAGTGATATGCGCTGTAAAACGAATATACACACCGAATTTCATCATTGTAGCGTCTTCCGTGTTGTTGGTACCTTTTCTATCCCCTTTTCCCTTTAAAAGTACAAATTTCGAAAAATTCCTTCATTTTGCGATTCTAAACATTTTGAGGGATGTACACACCAAATTTTATGGTTTCAGCTCCATCCATTTTATTGGTACTATTTTTATCCCTTTTTACCCGATTTCACACCCAAAAAGTACGAATTTTGAAAAATATTTTCTTGGGCGCGTTAAAGCTATAACAGGAATTTTTTTTACCAAATTTCAAGATTCTAGTCCCAGCCGTTTGGTCTTACAAGTACGCATTACGAAAAACTCCCTTCAAATCTGATTTCTACACTGTAAGGGAAATGTACATACTAGCTTCAGTCATGTTGTTGGTACAATTTTTGTCCCCTTTTTGTACCATTTACGAATTTTTAAAATGTCACTTTTTGCGATGTCTTCATGCCGTTTGGTCTGGGGAGTGATCACTTTTATATATATAGATAGGTGATTTTTGAAAAGATTAGTTAACAACGAAAAATTCAACATGTAAAAAGGTGTTAAGTTCGGATGGGCGAATCTTATATACCCTCCACCTCGGAGTGTATTCCACAGTATTGGCGGTAGATTAGAGGCTGTCGACATTACGTTTTTCCATTTTGACCCTAAAAGTACGAATTTAGAAAGATTGTAGCCAAATTTAATTCCATTTAGATCCTGATACTACGAATATCGGAAGATATATTTATTATTCGCGTGACCGCAGTCAGAAAAGTGTACACACTGAATTTCATTATTGTAGCTGCAGCCCTTTGGTTGGTACCATTTTTATCCCCATTCGCCCTATTTTCCGGCTAAAAGTACAAATTTCGACAAAATCCATTTTACAGTCAGATGAATGTATACACCGAATTTCATAATTTCAACTTCAGCGGTTTGGTTGGTACCATTTTTATCCCTCTTTTTCCAATTGTATCCCTTAAAAGTACGAATTTTAAAAAATCCCTCTATTTTACGTATCTACGCAATTAGAGGGATGTACATTCCAAACTGTTATCGTATTATTGGTACCATTTTTTCCCAGTTCGTCCACTAAAACGTGTATTTGTTTTTTGGTGATTTACGCTACAAATTTAAAGTACATATAAAGCAGAAATTAAAAAATCTAAATATTAGGGTGTAGTCAGGTGTCAGTCCTTGTTAGGGAAAAATGTTTCTCTCTGGGCCGATTTCGCCCACTTTCAATCCCAACCGATCTGCAGCCATAAGACACTTTTATGGAAAATTTGAACCTCCTAGCTCATTTCGTTCGGAGGTGGCTAGGTCTTAGAATTTTACCACGATCCAGAATATATATACTTTATGGAGAGTCTCCGATGAATATTTTGAGATGTTACAGACGGAATGAAAAAATTAATATATCCCCATCCTTAGGTGGAGGGTATAAAAAGTGAACGAAATATACATTTAGATTGATTTATCAATTTTTATCTTTTTAAAGATTATTTCATGCAAATGTTTTCGCACACTTTTTCCTACATTTCGTTCTTGGTATCGCGTTTGGTGTGGCATGTGGCGCACATCCTAGTGAAACCTCATATCAAAAAAAAATAAATCTTCCATTTAGGGAGAAAAACAGTCAATGATCATCGAACGGTACTTTACTCCATGACCGCAAACTTTCGATCGAATAATGTCGCCGGTCTATAAACCGCACGAAACAGTGCAGAGTGTATTGACAGCTCTTTGATAGCCTACGACGGCTCTTCGGACCAAATTCGGAAATCATGTTTATTAACGTACTCATTGTGCAAAAATAAAAAAAAAATTTCATTTTTCTCACACCACGAAATTTTATAATAAAACTTAACAACAATTTAGTGAATTGTTTACATTTCAAATATATTTTTCAGAACATACGAATTAGCATTTGGTCTGAAAAGCAAAGGTCTTCTGGTGGGATGTTTTCCCAATTTTCTCCTGCTAGACAATTATCAGCTACCCCACACATCCATGTGAGTACAGATGTCTCTATAAGTATAGATGGCGGCGTCCATGCTATTGTCGTTACTGGTCTGCTTCAGTGTGTAACAGCCAGAGATGTGGTGTGCTTTGGCTGTCGTGACTTTAACGCTATAATCTCGTTAAAGGCGAGTAAATGTTTTATAACATTTTAATGAAGCTGACCTCGGTAAATATTTCATTATATGAAAAAATATGCCAAAAAACACCAAGAGCAACATCACAAACAAATGCATACCCTTAATGTGAATACAAACACAGATAAATGCTACTCAAACATATATACATATAAATACATACGTACATACATATAGACATTGCCACATCCATACGTATGTATGTATATGTGAACCTAAGTACAGGTTCCTCTCAAGTCATTATGGCATGAACACAAAGCTTGTGGGCTATTCCTTTTTTAAAAACAGGCACCATTTTGGAGTTCTCGTCCGTGTTTTGTTTTTTTTTTAACGGAAAGACCAGAATTTTACCATCCATGACTGCATAATATTTTTTAGGATTGATGTATTCCTTATGGAGAGTATATTAATTTTTCTTGAGAATGCTTCATTTCTAGAAAACGGACTTGTTACGAATAGTCTTCTGCACGGAAACAGTCCGCAGAGACGGTCAGCATTCTCACCTTTTTGTCGTAAGATTATTTTCAAATGTTTACGATTATAGGAATCAATAAATATGCATGTGAAACCTCGATAGAAAAGGACTTATCCAAGATGAAAATGGCGTACCTATAATCTATCATATATTTAGACGAAACAATAATAAAGCCATAAACTGCTAAGAATTGACAATCGATAATCGCAGATTCGACATCAGCGTATATACAGGAGACATAAATATAACTTAAATATAGAAAAATTTAGGTGGCTCACTGAATGACTTGTATATACCTCATACATTTTTTATTCCCACGACCTTATATTTTATCTTTTCTAATATGAAAGTTATAGGTTTTTTGTACACTTTTTCCTTACATGTTATCATAATTGTATACATATTAGTAGTATAATCCAAATCAATTAATTTAAAAAAATATTATATTATTATCAATTCATTTGAGAGAGACCTCGAATACGGGGCAGTATACAAAAAAATATTATATTATGTACTATTTGTTTATTTATAGTGTAAATATATAATTTTGTGTATAATAAACTATAAAAAAATCAAATAAAAATTTTCATATCCTCAATTTTGACATTCGTTAATTGTCAAAATTGTTGAATTTTCGTTTCGCTCATAGTGGGAAACAACAGACTCCTGCACTTATACGTGGTGCTGACTTGATTGGCTCTGATGGATAAAATATGCACTCATGCACTTATTTTTTGGAAACAAAATCATTAAAATTTCTTAAAACAAAAAATCAATTAAAATATTTTTTCTATTTTTATGGTTTTTATTCAGTGAAAACCAAAAAAATAAAGAACAAGTAAAAACGGCGATAAGTTCGGCCGGGCCGAACTTTATATACCCTCCACCATGGACTGCATTCCACAGATGCTGTCGATTTTCGTAGAAGTGCAGTAACATTACAGGAAAATGTCAATTTTCATATAGCCAAACCAAAACAAATACAAATATTGAAAAAAATATTTTATAAATAAATATAATATTTTATTATTTCAAACCACGCATATAAGGCAAGGCTACCAATACGTTTAAACTATATATCGAAATAATACTTCAAGTCAATTCAAAAAGTAAATATAATACAGAAATCTTCAAAAAAGCTTAAATACCATAAATATTGGTAGATAGTGGGTGCTACAGTTGATTGTATTTCTATTCTATTTTAATTGCAAAAGTATAAATTTTGAAAATCCATTATCTCACGTACATAGTGCAAAATAACCTAACTTAATGATTCAAACAATTTTTGGCGTAAAAGTAAAAAGTACTAATTTGAAAAATCTTTTTATTTGGCGTGTCTATGCAGTCAGAAGAAAGTATGTACCGAATTACATGCTTCTAGCAGAGGCCATTTGGTTGATACCATTTGTATCCCCTTTTTCCTATTTAACCCCCTTAAGAGTAAACCTATCTAAAATCTCTTCATTTTACGCAATTAGAGGGATGCACACACCGAAAATCATCATTCTAGCTGTAGCCGTTGAGTTGGTACTATTTGTATCCCTCTGTTCCCATTGTATCCTTAGAAAGTACGAATTTGGAAAAAAAAACCTTTTATTTTTCGTGTCTACGGAGTCAGAGGAATGTATACTCTGAGTTTCATGAATCTACCTGCGGTCATTTGGTTGGTACTATTTTTATCCCCTTTCTCAATGTTACTCCCCTAAAAGTACGAATTTCGAAAAATCCCTTTATTTTACATATCAGAGGAATGCATACATTGAATTTTATTATTCTAGATGTAGTCGTTTGCTTAATACGATGTTTATCCATCTATTCCCATTTTAACCCTTAAAAGTACGAATTTGGAAAAATACTTTTATATTTTGTATCTATTCAATTAGAGAAATGTACAGACCGAATTTCGTGTTTCTAGCTGTTGTCGTGTGATGGGTACAATTTGTATCGCTTTTTGCCCCATTTCACCCCCGACGAATAAAAACCATTTATGGTGCTCGTTTTTGTTATTGGGGGAATGCGCACATCCAATATGAAGTAAGTACAAGCAGACGTATTGAAAAAATTCTTAAATATTCTAAAATATAAGGGATATTTTTAGTCCCTGTGAGGGAAAGAAGTTTCCCTTTATAAGCAGTATAGAGTATAAACCGAAAAAACGGGCATTTTGGACCCGACTTTTATGATTCGTCAAAGTTGGCAATTTATAGTGCTTCTAGAAATAGGTACACTACTTTAAGCTGAATTATTGTCCGCATGCATCAGTGGATTATAAAAACCTAGGTATCATCAGAAGCATCAGCTCTTGGCGACTGCTTTAAAATGATATAGTACATATAGTCCATATCCAGGTGGAACAAGGATGTTCAAAAATGTCAAATATCTTTTATCCCTGAATATCCACTTGGATTTCTTGCAAAACTTGTCATAAAATAGCCCAAACTTTTTTATACAATTTCAGGATGGGATCATCATGGGATCGGAATGGCCCCTTGAGGACAAACAATAATGGATGGGAAACTCAGAATTAGCGATCAGTACCTTTCCAGTGATCCCTTTCAATCACAAATCGGAGCAAAAATGTGGAAGTAAAGCGGATTTTATAAAAAAAAAATTGTCTGGAGACTATATCAAAATATGCATCCACATAGCTCCCTTCCACGGTAGACATTTCTAGTTAAAATATAACCTCTTCCGCCGGACTCAAAGATTTTTCCTCTGATATAAGTGCAAAATCGGCAACGCAATAAACTTTTCCTCTGCGTAGACCTATTTGGATATGAAAGAACATACACAAAAGAGAAAATGTGGCTGCTAGAGCTGAATCATTTCTGAACTTCACTAGGTCTATTTTGAATTTCACACGCTGCTAGAAGAGTTTGATTGATATATTTTTATAGGGGGGATAAATTCTCAAATAAATTGGTTTGGTTTTATTTAATTCTGATGATGGGGCTACATCAGATGCTATGTATTTCTTCCGTTGTTGTTTATATACATTCATTTTATTCATATTAAATCGGTCAATGCCTAGTTGCGAGTAAAGACCGATTTTTAGCGATATTTTCCACAGTTGGACGTGTAAATATCCCTTAATGTTTGCAGATCGTGTGGATTCAAAATGGACGAAATCGGTCAAGAGCTAAAAAGTGTCCCGCTCAGGGACACCCTAATAGAACCCAATGACATTTTACTGGTTGCCATTTCTAATGAAATTTTTTAATTTGAATTGGCATTTCTTGAATTACAATTGAAAATGGTTTAGTCTTCACTGGCGTTGCCAACACTTGCCACGGAAAGCTATAATGAAACAGAAAGAGGTGGCATTCAACAACATTCATGTTTTCTCTCCCTTCGAAATGACCAAACTTTGCGTCCTCGTCATAATGCCGTGGTTTGACACTGTACCCGTACGTATGGAACTGTGAGATTTTATTACTAGTTGTTCAACTTGCACGAACAGATGAAGATGTGAGTGAATAAAAGAAAATAAGAACGAAAGGCGGGGAGACAGAAAAAACATTCCAAGCTAAAGCATCTCCAGATACCTTAGATGCCGTGAATGTTGAAAACTTGTGCAAATCCACACGTTTTCTCTGGGGTATAAAATGTGATGTGAAAGCTTTGCCTTGGTTGTGCCACTAGTACCCCGTATCTTGGTCTTTGGGGCGCTGAAAGGCTTGTCTCTGGGAGTGTGAGTGTGTATGGGCGTAAAAAATTTAAGAAAACATGAAATCTCAAGTGTTTTCTATGCTTTGAGCGCATTTCGACATCCGCAGTTTATTTTGCGCTTGGCCAAACAGACACGAACACAAGCACATCAGTAGTACGTCATGTAATTCTAAGCTTTAAAGTGGCGATGGTTGGCATCCATCACTACTGTGGAGATTTCTTTTGAGATGGAAATTATCGGAGAATCTTCAAATCAAATGATTTAAATAACTGTGAGCACAACCATTGCCGAAACAGTCAAAAGGACCATGGTTTTCAAAACAGCTCTCGACCCTGAATAACGATATGAAAAAAATTAAAAGACGTTGGTTTGGCTCGAATCTCATGAAAAGGAAGAAGTGTTATCCCTTTGTTTTTTGTCAAAATATTTTCGTTTCTACATGAACGAATCGCCTGAAAAGGCCAGAATATTATTTTCACATGCGCCCCATTTATGGAGGAATGGACGTAGATCTAAATCAAGTTTTCGAACTTCAAATCCGACTTTTTGCACTAAATGTATCCTGTCTTCGGGCAGGCGAAAACCCAAACTTGCAAAACCCTACAACCTTCCTGAATGCTTTTGATGGAGAAAAGTTAAAATCATATATTTTTTAAAAAGGGTATTATATATTTATCAGGAACACAGTTTGACGTTTCTAATAAAATAATTATTGAAAGAACTCTTAAAAGGTGTGAGAAAAAGTTCTTAATTTTCAAAATCTGAAAAAGTTGAATATCTGTAAAACGAAAAAATAAAAAAATGTAATTTTCTTTTAAATCCAAAATTCTTTGGCCGGCCAAATATATTTCTAAAATATACCCGGTTGTCCGATTTTTCAATGTTAATATCTCAAAACAATCCAATTTCATTTTTTATAGAACTCAGATATGTTTACTAGTAAAAAGTTATTGAATTTTGTTTACAAGATGAAAGTTGTTGAATTCAATTCACGCAATACACCTCCCAGCAAAAAGGGAGCTCTTCACCAATGAATTTGTCATAGGAGGGAGGATTGTCATTCATTGTGAAAGCTTCAAATTTAATTTTAAATTGTGGGAAAGAATTAATTTGTGTACTACTTTCCATTTCTCTCCACCATGGATAATACAAGAAAATATATATTTTTTAATATAGCCAAACCAAAGCAAATACAAATATTGAAAAAATAATTTTATAAATAAATATAATATTTTTATTATTTCAAACCACGCACCACAAGTCAAGCCTACCAATACGTTTACACTACATATATCGAAATAATACTTCAAGCCAATTAAAAAAAATAATATTCTTATATATATATTTTTTTTTTTCAAAAAAGCTTAACCCTAAGATTTGCAATGGGGTCTGTCCAGGCCAAATTTGACTTTGAAGTCCTATAACTTTTCTTGTGGGCAAAAAAATAAAAATCGGCTTCTGTGAATTCTATAGGCAAGATTTTGTGGCGATTAAAGTAAGTTAGTAGTGTACAATTTTTGTTCAAAGTTAAAAACTGTTAAATACGCGATGTGGTACGACTGAACCACTGATGTCGGGGAATCGTTTCTGTGCACTACATCGTTTCATCCGGTTTGATAATAGTAACACCCGATCTGCGCGACAAGCATTGAGCAAATCAGCTAACACATCCCAGGGGCGATGTACTCAATATATTCCATCGAAACCAGCTATATATGGCATGAAAGTTTGGTGGATATGTTATTCAAATACAAATTATACCCTAAGAGATGAAATATACACAGGAAAAGGCTATTGACACGGCAATCGGGAAGTTTATCAAGGAGAATGTGCAGTCATTGATTTAGCTACAAAAGTATTTTCATACGGTACGTACCATATATTGTGAGAATTTATTACAACCTTGACTATTGCAGAGAATTTGATCCAATGAAAGCATTGCTCTTGTTGGTATTATTCACTCAAACAAAGGGTTTGTGCCCTCTCAATTTAAAAATCAAAAAACCGTGAGTTGTTAAAACGTTCTTTGGACCATGTATTATTATAATAAATAACTCAAAGTAAAAATTAGCTTTTAATTGTGTTATCTTTTTTCTCTGTCACAATGTCTATCAATGTTCAGAACTCAATGATTGTTTTCAATCTTTTTAACATAGTCATCAAAAGAAATAACCATTTTATTCGTAATTTTCTACTGCATTTCCTTCTGTGGCCTGGCTGGACCACATTGTGTGCTTAGTGTATACCATAAATATTGTTAAATAGTGTGTGCTACAGTTGGTTGTATTTCCATCCTATTTTAATTCCAAAAGTACAAATTTTGAAAAACCATTATCTCACGTACATAGTGCCAAATAACCTAACTTCCAGATTCAAACAATTTTTGCCGTAAAAGTAAAAAGTACGAATTTGGAAAAATCTTCTTATTTTGCGTCTCAATGCAGTCAGAGGAGTGTATACACAGAATTCCATTATTCCAACTGCGGTCATTTGGTTGGTACCATTTTGATCCCCTTTTTTTATTTTACCCACTTAATAGTACGACTTTCTACAATCTATTTATTTTACTTGTCTACGTAGCCATAGCCGTTTAGTTGGTACCATTTGTATCCCTCTGTATACATTTTATCCCCAAAAAGTACGAATTTCGAAAAAATCCCTTTATTTTACGTATCTACGCAATTAGATGAATGTGTACACCGAATTTCATTATTCTAGATGCAGCCGTTTGGTTGGTACCATTCTTATCCCTCTATTCCCATGTTACCCCTTAAAAGTACGAATTTGGAAAAAATATATATATTATGTATCCACTCGATTAGAGGAATGGTCACACCGATTTTAGTGTTTCTGGCTGCTGTCGTTTGATAGGTACCATTTTTATCAAATCTGTCCGTCCGTCTGTCTGTCCATCTATTCCTGTAATCAAAGTACAGGTTGCAATTGGAGCCACAACCAAATGAAACATTACACAACGAAGTATGTATTTCGGAATAAGGACGAACGCTATTTAATTTGAAGAAAATCGATTCAGATTTAGATATAGCCCTCATATGAGTTCCACTCCCGATTTGACTCTTTTCATTCTATATACCACATATTTTAACAGATTTTCTTCAAAACTAGCAAAACATCTTAAAGGGTGATTTTTTAAGAGCTTGATAACTTTTTTTTTTTAAAAAACGCATAAAATTTGCAAAATCTCATCGGTTCTTTATTTGAAACGTTAGATTGGTCCATGACATTTACTTTTTGAAGATAATTTCATTTAAATGTTGACCGCGGCTGCGTCTTAGGTGGTCCATTCGGAAAGTCCAATTTTGGGCAACTTTTTCGAGCATTTCGGCCGGAATAGCCCGAATTTCTTCAGAAATGTTGTCTTCCAAAGCTGGAATAGTTGCTGGCTTATTTCTGTAGACTTTAGACTTGACGTAGCCCCACAAAAAATAGTCTAAAGGCGTCAAATCGCATGATCTTGGTGGCCAACTTACCGGTCCATTTCTTGAGATGAATTGTTCTCCGAAGTTTTCCCTCAAAATGGCCATAGAATCGCGAGCTGTGTGGCATGTAGCGCCATCTTGTTGAAACCACATGTCAACCAAGTTCAGTTCTTCCATTTTTGGCAACAAAAAGTTTGTTAGCATCGAACGATAGCGATCGCCATTCACCGTAACGTTGCGTCCAACAGCATCTTTGAAAAAATACGGTCCAATGATTCCACCAGCGTACAAACCACACCAAACAGTGCATTTTTCGGGATGCATGGGCAGTTCTTGAACGGCTTATGGTTGCTCTTCACTCCAAATGCGGCAATTTTGTTTATTTACGTAGCCATTCAACCAGAAATGAGCCTCATCGCTGAACAAAATTTGTCGATAAAAAAGCGGATTTTCTGCCAACTTTTCTAGGGCCCATTCACTGAAAATTCGACGTTGTGGCAGATCGTTTGGCTTCAGTTCTTGCACGAGCTGTATTTTATACGGTTTTACAAAAAGATCTTTGCGTAAAATCTTCCATGTGGTCGAATAGCACAAACCCAATTGCTGCGAACGGCGACGAATCGACATTTCACGGTCTTCAGCAACACTCTCAGAAACAGACGCAATATTCTCTTCTGTACGCACTGTACGCATTCGTGTGGTTGGTTTAATGTCCAATAAAGTAAACTGAGTGCGAAACTTGGCCACAATCGCATTAATTGTTTGCTCACTTGGTCGATTATGTAGACCATAAATCGGACGTAAAGCGCGAAACACATTTCGAACCGAACACTGATTTTGGTAATAAAATTCAATGATTTGCAAGCGTTGCTCGTTAGTAAGTCTATTCATGATGAAATGTCAAAGCACACTGAGCATCTTTCTCTTTGACACCATGTCTGAAATCCCACGTGATCTGTCAAATACTAATGCATGAAAATCCTAACCTCAAAAAAATCACTCTTTATATTTCAACTAGAAACAGCTGTGGTGAAAATTTGTTAGATCGGTTCAGATTTATATATGGCTCCCATACGAATTTCCTCTCTAAAAACCACATACTTTAACAGATCTTCTTCAAATTTTGTAAAATATCTTATATTTAAACTAGAAACACCCGTGGTGAAAATGGGTCATAGCGGTTCTGATTTATATCTAGCTACCATACAAATTTTGCTCCCGACTTGACTTTTTCCGAATTTCTTCCAATTGAGCATAACACATTATAATTGAACTGGAATCAGCACCTGTTGTGTAAGTGGGTCACTTCATTCCATGTTTGGATATATCCCGTTTGGATATGGCTTCTCCTTTGCAAAAAAGAATACGTTTTTTTTGTTATTGCCAACTGCCAGTGTGCTGAATTTTGTGACTCCCTGTTCGTTGGTAAATCATTCCCTGAGGAGACCAAAATATTTGCATGTTTGCTCTACTCGAGAATATTTGTTTCACTCTCGAATAATTGAAAAATGAACCATAGATCCTATATCTTTTATTCCTTTTATACTTTTGCATGTTTCTTATTTCGTAGTTTTTTTGTTCATTTAATTTTCTTTGTTTTCTCTTTTGTTGTTTTCTGACGCAGTCGGACGCACTGACACACGCGCTTCACTTCAGGACTTTGTTTATGTGAGCTTAAGCTCTTAAGTAGTTATAGGCATAGATACGAATGTGTGTATTGTATATTAGGCTGCATCGAAAATCAATACTTAAGTGTCTATCAGGAAATGTCCGTCTGTCCCTCTATTGAAATCAAGCTAGCATCCAAAACGAAATAACTTCGGCAATTCAAATTTCACCGTTATTTGTGCATCTATCAGTTATGGAACAACTGGGATGGAAAATCAGAAAATCGTAAATTAATTGTGCGATGTGTTATCCAAACAAAACTATCAATGTCAGCCATAGTGAAAATATTTTATTGTTCAACAAATGTTTTTGGATCAATGCTATTACACTGTCCAACAAATTAAGACTCTGAATAGAAAAGAATAGCGAACACATAATTATGAAAGAGCATGTTGAGTAGACCATTTTTGTAGAACAACCTTATAGTCCAGCTGGTCTGAGTTTCTTTCAAAGTTTTAATTTTTTGGTCGAAGGGAGCATTATAGAAAGTGAAAAAAATGTTGTATGTTAATCACCCTTATCTCGAATAAAAGGGGAACTTATTTTCGTGGAGGCCATGGAGGCCTAAGATGATAATATGAATATAGGCCTTGAATAGTTTTCACTTATTTCCATTGGAACAGAAATAAGGATATCAATTCAACGAAAGACGGCAGAAAAAAACTAGAAAAAATAGCAAAAGTAACGATTGCAATTTTAAGAGAACAATCCATTCCCAGGGAAATTTAATTCGCGATAGGGGTGAATGTCTGAGAGAATTCTTATTGTCACAACTATAGTGTTGAGTTTCATGAGGATCATTTTTGTGGAAGGTCTTGATCCTCTAGCTCCTATCTTTATGGGTCAATTTGACTTTTTTGATTTTCTCATTTTTATGATTGTTTCTAACTGCGTGACCACCATTTCATTTTTGAGATCTTTCACATATATAGGAATAATATATAATATTTTATACTTGTATATTACAAACTGCCTCGACCATAAAAATATGAATTTGGAGAAATAGTTTAAAACATTATATGTTGAGGCAAAATTTTGAGGATATTCATAGAACAAACCAAGCCAAACTTTCATTTTAGGTGTGGAAAACCCATACAAACCGACCCGGTTTAATGTTCGTGCACCTATTATACATTAAACCCGCAATCCCTAAAATATGTATTGTTTTGTTGATGGCATTAGAACTTAATTGTTATACGGCCTAATGAACATCTGCATGCAGAGGATATTTTATAGATTTCCATGTATGAGTGTGATCGCCTGTGTGGGTTAGTTGAGAGACTTAAAGGATTTCGTATACTATATACATATATATAAATATATATTTTCCAAAGTAAGTTTTTGCATGTTTTTTTTTTGTAGAACTCTCGTACCTATTACTGCCATTGTGCTGCTGTGTTTGTTGGCGGAATTTGATATAAATGTTGATGTTGCTTTTGTTGTATTTGCTGCTGCTGCTTGCGATGTTGTTGGGGCGACTAAATTGTTCTTGTTGTTTCCTTTTGTATTCCTCCCATTTGGCATGCATGACAACCTTAAATGATTTCATGTGCGACTATAACACTGTCGGCACTGTTTCTTGAATCTCCCCCATCATATTTGTGTCTCTCTCTCTCTCTCTTCACATGTCTATCTCTTTCTATCTATCTTTCATTCTGTGTCCCTCAATACACTGCGATGCCATGTTTTGGATTCCGTGTATAGGTCCTCTTCATCTTCTCAGCGTTTTGTCGTCAAGTAAAGAAAACAAGCCAGTCCCAACACATTGTACATTAAACCGGGTCGGTTTATATGAAATAAAAAAGCAGAGGTTGTCTGATACTAAAAGCGATACCTCTAAATAGTTCGGCTATACATTTTACCATAACCTCTCAAAATCATGGTTCTGCTGAAAAAAAAAACGTTCACTTCAAGTATGAGTGAATCCGCGTCCTAGTATCAAAAGTATATATATATTCATATATTCAGTTGATTCCTAATTATCGTCAAAAACTGAAGTAGGGAAAAATATTTGGAAATTCACTTCAATTTTGTCAAATGATTTTCATGCTTGAGATTTTTGTTTTTTGATTTTCCCGCGATCTAGCCAACGGATCCGACTGAATTTTTGTTTGTGTATTAAGAACCAATGCCGCTTGTAACATATATGAAGCCAGTCGCGAAAATCGCTGCAATTGTTGGAATGGATTTTAACTTTCTTCATCCAGGATTCTGAAACTTTTCTGACACCAATATTCCCCATGAAGTCAGCAATCACATGTCAAAAAAATATTTTGGTATTCTCAAAATTACACGGGTTTTTCTAAGGATACTTTTCACAATTTTTGACTTTACAGCCACTATTTATCCTATTTTAGCCTGATAACTTGGGAACCAAAATGCTATTAACCGCGAAATGATGAAATTTGATAATGCGATATGCCCTAAATCTAGAAAAATGTTTTAAACAAAATCGTTGTAGCGAATTACAACCTTCGGTTATATGCTGCTCCATTGTTAAACTATTTTATTTATATTATTTTTATGTTCATAACCACACTTTTGCAGTCACAAACTAACGTGTGAATGGATAGCTAAATCAGAAAAATTAAAAAAAAATAGCTTTAGAAAAAAATTCCTTCTCTAAATTTATATGACAGATGACATCCAAAACTGAGAATAGTTTGGCATCAAAAACTCATTTTCGAGAAAATGGTTCATAGCCACTTTTGAATATAAACCCTCGATATGTAAAAGTACAAATATAGCGATGACTTTAGTTATTAATAAAGGAATATGTTAAAATTAGACACAGATATGCTGGTAATAAAGCAAATTATAATATAATTAAATGGAACATTATACGAATTGGAGATCTAAAATAGGTTTTCTTTTAAGTCTTCTTACTTCGTCTATTAGTGTGATTGCCAATGTGTTTGTGTGAAGCTAAATTTTCTTAGTTCTGAATTTACAAAAGGAACTTTGAGGTATTACTCGATCGGGCTTATACTTCAATAATAAAAGTAATTGCAATAATTTTAATAAAAATAAATAAATAAATAAAAAATTCAAAAATATTCTGCGAAATAATACCTTAAATAATATGAATAATACCTTAAATTTAAGAGCTACAAATGTTGCAAAAGTATCTTTCATTTAGAAACAGTGGTTTAGTAACGATTGTTAAAGAAAATAAAAAATAAAATTATCGAGCTAAACTAAATTTTACCACAGCATTTCATAAATAAACGTTTTCGAAATTTAAAAAAAATTTAATTTTATTTTTTTAAGTATCTTTATTATTAAAGTATAGGCCTGATCGAGCCGACTAATACCTTAACTTTTAGGTTATTATGAAGGCTATAAATGTGTCTTTCACGTAGAACCAGTGGTTTAGTAGCAGTCGTTCAAAAAAAACCTTTTTTTAAATCTATTTTTCTTTTGACGATTTACCGAGCTAAACTAAATTTTATCACAAAAATAAAAGTATATCTGAGAAAGGCTAAACATTCCACCACTATATGTTCTTGAAAATCAAAAATTATCTAAAGTCGACACACTTTAATACCACGGGAATATAACTCATGCTATCTCACTTTTTACTAAAACTGAAACATAGTCGTCATTTTTACAGGTTTTTTAAAATCGCTGTATCGATTTTGAGGTATTCAATAAACAATTTTTTTAGGTTTATTTAGACCCGATTTAATGTCCACATACTGTATGTGGACAGAGAACAAAGAAGGACCTGCTTCATGTGCTTGATCTGAATTTTATTTCGTTTTTTTTTCTATGCAATGAGCCGTGTACAAATGTCCCTATCAACTTACAAATATATGCCGACTACATATGAAATTAAAGGGTAATAAAATGTGCTACACATATGTTGCATATAAATGACAAGAAGTCGTATGTTTTTGATTTTGAAATATATAATACCAGTTTTTCGTTTCTTTTCCACTTTGATTTTTTATCTGACCCCTAGTCCACCAAATTTACTTTGACGGGTACCAAGGAGAAGTCATCGACTTAAAATTAAAACTTCATTTCTGCAATAATAGGTATGTACGAATTTTATTTGTTTAGTATGTATCTATTATGGTTCTTTTCCAAACGCAACTGCAATTTTATTGTCCGGGTAAATTTTTTACATGCGAAGAACCGACTTAATACAGGAAATACGACAGTATTATAACTTAATCTACCCATTTGTAATAATATTTCGTCCGATGTCCATCTATTTGCATTGTAGCTCTTAATTATTTTATACAGGGTCCGCCATCTAACGTTTTTTTTTCAACTAGTGCTTATTTCGTGAATGGTAACACTTAGCTCATGTCTGATTTGACACATAATTAGTTTTATCCTTCCGCTGAACGAATCCAATGCGTTTTCGCTCCGCTAAGTGGACCTGCGATCGACTTACAGAAGATGCCGATTTTGCCCAAAAAATCATATTTTCAGATGAAGCTCATTTTGATCCCGCAAGCAAACATTGAAAAGGCGATACACCCTAAAGCTTGTACCTGTTTGGTGCGGATTTTGGTCCAGAGGCATAATTGGGTCATTTTTCTTCGAAAATGAGCAAGGAGTGGCCGTTACAGTCAATGGCGATCGTTATCGGGCCATGTTGAACGAATTTTTGTTCACAAAAATTGAAGAGGAGGATATTGGCAACATTTGGTTTCAACAGGACGGCGCTACGTGCCACACAGCCGAAGCTACACTCGATGTTTTGCGCCCTGTTTTTGAAGATCGCATTATCAGCCACAGAGCTGATGTCGTTTGGCCACCTCGGAGCTGCGATTTGACACCGTTGGACTATTATTTGTGGGGTGCCCTCAAAGATAAGTGTTACGCCGACAAGCCAGAGACAATTGACGCTTTAAAGGACAATATTCGTGAAGCCATTGGTGAAATACAGCTGCACACAATGGATAATGTGCTTAAAAATTGGACCGATCGTGTAGGCTACTGCATGGCCAGCCGAGGCAGCCATTTGAATGAAATTATTTTCCATTATTAACCGGAAGGATTGTACTTTCAAATAAAAAAAGAAATTTGAGAAAATATTCAGTAGTTTTTTATAGCGTTTTCAAAAAAAAAAGTTATTTGGCGGACCCTTTATTTTATTATCAGTTATATTGTTATTGTAGTTTTTCATTCACCACTTCTTATAATGTTTCATTTTGATTGAATTTAAATATGAAAATTAGATGGTTATCTGGCGATATCTTATTTTTACCTTCCAGCTGATATTTTGGCGATATCATCTAGATTTCTTCCGGATGATAAACTGGCAATATCACCGATTTATCATCCAGAAGTATTGCATTAGTATTGGATTGTGTATTTGGGTATCGTCCTGGTCTCACAAACCTCTCCAATTGAGGTTACTTCGGCAATACGAATAAGATTGTTGCCGCATTGTTATTGTTCTTCTAGGCAATACGATTTTGAATCATTTTCGTATGCTATGCTACTTGGGATAATAATACTATTTTTATACCCCGTTGATGTGCGAGTTATTTTAGCCTTTGATGCTACTATTGCACAGTGGACCTAAGATGATATCTGGATGGATCTGGAAGATGATAAGACTTTCCAAACTAATTCTTCTTCTGATGTCTTCGCAAATGTGATTTTGCAAAAATGTAAATATATATACGGCTGATGAGAACATTGTAAGACCAAGCACTCCATACAGCATCCCCGCTGCTGAAAAATGTCGATAACTAATCAAACAACACATGTATTGGGTGGGCCATTTCAAATTTGAACTACGGTTTACTTTGACTTTTAAAGGTAGAATAAAATTCATTTTTATTTTTATTTTCAGGTTTACGCTATATTCTCGAACAAAATTGGGAAATTTTCGTGTTTTCAGTGAAGCTCATTTTCATCTCGTCAATAAGAAAAATTTCCGCTTATAGGGCTCAGAGAACCCACACGTGACTATTGAGAAGCCAATGCATCCACAGCGAGACACTGTTTGGTGTGAATTTTGGGGTGGCGGCATCATCATCGGATGAGGTGCTGCCGAGCCAGTCGTGTTGGTCATATGAATGATAATGTGTTTCATTACAATGTGTGTAATTTTTTAAGTCATGGAAATATAACCATATACGGACACCACTACGCGATAAAAGACCCGTGTCTCCCACTTTTGCCCAAAGTCATGCACTTTTCTATATATAAAATATATCAAATATAAAATATATAATATATAAAATCAAAAAACTTCATCTTCAAGGTTAAAATCTCAAAAAAGTTTAAAGATTTAGATTTTTTACCTTTTTTTATCTTGTTGAGGTACATAGGTAGCAAACCGTTCAAAATTCAAGGAAACAATCAGCTGAACAAATGTACCTAAGATCTCTGTAAACAATTTTCTAGAACATATCAACTTCCTAGGGATGCTTCTTAAAATCGTTTAGGTAGCGCTTAAGTAGCCGCAAAAATGAAAAAAATCCCGAAATTTTTTTAATTTCATATGTTTTTTCTTTACTTCAACATTGAAATACTCTGCTATCTATTACAAAAATAAGTACTATTAATAATATTATGTCATAATAACGTATACGTACCCCGATGTCTGGTGTGTTGGTATGTTTTTCCATATGATTGACATTGTTTTAAGATTTTGAGATTTGGATGAGAGTTTACACTTGCCTTATAAATACGTGGGCGTATACTTACTATTATTACATTATATTTTACTTAGTTAAGTATTGTTCTATGACAAGAGCTACAACTTTGCCTCAGAGCGTAAATCAAAATTCAAAACGGTTTGCAAGATATGAGCCTGAGAAAATGATCAGATCTTTGTAAAAAAGATACCGAGGCCCCACATCGTTGGTGCCCATAAAAAGTGCATGACTTTGGACAAAACTGGGGGAGACGGGTATTTTTTCGTCTTTTATCGCATAGTGGTGTCCGCATGTGGTTATATTTTTTCGTGTTGCAATGTGTAAGTTGGCGTATAATTTTGCTATTTATGTGTGAAGAGCTTAATTTACAACTTTGGTGTCTTTGGTGATACCTACTGAAATTTTCCGGCGATTTTTTTCGAAGAACATTTTAATCTTATCATATGGTTATATTTTTTCGTGACAAAGTTCAACCTATCCAATAAAACCAGAAAAGTAATCAGTACTTTTTATAGCCGATTCTAAATAATAATTTTAAATGGGCCACCCTATCCTAAGATTAAAAGAGTTCTACTCGTATCATTTCGAAAGCAACATTATAGCTAACAGATAATTTTTTATGACTTATTTGCATGCTTATTTTTTTGAATTCTTCTTTAAATTCCATTCAGCGACGAATATTCGTCCGTTTTCTAACACACTGACACATTCACAATAGCGGCACGCTTTCGTCGTGCCTAAACGAAAATTTCGGAGTGGTTCTCAGAAATTCAATGTCATTTTTAGGAAATTTCCTCCCCAATTTTATATTAAAGTGCTAAAAATAGTAGTTTAGGAGATTTCTATTTACAAACTCTTCTATTTTAGTGTATTTTTTAGGATTTAGGAGGACTTTCAACACTTTTTCCTCCTTTGAAGCCATTGTGCATTGCTCGTTTTGCATATATGTCCACATATAATCTTCGCTCCGTTCGAGTTTTGTACGTACGTGTAATCAAATAGTTCTTTCGGTCTCATCTTGTTCTCTAGAATTGTTATCCATGTCATCGTGGTCGCTTTTGTTTCTTAAACCACCTGCCACATCATGATGAAGAAGAGAAAAAATACATAAAAAACAACTTCAAATTTAAATGTAAATGTAGCATTTCACGAGGCGACATGAAATGTGAAAGGAATTTCTTTTCCCCAGTTTTGGTTAATAATCCAGATAAAAATATTATACAACTTTGTGTTTGTTCTAATATTTTCTTTGACATTTTTTTAGAGACATTTCGTATGTCCTATTGCATCAAATGGTAGTGTCAATCATTATGCTACAGAGTAGTTTGCCTCTAACAGCAGAAAATATATGTACATTAGAGTGGCTTCTTTTGTGTGGAAGGAAAAAATTTTGTTAATGTTCCCGACTAAAATGAAAGATTGGTTTGATTTATGTGTTCTCCCAAAATATTTCGCGTTTATCATTGTCCATTCATGAGCTGGACGCGTTCAAAATAACCTCAATAAATCACGTTATTCTTGAATAAAATTCACTATGAGAATGGTATTGAGAAAAAAACGCTAGAAATTAAAATCCGACCCGAACCTTATCAAACCATATTAAAAACTTGCAATATGAGCCAGTATAAAGGACAGATTTATACTATTTTAGTGCAATTTTTGATGCATTTTTTATAAAAACCGCATTAACTTCCAAATTTTTAGTTCGATTTATGTTTTTAGGGGCTCGTTGGAGAGGTATTGATAACCAATTGCAATTTTTAGAATTTGCTAACCCATTAAGGGCCGCAATTTTTTTCTTACTGTTAATACTAGGGTTTGCATACCGGGATTTCCCGCGGGTAAATTCCCGGGAATTCGCATTTTTTCATTTCCCGTATCCCGGGAAATTCGTACGGGAATCCCGCGGGAATTTAGTAGATATTTTATATATTTCTTCGCATATTTTTTCCATCATTTCCTCAATAAAAATGCTGTACAATAATTTAGCTCATATCGATTTTAATAAGGTATGTCAAAAATTGCAGTTCGATATGCAGCCAAAATTCGCCTTTTCGGGGTCAAACCAAACGCCCAAAAAAATGAAGTCAGTCGTTATTTTAATATTTTAAACAATACTATAGTCAACGCAAGTAAAAATATTGTATTGAAAAATGACAAGATAGCTGTCTAAAAAAAGAATTTATAGTTTTCGAAGCCACAGGACAAAGAACAGACAACATAAACATTTTATTTAATGCTGTGCTGACTACATCTGTTGAATGTGAACGATCGATCCAATAAAATAGAAATATCTAATGAGTCCATAAATGCATTGTCTGCTCTTAATTCAAATTTACACTTGCAAATTTTGATTGCATACATTTAATTAATTTTGAAACTTGAAAAGATGTTTGAATTGAATTCTGTAACAGGTTCATTGTGAAATACATTTTTATTTTACTGAACTGGTAAACACTCCTTGCTTAAGACCATTTCGCACATATATTTTATAGAATGCAAATTTATTCAAAAATAGCATGGGGACATTTATTATTTGGCTGCACACTACCACTATCATGATTTCCATCCTGTGAAAGGTTTCATCTGGTGGCCTCATTAAGTAAATGATTGTAACAAACCAATGAGAAGCACAGCTCAATTGTCGAATATCCGTTCAAAAAATAGCACCAAGTAATAAAACACACATGTCATCTTAATAAAATGTCAATGTTTCATTGGAAAAAAAAGCTTAACTCATGGTAAACGATATATTGACGATTTCCCGTGCTGTCCCGGGATCCCAGGAAATTGAAAAAATAATTCCCGTTTCCCGGGAAATAAAAAGTACGGGAAAATGCAAACCCTAGTTAATACTCAGTGGGTTAAATGTGAAGTCAAAACTGAAATATGAGGTTATTTGCATCGTAAACACATTCTAGTCTTATATAAAGCTAATTTTTGGAAAGAAATTCAACTATTTCAAATTTTCTCCCTTCAAAAAAAAAACATGAATAATCTACATAAACTTTATAAAGGGTAAAAATTAAAAAGGTTGTTAACATAGATAGACGCATGAAATTAAAAGTATGTTTAGCAGATTTTTTCTCTTTCATTTAATACCCATATCGCTTTTGTATGATATGCAAAAGTACGAAACTAAATTATTGAAACAAAAGACAAACGACAACGAACGGACAATGATAAAAGCGAAATATTTTGGGAGAACACATAAAACAAACTAATCTTTCATTTTAGTCGGGAACATCCACTACTTTTATTTTGAAGCCACTCTAATATATTTACATATGTACAATGAAGGCTTTGAATGTTAATAGGCAATTATTAAATTAAATTTTTGTTGAGGGGAAACAGTTTTTGTTCTATTTTGCGTGGATTAGTAAAATATTTTTAGTTTTTTGTTTTTATTTACTAAAGTTCGAAAGTATTTCTGTTTGTTTTTTAAATAAAAAAACTAAGTTCTTTAAAAAAGATGTCTGCGACATTATTTGGTTCGGTTGCAGGCAGGGAAGCCGATCTTTTCGGAAGCCTCAATGCTCCTTCGTCATTCTGTAATGCTTAGTGCGGCGGACTGTGCCATCGTCAACAAACAAAGAACAAACACCAAAGAACTTTCGATAAAACACCAAAGCCCTACTCTGGGAACGGTCAAATAGCTCCAAGAATGGTCCTAGAGTACCCTTCCATATACGGAAGATTTATTCCATCTTTATTGAGAATATCAGAGGAAGAAAATTATTTCTTACACTACGTTAGAAAGCCTAGAGACTAGATCTTCATAAAATAAATATTTTGTTCAACGAGCATTGTATCTTCATCCCAAGAACATCAAGAGCGTCATATTGCTCAATATCCACGCCGTTCATTGAAATCGACGACACCATTGAATCAGTGAATAGCTTGTAAGACAACAAGGTGTACTGGATCTTACGTGCATTAAAATCTATTCCGTTCTCTCGACCCCATTTTACAGTTTATTGGAACTTTTCCCCTGGAAAATATATAATGATATAAAAACCAATTTGTGTTTGTATGTCCGTTTGTTTGTATTTTCCGTATAGGACGCCAAACTGGTTGACCGATTCGTTTGAAAATTTTACTGTAGCTAACCAGTGGACAGGGGACGGCTCCTGGCTATATTAGGTTATGATAAGACAAATGAGCGTGGTACTGCCCACACAAACTGTATTTTAAAATTATCAATTAGTACTTCATTTTATCTTCAAAAGCATTGAAAGTACAGTATTGGGAAGAGTGAACCCGTGCAACGCCGCACAGGGGAATGTTTTCATACAAGCTGTGGCAAATAGAAGGAAGTTAGGACCTTGAAATTTCTCACACATCCCTTATTCCGTCAAATTAGATCAAAAACAATTTTTGTTTAAATCCGCCCACAACCACGCCAACTCCCTTGCAAGTTAAAATGAGAAAACGTCATAAATTTCTTATTTTCATATATAGGTGAATACAAATCATTACCAGTGATTTCATTTGAGTCCACATTTAAATGAAAATTATCAGTGCCATCCCAACGCCCAAATAAAATTTTTGTTTTTTTTTACGATTTTCGAACTTTTTTATAAAAATAGTTTTATTTTTTAATCGATGACAAACGGCTATGATGGCTTTATACTCAACTTAAGATTAATATCGACCCAATATTTACATGCGCTCGCATTCCATAAAACCTTACATCCCTAAGGTATGCTTTAAATAATTTTCCTAAATAAATCAACAGAGAACAACGAAGAAAGTATTGCTTCATTTTTGGCTTATAAGGTTTTACCATTTCAGTAATTAAATCGATGTTGGCAGCTATAAGCAGAATATTCTTTTTAAAATGAATAAATAAGACAATAGTTTAACAATATTTTTAAATGCCGAAGCATCGGCCGGCCTCGCGAATATAGTTCTATACTGTAGAGAATTACCAATACTGAATATATACTACCTTCAGGTAAACCTCTGTCTGAAAAGGAAAGCAAAAACGTAATTACACTTTTTTAATGCAAAAGAACACCTCAGCTTCTATTCTCTACGAACTAAACGAAATTTCAATACGATGCATGGTTTCCGCTGAAATTTGCAATTATTTTATCATTTATGAACTTTCAATGCATCCACAGATAAAATTAACCGCGATATTGGCAAAATATTTTAGTATATGCTTAATAGGAATGTTCTTTGCTAAATTCAATCAGTAAAGTTGAGATTTGGGCGCATGAAACTTGTGAGTGTGTGAAAGTGTGTCACATCGGTATAGATTTATGCCTCGCTCCCTATTTGACTTTTCTGCTCTGGAAACTAAGTTTTTAACCCAATGTTTTTACATTTGGTACATCACGTTATATTATATTGCACCATTGTTTGATAAAGCCCCCATTCAAATGACCCACAAGATTTGTTGTGGCATTCGATTGTGTCCGGCATTGAACTTTCACAAATATTTTAAAACATCTCGAATTGGTAATAAATTACTTCTAATAGGGTTGAAAGTGCAGGATATCATGTACTGAAAGAAGTACCTTCATAATATTTATGATTTTGTCTTAACCTCAGTGAAATTATTCATTAAAAAGTCGCCAAAGAAACATTTTATAAAATGAAAGAAACATATTTCATAAAGCACAAATCAATGAAAGTGTCATAAAATTTATGAAACATTTCTTAGAAACTATGAAATGCAGTTCTTCATTCGTTGAACTTTTGTCATACAAGTTCACTATTTTTCATAATATGATTTGTGAAAATTTTCATAGATTTTATGCAAAAACTTCATTAATTTTATGAAAGAGTTTCATAAATAGTAATAATTTATACTGAATTTATACTGAACTTGGAATCTCATTCTTCTTCTGCGAATGCTTTTCATAGAAAATAATTGTTTCATTTAGTAGATGTAAGTGTTAAGTAAAAAAGACTTTCATTACAAAATGATTTAAATTAAGTTTTTGTCATAATCTAATTTCAAGTTGTTCGACCTTGCGGTATGTTACAGTATTCACACATATATTTTGAAAATGCCTCCAATTTAGACAATACTTTCATTAATTTTTTTCTTGTGAAATATTTGAACTTAAAAACGCCATAAACAAAGTTCGTATTTTATCAATGAGAAAAAGATATTAACCCCTGCGCGCATGCAAGATATAAGAGGTGGACAGACTTGCGTCGAAGAGCACTTATATGGCACAAGTGCTGAAATGCCAGCCGGGCCCTGGAAGTTATTTATTTGGATCTTGATGAAATTTGGAATGAATACAAATAATATGTCTTTGATTTATATCCCGTGTGGGGTCAAATCTCACATAATTGAATTTTGGAGTATGTATGTAAACATGGGTTTGTATTTTTACGTACTGCAATGCCATGATTGGCAAAAATAGTTCTTCCCTAGATAATTTAGTACTTTTATATGCATGTCTCTCAAATATGGCACCGCAAACAAATCCTTAAATCAACGTTATTCCAAGATAGCGAATTAGCTAATGTGGTTTAAAATTTGTACTTAAGCTGTGAAGGCTAGACTTTATAAATCATTTTTGAAGAAAGAAAAAAATAAAACACCACGCAAAAGTAGAAATGAAAATCAGTTTTGTTTTCACTAAATGCTTATTTGTGGATATACAATTTATACATTCGATTTTCTATTTATTACACTTTCAAATACATACATATATATTTACTAGCAAATACCCGCTACTTCGTACGCGGAAAAATGGTATGGTATTGATAGTAGTTTGTATCGGTATTCAAACTGTTTTTTTTTTTATATTTTGAAATTGTCTTAGTATAAGGATACTACTTTCAGCGTTTATACGTAGTCAATAGTTTAATTTATAGGCACAAAATGAAAACAATTTTTCTACAAAAAATCATATAAAGTAGAAAATTATTTGCACGTTTCTTTCTTAAGCTGTGAAAATTATATATTAATCACACATAACTCTTTCTGTGCCGCTTGTGCCCTTAAACATACAAATTTCGAAAAATTAATTTATGTACTCGGAGAAATGTACACATCGAATTTCTTTTCATATTCTAGCTGAAAACTTTGGTTGGTACTATCTGCATCCCAAATCCCCAATTTTGGTTGGGACCTTTTGCACCACTTTTGATCCGCTTCCCTCTTTAAATTTGACATTGTATCGCAGTATCCATTTTAATCGCTTTTTTCCAAGTTCAACTTAAAAGTATAAATATTGAAAATCAGTTAATGTTTCGCGTCTACACTGTCAGAGGAATATACACATCGTATTTCACGATTCTAGTTTCAGTCGTGTTGTTGGTACCATAGGAATATAAAAAGGTAAGAATTTCGAAAAATATATTAATTTTGTATTTCTATGCATGTACAAACCGAATTTCGTGATTGGTACCTCTGTTATCCGCATTTACCCAATTTCACAAGTACACAAGTACGAATTTCGAAAAATTCCATCAATTTGCATTTTCAGGGATGTACACGCCGAATTTCATGATTCAAGCTCCGTCTGTTTAATTGGTACCATTTTGTTTCCCTTTCTACCCAATTTCACTCACAAAAAGTTTGAATTTTGAAAAATATTTTCTTAGTCGTATTCGTGCTGTAAAAGTAATGCCAGCTCCGAATTTCATGATTCTAGGCCCAGTTGTTTGGTCTGGGCTGTGGTACTATTTTTATCCCATTTAATCCGTTAAAATTACAAATTTTGAAAAATGCCTTCTTATCAGTGATGTGCGCTGTAAAGCGAATATACATACCGTCATCCGTGTTGTTGGTACCTTTTTTTATCCCCTTTTCCCTTTAAAAGTACAAATTTCGAAAAATTCCTTCATTTTGCGATTCTAAACATTTTGAGGGATGTACACACCAAATTTTATGGTTTCAGCTCCATCCATTTTATTGGTACTATTTTTATCCCTTTTTACCCGATTTCACACCCTAAAAGTACGAATTTTGAAAAACATTTTCTTGGGCGCGTTGAAGCTATAATTAATTTTTAATTTATAATTTTTTTTACCAAATTTGAAGATTCTAGTCCCAGCCGTTTGGTCATTGTGGGAGACATAGTATACCAATGATAATGTTTTCTTAGTATCGTGAAAGTATCATTGAAATATTTCTCAAAAGGAGTACAATCAATTTCTAGACAGTATGATATAGGTATATAGACAAAATTGAGTTACTTGGGTTACTTTAGTTCATTTCATTTGCTCATCATGTTGCCCATTCACAGAACTACAAAGTTCCGAAGGATGTCATTTAAAAAAAAATATTTTAAATGCTTTCTCGCACCCCGCTATACCGGTATTTATGTTAAAAATACTTCAAATATCATGCTTCTATCTGTAATGTTTCAGCATTAACAGCCATGTCAAATTTCCCCCTAGTTTATTTAGTTTATTCATTTTTTTCTTTTTCAGAGGGAAACATGAAATGGAATAAACTAATAAAGATAGAAGCTTACAATTAGTAAGTAATTTTAGCTCATATTTTCTAAGTATTTAAAATTAATTTTGAAAAATTGTATCCTTTTAGGGGGCAAAACGATGAGGAACGTATATCACTTGGTCCAAGTGTAATATGGACTGTCGGACAGTGTAATATTCACCTCTATTTCCAAAATTCCAAAAGTCAATCACTCATATTCGAAAATATGTTGTAGCGTCCAAAGTGCAACGAAGGTGCAGACGAAATTTTCACTGGTGTTACAGAACACCTTAACGAAGACTCTCAAATTAATGTTGTAGTAACAACTGTCGAATTTTCTTAGCTATAAGAAGCGTAATTTATAAAAAATCAATATTTTATGCCAAAAAAGGATTGTATTACAATTCAAGTGTCAACCACCAAAACAAGTAAAAAATTGAAACACCTATATATTCTTCTATTCTGCACAGGAAATGCATTAAGCCTATATATGTACATAGTGGTCATAATATCTGAAGCTTAGAACTATACACACATTTACATTTTCTATCACGGAGAGTGGTTGATTGCTATCCGGCAAAGATTTTTCATTTTCTGGTCGAGTTTGCTTTTAAAAAACTTGACATTGTTATTTAACCTGGAAAATTGTACTCAACTACAGCACGCTGAATATGAATCTGAATTAAGCTCTAAATCGCGTTCCGCACATTTTTAAAAATCTCGGATCACTTAATAAGACTGATCAGATCAGTTCTTACCCTTGTTAAACATTTTTCTTAAAATTAAAAAAAAATTGAATAAAATGAATTGAATAAAATGAAATGTTGAAGAATCTATGGTGCGATCGCAATGTGAGCCCATTTTCTGCCATGTACAATGGAGGTGCATACCTTCGAGACAATTTAAACATTTTGTAATGTCATCACTGGTTGTTGTGTGCTTGGCTGTGTATTTGTTCAATCGTACCCGTCGTAATCCGTTTCTTGTTTATATTTGTCCTTGTAAAATATGCATGCACACATTGGGGTGTCCTTACAAAACAAATGCCAATTGTAGAAAATCGTTTCTAGTACAGTTTTCAATATAAAAATTCACGCACGATAGCAAAAAAACAACATTTGGAAAGGGCTATTAGAAGCGGAGCACTGCTCTTACACTACAATGCATTGTCATTATTCAGCAATATTTTTGAAAATAAGACTGATTAATCTGATTTTAAGCTTAGTTAATTTTCAAAATTGCCGCATTTGGGGTACTGAGAACTTTAATAGATATTTGATGTCAATGGGCATTGAAGGAAATTAAGATACATTCAAACAAAATGGTAACGATATTTGTCTCAGAAAGAGTGAATATGTACCAACAAAGTCGCGCAAGTCATTCCTACACTGAAAGAATTTACCTTCATAATATTTATGAAGCGATTTCATAAAAGGATTATCATAAATTTGTTCATAATATGTATGAAAAATTCATAAATAATATGAAATGTTTCATACAATTTATCATAAACATTTCATATTTCATAAAACAAAATTGTTAAATGAGTTTCACTAAGTTTCATAAGATCAAAGAAAGAGTTCATAGTATTAAAGAAGCAATTCTTAAATATTATGAAATATGTCATAACCAATGAAATATTTGTGTTATGAAATATCTACATAAATATAATGAAGGATTTCATAGTTGTTCATGAAATGTTTCATAACTTACAACTACATGTTTAGTGTGTCCACTTTATTCGTTGAATGCTAACATTTCTCATTTGTGCCCTGTTAACTCTGACTTTTATTTACCCTGATTTAGGTCAAAGACATTTTCAGACATAAGACTCTCGCATTGGTTAGTCAACAAGTCAGACTTTTTTATGAAATAATTATGAAAATAATTCTTTCAGTGTATGTGATATTCCACAGCTTACCTCCCTCGGGAAAAAGTATGATATGGAAAATTATGGATGGATTTTTCCTTTCATTTTTATATTAAGACTAACAAGACTGTATAATTTTATTGCGATTTTTTCTATTCTTGTCTGTCTGCATTTGGAACGACCTTTTTCACTATGCCAACCCTGTGCATGGCACTTTCGTTTCGGGATACCCCACGACACGCTTATATATTCATACAAATAATATTTGCTCTGTTCGTACTGTTCACTCAAATTCAATCATATTTACAAGTATTCAAATAAGTTCATTAGTTGTGAGTGAAAGGAAAAATGGGATTTGCTGAACAGGAAAATGCTAGGATGGTGGCGGTGACATAAGAGTTGTAACAAGTTAATACAATTTATTTGTGTTCTTCGAGGAAATATGACTGTTTTGAATGAATGTATGGTTACCCCTTATTCGTAGTTTTTTTTTTTTGTTGATATCGAAACTCATGTCGTTCATTTGGTTATAACTCACTCTCATCTAGGCCAACTCCAACGTTGGCTTATAAAGTTTTTGGAAAACTTTTGGCACAACGTTCTCTGCTGCTGTCAGAACTTACCTGCAAAAAAGAAAGAAGAGTTGAAAAGTTAGAATCATTGAAGTAATTAAAATTCAGGTGAATAATATTTAATATTACTAAGTTACAAATAATACAAATATTACTTAGTTACAAATAAATAATACAAATACAAAGGAAGAAGAGTTCACACAAAATACAAGCCAACGAAGCAGAGATACAAGCCGACCGATTTTAAGCCGACAAGCCGCCGCCGCCGCATGGATCTGCATGAGCCGCGCCGCCGCCGATTTCGTCGACTCAAATCGACTTCAACACGCCGCCGATTTCATCGACTCATATCGACTTCAACCACGCCGCCGAGATTTGACGGAGTTCTAACTCAGTCAAATCTTACTACCAAAATAGACAACCCACTTAAAATTACAAAAGAAAATACAACTGTCGACTTAGACATCCTACTACTGTGAAATATATTGACCTTTCTTTGAATTTATTATCCCACATATGATGACGTCTATAGAAAGTTGAATGATTGTATTTTGATTTGAAAGTCGCATTTATATAAGTCAATTCCAGTACGTGTGGCCATGTATTCCTATAAATAACAATAAGGCTGTTTTTCTTTAAGACTGGAAAACTAAGCTGTGATAAGAAAAAACCAAATAAAAAGTTAAAATTTAACTCAAAATAAAAATTTCTTTTTTAAAATTATCACCAACAGCAATACCAATGTGTGTATAAAAACTAATTTTAACAAAAATATTTTATGTTAAAAATATTGGACCTAGCATGGATAATTATCCAGTGTATGTCCAATTTATGGATATCGACCATAAGTCCGAAAAAGTCAACAGAAAATATTTTTTTGAAAATTTGTTTTTATACAAATATTTATATTGTTGTTGCCGACAATTAATTTTTTAATTTGGGTAAAAAATTAAATTTTTATTAACGTTTTTGTTATCGCAGCTTCTTATCCTGGCTTAAAGAAAAACAGCCTTATTAAACAACAGCTTCTCTATTATGCTTATTTAGTGTGCCAAAGAAGGTATAGTATTATCATTCATTGGAAAGATTATGATATTCAAGATGTCTGGTCAAATATGCCTCACACGAAAAGCTGTAATTGCAAAAATATTTATTAAATTCATCCATATTATAAATTTTGAGAATGGATTCCCAATTCCAAAAAATAATTGTATGGGATAATAATATTAAATTATGGGAACATTGGCTAATATTAACGAATATTGAACTATAATATATATATATATATTGAATAAAAGAAAAGGTGTTAAAAACCAATACAAATTATTCCTTCCATTTTCCCAAAATTGTCAAATAAATAGGGGTGATCGAATGACAGAACGAGCCGACAAATCAGCCGAAAGCCGCCGCCGCCGACCCATTTTGAACAGCGCCGCCGCCGCCGATAATTATGGTTCGGCTTGTAACTCTGCAACGAAGTATCTGTTTTACGTATTCCAAAGATTTATTCCGAAAGACTGTGCACTGTTTTAAATAAATAGTGATGCCTCATTATTATAATAGTACTAGTCCATTAATATATCATTATATTAAAACGGCAAGCATGCATTTTTTGGTACCATTTTACGGCGTTTTATAGGCTCAATATATACAAATAATATATCACTGGAAAAATTATATGTAGTTAAATATTAATTATTTTTTTCTATTTCGTGTGTGTTTTGTTGTTGTATTCTATAATTTTTAAGAGAGCTCACTTAACGAAGACTATTTGTATGTGTGTTTATATTATGTTTATGGTTCTGTGTTCTTTTATCTCGACATTTCTCTCAGAGAGAAAGAGTTATTCGCAAAGAGTTGTGTTTGTTTCGGTTTTTATACACTCCACGAGAGTATTATGTCTTTGTGCATTTGTTTGTAACATCCAAAAGGAAGCGAGATAGACCCATTGTTAATATATTCTTGTAATCAAATTACAGGTCGCAATTGTAGGCAGAACCAAATGAAACTTTGCACAACGAAGTTTTTCGAGATAAGGACGAAGGCTATTTAATTTGAAGAAAAACGGTTCAGATTTATATATAGCCCCCATACAAATTTCGCTCCCGATTTTACTGTTCTCATTCTAGATACCACATATTTTAATAGATTTACTTCAAAATTTGCAAGACATCATATATTTCAACTGGGAACACCTATGGTGAAAATATGTCAGATCAGTTCAGATTTATATAAAGCTCCCATTCAAATTTCGCTTCCAATTTCACGTTTTGCTCTAGAAACCACATATTTTATCAGATTGTCTTCAAATTTGGCAAAACATCTTATATTTATACTAGGAACACCTACGGTGAAAATAGGTGAGATCGTTCAGATTTATATATAGGCCCCATACGAATTTCGCTGCAGACTTTACTATTTGCATTCTAGATACCACATATTTTAATAGAATTTCTTCAAAATTGGCAAGACATCATATATTTCAACTGGTAACACCTATGGGTTCAGATTTATATAAAGCTCCCATTCAAATTTCGCTTCCAATTTCACTTTTTCTTCTCTATAAATCACAAAATCCTATATTTGAACTACAAACACACATGGTGAAAATGGGCAGATCGGTTCTGATTAATATATAGCTCCCATACAAATTTCGCTCCCGGCTTGACCTTTTCCGCCTTAGAAACCACAGAATATCTTCAAATTGGACAGAACACGTTATACTTGAACTGGATGGACCTATTGTGAAAGTGGGTCACTTCATTCCATGTTTGGATATAGCCCCGAAACAAATATTCTTCTCAATTGGACAAATTGGGTCAGTCTATGATTAGGATACATACAAAAATCCTTCCCGTTTTCACTTTTTTACCGAATTGAATTGTATTCGGATAGAAAGTGGAGTGTATCATATAGTCGGCCCCGCCCGACTTTAGCCTTTCTTACGAAACTACATATTATCGGTAAACACAATTTGCTATAAAATAATGATTACACTTCACTAAATAAATGATTCATGAACAGAACACTTGCGTTTGAAGACACAGTTTGCGCGTTTGGACATATCATTCTGTTTTTTATTATAACCTAAAAGTGAATAAATGATAAAATTAAATAATATTTAATTTACTTTAATTTTTTGTTATAAAAATGCATACACATCACACCGGTAGACAGTTTTGTGTCAGTATTCATCTAATTGCACGGCGTTGCACGGAGATACATCTGATATAACTGACCGAATTTTTAAAGAATCCAAAAGAATCATTGGATTTTGCAACTGTAAATTTGTATGGCATATCTGGTGGATTTTGTACACAGTACCGAAAAGTAGATTTTTGCTCATATATGAATTATTACTATTATTAACATTTTATTTTGTTGAGAATTTTAATTTCAGCGGATTTCTATTTGCAATAAGTGGATTTTTTGTGGATTTACAAAAAGAGAAGAGAAAAAGCTGAGAACACTGCACCGGCGGGTGTTTTAATTTTTTCAATATGTAAACTTTTGCTGTTGCGTGACTGGCTGGAGCTTGAATCTTGCAATTGTGGTGTAAATTCCTCTTACAGCGTAGTGGTAGAGGTAAGACGGGAATGGAGGAAAATGAGGAAAAGTAGTACCATCTGCCTGAACAAATCATGATATCCGACATGTGCATTACTCTACTTCAATAGACGCGCAAAATAAACGATTTTTGTAATTCACATTTTTGAGATAAGATTGAGTAACAACAAAACTGCTTCATCTTTAATAATGAAGTTCGGAATGCATTGACGAGCATAATAAAGAGGATTTTACACCTTCGTACTTATAGGGGCAACGGACACAAATTCAAAAAATTCATAAATTCTAGATTTAAATTCATACAAAATTGCACTCGAATATCGATTGCTAGTAAATATAAAACTTCAGGAGTAATCAAAAAGAGAACATGAGACAGCAATCTTCAAAAATATGCCCTAAATATCAGGTGTATTGTCAGTCGTTATTAGTAGAAAGCGGAATTTTATGCAAAACTCAATTATAGTCCGATTGAGCTCAAACTTGGTATTCAGGCGAAGTTTAATGTCAGAAATCGAATTCCGACTGCATATCTAAAATATGCATTTTTATGCAAAATATATGCAATGGCAGATGTAGTGAATATGCAAACAAATTATTGCATATTCACAAAATATGTATTTTTAATATGAGTATAAAAACGACAAATTAATTAATTAAATAAATATTTGGATAGACAACAATAACAGCAATATACACTCAACGAGCTCATTGAATAGTATATAGACCCAAAATTTAGTCTACCTATTGCAAAAACTAATTGTTTTAGTACAAAAAATCTTAAAACATTGCTTAAAATAAAGGGGAAAAACTGCCAATCGTATCTTATATAAATATACCCAAATATTTTGGTGTTCCTCGAAATTCGATTAAAAAGCTGGTAATGCCACTCCTAATTTAATGCCCATTTTAGAGCTAACCAAAAAGTGCCGTTTCATTTCATATAACGAAATTTATCTGCCTGGAAAGTCTTGTATTAGTTCGCCTGGTAAATATACACACTTAAGGATTTATTGATATCAGGCTCCGCGAGCCTATATTAAATTCTGTATTGTAAGTTTGACCTGGATATATAGGGTAGCTGATGAATGCTGCTACCATGCTACTTAATGAGAAACATTTTAGTAGCATTACCATTTCGGTACAACGGTCCAATCAAAATAAGCAATTGCATATATTCCGCTGTCTAGTTATTCGGTAGAAACAATTTCGAGTCTTCTCAGCTTGAGATATACATATCACTATTCTAACCGCAGCCGTTTGATTGGTACTATTTTTATCCCCTTATTCGAGTCATTTCCCCTTAAAAATATAAATTTAGAAAAATGTCTTTATATTTCGCGTCTACACAGCCAGATTTATTATCGAATTTCATGATTTCAACTGCATCGATTTAGTTGGTACCATTTGTATCCCTCCTTTTCACTTGTATCCCATAAAAGAAATTAGAGGGATGTACACACCGAATTTCATGATTCTAGCTGTTGTCGTATCATTGCTACCATTTTTATTTATTTTTTATCCCATTTCGCCCGCTAAATCTTGTATTTGCTTTTTGGAGGTTTCAATCTACAAGAGGAATGTACGCAACAAATTTCAGGTGCATATAAATCAGAAATTTTCAAAAAAATTATTAAAAAATCTAAAAATTAGGGGGTATTTTCAGTCCTTGTTAGGGAAAAATGTTTCCCTCTAGGCCGATTTCGTTCACTTTCAATCCCAACCGACCTCCAACAATAAGACACATTCAGAGAAAATTTGAACCTCCTAGCTCAACTCGTTCGGCGGTTAGCGTGCTTTCAACACACAGACAGACGGACAATGCTAGATCATCTTAGAATTTTACTACGACCCAGAATATATATACTTTATGGAGTTTCCAATGAATATTTCAAGGTGTTACAAACGGATTGACTATTCACTTTGTCACCCCCATCCTTAGATGGATGGTATAAATATGTATAAAAATGTTGCAGGTCTATAGACTTAATAAATGAAATGAAAAAAATACTCTGAAAAAATAGTGAAATGCAAAATCAAAAATCTTGGCCATTCTTCACTTTATGAAATTAGGCCCAATCTTCACTTTTTCTTAAAATGAAAAAAACAGCCCCAATTCACAAATGCAAAAAAGTCAAAGAAATTATTCCTCTCCCCAAATATACTTGTTGTTTTGGTCAATACAACATTTTGTGGCCATTTTTCGCAGAGCCGATTGTGATAATGATCATAATCGTAATCATAATCATAAAATAACGCCGTAACATATTCGTTATGAACTTTTCGTCACATGCAATTATATGATCATTTTTTCGTAGTATTGAATACACATTTTTTATGAGCGTAGATTGACAAATTGTTGTCAACATTTCATCAACTTTTGATTTGTTTTTGTGATTTTCGAAAGTTTTCGAAAAGTTAATCGTCCTTGTTATCACTCTGGCTCTACACCCACGGGAACTAAAGAACTCAAGGCTACTCAAGACGACGATGAAAATGAGGAAATACAAATTGTTGTAATCAGGAGTATGTCAAGAAAACTCACACACAAGCTGCTGGTCGTTTGTAGCAATGGAAACCGAGGAATGAAATGCGGAAACGCAGCACCAATCCTCCATATTACTTGAATTTTGTAAAATGCAATTCAAACAAGTATGGACGGTGTCGACTATATGATATCCATCTACTCTCTACACCGTTACAAGTTTTCTTTCACCAATCCCAGATGTTGTGAGGTAGGAGTGAAAGTTCGAAATCGGTTTGCGATTTTATGGCGGCAATCTTAAAATGCTTAAAAAATAAATATTAGGGAATACAGACGTTTGTGTTTGGTAGAATTTCCATCCTATTTTGATACGAAAAGTACGAATTTTGAATATCCATAACCATAACATAAGATAACCAAATTTCATGTTTCTAGCCGGTTTTATTACTTTTCCAATTTTTACCTAAGTTACAACAATTTGTGTCCCTTTTTGCAACTTTACCCCCTAAAAATACGAATTACAAACATCTCTTTATTTTACGTATCTACGAATTGGAGGGATGTACACACCGAATTTTAGCATTCTAGCTATAGCTGTTTGGATGGTACCGTAATTATTGCTTACTTGTTTGTACGCGTTACTTGTTTATTGTGTAATGTTTACGTAAAATGTGTAATGTTTATTATTTTGTACAGATACCCCAGAAGATGATTGCAGATTTCAATCGAAATATTGGGAAGTAAATAATAAAAACAATAACACAAGTGTTTTAATATAAGCCTTTAGCCGACCTGAAACAACATAAAATTTAAAATTAAAAAAAAATCTTCTGTTATACATGACACTATCTGCTAATACATGACTCTATCTGTCAATGATAACCCTTAAAATCGTTAATACATGTCTCTATCTGTCAATGATATACATGCATTCATATTTGCGATCATGGATTTGAAGCGGAAATTGTTCCATAATTACATGGCAATATCCCCTGACAACTGTCTCAACAATTAAACTCAATATTTCTGCAATTTTTCCAACCAAATCATAATGATTTCCCCCGTTAAACGTCCAAAGGACGATGGGGATTTACGCAAAATGTGAATTCGTGTAATGAAGACATCCGCACATCCACACACACACATAAAAGGACACGCGTAAATAAGTATGTATACAAAACGCATAAAACAGTAACGAACATTTTATTGTTATTATAATGTCAATATAAAGCAATGGAGCAATTCCATACACAACAGTTTTTTTGGCCTGACAGACAGGCTTCTTAGCCAGGAGCTACAGAAATACACACGCGTGCACGCACTCACAAACACACAACAACACAATCAATTTCTTTCTGCTTGTGGTTGTTTTTGTTGTCGTTGTCGTTAACATTACGAGACATTTATAAATGTCTCTGAAAATGTGTTGATAAATCGTTGTCTAACCTTACAATATTTTGTGTGTTGTACAACAAGAGCGATACACAGACTCGCTCACAACCACCCATGCATGTGCACCCTCGTACCTCCTCCCGAAGAGCACACACACACCCACAACACACTCGCACACTGTTCGGAGGAACACATCTATAAAATAATTTTACATTTATTACATTATTTGTCTACGACAACAAAGAGAGAGAGAGTGAGCACGGGTGAAGGAAGCAAACGGTAAAACGAGTGTACTCCTCAGCACGTCAGTGCAGAGGGTGGTGGTGGGGCGAGGAAGTCATTGTTAGGACTCTTTGAAAAATTGTTGCAAAGTGTTACAGTAACCTTGAAAATTTAATAAGACAAATAGATTCGACGTCGTCGTCTCCACACGAATTAGAGAATGCCATACTTTGGCGTATGATTAATATTTGTTTCAAACACTCGCAAGACCTACCACCCCAACCACCACCACCTGCACACTCATCTACTCCGCTTTGCTTAGCTTTGAACTGCTTTGACATTTAGATATGAACTTCGTTTAAGGAAGAGAAATTACTTCAGGAAATTTACTTTATTTATTATCGGCACAAGGATTTCAAGGATTTTCTTTGTTGATTGTATATGAATAGAGTCTAGAGTTTAGGAAAATGCTCGGAAATATCCAGCATGAAAGGGAGTCATTTGAAGCAAAAATATTAAATCTATTGTCAAGGATATATTTGGCGTATTTATTTACCACCTGATGGTGGTAATGCCATTTGTTCGATGAATTGTCAGTATTTGATTTGAACTGGGATATTGTCCTGGCTCAAGACCATTTTGCTTCTATATTTAATAGAATGCAAATTTATTTACAAATGGCATGGTGTCATTTATTACTTGGCTGCAGACTACCACGATTATGATTTCGACCATGTCAAAAGTCTTTTAAAGTGGCTTCGCAGCGACTTTTCAACATCAAACCCGGCCTCTATAAGGAGATGATTCTCACAAACAAACGAGAATCACAACTCACTTGCCGAATTTGCGTTTAAAAAATCGCACCAAGTAATAAAGCACACATGCCATCTTACAAGCATCTCATTGAGTTGCATATGTAAGTATGTGTATATGCAGGTATAGTTACCCAGCAATACTTCTCATTTGTCTTAGTTTTTTCGTTTGCATTTTTTGGTCTGTAATCTATATTTGATTTGAACTGGGATATTGTCCTGGCTCAAGACCATTTTGCTTCTATATTCAATAGAATTTTAGATATTTCAAAAAGTGTTTTTATTGCAGAAAAGAGCGAAGAATTGCCACAAAAATGCATTAAAACTAAAATAATGCCGCTAAAATAAAAAGTTGGCAATAATGTTTTAGTGGAATAAAATTGTCTCTTATGATTTGAAATTTTAAATATAATAGTTTCAGAAATTCTTTCATCTTATCGAACAAGTAAAGCTAATCGGTAAAGCAGCTAATTCTATATTCTATTATTATATTCTATAAGAGCACATCTATCTGTATATAAAAATGAGTTGATTGAGTGACTGACTGATCACTCCCCAGACAAAACGGCTAGAATCACGAAATTTGGTCTGTACATTTATCTTACAGTGTAGAGGTGTGATAAGACGGGATTTTTCGATATTCGTACTTTTTAAAATGGGGTAAAAATTGTACCACCGCAATAACCAACGGCTGGGCCTAGAATCTTTAAATTTGGTATGGACACTCCTATTGCGGCATGAAGACATTCCAAAAAGTGGCTTTTGGGTATAATGGGGTAAAGAGGGACCAAAATGGTACACACAACACGCCTGAAGCTAGAGTCATGAAACATATCTCTTACAGCGTAGAGATCAGATATGAAGGGAGTTTTTCGTAATTTGTACTTTTAAGGGGTAAAATGGGATTGAAAGGGATACAAATGGTACCACCGCAATGACCAAACGGTTGGACCTACAATCTTGAAATTTGGTACACAAATTCCTCCTATAGATTCAACGCGTCCAATAAATTATTTCTTAAAATTCGTACTTTTTGGGGGTGAAATTTGGTTAAAAGGGATAAAAATGGTGCCAATCAAACGGATGCAGCTGGAGTCATACAATTCGGAGTGTACATCCCTCAAAATGCTTAGAAAATAAAAAATGAAAGAAATGAACGAATTTTTCGAAATTTGTACTTTTAAATGGCAAACGGGAGATGGGGATAAAAAGGTACCAACAACACGGATGACGCTACAATAATAAAATTCGGTGTGTATATTCGTTTACAGCGCAGAGCGTACTTTTTACGGGTAAACGAGAAAAGGGGGATAAAAAAGGAAAAGGTAATCATGAAATTCGATGTGTATATTCGTCTTACATCGTAGATGCGAGATAAAAAGGAATTTTTCGAAATTTGAACTTTCAAGGGATTAAAATGTATAAAAATTGTACCACCACCCTTTTGCAAAATTCGGTGTGTATATTCCACTGACTTCTAAAGGATTTTTCAAAAGTTATACTTTTAAGTACTAGATCGGAAAAAAACGATTAAAGTGGTACAAACCAATGTATCGAATACGGTATCTATATAATTACTCTGATGTGCAATACAAATGTATCATATTAAAATGGGTACTTTATAGGTGGAGGTGGATCAAAAGTTATAAAAATTTAGGTGTTTAAACATACTTCACTCTAAGTTACACATTTTCTATCTCAAATGCTTATATATCTACTCTGTAGAGTGAGGGTATAATTATCTCAGAAATAATAATAATTTTCTACTTTATATGATTTTTTTGGAAGAAAATTGTTTCAATTTGTGTGCCTACTTAAATTAATCTATGACTGCACAAGTGCACAATATAAATTATTAATTTGTACAAGAGGGTTAAAAATCAATTCGTTGTATAAATTCCTCCAGCTACGTAGGATCTGGAATCGAGAATTTGGTGTGAATACGTAGTAGCGCAACATAAAGCGTTTTTTCTTCAAATTTTGTGAGTATTTACCCTGAAATAAATATCCTTACACCGCGTACGAAGTAGCGGGTATTTGCTAGTACAACATACATATATTGACTTTTTGGCAATGGATACGATTACGCATTTGCTTGATTAGCTTCTGATGAAGCTACGGTTTTGTATGTGGGATTCCCGGCAAAAGGGATTTAAAAAATTATGATTTTTTGCACAATTTAGACGTTTTTGTACTGCAGGAGGGGCTGAAACACCGTTTCCGCGCAACTCGGGGTTGAAAATTCCATAACTTCTGACATAGTTATGATATATAGACGCGCGAAGATGCTTTTGCAAGATATTTCTTTATGTATTTATAACATTTCACTTAATTCCAAAAATATTCTTTTTTGACAATAAAAACAAGTAAGTAAGCTTCAGTCGGCTAAACCGACTTATATATACCCTCTTTCTCTCAGAGAACATATATACGGAAGTTATAAGGAATACAATTTTATGTAGAGCAGGACAATTCGTATGGAAGGTGCTAGGAGGTACATGTCACATGATCCCAACTTCCATATTTATAAAACAATTGTAAAAACATGATTAAATGTGGACCTCATGCACCAGTATAGAAATTATGAAGGATTTATATTACCTAGGATAGAGATAATTGTGTGGGAGGTACAAGAAGGGGCGTGGCTAAAGCGTAAATATTTTTTAGCATTAAAGTGATTATAGAAACATTTCCAAATATCAAATTTCAAATGATTTTGACTACCCGTATGGATGTTATATCGGTTTTATTGTAACCAAAGATTATGCCACTTTGTGTGGTAGGTACCAAAGGGGTGTGGAGCAATTTCGCCCATATTTTATGAGAATGTAACCACTAAAAAGCATTGCTAAATATCAAATTTCACAGTATTCAGATCATTAATATAGAAGTTATAACAGCTTTAATTTTACGAAGTTTAGGGTGATTTGTGTGGGAGGTACTGGAAGGGGCGTGGCAAAATCCGCAATATTTAGTATAATTAAAGCGATTATAAAAACATTACCAAATACCAAAATATAGCTGATTCCGATCATCAGTGTGGAAGTTATATGGGTTTTAATTTATCATTGGAATATGGGATATTTGTGTGGGAGGTACCAGAAGGGGTGTGGCAATTTCGCCCATCTTCGAACTTAAACTAAGTTTGTGAAAAATATTACCATGTACAAAGTTTGAATCGATTCCTTAATTTCTTTCGAGAGTTATCGTGCCAGCCAGCCAGACAGACGGACGGACATGGCTCAAACACCTCAAAAAGTCGTGAAACGGATTTCGTCCAAACATACTTAGGGTCTTAAGTCACTCCTTCAATGCGTTATACTTTTTTCTATCCCAAATGATATATACCCACCTACTCTGTAGAGTGAGGGTATAATTAAAAATAATAATATATTATTTTTTATGAACTAATGCACCTTTCGATTCTGCATTAGTTCATAAAAGTAAACATACTTGTCTCTAGAAAAGTTTAATTTTAACTGCAAAATCAAATTGATGGGATCTCACACGAATCGGAGGTTATAGAAGAAACGATAAGACTGTATTTTAATAATTGGGTACGTATTTGCTATAAAATCCTTAAGAAATTGCATTTAAAGATAAATAGTGAGAGTATTTATGTTTACGTTAAGTATATGTTTAAATTTAAAAACAAGTAAAAAAGCCTTAAGTTCGGCCGGCCCGAACTTTATATACCCTCCACAATGGATTGCATTCCACAGAGGCTGTCGATTTTCGTAGAAGTACAGTAATATTATAGGAAAATATAATTTTTTTAATATAGCCAAACCAAAACAAAAACAAATATTGAAAAATTAATAAATATAATATTTTTATTATTTCAAACCACGCTTATAAGGCAAAGCTACTAATACGTTTACACTATATACATTTTCTTATTTAAGCTTAAATACCATACACTATATACATTTTCTTATTTAAGCTTAAATACCATACACTATATACATTTCCAAAAGCTTAAATACCATAAATATTGGTAGATAGTGGGTGTTACAGCTGCTTGTATTTCCATTCTATTTAATTCCAATACATAGTGTAAAATAACCAAACTTCACGATTCAACCAATTCTTTACCGTAAAAGTAAAAAAGTACGAATTTGGAAGAAACTTTTATTTTCCGTGTCTACGCAGTCAGATGAATTGCATGATTCTAGCTGCGGCCATTTGGTTGGTACCATTTTCATCCCATTTTACCCCCTTAAACGTACGACATTTTTATTTTACGTGCAATTAGATGTATGTACGTACCGAATTTCATCATTCTAGCTGTAGTCGTTTAGTTGGTACCCATTGTATGCCTTGAAATTACGAATTTGGAAAAACTTTTTATTTTTAAGTCAACGCAGTCAGAGGAATCTATACTCCGAATTTCATAACTCTAGCTGCGGTCATTTGATTGATACTATTTTTATCCCCTTTTTCCATTTTAACCCCAAAAAGTACGAATTTCGAAAAATCCGTTTACTTAACGTGTCTACGCAATCGGAGGAATGTATACACTGAATTTCATTATTCTAGGTGCAGCCTTTTGGTTGGCACCATTTGTATCCCTCTATTCCCATTTTACCCCTTAAAAGTACGAATTTCAAAAAATACTTTTGTATTATGTATCTACTCAATTAGAGGAATGTACACACCGAATTTCGTGTTTCTAGCTGCTGTCGTTTAATATGTACCATTTTTATCCCATTTCACCCCTACGAATAAAAATCACTTTTTGCGCGTTTTTGTTATAGGGGGAATGCGCATATCCAATATGAAGTAAGTACAGGTTTCAATCCCAAGAGATCTACGATTATAAGACGCATTTATGGAAAATGTGGACTTCCTAGCTTCTTTCGTTTAAATGCTTTCAACAGACGGACGGACGGACAGACAGACATGACTATATCGTCTTAGAATTTTATGACAATCAAGAATATATATACAGTGCCAGCTCGATAATCGCAACTAATTACTGGCCATGCCAGTTACAATAACCGAATAGTTGCGATAACCAAACCCCAAATTGACCTTTGAATATTTATCTCAGACTATACTCAATAGATTTATTGAACTGATTTCCTTTCGTTTGGATTTTTTTTTTCAGATTTATTAACAGCATATTGCAAAGGTATGAAACTAAGACTCTAGATTTGGGAGTCGGTGATTTGTTTCTGGATAATTAGGTTCGAATGAGCTCTCAGAAATTCTAAAAACATTGATTAGATTTTGAAAAATTAGACGTTAATTCTGGAAAATTTAAGCTATCGACCGATTTATTCATGATCGCATGAATTCGTTTCTAGAGAAAAAATTGATAAATTCAAAGAGGGTTTTAGTTTCCTAAAATTTAAATATATTTCTTTACTTTTTACAACCTCACTTTACAGAGTAGGACAGACAAAAAGTGTAACGAATTGAAGTAGCGCCTAAAGGCCCTAAGTATGTTTGGACCAAATTAGTTTCATGACTTTTTAAGCTGTTTGAGCAATATCCATCCGTCCGTTTGGCTGGTGTACACTATAACTCTTGAAAGGAGGTAAGGAATCAATTCAAACATGCAAATCCGACACATAATGACCATATTCCTATTTTAAATTACAAAAAAAAATATATAAATTGGTTTAGCCAACCGATGCTTACTTGCTTGTTATAGCCAAGATTAAACATTTTTTGAATTAAATAATTTTTTTAAATCCATAAGAAAATAACTTTCAATAAACACCCCCGTCAACCCAGCATACTTCGTTCCGCTTAAGCTTTATCAGAAAAAAAATATTAAAAAAAACAAGATTATTTTATTTCTATGAATTTCAACACAAACTATATTTATAGGATTAGAGAATGAGGATATGAAAAAATAAAACAAAAAATGTCTTCAGAAAATATTCAGTTGTAATCGCATAAACTTAGTATCGAAAGAGTCCCTTTAGAAAATGGGCACAGTATGTCGAATAATTGTCGCATGATAAAAGTCCCTTCCGAGAAGTTGGCAACTATCACATTATTAAATGAATATTTCTAGAAAATGTATGTAAAATAATTCTCCGCGTTCCAAATCAAACATCGATCAATCAAACTTCCAGGCAGCGAACACGACATTCGTATACATTTGAAGTGAAACAATTAAGAAAACTTAACGTTTTTCTTGTTTCCATTTTTCGAAAGCATTTTATTACCACTATGTTTAGTGAAAAATGTAGGGTTTGTCCACCTGGTATTTCCAATAAGCATGCCGAACGGGACAAAAATCTGAAAATTCACACATCGTTACCTTATTGTAAGAACCGCCCAAATCTGAGAAATCGATTTTTTTGTTAACTTGTTATGTTCTGAGGTAAAGATATATCTGTAAGTGAGTCAAATAAACAAAAATATAGATTTGCAAAAATATTTTTTTAAGGTAAAAATATATTTTTATTGGACATCAATTCTATATTTCAAATTGTTACAGAAATATTGTAAATTGGTTAATGTAAGAAAGTATAACAATATGTTGAAAGTTCAGGATCAGTTTCGAAATTGGTAGCCTGTGCAGCTTCAGTGAAGTCACCACATCATCACCACAGCCTATGCAAGGAATATGTATTTGATTCAAATCCGGCTAGGTACCTAACTTAATTTACAGTGGGCAAATAAAAATGTAATCCCGTAAAGGATTAAATATATATGATATTCTGTGCTTTAAGCTAATATAAGTTTAGTGCGGAAGATTAGGCCTACATATTTGCCATGAAGGTACTTCGCGTACCTTCATTAATGTTGGTAACGATTTTTTAGATAATTTTCCTTTAAATATATTTTGTAATTTATGGAGCATTTAGTACAATATTATCAAGGGAATTAGCAATGAGCGACAAAAACCTAAACATACTTTAATCCTATCTCCTGGAAAAATATCATAAATACTTCGTTTAAATGCGTACATTAGTATGTAAAGTAGAAATCTGTTGCAAACAGTCCTTAAAAGGTGAAACAGCCCCTGCCACTTTAGCTCTTTGATTACATTTCATCTTAATCCCCCAGCACCAGCCGGCACTTCGACTTGCCACGCCACACCACACGTATAAGTGATATTTAATTATGGCTTATAATGTAACGCATTCGCTACAGGATGACGGTGGATCGTATCCTGCAAAACCACTCAATATTTATGTAAATTAGACCTGATTAAAGCAGAGCGATAAACACGTCAGTCATATCGTTACGTTATAAATAATTTCTTTAAACAATTTTCTTCCTTTTTGTTTTGATTCATTTCAATTTAAGCGTATGTGTCGAACTCAAGCAGCACCAGCACTCGTTTCCAATTTGGGTTTCTTTTCGTATTAAATTACAGTAACTGTGTTATCATCATATGCCTGTTTTTGAGTTGTTGTTTTATTGTTGTTGTGAATCATTTACACATGATTAAACCTCTTGAGAATGTTCACAGTCCTACGAACGTACATATGGCGCGTATGCACCATGTTCCATGTAGCATATTCCTGATCCTGAAATTATACGTGAATGGTTGTGAACGATTTTCAAGAGTATTCGTGTGTCTGTATCCGTTTTTAAACTTTTACAGAGCAGATAAGCGCCAAATGACAGCGAAACTTAACGGTCGCAATCTCACATAAAGTCCACAGTGGGGTCTTTATGTAAACGTTTGCCATAGCTAAAGTTGGTTGGTCGGATGGTTTTCAATTCAAAATTATGAATCCAAGAATCCCAAAACGACCCCATCTCGAAATGATATGAAAGGAATAACTATTTACAATAGATTTCAACAGTTGCATGGACGTGCAATTTTCCTATCGGTGCCGTATGAGTTATATTAATTGTATAGATAATATTACTCATTCGCTTATTAATGATATTGTGCGGAAAATAAACTCATTCTAAAATCGATATAATTGCTTAATTTTTGTTGTGTGGTCCTCCAAAAGATTCTTATTCGATTGATGGCATACAATTTCAACATAATTTTAATCGAGATTATATCGAAAACCAGACCAAGGGGCATTTCACAGACTCCGTTCGGAATTGATTTGATTCCGTAGCAAAATTGCGAACGTTTTTGTTTCAACTTCTACAGATTCCGTTAGAGTTTGTAAACAGATTTATCTTAACTTTAATAGTTAATAATTAGTATTTTCTATACATTTTATTTGCGTTCAAAGTAATTTTTGGAGGTTGATTGACATAAAATTCCACTTTGGATTCGTTTTGCATTTTCTGTAGAAGAAAAATTCGGATTGCATTGCATTTCCCACTCTGTGACAAGGCTGCAAGTCTAGACAAATGGCTATAACCACTGGAATTCTAAATAGTTTTTCCTTTAGTGTGCCTTACTTGTTGCGTTGTAGGAAATCACTTTGGTCACAGATAAGTGTCCCACATTTATAATCCTTCCTCAAAAAGGGATTTCGAAAATAACATTTGTCTTGTTTCTTTTGCAAAAATATTGGTGGTAAATAATTTATGAAATGTTTTCAATAAAACATGCTATTTACGGAACAATATAAATATCAGATACTTTTCAGTAGAAAAAATCTTCACATAATACACATGAGATATTTAATCACAAAGATTCTTATTAATCCATATCAAATTGCAGACTGAAGACATCTTGTGGCCCTTAGAGTATGTCCGTCAACACACATTTAATTTGTATAATTTATGTTTAGTTCGCAAACCGAGCCTGACAGGAAGGACACTTCCTAAAGCTAATCGTCTGGCTGTTTTACACTAACTTATCCTTTGAAATGAAACTCGTTGTGCTTACAAGGATATACAAATTACGCATTTTCCACACACACCAAGGGACAACCATCTGAGCTCCAAATATTCCTGGAAAAATTAATTCACAAGCAAGATATAAGAACGTCACTGTGCCTTTTAGACCTGCAGCAGAACGATGGCCAATAAGTGGACCATGATATATAAATGATAATATAGATATAAACAGGGGTGAGTTATTTCAGTGCTTTAGAGCTATATACGTCGGTGGTCAGATATGACCACCAACAAAAAAGGACATAGTTTCAAGGATTTTCTATACAATTATTAACGTTGACAGATTCTCAAAATGTTGGAAGTAATCAACCTACGTATACTAAGATGCGTCACGAAAATAAATTGCAGCAGAAATAAAGATTGGATTGTTTATTATGATCTGCAAAATATTTCGTTACTGGGCCAAGTCATCTGTGAGCTAAACGCTCCTGAAAACACCTCTAAAAATCATATTTTCCCGTATATTTTTTATGTTGCATTTTTGCCCAAAAATTTTTTCTAAATTAATAGACCCTTGGAAGCACTTTAAATTTAAATTTTTATTCTTGTCTTAGAATAACTCATTCGTCGTATTAATGGACATTTATATTGATTTTTTGTTGGTTTTCAAGGTGACAACTTTTTTAGTTGTCACCCTCATATTTCTTGGAAACATTTTGCAAAAGGTCTTATGAAAAATATATAGAAGGAATCAATACCTTTCGAATGATGCCTAAATTATGAATATCACAAAATTACATCACTGACTCCATGTTTCTAAAATAATTTAATACAGAAGATGAATTTTGACAGCCAAAATTTCCAAATTCTTTTTACAAAAATGAGCGCTTCGGCAAATTCCTTCCGATGTCCACCATTTAGGCATCATTTATAAGGTAATGACAGTCGATTTTCACTACTAATACCAAATTTTCCAAATTTCGTTGCATTTGTCACTTTGAAAAACACAAAAAAGTACTGTAACGGTCCAATAATTCCACTAATAAGTTACTTTAGACAATATTTATATTTAAAGTGCTCACAAAAATAAAGGGGGAAAACATGACGGACGGACATGACAGACGGCTTGATCTAGGAACGAAATATTTTGCAAATCATCCAAATCAATCCAAACTTTATTTTTGTGAGGTGCCTGGAAATTGTTTTTCCATTTGTATGGACCGCGACCCAGCCTAATGTATACCATGCTAGATATCCCACTAATTTACGTCTATGAAGTCTAAGAGAGTCCAACGCTGCAGTAAATAGCACTCAGACATGTCTTGAATGAATGACCAACAAAGTCCTTACGACTTGGAATATTATCCGATTTCTGTCATCAAAGAGGAAGAGATGTCGATATTTTCAGGCGGGTAGAATTCTGTCTGTATACAAATTGTATACAGACTAAGTGAGGTATGTATATAGACTGTATATAGACTATACAGACTAAGTTATAGCCACCTGTAAAGTTCGAGATCTCTTCCAATATGCAAATAATTAATAATTAAATAATTAGTATACTATATCAGAAGAGGTAATAATAAATTCCTTCTTAAGATTACCAAAGTTTGCAATTCTAGCTATTCTACGGATTAAAATCTACGTAGACAAGTAATAGTCTGCTACCAGGTCACAATGTTGTAGACTTAACAAGGGGAGTAATTTCTTGGCATTATACGATAGATCATTTTCAGCAAAGTCGACTATACTAACGAAATTGAGGGGCAAAACAGAAGAAGAGCAAGATCAACGCATCTTTTATCATGGTCCGTACATTCAAAGACACTTAGTTATGTCCCAGCAAAAAAAATTGAAGTACTTCCGTAGGAAGCACATTTTAATCGCATCTCAATCCAAATGTGCATTTTCCCGTTTTTGAGGAAGTTTTTTTAAACAACTTCAAAAAAGTCCATAATATGTTAATATCCCGTAACATTTAACATTTTACGAATTGCATTTTCACAAGTGAATGGGAACGAATTTTTAGTATGGGCTCACAGAGGTAAGGTGTCCGCTTTGCACCCAGAAGGTCCCGAGTTCAAATCGTGGCTCGAGAAAAACCTTTTTTGTTTTTTATTACTTTTATAAATAAAGAAATGTTTAATTTTGTAATTTTTTTAAAGTTTAACAATTTATGGTTAAAAATACAAATTTATCATTTTAATAATGTAGTTCAAATATTTAATTTTTTATTGATTGTTAATATTAATATTATTAGTTGTTAATTTATTTGATGTTAATTTAATTTAATATTAATTTGAGTTATATATAAATTCATACGAAATAAATATTTAGTTAAGTTTCCCATTGCCAGTAGTAACGAACAAAAAGGTTTGCAAAAAGGTCCGCTGTTCTACCCCCGGTAGCTGCGGATTTTTTAAAACAGAAATGCAGTAGTGAAAAGTGATTCCTTTGCAACACTTAAAAATAACTTTTAAGTGTTTCAAAATAAAGGACATCCTTCCTATGACAACTCCATGTTAAATTCATTGGTGAAGATCGCATTTCACTACTTCCGAATCACAAGATGAACATCTTTTTCACTTCTTTGGGTGGTTTCTTTTTGCTGGGATATAATGGGTGCTGGTTCTATTTACCTCAGCTCTGTTGAATTTTGTTACAAAGTCAGGTGATACCCTAGAGGTCAACCACCGACACTTTAATAAGGGTGTGATCTAGTCTCGCCTAGTTAATAATTGTTCTTCTCCTCCTTCTCTCTATTTCTAAATAAGGGAATGCACTCGCCTGCATGCAGTGGGCGGCCAACCCTAAACCTAAACACCGATAGTTTAAAACTTTTTCGATTTAATCTCAAAAATGAATATTTTTGATAAATAAGCTGCAAAGATTCCAAAAAGTTCCCCATGATATGGCAACATAGTTTTCTGATTAGAAATGCATGATAAGAGAAAAATATATGCGGCAGGTCGGTGCTGCTGGCGACTCGCTGCCAGCTGCGATGGCGATGCGCTCTCATTCTCTCCATAGTGTAGCTGCATCTTAGTAGAAGATTTGGAAGTGTTTTGAAAATTTACAAGAGATGGTGGTACCCCTATCCCCCTAAATCCAAATGAGGGTTTATTTTTCCTTATATTAAAATTAATACTGGAACACAAATTTATTTTATGGATAATTTTTTTTAAAGAATTTGTACTAAAACTCCAATTTTCGGCGAAGATCACTTTAATATCAGAATCGATCAGAACAAAGTATTTTTGTAGATGTTTCCTATTTTTATGATTTTTTGGACCCAAAAAGTAAATCTCTTTTTCTATGTGAAATTGAAATTCGCAGCATTTTTGTCATAATAATTGCCTGTAATTGAACATATAATCGGGTGTGATCGGACCTAGATATATTTCCAAAATGACTGTGTAAATACAAATATACAATACTTCACTTCGTTCTCTAAACTGAAAAAACGCTCTGTGCAATCTGTGCAAAATCTCCCACTGTGGAAGGGCTAGCTGTGTGGCTGGATGGCACAAAACAGGAAACCAGGGGAGATGCCAGCAATTGTTAAAACGAAATGATTGTGTTATCACAGACATAAAAATGTATAAAACATTTAACATTGTAGTTGTGTATGCTCGTGTGTGTGTATACACGACATTCATATCTACATACCACATGCATGCAGATGTTGTTCCCGAATACTGGGACCTGTATGTATGCATGTGTTTGTGATATTGCGGCATGTACATGTGTGTGTGTATAAGTGTTTTTTATGGTTAATAAAAGAGTGAGACAGGAAGGGCCAAGGCAAAAACCAATATAAATCGGATGTTAAAAAACATTATCGACATTTTTACAATATCGTTATAGACGCCGAAAACTGTGAGTGTGAGTGTGACTGTACATATGTGCGGACGTGCAAGTATTTGTGTACGTGTGCGTGTGTCTGTATGTTTGCATGTGTTTGCGGTTAAACACTTTTATTATCGGAAGACAGAAAGCCTTCATTTGTTGTCTTGTGCTTCTCCCCCATTGGTTTTATGGCATCTCGCTCGTTGTTTCCCATTGTATCCCCCAAAATATAATAAAATAAATGTGGTCATTAAGTTACTTAAATTCCGTTAATGTCCACAGGCCTATAAGAGCTTGAGGACGCCAGCCAGCTCGATACAGTTGACTGGCGTCCAATGACGATTACGGGGGGAGGGGTTTATAATCACCACATGATCCAAAAAGCCCAATGCATTGGCACATTTTACGACTTTTGTGGGATAGTCTCAAAGTCTGAAGGAAACCCCACCTAGATTATATATATTTCTCAATGGATTCATAAGTTTTGTTGAAATGATTAAGACGAAGCAGATCAAAAATACGAGGCCGGTCTCAGAACTACATGACCTAGCAAAGAAAAGTAAAAAAATCAGTTTAAACTTATTTAAAACTGAATAAAAAATAAAAGTTTAAACATGAACTCAACAACAGTGCACAGAAAACATTTGTAAGCGTTTTCGTTTTGCATTTTCGATCCATTACTTTTCAGACTTTACTTTAGATTTGTTTCTATTTACTCAGGTTCATGATATTTTTTTTTTTACAAGAAAAAATTCTTTAAAAAAAGTTGTTTTCTTGTAAAAAATGATCTCGATCCAGAGTAAATAGAAACAAGTCTATGATTTGGAATTTTCTCCAAAATGCCTTTTCTAAAAATTTTTCATTGTGGTCCAAACCCGTTTTACGGCTGTTTAAGCCGTCCCCATCAGTCTATCGTAAAGGCTTGAGTATGCCATAACTTTCGAAAGAAAATTAACGAATTTATTCTTACTTCGCACATGTCAATGTTTTCTCCAAACTTAGTTCAAGTTCGGAGATTGGCGAAATTGGCACGCCAGTACTCACAGTTAAAAGAAACTCATTTAATTTACAAACGGATATTATAAATCAGATTTGTTTTGATTTGCTACACTCAGAAAAAATTATTTCCCGAGAAAATTGTTTTTGTTGAATTTCAAATGATGTCTTCTCAATTTCAAATGGAATTTTTAAATTGCAATTGGTGTCTTCTAAATTTCAAATTGAAATGATATTCTTAAAATGTTACGAGATATTAATAACAACTTTTACCGATTAAAATTAATCTTTGGGTTGTCAGTTTTTACGCTTTTAGTGCTATTTTTGGTGCTCTCTAAAATTGGAATTGAGTCTTCTTTATTGGATTGGCTCAGATCTTACTTATCTACACTCTACACTTATCTGACTTGGGGTGAATTGAATAAGTAGCCGTTGAATACAACGAAATGTTCCCACCTGCCTTCTGGAAAGTGCGTGAGAATGTTTAATTCTAAATACTAGGGCTGTTTTTCCTTAAGACTTGATAACTAAGCTGCGATAACAAAAATCTAAACAAAATGTTAAAATTTCACACAAAATAAAAAAATAGTTTTTAAAATTTCTGCCAACAGCAATGTCAATGTTTTATGTTAAAGATTTCGAACTTTGCCTGGATAATTATACAGTGTAAGTTAATTTATGGTTATCGAGGCTAAGTCCAAAAACAGTCAACACAACATATTTTTTTGAAAATTTGTTGTGATACAAATATTTATATTGTAGTTGGCGACAATGTAACAAAATATTTTTTATTTTGAGCAAAAAATTAAATTTGTATTAATGTTTTTGTTATCACTGCTTGTTATCCCGGCTAAAAGAAAAACAGTCCTACTACCTTAACAAAGTCGATTATAAATTGGACTTAGGTGTTGCCATGATAGTGAACTGTGTTTTAGATTACATATTGATTACGTTGTTCCAAGGGCTTATTCGATGTTGGTCTTTATGAGGCGCAATAGTAAGAACTTTCATAATCCTTACACCCGCAAAATGCTTTATGTTATTTTTGTTAGATCAATGTTGGAATATGCATCCATTGTTTACAGCCCATTTTATACTATTTACATAAACCGTATTGAAAGGCTACAAAAGAAATTTATTAATTTTGTTTTGTTTTCTATTAATTTTACTGACCCTAAGCCTTCTTATGAATCCAGGTGTTTACTGATTCATTTGGATACGTTAGCTAATCCCGATCTAAACTGCCCATGTTATTTATTTTCAAATTAATTTTCGGAAAAATAGACTGGGGATTTGCGTACTTGGGAATATTTCAATATACATACACAGAAAGAATTATCTTCATACCATTTATGATTTTGCCTTAACCTCAGTGAAAATTTCCATTAAAAAGTCGCCAAAGAAACACTTCGTAAAATGTATGAAACATGTTTCATAAAGCACAAATCTATAAAAAGTGTCATAGAATTTATGAAACATTTCTTAGAAACTATGAAATGCAGTTCTTTATTCGAAGAACTTTTGTCATAAATATTCATTACTAATATGATTTATGAAAATTTTCATAGATTTTATAAAGAAACTTAATTTATACTGGAGTTTTCAAAATAAACTAAACTGCAAAAAAGGTCCGACTTGATGACTAACCAATCAACACACACCATCATTGCAAGAGTCTTTGCAATGAATATGTCTTTGACCAAATCAGGGTAAACACTTATGTCATAGTTAACAGAGGATAAATGAGAATTGCTAGCATTCGACCGAATAAAGTCGACACACTAAACATGTAGTTGAGTACTTCCATGGGAAACCGATCAATAATTTCATGTTAGGTCTGCGATTTCGATGAAAATGTGTACATAGGTTTAGCTTGAGGTTATAAGCAAGACTTAAAAAAATTGTTTTGAATTCAATATCGTAAAAGATATATCATTTTTAAAAATGTCAATGCATTTTTTTTAAAGATCTCATATCTTTGATAATCGGAAGATCGGTTTCCCATGGAAGTACTCAGTTGTATGTTATGAAACATTTCATAAAAACTATGAAATCCTTCATTATATTTATGAAAACATTTCATAACACAAATATTTTATTGGTCATGACATATTTCATAATATTTAAGAATTGTTTCTTTAATTCTATGAAATCTTCCTTTGATCTTATGAAACTAAGTTTCACTAATTTAACAATTTTGTTTTATGAAATATGAACTGTTTATAAACAATTTGTATGTAGCATTTCATTTTATTAATGAATTTCTCATACATATGAAATCGCTTCATAAATATTACGAAGGAAAATTCTTTCAGTGTATGCATAGCTGTAATTATGCTCTTAATGAATCTATTTTATGTTTTACGCACTAAAAGAACGTAATAATATAAATAATGAATTTAATTTAGATTTTTCATTTACGCTGTCAAATTTTAATGAAACACTAGATTTATTTTACTCTTAGATTTAAGTTACTCTGTAAGGATTATAATGTCCATAGACTGAAGTAAATAAATAAAAGATGATATGGACAAAATAAAGAAATGTTTATATATTCGATTTTTTGCAATGCCGAGTACAATGTTTAATGTTCTTTGGATGGATCCAAGATAATCCATAATTCGATAGAATGATGCTTGTAAATCTACGTAGCTGCAGAAAAATGTTTACACAGGCATGTGGATTTCCCATTGTTGGAATCGAACAATCGAGGCTACGTAAGGCGTGGATATAAAAGCTGCACTGTTCAATAGTAGGTCTCATTGCATTTATCAAAACATTAATCACAATCACAATTTCATATCCGATTACAAAACAGTCTGTATCCAAGCAATTATTTCTCAGTGAAATGCTATTGATACAATTACATGACCAGACATGATCTGAAAACTAACAACATCCACAACCACCACGACCACCACCACCACAGACCGAGAGTACAAGTGACCATTGTATCTTTTGTCATATCGCTCACAGTATGAAATCAAATTTTCTCACAGTATGAAATCAACGCCATCAACAGCAAGCGGCATCGTTAGCAGCGGCTGCCGTAGCAACATCACTATGGCCATCACCATCAGCATCACAACGTCGTAATGTCTATGACTTTAATGGACAGTTGTGGAATGCTGCTCATAATCACATGCGAACAAATGTTGATCCCCTCCCCAGCATGAGTGGGAAATTCAATCATTTCGCTTCGCTGTACAGCCAACTAAAGCGAAATAATGATGCCGGCATTGTATCCCATGCATATGGGTATTCATCACCCACATCAGCTCAATGATGACCCGTCAATGTGGTACGTAACTATTTGTACTGGCACACATACGAGTACCTACATCGCTGCTGAAATCCAAAAGAACTTAACTGACAAAGTTGAGAAATTTAGCTTTTTTGCATCAAATCTACTATGGAGACCACACCAACGTTCCAGGAGATGTACAATGTCATTTATGTCCGTTTGCATTTCGGCCAACGCTGCGTATGTATGTAGGTGTAGTGTAATGATGAGATGCGAGTTTGGAAACTTTAATAATCTACAGATAAGTGAATGCAATAATACAACAGCAGCAGCAGCTGCTGCAGCGACAATAACAGATTGTAAATTGCATCTGATGGATGATTGGATGACTGCTGGAGCTGCAACCGATGGTGGCGGCTCAATGGATGCCTGCAGCTCTCAACTGGAAATGAATCTTTCAACTTTGCACAAACAAACGAAAAAGCCAATGAACGATGACTTCAACAGTCAACATATTGAAAATGATGAATATCAGACAATCATTTTAATTGTGAATTCATTTTGATTGAATTTTGAATTGTTTGTGGCAGCCGAGTATCAAGTGTCAGTGCAAATACTCGCAATAAACATATCTTTCGTTTGCATTCACTACAGTAAATGGATCAGTATACACAGATCATACAATCACTTATGAAATTTTCCATTTTTTTATATTTTTTATTTTTTTTTCAAAAGATGTCGTTGTATTTCAGTTTAAGTCATCCCTCATTTCATTGCCAAGCTGTCACTGCATCTACAAGTAGCAGCGTAAATCGCTGAAATATAAAAAAATGTAGCAAATAGAAATTCTGATGAATCATATTTTTCATTGTTCATTGAGAGAGTGTAGTGGTAATTAGTAAAGATTTACATTAATCCAAGCCCTCGTAATAATCACAAATAACAAGTAGGGAAAGGCTAAAGTCTGGCGGAGCCGACTATATGATACCCTCAACTCTCAATCCCATTAAAAGGCTTTATTACTAATGCAGATGATTAAAATTTAAATATGTGGGTACTAGGCGGAAAGAATTCAAGTGGGAGGCGACATTTCTATGGGTCTATATCAAAGCAATAAATCTGACCAAAATAGGAGCTGCAACCGATGGTGGCGGCAAATTGGAAAAAATCTGCTAAAATATATAAATATATAGAGCGTAAAAAGTAAATTCGGGAGCGAAATTTGTATGGGAGCTATATCTAAATCTGAACCGATTTGCTCAAAATTAAATAACATTCGTCTTCATTCCGAAAAACTTCGTTGTACAAAGTTTAATTTAGTTTAGTTCGACATGTCTTTCATTACAAGAATAGAAGGACAGACGGACGTTGCTAAATCGACCCAAAAAGTTATTCTAAGTCGATCGGTATAATAAACGATCGTGCGACAATTTTACATTTTTGTCGTTGGTGCTGAACAATACCATATACACATGCAACTAGAGATCGAGAGAAAGTTTTCCATTTGGCGATCTTCTCAAGTCACACACAAGTACAAAAAGTGTACATTAAAATAATAGTGTAGAAGGGTCTAAATTAGAGCATTGTTCACTATAATAGAGTACGGTTGGTCACTGCATATGCGGACTACATTGGATAGCATTTTTACGACTTTGCTGTTTATATCTTGAGCCATTCATTTAAAAGTTTCACCTTTTTCCATAACCGTTATGTCATTTGAGCATAACTTGAGTTATGACTCGCGACCAAAACTTTTTTTTGAACTTTTGTCAAATTAAGTGTGATGAACTTTTTCACATCTAAATGTTCATGCAATATCCTATTGATATTCGTCCCAAGATACCCAAGGATATCTTAATCTCTCGATGACTCACATGACGATCTTGCAGTATCAGTTGGAGCACAGCATCGTTGTTTTCTAGTACAACAACTGATTTGGACGACGTCACTGAGCTAATTGCGGCTACGATTAAATTTACTATACCCAATTTTCGTTACTCCCATTTGCGCTGATTCGATTTATGTTGCCAAAATAAAATTTAGTGGCTTAGAACTGTGTCGTCAGAGTTTCGATTTGTGTCATCAAAAAACATATGGCTTTTTAAATTGAGTCGTCTCCTGTTTCATTCGCTTAAAGGGATTCCTATTTTTTTAGTGGACCAACATTCTTTTAATTCTCTTGATTGGTAAACTGCCAATTGTTCCGATTTTCGACAATATTGTTAAATATTTCCTAATTAAAATTGTTATTGCTGTTGAAGATATAAATGTTCAAAGGTTATATTTTGTGAACAAACATGTTTGCAATCTTTCTTATCACTTGGTGGGATTTTTTCTATGCCAAAATCACAATAGAACATAGTGAGAATAGAACACATACTCTTATCAGCTTGTGCTCAAAACTACGCAATAGTGTGTCAATCAAATTTCTATAATTTAAAACAAGAAAGGAAAAGCTAAAGTCGGGCGGGGCCGACTATATGATACACTCCACTTTCTATCCGAATACAATTCAATTCGGTAATAAAGTGAAAACGGGAAGAATTTTTGTATGCTTCCTAATCATAGGCTAATATGACCTGACCCAATTTGTCAAATCGATAAGAATAAATGTATCGGGGCTATATTCAAACATGGAATGATGTGACCCACTTACACTATAGGTTCTTCCAGTATAGGTTCTTCCAGTTCAAGTATAACGTGTTATGCTCAATATGAAGAAATTCTTTGAAAATACGTGGTTTCTGGGAAGGAAGTCAAGCTGGGTGCGAATATAAATATAAAGCTATATATAAATCTGAACCGATCTGACCCATTTTCACCATTGGTGGTTCCAGTGGAAACATTAGATATTTTGCCAAATTTGAAGAAGATCTGTTATAATATGTTATGTATGGGAATGGGAGCTATATATAAATCTGAACAGATCTGACCTATTTTCAGCAGAGGTGTTCTCATTTTAAATATAAGATGTTTTGCCAAATCTGAAAACAATCTGATAAAATACATGGTTTCTAGAGCAGAAAAAGTCAAATCGGGAGCGAAATTTGTATTGGAGATATATATAAATCTGAACCGAAAAACTTCGTTGTGCAAAGTTTCGTTTGGTTCTGGCTACATTTGCGATCTGTTTCGTGATTACAACACAGATGGACAGACAAACGGATGGACAGACAGACGGACATTGCTAAATCGATAAGTCGATCGGTATACTTAACAGACCCATTGTTAATCTCGCTTCCTTTTGGGTGTTACAAACAAATGCACAAAGACATAATACTCTCGTGGAGTGTATAAATAGTCATTAAACTGTCTGTGCAATGTGCTGCGTCATGATGAACAATATCTCACAATTATTCACAAACGAATGTATTTATTGTATGTGGTCATGGTTTTTCCATCAAACTCTAGTTAATTTTCGTTCTCTTAGGACATTTTTAACCAAACTGAAGTGAATTTGTTCCATTTATGCCCAGTTTTTGAGTGGCAGTTTTACTTATAGGGAAGTGGTAGAAATATCACTATTTACATTCGACCTTAAAGAGTGCAGGGGGGCCAAAGCCATTCCCGAAGGTTTGCCAGACATGCATTTTTTTTCTTTCCAAAAATAAAGGAACAAATAGTGTAACAAAATCGTTGCTGGACTATGAGTACCGTTTCCTTATTTCAAAGCCAGAAGAAATTGTAAATATATATATATATATAGCAAATTTACTAAAAAAAACTTGTTTTGATCTACACCATTTTCAAGTGTAATTGAAAAGTAAATTGAAAATTGAATTGCAAATGACGAGTTTTGAATTACAAATGAAGAGTTTTGAATTTCAAATGATGTCTTTTGAATTTCAAATGATGTATTTTGAATTTTAAATGATCTCTTTTGAATTACAAATGACGACTTTTGAATTTCAATTGACATTTTTTGAATTTCAAATGGAATTTTTGAATTTCAAGTGATATTTTTTTAATTGCAAATGGAATTTTTGAATTTCAACTGGTGTCTTTTGAATTTCAAGTGATATCTTCTGATTTGCAATTGAAAAAGGTGTAGTAAAATCTTCTCACAATTAAGTATATACACACTTGTGTGGCAGAAAATTTACTATATTTTAAGAAAGAAAACAATGAGGAACTTTTTTGTAAGGAATACTTCCATTTTGGAAGTTATTACTTAAAAATATATGTTTTCCTTGAAATAAAGTTATTGTGTGTACTTCATACATTAAAGTATTAATGTACTTATAAAAAATACTTCAGTGTGTTTAGAAAAATACATGAATAGTAGTCTAAGAAGCAATTCTCTCACTGCGAAGGCGCCTACCTAGCCTTCGCAGCTGTCATGGTGAAATAGCTCAACTCGTTATAGTAGAATTAATTTGAAACGTTTGAGAACCATTCCATGTTGTCATTTTTGATATGAGTGTTGCATACTCGGAAGCAAAATAATTTATTTGAAATTTCAAGTGAAATTCTAGTCAGGCTGGGTAAAACTTTACTTTATTTAAGGGAAATTTTCCTCAGATTGAGTAAACATTTTAAATGTGATTTTTTGATATTCGGCCTATATTTTTAAGCTATATTTTTAAGCCTCGAGCTTGAATTTTCAATATTTAAATAATAAATTGAGTAAACATTTTACTTGGTTCGACTACAAATTTACTTAGTTTGAGTAACAAATTACTTGGATTGGGGAAAAAAATCGGAAAATTGTCCTCAGATTGAGTATAAATTTACTTGATTTGAGAATAATTTCTTAATAATATGCACAGATTAAGTAAACATTTTCCTCAGTTTGAGTTAATTTTACTTGCTTTGAGGAAAAGTTGAACTGGAATCAAGTTCAAAGCCTGTCCTATTATCAAGGAAAATGTTGTACTTGATACCCAGCAAAAATGCTATGATTCGGTAGTAGTGAAAATTGGGATCTTCGCCAATGAATTTAATATGGAGTTGTCATAGGAGGGATGTCCTTTATTTTGACAGACTTAAAATTTATTTTTAAGTGTTGCAAAGTAACAACTTTTTCACTAGTTTCCATTTCTTTTTTAAAAAATACGCCGCTACCGGGGTTAGACCTTCTGGTTGATACTAATATTTAATTTGTTAAAATTATTCAAAATTAAATATTGTTTATTTAAAAGTAATAAAAACACGATTCGAACCCGAGACCTTCTGGGTGCAAAGCGGACACCTTACCTCTCTGACCTCATATTAAAAATTCGTTCCCATTCACTTGTGAAAATGTTATCGAATTTTTGGAAGTTGTTTAAAAAAAGAACTTCCTCAAAAGCGGGAAAATACATATTTGGATTTCGAGATGAGAATAAAATGTGCTTCCTACGGAAGAACTTCCAATTTTTTTTTTGCTGGGGTATGGCAAGTTATTTCCTTAGCGCTATACTAAGTTGAATTTTCCTTAGTTTTAGTAAAAATGTACTTAATCCGTGGCATGCTTTTTTCTGAGGGCATGTAAAATCAAAATCATATAACTATAATATAGACCACCGGAAATGGCTTGTAGTTTTGAAAATTGGCATAGTTTGTAATTGTCTTGTTACTCTTCTTGTGGAATGCAAATTTCTAGGCCCATCCCAATGGTGTGAGTATGTCGCCCGAAGAATTTCTTTAAAACTTCTATTATTAGTAGGAAATTCGATATCCAGATAAATGTTGCAAACACCTTTTAACCAGGTGTGTCACGTTATAGAACTAAAGTCTGATAAAATATTTATTTTTGCATGTATTCCAATGGAAAGCAAATACGTCCAACTTCAGCAAATACGTCCATACGTCCGAAAAGTGTGAACATATTTCATGCTCAGTGTAGTCTATACAAAACACTCGGCAGCATGGAATGATTATTATCATTATACCCCGTATAAAAAGTGTTTATGTATAATTCGACATTATGCGTTTAATAATACCAGCACCACCGGCACTGTCCACTCATATGCAAAGCAGAACGACCGCCATTTGCCTTTCAGACTGTGATACCGAGCGACCCGTTAGACTCGGCGACGTTGTCGGCGATTTTGATGCTGAATGGGGCCGCAATATGTGACTGTGATTACGGTAAAGTGCAATATGTTTTAATTTCCGCTTGCATTTCCAGCATTTTTGTTCTTGTTGCTGCAACGAGGGCGGGTAGGAGATAAAATGACCTAACATAACATGTATTTTTTAGAGGGGTATACTCAATATGTCCAAAAAGATTGTATACATGTTTATTAGGCTGGGTTGCGGTCCATACAAATGGAAAAACCATTTCCAGTCATCCCACAAAAATAAAGTTTGGATTGTTTCATCATGATTTGCAAAATATATCGTTCCTAGATCAAGCAGTCTTTGAGCTAAATCTTCCTGAAAATATCCCTAAAAATCTGCATTTTTGGCAAATACCCCTAAAAATCTTATTATTCCTGTGTAGTTTAGTTGTGCTGCATTTTTGACAATTTTTTCTGAAATAATAGACCATTGAAAGCACCTTAAATATAAATTTTAATTTTTGTCTTAGAGTTACTTATTGGTCGAATTTTTTTGTTTCAATACCCTTCAAATGTTACCTAAATGTTGAATAATTATGTTGGAAGGAAATTGACGCTGCAGCGCTCATTTTTGTAAAAAGAGTTCGCAAATTTTGGATGTGGTAAACCATATCTTGTATTAAATTATTTTATAAACATGGAGTCAGTGATGTCATTTTTCGACCGATATTGATCATTTAGGCATCGTTCCAAATGTATTGATTTCTTCTATTTATTTTTCATAACACCTCTTACAAAATGTTTCCAAGAAATATGAGTTTTTAGCTGTAACGTTGAAAAAATCATTATAAACGTCAAATAATATGAAGAAAGAGTTATTCTAAGACAAAAATATATTTTTTTTTATTAAAGTGATTGCAAGAGTCTATTAATTCACAAAAAAATTAATTCAGAAAAAAACATGTGTTAGATGTGTTCTCAGGAGCGTTTAGCTCACAGATGGCTTGACCCAGTGACGAAATATATTGCAGATCATCATCAAACAATCCAATTTATTTTCGTGACCCATTCTAATGTATATATATTTATTTACAAATGTCATTACTTGGCTGTACATTACCGCTATCATGATTTCCGGCCTACGAAGATTTTCTTCAGGTGGCTTTGCAGAAGCAAAATATATATTGAATATAAATGGTGCCCAACCAAGAAAGAAAGAAGTAAGTAAGGTTCAGTCGGCTAAATCGACTTATATATACCCTCACTCTCAGAGAACATATATGCGGAAGTTATAAGGAGTTAAATTTAACTTAGGGCAGGATAATTCCTTCCACATTTGAAGAACAATTGTAAAAACATGATCAAACATCAAGTCACAGTGGATTCCAGGCACCAGTATAGAAGTTACGAAGGATTCTATATTACCTACAATTGTGTGGGAGGTGCAAGAAGGGACGTGGCTAAAGCGTAAATATTTTGTATGTTTAAAGTGATTATAAAAACATTTTCAAATATAAAATAGCAAATGATTTTGACTACCCGTATGGATGTTATGTTGGTTTTATTGTAACCCAAGTTTATGCCACTTTATGTAGGAGGTAGCAGAAGGGGTGTGGCAATGTCACCCATATTCTACATAAATGAAACATCTATAAAAACATTGCCAAATATCAAATTTCACAGTATGACAGCTTTAATTTTACGTAGTTTAGGGTGATTTGTGTGGGAAGTACTAGAAGGGGCGTGTCAAACCTCGTCATATTAAAGTGATATAAAAACATTATCAAATGCTAAAATATTGCTGATTCCGAATATCCGTGTGGAAATTATATGGGTGGAATATGGGTGATTTGTGTAGGAGGTACCAGAAGGGGCGTGGCAATTTCGCCCATCTTCGAACCTAACTAAGTTAGGGAAAAATATTACCATGTGCAAAGTTTGAATCGATTCGTTAACTCCTTTCGACAATTATCGTGTACACCAGCCAGCCAGACGGACGGACATGGTTCAAACACCTTAAAAAGACGTGAAACTGATTTGGTCCAAACATACATAGGGTCTTCTGTCCCCAATGATATATACCCTCATACTCTGTAGAGTGAGGGTATAAAAAGTCACACACACAGAGTTGTCATTGCTAAGCAATATTTTAAAAGCAATGCTGAACATGAGGCCCAATGTCAGCTTGATGGCTACGATCATCATAAAAGTTGCCGCATTACAGACTCCGAATAGTTTGCTTGGTGTGAATTTTGGTCTGTAAGAGTCATTGGACCATAGTAGCGATATTTTGACTACTACACTTACAGTCCGATTTTAATATTTATTTCATGGAGAGTTGAGACAATAACTCCCATTTTATGGAAATATTATGGTTCTTTCCCAAAGTGTTCCTAACACCAGTCTGACAGTATACCAGGGATCGGGAAGGAGAATTTACAAATCCATTTCAATTCTATGAATTTTAGAATATAAAGAAAACATCTTCCAAAGAGTGCTGTATTCATAATATTATCGTCTACTTTCCAATTCACCCTCGTACTGCCATGTGCACGTCAAAAGTGCACTGACAGAGGAAATGACATAAAAAACTTTTTCCATTTAATATTTAAATATATTTCGCAAACTCGAAAATCAGCCGAAAAAGTAATGAAAACAGCGAAATTTATGGCAAAATGCGGAGATTTCATTTCGAAGTACTTGTACTCACACTCGCACACACACACATACATAATTAAACTTTTTTAACAATTTAATGGATTCTTTTAAATAAATCATGCAAATTCAGTTCAGTATTCGCTGTGAAGAAATTCTTAAAATTGTTGAAAATACATAGCCATTGTGCACGCACACATGCACATACACGACATTTATGTATACATACACCACAGCGCAGTATTTTTTTGATATGTATGTATTTATGTCAGTGTGTGTTTGAGAGTCAGTATCACTACAAGAGCGTCACAGTGTGATTATTGTGATTTATGCATATTTTGCGGTATTCGTTAATGTTTTATGCGGTATCATCATCACAAACACAAATAAACAGAAGCACACACACACACATGTGGTAAATACACTTCCCAACATACCAAATAGGAATAAAACCGCAACACAACTTGAGAACAATATTATAAAAATATTGAATTCACAATGAGTTTTTAAATATGCTTGAGGAATTCTTATAATACACAACAGTTTCTCAAGTTCGCACACGAACTTTCTTCCTTTCTTGTAGTGTTTCATTTGGTGAAAAGTGTCAACAAGGCACGCTTCATTTTTGGACAAATTTGTTTTGTGTTTAATGTTCGATTTCAAAGTGAGTGTACGTGTAATTGTGTTGTGTTAAAAAATTGGTAATATTTTAATAAAATAATTAATAATGCACAATAAAAAATGTTCGAAGAGAAACAAAAGAAATAATGTAAAACTAATGTATTGGGTGAAGAATTAATAGCAGCACAGCTGAAAATAATACCATCAAGTGTTACTATAAGAAGTAAGTTCAATTAAAAATATTAAATGAAAATATTAAACAATAAATTTCTACATGTCATAGATACAGCTTTATCAGAGGGCAACACGGAGGACAAGTTCATAAAAGACACGGAAACGTTCGTTGAAAATCGTATTAAGCTGCGAAACAATTACCCAAAATGTGAATATGAACATTAAAATTATTGATTTGAACTGGGATATTGCCCTGGCTTATTTTTTTACAACAAATTTTTAGTTACAACTGAAATGTACAAAAATGGACTGAATTAATAAAATTAATAATTATTAACGAAAATTACAAAAAGAAACAAAATTTTAATGTAAGCTTATTCTACAATTACAAGGATAAGCTTAAGACAATATTATTTTAGTAAGCTTATAATACAATTACAAGGCTAAGCTTATAGTAAGCGCACATATTTAATATTATCAAGAGGGTTTCGTTTCGATTTTTCTACAATTGTTATACAAGCATTTTCAAATGGATTCTCAACTCTTTAATATTATTCTCAAGTCATTTGGTATGTTGGGTTCACGCAAAATATCCGTAAACATTACACACTGGAAGGGACTGAAAGAGGGACGCCTCAACGACAACACTGCAGCCACTCAATGTCTGTCACTATCCCCTGATCAATCGACGTATAATTAAATGGGTTTTTGTAAATACCCTTCAATACGGAGTCCATTCCACATTATTACAGTGCCATATGAGGAAAATTTGGATTTTTTTTATGCAAATTACTATATTTATTTACTATTTTAAACTATAGGGTATACTTTTGCGCACTGTTTCAAATCCACTACTATAATATTATACCGCAATTGTATCCGAAAAGTGAACATGAGACAGCAATCTTCAAAAATGTGCCATAAATATTAGGTGATTGTCAGCTACATACCAAGTGAAAGAAAATTATAAATTAATATATTGTTATAATTTCATGAATCTAGGTACAGCCGTTTGCTTGGTGCCAGTTTTATTCTTTTTCTTTCTTTCATTTGAACCCTAAAAGAGCGAATTTGGAAAAATACTCATAATACACAGACAGACGAGTGTAAACCCTGAATTTCACAATTGCAGTTACAGCCGTTGGCTTGGTACTAATTTTATCCCTTTTTGATCCTAAAGGTGCTAATTCGAATTTCATTATTATAGCTGCAGTCGTTTGGTTGGTACCATTTTCCGCCTAAAAGTAAAATTTCGAAAAATTCTTTTTTGTCCCACGTCTTCACAGTCAGATGAATGCATACACAGAATTTCATGATTTCATCTTCTGCGTTTTGGTTGGTACAATTTTTATCCCTCTTTTCCAATTGCTTCCCTTAAAAGTACGAATTTTGAAAATCGCTCTATTTTAAGTGTCTACGTAATTTGGGGGATGTACATTCCAAATTTCATGTTTCTAGCTGTTGTCGAATCGTTCGTACTATTTTTATCCCCTTTTGCCTCATTTCCGCATAAAAAGTAAAAATTTCGAAAAATGTGTTTATATTACGCGACTACGAACTCAAATGAATGCATACACCGAATTTCAGCGGTGGTACCATTTTTATCCCTCTTTTTCAATTTTATCCCTTAAAAGTAAGATTTTTTTAAATCCCACTATTTTACGTGTCTACGCAATATCATGGCTCCTAGAATGTCGTTTCGTTTTTGGTGTTTTAACGCTACTAGAGGAATGTACGCAAAAAAAATTCAAGTGCATATAAAACAGAATATAATTGTACCAGAATACAGAATAACTATACTTTATGGCGTATCCGTTGAATATTACAAGGTGTGGAGGCGGAGGGTATAACAAGTAAGGAAAGGCTAAAAGTCGTGGCGGGCCGACTACACTGTCGCCTTTCCTCCACATTCTGCTCGAATACAATTCAATTCGGTAAAAAGTGAAAACGGGAAAAAATTTTGTATGTGTCGTAGTCATAGACCGATGTGACCTGACCCAATTTGTCAAATCGAGAAGAATCGGGGCTATATCCAAACATGGACGAAGTGGCCCACTTTCATCATAGCTGCTTCGGTTACAAGTAAAAAGTTTTGCAAAATTTGAAGAAAATCGGAGAAAATACGTGGCGTCTTGGTCGGAAAAAGTCAAGCCGGGAGCGACATTTGTATGGGAGCTATCTGACCCATTTTCACCATAGGTGTTTCTAATTGAAATATGAGACATTTTGCTAAACATGAAGATCTGTTAAAATATATGGTATCTAGAATGAACAGATTCAAATCGATAGGGACTATATCTAAATCTAATCGATTTTCCTCAAATTAAATATCGTTCGTCCTTATCCCGAAATACTACGTTGTGCAAAGTTTTATATGCTTCTGGACTTTGATTTTAAATACATGAATAGATGGACAGACAGACTGACAGACTGAATTCTAAGTCGGTCTATAATAAACGATCTCGTTTCCTTTAGGGTATTACAAACAAATGCGCAAAAACCCTAGTGAGGACCCTATAATAAACATTAGGCCTGTTCGATTGGGCTTACTAGATTAATATTTGTATGGAATTTGCTCGATTAACAAGAAAGTAGCTTACTACTCCCTCAGTTACCGAGTAAGATGGTGCCAGATTTTTATCTTTGATTTATTTAAATGAAACCAATGGATAGAAATGTTGCCACCTTATTAAGTCTCTTATTCGAAGGTAGTAAGCCCAATCTAACAGGCCTATTGTTTAGTTACAAAAGTAATGGGTGCAAAGGGGATGCCTTATCTCAGTGACTCGAGTCGAAAAACTCGTTCATATTCACTTGTGAAATGCAAGTCCTTATTCAAAATCACGTTTCTGTTTATTTATGAACATTCATCTGAGTTCACACTTCATTTAGTTTTCAAAATTTATCCTTTGATGTGGTCGCCGAAATGTGTGTGTTCGGTCGTTCTATGGTTAAATACATAGTCTTGTACACCATGTACTCTCCAGCCACTCTATAATTTTGTTCACAAGTCGAGTCCAATTCTCATCGATGGTTTGTGACGTGTTCGGGGATGTCGATCGGGACTGAGTTTTTCAGATCATGGAAGTTGGGATTTTTAAAATTAATTTGGGGTTTTTCAATATTCCGGGATTTACTTTTACTTCATTTTCACATTAAAATTTCTCAAATTGTCAGGTTCAATTTTGAATTTTGATTTCGATAAACGAATTTTGGGCAAAATATTCTATTACTAACCCTTATAAATATTTTTAAGGAATAATGTAATAAACAAAATACTACATGAAAGAGAAATGATAATAGCAATTCACTGAAATGTCAACGACATGAATATGACTTTTCACAAGGGAGCAAACCATTTAATAACATGATTACTTTGTGCTTATGTAGTTATCACTCGTAACATTGTTCTTGTGGGTGGTTGTCTATAAGTTCATGGAGAGAAAGCTGTATCGTGTTGAAAACCTATCAGCCCACAACAAATAGTAATGAGAAAGGATTCAGATAGATTAAAACGCTTAGTTGTGAAGTTTTCGGGTGTATATACAAAGCACTCTATACAGAAGCACCACTGATGATTAATCCCCACACTGGATATGAAATACGTCGATGTCCAAAGTGTGTATAGTTGAGAGTGGTCGTCCCGCTTTTCATTGTCAAACACAAAATTTTCTTCGTAAGAAGATAGCTGGGATTCGAATGTATTACATTCAAAAACACATAAAAACCAATCAAACCGATTGATCACTATTCAAACTAAAAATGTATCCCGTTTATATTCGTAGCTTTATGCTTATCCCATTTTTCTTCAAAAAGCACAATCTAACCCTTTTTCGTATGAATCCAAATTATTACCATTTCTGCTCCCATTCCCTCAGATGATAGTTGTGATCGTCTAATTATCTTAGCGAAAGCTCTTGTTGAAATAATCACATAAATTACATTGGCATGTATTGTAACAAATCACTTTTTCAGATTTACTTGTAAAAATATCGAGATTTCCCGATTGACATCCCTAATCGTGTCGCACTATAAACTACAACTCTGGTGATGAAAAGATGATGATGACGATGGTAATTGCTGGTAAAATGAGTATGAATGGTGTCGATGATGGGGGTACGTACATATGTATGTACATTGTACACATATGTATGTAACTAAATAGTACAACAATATTTGTGATAATCAGGCTTTTGTCTGTTAGTGTTATTGTTGTTGTTGTCGTCGTGACGGCGGTTGGGCCAGTCGCATCGTGTATAATTGTGTTATCATATTCTGCTATACCGTCCCCGGATTTGTTTCGATTGAGCAATCTGATGTGTATTCGTATAAGTACACATATGGGTGATTCCATTGCTAAAATATGTATGTTTAAATATCTCCCATATTCATTGCTAATTGAAAACCTCAGGTTTATCGGAATATTATAGCAAATATAAATAGCGTTCAAAATATTGAAGATTTCTGTAATGTTCTTCTATTACATGACTATTAATTTTTGCTAATCAAAAGAGTCATTCATACACTTTCTTTCAGAGTATACGTTACCGACATCTCTTTATAAATATACCAAATATAGGATATTTAAATTGTTACGTGCGTGACATTTTGACGGAAATTCTGTTACGATACCAGTCTATATCGGGAAAAGGAAATTATCAGTCCTATTGTTGTCTTTTTAATTAAAAATTGATATTGAAATTTTACTTTACATGGAATCACCCATACGTACATATTATACCCACAGTTGTGTCAGTATGTACGCATACATAACTGTGGGGGGATGCATGTATTAGTGTTATGTTGCTCTAACTATGATCATACACAACAAAACTCCATAAACAATATATTCAATTTTAAAAACAACTACATTCAGGAATCTCAGTGTTTAAGTAGTTGCCGCCACACAATGGAATAATTGTATACAAAGTGCTGCAAATAAGAGGGACATAAACTAATCCCACAAACATTTGGAGAATATATCACTAAACATATTTCATCAATATCTTACATTTATAATTCCTCATCAACATCCAATAACTTTTGAATTCTAAGATTTTTATACCCTCCACCCTCCAGGATGAGGGTATGCTAACTTTGCCATTCCGTTTGTAACACCTTGAAATATCGACCTGAGACCCTATAAAGTCATAAAATTCTAAGACTATCTAGCCATGTCTCTCCGTCTGAGATTGCAACTGGCCGAAATCGGCCCAAAGGGAAAATTTTTCCCTCACAAGTACTGAAAATATCCATCATAACCCCTAATTATTTTGTTTAAGCATGTCTGCTTGTACTTACTTGATATTGGGTATGCGCATTCTCCCTACAACCTGCGTGCACCATAAAGTGATTCTTATTCATAAGGGGTGAAATGGGGCAAAAAGGGATACAAATGGTACCTATCAAACGACAACTGCTAGAAACACGAAATTCGGTGTGTACATTCCTTTAAATGAGTTTGTACTTTTAAGGTGTAAGATAGGAATAGAGGGATAAAAATGGTACCAACCAAACGGCTGTACCTAGAATTACGAAATTCGGTGTATACATTCCTCTGATTGCGTAAACACGTAAAATAAAGGGATTTTCCGAAATTCGTAATTTTTGGGGAAAATTACGAATTTCGGAAAATCCGAATGGAAAAAGGGGATAAAAATGGTACCAACCAAATGACCGCAGCTAGAATCATGAAATTCAGTGTATACATTCCTGACTGCATAGACACGCAAAATAAAAAGATTTTTCCAAATTCGTACTTTTATACTTTTACGGCAAAAATTGGTTGACTCATGAATTAGGTTATCTTGCACAGTGTACGTGATCCATTATCCAAAATTTGTACTTTTTGAATTAAAATAGGATGGAATCGGAACCTTACTATCTACCAATATTTATGTAATTTAATTTTTTTTTTAAATTTGCTGTCTTATATTTACTTTTTGAACTGACTTGAAGTATTATTTCGATATACATAGTAATCACCCTCATCATGTAAGTCGTAGTCGTGTCGAATTTTCGACTCGTGTCACAAATTTACATTTTTGGTATCGCGTATGTCGTATTTGACTGTGAAATTCGACAAAAACTGTCACTGAATATTTTGCAAGTGACTAGAGTAAAAAAAAAAATTAAAAATGGAAAAAATTAATCAAATCAAAAGTTAATGGATTTAGTTCTATTAAACTAATATAAAAAGCAAAAACATATAATTTTATTTCTTGAATTACATACGTAATTTAAGAATGGAAATTATGACTCCCAAGGAATTTGGTATTTTTATTGGTTAAATGATTTGAAAAATGAAAATTTTGACAAAAATCTACAATAAAAAAGTGGAAAGATCAAATATAAAGAAAAAAAATTAACAAACATTTTTAACAAAATCGACTACGACGAAAATGTTCTAGTCACGTCGAATTTGTTACATGATACCGACGAAATGCAAATTCGACTACGACTACGACAGCTGTCGAAATTCGACTACGACTTACGTGATAAGGGTGATTATTTCGATATAAACATATTGGTAGCCTTGTCGTAATTCATACACTTGGTTTGTATTAAGAAAAATATTATATTTGTTTGTAAAACTATTTTATCAATATTTTTATTTCTTTTGGTTTGATTATATTAAACATATTGTCATTTTCTTGTAACTGCCCTTCTACAAAAATCGACAGTCTCTGTGGAATGCAATCAATTGTGGAGGGTATTCGGCCTGCCCGAACTTAACGTCGTTTTTACTTGTTATTATTATTACCAAAATTTTACGAGTTTCGCTTATTTCAAAAATGAAAAATCTGCAAATCTAGCACTTTTTTATTTGATGAATTTTTCTTGAACGTTTCAATATCGATCGAGGATTTAATAAAAATTTAAAATCTAAGAAAAGTTAACAAGGATGGACCGCAGAAAATCAATAAATATATGACACATATACCAGGACTCTCCGAAAGGCTTCGACATTCGAATATTTACTACAAAGAAAAATGTGAATTGGCCCACAAGTCCCACAATACAGTCTCAAAGTTATTCAGCAAGACGAAATCAAAGATTAAAAAGGAGGAAAAGGCAAATGTGGTTTATAAGATCAAATGCAACGGTGACGAGTCCAACATATGCCAATAGGTATATGTTGGTACGACAAAGTCAAAATTAAAAACCAGACTATCATCTTATAAATCAGACCAATAAGATGATAGATAAGCAACATACAAGCCAATTGAGCAAAAAACAGCACTTGCAGCCCACTGTACCTTGACTGGACACTGCGGAAAAAAGACTCAATTACAAGAGAGACACAGACGGACATACAATTGACAAACATGGACGTAGATTTAGGCAGTGAAGTACGAAAGCTTTTATTGTATTGTTCACAGTGATTCTTTGTTTACTTAAAAATGTAATTATCTTTGTTATATATATATCGATTTTTTGTATTTCGCTTGAAATTATGTTAATGTATAATTTATATGTATTTGTATAGATCCCTGAGGATGGCTAACGACGTTGGTCGAATATAGGAAAATTAAAATAAAAAGAAGATATCCATCTTTTATTTGTGTGACCTAATAGCCGAACAATAACAAAATAAAAAAAATTAATAAAACTTTTATAATCACAATCATAGAATTAAAGCTTTTATAACTTCTATACCGATGATAGTAATGCTATGAAATTTAATATTTGACAATGTTTTTGTAGTCGTTATTCCCACAAATTGGCATACGCTATGGTTAAAATAAAACTGATTTAACTTCCATATGTAATATTTGAGGAATCCAGGTATCAGCAAGGCTCCGTTCAAATACAGTCGGTAACCCCTGAATAAAACACTATGAGTGCGGGTCGAATGACACTCTGGGGGTTTCAATAGAAGCACCACAAAAAGGAAGAGAGTAGCATAGGCTGCTGCAGAAAAATGTAGAATTCCTATCACGATAGTTCATTCCAAGAGTACTAGTACCGTATTAATTGTAGGCATTCTAACCAACCCATGTACACCTAAAAAAACGAATATCCTCGCCCCAATCATGATGGAAGATGTAACAATACATTTATCACAGCTGTTTTAAATTTTAGAATTATGTTTCTTTGATAATAGAAGCGGACATTTGCCAGCACTTCCCATTCCATTGGTGTTAGTAACATTTCGTTCCATCGCAATTCTACCCCATACATGCTATTGTCTGGTAAGAGAAATGAATCATAAAAAATATTTGCAACACAATCTTCAGATCCCGGACGATTCTCTTTGAATTTGCGGGTAAATATTTTGTAGCATTTACGGTTGGCAGTCTGCCTTTTCATCAACGTCAAATCCATGTAATTCGTTGGTATACTTTTGAATATATTTTTGTCGTCGTCGTCGCTCTCTCTGTTTCGCTTTTAGTGCCGACCTACTAAACTAAATATTAATAAATAAAATGAAACATGTTTCTGCTTTGCTGTTTGTTTTGTTTTTGCAAAATGATACAAACATACACACATACATGCATATTTATGAAAATCTACTTGGCATTTATACATAAATATGTACATACGAGGGCTGTTGAAGAAGTCATGACTTTTGAATTGTTGCTTGGGAATTGAACGCATGGACTATAAGTAAGATTTTCTGATATACTTTGATTTCCAAAACTAGACAACGATATTAAATATTTTTAAACATTTAATATTATTAAAATTCCAATTTTCGTCAAAGGTACTCTTAAAATTTATACTATGATTTGTAGATTTATACTTTAAATTAAAGTTAAGTATGAGGTCTTTAATTTAAATAAAGGGTCCGCAAATAACTTTTTTTTGAAAATGCTATAAAAAAAACTACTGAATATTTTCTCAAATTTCTTTTTTATTTGAAAGTACAATCCCACCGGTTAATAATGGAAAATAATTGCATTCAAATGGCTGCCTCGGCTGGCCATGCAGTAGCCTACACGATCGGTCCAATTTTTAAGCACATTATCGATTGTGTGCAGCTTTCACCAATGGCTTCACGAATATTGTCCTTTAAAGTGTCAATTGTCTCTGAGCTCAATGACTTCAAAGACAAAAAAATCGGCCTCGTCGAGACAAAAACATCGATGTATCACACTTTAAAATCCGTTTATAAATGCAGAAGTTATATAGAAAAATGTAAAGGCGCGACCCCTACGTTCGGCATAAAAAAATAAAAAAATTTTTTTTGAAACTACCTTTCAATAATACTTCATATTCGAAGGTGTACGGCGAACTTTTTTTTTGAGGTACGCCCTAATGTCGATATATTATTTCGAATAAATGGTTCAAAATACAATTTGGGGAAGTAAAATCTATTGGACAGACACTGACAATTGTACAAATCTACAATCAAAAAATACCCAAAAATGTTTACGAAATAAAAAATTTCGTTGCTATGTCATTTACTTTTCAAACAACCTTCGTATAGACCTAGAACGGCATACAAAATGCTAAGTAATATAAAGTAAATACAAATAGCTACATATAAACAATGATAGACATAAACTCAAATGTATAATAGAATGCCTTTTAATTTATGAATATTTCCAAAGTTTATATGACAGTATTGCAGACCAACTAATACCGCCATACAAATTATGGAAATAATCATAAAATAACCAAAAATAGAAAATTGTGTTTATGTCTATGAAATCTCTAAATAGCGACCAAAATCGGACAAACAGCAAACTATACTTATGAAAATTTTCACGGCGATCGAACAACAATTGCGATCTGTATTTTGATCAATCACTACAGCATTTCAAACTGAAATTGAGAACTCCATTTGAAATTGAGACGTTCCAGTTCAATTTGATAAAATTCCAATTGAAATTGAGATTTGCCTTTTGAAATGGAGAACATTCCAATTGAAATTAAGAATTTCCAATTGGATTTGAGAATTGCCATTTCATATTGAGAAAATTCCAAATCAAATTGAGAATTTCCATTTCAAAATTCCGATTGAAATTGATTATATCCATTTCATATTGAGAAAGTTTCAACTCAAATTGAGAAGTTTCATTTCAAAATTCCAATTGAAATTGATTATATCCATTTCATATTGAGAAAGTTTCAACTCAAATTGAGAATTTCCATTTCAAAATTCTAATTGAAATTAAGAATTTCCATTCAAAATTGAGAAAATTCCAATTGAAATTGAGATTTTAAAATTGAAATTGAGATTTTAAATTTCAAATTGAGAAATTGCTTACATTCTCACTGACACCAGAGCCTAACCGAAAACATCACCGCTCTCCACCTTCACTAATGATCACGAAAGAAGTAGTTTATTTTTTTCGATGTAAAGCAAAGTTCTTTTTGGTAGTCATCAGGGAATCAATCAAAGTCAATTTGTGATTTGGTGACAGCTTCAACATATTTTCGCGATACACTCTAATGTAAATGCATTCTTACATATGTACATATATATGAAAATGTTTGTAAATATTTAAGTAAAGTATGTATATGTGTATGTCCTTAAGTGCGTATGTATGTAATGTGTTTGTAGACAAAGCAAGACGTACAAGACGGAAAGGACTAAATGTGCCTTTTCATCAGAATATTTAATAATGCCAGGACGGACGGACGGACAGCCAGCCGACAGACTTGACTGCCTGAAAGGCCTACAAAGATACTAAAACAAAGGCCAACGTTGTATATGTATGAGTGTGATAGAGGGAGAGAGAGTGAAAGGTTGAAGCATTAGGAAAACCCCACCGAATGGGGAACAGAGAAGAAAGAAAAATTATGAATTTATAAGATATTTTATTATGGTAAACATTTCCTTTGTTTCAATACACGAATAAACGTGTATCTCCTGTCATGGCTCTACGCTGTTCTCTTTCCCGTATTCCGCATTCCGTATCGCGTAGATTCGTTTGTTTGTTTCCTTGTTTGTCGGCAGACATGCCCTTTAACTCCACGGCACACAGCACGGAATGCGTGTTGTTGTATTTGAAGCAAAAAAAAAAGAAAATGAAACAACAAGGAAACCTACTGTTTGTTGTATACACGTGAAAATGGAAATAAATGAACAGCAGAAAACCACAGCTGATGGAAGGTGAAAAAAGAACAACAAAAAATAAAACGCAAAAAATCGGCCACAGACATCGCCTACCAATACCAACTGCAAACACACACACGCTTACAAATAAACACCGGAACAGCGACATGGACTGGAATACATTCATGGAGACATGCACACACACGTACATACATATGTATGTGTTTCTACATACATATGTATGTACTAGCAAATACCCGCTACTTCGTATGCGGTGTAAGGATATACTCTTCAGGGTAAATCGCTTGTAAACGCTCAAAACTTAAAAAAATACTTTATTTTGCACAACTACGTATTCAGAGGTATATTCATAAATTGTCCATTCCAGATCCTACATTGCCGATGGAATTTATACACCGAATTAATTTTAGTCCCCTTTGTACAAATCATCATAATCAATTTATACGTAGTCAATAGTTTAATTTAAGTAGGCACGAACATTGAAACAATTTTCTTACAAAAAATCATATAAAGCAGAACAATATTTGTCCTTCTCAACAAAGTAGTAGCGTATATGTCAGTTGAGATAGAAAAAGGTGTAACGCATTAAAGGAGTGGCTTATGTCTAAAATCCCTTTCTCGTCTGTCTGTCTATCTGACTGGCTGGTGTACAGGATAACTTTCAAAGGGACTTAGGAATTTATTCAAACTCTGAACGTAGTATTTCTATTCCCAGACTTAGTTTAAAATTGGAGATGGTTGAATTGACTATGGTACCCCACAGATATAGTCCATTTTCCTAGTATTCGGAACCAGTTGTATTTTGATATTTGATGAAGTTTTTATAATCATTTTGAGCGTACGTAATATGGAGGATTTTGCCACGCCTCTTTCTTGTACCTCCCACACTAATCGCCATTACGTAAAATTAAACCATTTACAACTTCTATACGGATGATCGGAATAATGTGAAATTTGCCAATATTTTCATATATGCTATGCACACACCGGTAGAAATCAGCTGCATTTTTGGATCTAAACAAAATTGTATAATCACTTTAAACCTACAAACAATGTATGCGTTTGTCACGCCCTTTGTAAAATTAAATCCTTTACATATACATAAATTCTATACCGGTGCATGACGTGAAATCTGAACTTATAAATAGATCAAAGATTCTTTATATATTTTATTTTTTTTTTCGACGGGGCTATAATATTTGCACATAACTTCACGATTCTAGTGCAATATTTTGGTAGGTACTATTTGTATCTCTCTTTGTCTCCAATTTCTAAAAAAACATTTATTTTGCGCGTCTATGAACTCGGAGAAATGTACACTCCGAATGTTTAATAGTCTTTTCATATTCTAGCTGAAAACTTTGGTTGGTACCATCTATATCCCAATTTCCCCAATTTGGTTTGTTCGATTTTTATCACTTTTGATACGCTTCCACCTCTAAAGTACAAAGTAACTATGTATATACCTTATTCTATACATTGGTGGGTACCATTTTAATCACCATACTTAAAACTATAAATTTTGAAAAATCCATTAGAGGTCAGAATTTCACACCGATTCTTTGTTGTTGGTACCATTTATATCCCTCTTTCCCTCATTATTCATAAAAAAATCCCTTTATTTTGTGTTTCTATGAATGGGGGGCGTACAAATCGAATTTCATGATTGGTTATCACTTTTTACCCAATTTCACCCCCAAAAAGTACGAATTTTGGAAATCGCGGTGGTACAATCGTTATCCATTTTAAGCCCTTAAAAGTAAAAATTTAGAAAAATTCCTTTTTATCTCGCATCTACTCTGTAAGACGAATATACACACTGATTACATGCTTATAGAGCCATTGGTGTTGTAGGTACCTTTGTTATCCCGTTTTTCCCGGAATGAACACGCCGAATTTAATGATTACAGCTCCTTTTGTTTGATTGGTACCATTTTTATCCCTTTTTGCCCAATTCCATCCACAAAAGTACGAATTTTGCAAAATATATTCTTGGTCGAATTCATGCTGTAAAAGTAATGCCCGTTCGAATTTAAAAAATTTAAGCTCAACCGCTTGGTCTGGGCTTTGGTACAATTTTTATCCCATGTAATCCTTTAGAAGTACAAATATCAGAAAATTCCTTGTTATCACTCATCTACACTGTAAGGCGAATATTCACACCGAATTTTATGATTGCACCGTCAGTCGCGTTTTTGGTACCTTATTTATCCCCTCTTCTCGTCTACCCTTTAAAAGTACGAATTTCGATATATTCCTTCATTTTGCGTTTCTAAGCATTTGCAAACTCCGAATTTCATGATTCCAGTGCCCATCCGAATTTAAAAATTCAAGGCTCAACCGTTTGATCCTGGCTATGGTACAATTTTTATCCCATCCCTTAAAAGTACAAATTTAGAAAAATTCCTTCTTATCAGTGATCTTCGCTGTAAAGCGAATATACACAGCGAATTTTATTATTGTAGCGCCATCCTTGTTGTTGGTACGTTTGTATCCCCTTTTCCCCGTTAACCCTTTAAAAGTACGAATTTCAGAAAATTCCTTCATTTTGCGTTTGTAAGCATTTTGAGGTACATATATACACGTTGAATTTCACGATTCCAGCTTCGTCTGTTTTATTGGTTCCATTTTTATCCTTTATCCGAAAATGGGAAATTTCGTCCTAATTTTCATTTTCGTTTGACGTAGGCTGTGGTACAATTTTTATCCCATTTAATCCCTTAAAAGTGCAAATTTCGAAAAATGCTTTCTTATCAGTGATCTGTGCTGTAAAACGAATATACATACCGAATTTCATAATTGTAGCATCATCTGTGACGTTGGCACCTTCTTTATCCCCCTTTCCCGTTTATCCTTTAAAAGTACAGATTTCATAAAGTTCGTTCATATAGAGTTTTAAGGCATTTTGAGGGATGTACACAATGAATTTTTTGATTCCAACTCCATCCGTTTGATTGGTACCATTTGTATCCCTTTTTACCCAATTTCACCCTCAAAATAGTACGAATTTTAAAAAATATTTTATTGGGCGCGTTTAAGCTGTAAGATGAATTTGCGCACCAAATTTCAAGATTCTAGCCCTAGACGTTTGGTTATTGCTGTGGTACCATTTTTATCCCTTTAAACCCCATTTACCCTTTGAAAGTACGAATTACGAAAAAAATCCCTTCAAATCTGATATCTACGCTGTAAGAGAAATGTACACACCAAATCTAATGATTCTATCATCAGCCGTGTTGTTGGTACTATTTTTGTCCCTTTTTGCCCCATTTAACCCCCCAAAAGTACGAATTTTGCAAATGCAACTTTTTGGGATGCTTCCATGCCGCAAGAGGAATGTCCATACCAAATTTCAGGATTATAGCCCCAGCCGTTTGTTCATTACTGTGGTACAATTTTTATCCCTCTTTACCCCATTTTAACCCTTAAAAGTACGAATTACGAAAAAATCCCTTCATATCTGATCTATATGCTCTAAGAGAAATGTACACACGAAATATCATGATCCTAACTTCAGCCGTATTGTTGGTACCATTTTTGTCCCTTCTTGCCCCATTTTACCCCCCAAAAGTAGGAATTTTGCAAATGCCACTTTTTGGGATACCTTCATCCCGCAAGAGGAATGTCCATACCAAATTTCAAGATTCTAGGCCCAGCCGTTTGGTCATTGAGGTGGTACCATTTTTGTCCCTTTTTGCCCCATTTTACCCCCCAAAAGTACGAATTTTGCAAATGCCACTTTTTGGGATGCCTTCATTCCGCAAGAGGAATGCCCATACCAAATTTGAAGATTCTAGGCCCAGCCGTTTGGTCATTGCGGTGGTACCATTTTTATCCCTTTTTACCCCGTTTTTCCCCTTAAAAGTACGAATTTCGAAAAACCCAGTCTTATCACACCTCTACAATGTAAGAGAAATGTACACACCAAATTTCATGATTCTAGCTCTAGCCGTTTGGTCTGGGGAGTGATCAGTCAGTCACTCAGTCACTCAGTAACTCAGTCACTCAGTCACTCAATCACGCAACTCTTTTATATATATAGATATACTCTCAGTATACCTAAATTCCAACAAGAATATGATGAAGTACATACATACATATGTATGTACACACTCGCACCAATTGTATTCGATACAAGTAACGAAGACCGTGTAATAAATTCTAATTCGGAATTGAAATTATTATTTCACCATCCAAAAGGGCAACAAGTTTTACGACATTCGCACGCATCTCCATTCTCACATCAAATGAAATGTTCACGTTTAATTTGACCCCCCCCCACCAGAATATTGCAGTAAATTAAAAGTAAAACAAAAATTAAATATGAACTTTGAGTAAAAATATTGAATTTTGTTGGGAATGGTAAAAATTACAAATTGAATAGTTGTGTTCGTTTTGAATGAAAGTTAAACGTAAAATTAACAAGTAAGAAGGCGTTAAGTTCGGCCGGGCCGAATCTTATATACCCTCCACCACGGAGTGCATTCCACAGTATTACCAGCAGATTAAAGGATGTCGACTTTTAAAGATATCCCCATTCACCCCATTCTCCACCCAAATGTACATATTTCGAAAAAAACCCTTTTTCAAGTCTTCATAGTCAGAATGTATACACCGAATTTCATGATTTCAACTTCAGCGGTTTGGTAGGTCCCATTTTTATCCCTCTTTTTAATTATATCCCTTAAAATTGCAAATTTCGAAAAAGCCCTCTATTTTATTTTGCAATTAGAGGGATGTACACACCGAATTTCATGATTCTAGCTGTTGTCGTATCATTGGTACCATATTTTATCTCTTTTTGTTCCATTTCGCCCGCTAAAACTTTTATTTTCTTTGTGGTGCTTCGAAGCTACAAGAGGAATGCCCGCAACAAATTTTAACTGTATGAAAATAAGAAATTTAATTAATAAGCCAAGCTACCAATATTTGTATACTTATATATAATGGATATAATACTTCAATCCATAAAGTAAATATAAGGGATCAATCATAAATACCATAAATATTGGGGGATAGAGAGTGTATTTTCAGCTACACTTGTTTGGTTGGTTGTATTTCCATCCTATTTTAATTTAAAAAGTATAAATTTTGAAAATACCTTATCTCTCACGTACGCAGTATAAGACAACTTCATGATTCTACCATTTTTTGTCGTAAAAGCAACAAACGAATTTGGAAAAAAAATATTTGACGTGTCTATGCAGTCAGAGGAATGTACACACCGAATTCCATGATTCTATCAGCGGTCATTTTGTTGGTACCATTTTTATCCCCTTTTTCCAATTTTGCCCCCTCAAGAGTACGACTATCTAAAATCTCTTTATTTTACGTATCTACACAATTAGAGGGATGTACACACTGAATTTCATCATTTTCATCATAGCTGTATTCGTTTAGTTGGTACTATGTAGCCATTGTATCCCTTGAAAGTACGAATTTGGAAAAAACGTTTTATTTTTCGTGTCTACGCAGTCAGAGGAATGTATACTCCGAATTTCATGATTCTAGCTGCTGTCATTTGGTAGGTACTATTTTTATCCCCTTTTTCCATTTGAACCCCTAAAAGTACGAATTTTGGAAAGTTCTTTTATTTTACGTGTCTACGCAATCAGAGGAATGTATATATCGAATTTCACTATTCTTGGTGCAGCCGTTATGTTGGTACTATTTTTATCCCTTTTGCCCCATTTAACCCCTTTAAAGTACGAATTTAGACGAAATACTTTTATATTATTTATCTACTCTATTAGAGGAATGTACACTAGAGCGTACCAGGTTACAAGTAAAAAAAAAAAAGTTCGCCGTACACCTTCGAACATGAAGTATTATTGAAAGGTAGGTTCAAAAAAATTTTTTTTATTTTTTTATGCCGAACGTAGGGGTCGCGCTTTTACATTTTTCTATATAACTTCTGCATTTTTAAACGGATTTTAAGGTGTGATACATCGATGTTTTTGTCTCGACGAGGCCGATTTTTTTGAAAATCGACATACTTCCTTAGGAAGAGTTTCATGATTTTATGCGAGCTTTAATTTTCTGATATTAGAGTGGTACATTAGGGTAGTAGCAACTGAGATATGATGGGTAAGTACCAGAAGGGGGTGCTTGAGCTCAATGACTTCAAAGACAAAAAAATCTGCCTCGTCGAGACAAAAACATCGATGTATCACACTTTAAAATCCGTTTATAAATGCAGAAGTTATATAGAAAAATGTAAAAGCGCGACCCCTACGTTCGGCATAAAAAAATAAAAAAATTTTTTTTGAAACTACCTTTCAATAATACTTCATATTCGAAGGTGTACGGCGAACTTTTTTTTTGAGGTACGCCCTAATGTACACGCCAAATTTCGTGTTTCTATCTGTTGTCGTTTGAAAGGTACCATTTTTATCCCTTTTTGTCCCATTTTGTCCCATTTCGCCCCCTGCAAATAAAAATCACTCTATGGTGACCTTTTATGCTATAAAGGGATGGCGCATTGCGAATATCAAGTAAATACAAGCTAATATGTTCAAAAAACATGCTGAAATACACAAAATATTAGGGGTATTTTCAGTCCTTGTGAGGGAAAAATTTTTCCCTCTGGGCCGATTTCGTCCACTTTCAATCCCAACCGATCTACAATCATAAGACACATTTAGGAAAAATTTGAACCTCCTAGCTCATTTCGTTCGGCCGCTATCGTGCTTTCAACAGACAGACAGACAGACGGACAGACGGACATGGCTATATCGTCTTAGAATTTTACCACGACCCAGAATATATATACTTTATGGGGTCTCCGATGAATATTTCGAGGTGTTACAAACGGAATGACAAAGTGAATATACCCCCATCCTGGAGGTGGAGGGTATAAAAAGAAATGTAAAAAATGTATCTCTAGCAAAATTACTGGAATGGAAATGCATTCAGTAAACAAAAATATTTATTTTGTTATTAAAATTAGCCCAGGCTTAATCCTTGAAAGATTTATAATAACACAGTTCAACAAATTAAGACTTTTTGAATGGAACAGAATAGCGACTCTATAATTCTGAAAGAGCATGATGAGTAGACCATTTATGCACAATAAACTTGTCTGAGTTTCTTTTTACAGTGGGTCAAAGATTTAGTTTTTTTTGGTCGTAGGGAGCATTATACTAAGCGAATAAAGTGTTGTAAGTTAATGTCTGAGAGAATTCTTATTGTGGAATTTTATGAGGATCATTTTTGTGGAACATCTTGGCCCTCTAGCTCCTCTTTTTATGGGTCAATTTGACCCTTTTTTCGAGAAAACCAAAAAATGTCCTTTCAAAAAGGGATTAAAATGTTCTACATAAAAAAATTGTTGGAAAATTTCATCGAAGTCAGCGAAGTTGTAACATGCCAACTTATTCAACAAAATTACTAGGGTTAAAATTGGTCTGTGTTTTTGCGAAGATAAGATCTTTTTGAACGAAAAAGGCAGGTATTTCGGTAGATCGCAGTAAACAAAAAATACAAATAGGATATAATTAAAATATTATAAAAACTATTCCAATATTGAGTCGATTAGGGTGGGCCTAGCCTTTTCATGGTCCAATTTCCCTTAAATCTCCCAATCGAAACATTTGTGAAAGCATTTGCTTTAGTCCAATTTCCTCCAAATCTCGTTTCAGTTTTTTGATGGAAAATAACACATAAATTAAATTTACGTATGCCCGACTTGCTACCACGATTTTGGGTTAAACCAAGTTCTTGTCATTCATGCATATAGCCATTTGAATTTACGTTCTACAGACTCGGTAATTTGTGCGAACTAAATACGGATTAGTTACATTCAAATATTTTTAATGCCTCTTAAACATCCATTAATATACGTTTCGTATAAAGTCAGAAAAAAAACAAGACAGCGCACAGTGGATTCATTATTTGTATGGGAGAGAGCGACAAAAATAGTTAAAGAAGAGATCTACCTGAATACGGCATAAGCTCTCGTCTCCTAAAACATTGTATTTCGAAAAAATGGGCGTGATCGCATAACGATAACGCCCGCTTTGCGTACATATAATTTTATATATGTTTATACACTCCACGAGAGTATTATCTTTGTGCATTTGTTTGTAACGCCCAAAAGGAAACCAGTTAGACCCATCGGTTATTATACAGATCGGCTTAGCATCACTTTCTGAGTCGATTTAGCAATGTCCGTCCGTCTGTCTGTCTGTCCGTCTATTGTTGTAATCAAATTACAGGTCGCAATTATAGTCAGATCTCAACAAAAATTGGCACAAGTACGTTTTGTGGATCAAGGACGAACGCTATTTAATTTGAGTCAAATCGGTTCAGATTTAGATATAGCCCCCATACAAATGTCGCTCACTATTTGACTTTTTCCGCTCTAGAAACCACATATTGTACCCGTTTTTCATTAAAATTTGCACATCTTATAATCCTTTGGTGAAAGTGAGCAAGATCTGTTCAGATTTAGATACAAATATATTTAGAAATATATATAGGGTCCGCCATCTAACGCTTTTTTTTCAACTATTCAACCGTTGGACTATTATTTGTGGGTTGCCCTCAGCAGCCATTTGAATGAAATTATTTTCCATTATTAACCGGAAGGATTGTACTTTCACATAAAAAAAGAAATTTGAGAAAATATTCAGTAGTTTTTTATAGCATTTTCAAAAAAAAGTTATTTGGCGGACCCTATACAAATGTTGCTCCCAAATGTTTAACTTATTTTGGCTAAACTTTACATATTATATTTCACCTATAAACACACATAGTGAAAGCGGGTCACATCGTTCCATGTTTCAAAATCCCCCATACAGATGTCCTTTCCGATTTAACATTTTTAGTCAAACACTTACATTTACAGGATACAAAAATCCTTCCCGATTTCACTTTTTTACCGAATTGAATTGTAGTAGGATGGAAAGTGGAGTGTATCATATAGTCGGCTCCGTTCGACTTTAGCCTTTCCTTACTTGTTTAATACGTATGTTTTAATATTTTATTTTCCGATTCATGTAAAGCCGATAAGGGCATCAAATGAAAGAGAAGAATGTCTTTTTAAAATACTTAAAATGTCATGCATCCATCTGTATTATCACAGCATTATCAACTCCCTTAAAAAGTTAAAGTTTATTTATTTTTATTTTGAAAGGGGTAAACTTGAAGTGGTTCTCAATGCAGATAAAATAATAAAGTTTTAATTGCTTCATACGATTCTTACGTTTCCGTCTATTTTGCTAATCTGAGCTGCTTTGTTCTTTTCGATGAATCCGCAAAATCCATATTACGACGCCCGTGCTTTTTACTTATACCAGAAAAATTTAAATAAAAAGGTGGAAATCATACAAATAATATACAGTTCAATCACAACAAAATCAATATTTAGACATGCACTGAACAATAAGCTCTTTTTAGGTTTGGTGTTTTTAATAGTATTTTAAGTGCGGCAAATATTGACAGCAAATTGAAATATTTTAATCTTGAGACTTTTACCTATACTTGTATACTTATTTGATTGAGGGAATCGAGGGGAACAGCTACTAAAACTCCAAGAGAACTTATAATATATGGTTTGTCCATTAAAAAAAATACTATTTTTTATACACTCCACACGAGAGTATTATGTCTTTGTGCATTTGTGTGTAACACCCAAAAGGAAGGGAGACAGACCCATTGTTAATTATACCGATAGATATAGAATCACTTTTTTAATCGATTTAGCAATGTCCGTCTGTCTGTCTGTCCATCTATTCTTGTAATCACGATACAGGTCGCAATTGTAGCCAGAACCAAATGAAACATTGCATAACGAAGCTTTTCGGGACAAGGACGAACGCTATTTAATTTGAATTTCACTCCAGATTTGACTCTTTTCACCCTAGATACCACAGATTTTCTTCAAAATTGGCAAAACATCTTGTATTACAACTAGAAACACCAGTGGTAAAAATGTGTTGAATCGGTTCAGATTCATATATAGCTCCCATACAAATTTCGCTCCCGATTTGACTTTTTCCGCTCTAGAAACCACATATTGTATCAGATTGTCTTCAGATTTGGCAAAACGTCTTATATTTAAACTAGGAACACCTATGGTGAAAATAGGTCAGATCGGTTCAGATTTGTATATAGCTCTCATTCAAATTTCTCCCTCGATTTGACTTTGTCTGGTCTAGAAACCATATATTTTTACAGATCCTCTTCAAATTTGGCAAAATATCTTATATTTCCAGTAGAAACACCCATGGTGAATATAGGTCAGATCGGTTCAGATTTATATATAGCTCCCTCACAAATTTCGCTCCCGCGTTGACTTTTTCCGCCCCAGAAACCACGTATTTTCACCGAAGTTCTTCAAAATGAGCATAACACGTTTACTTGAACTGAAAAAACTTATTGTGAAAGTTAGTTACTTCATTCCATGTTTGGATACAAATATTCCTCTCGATTTGACAGATTGGGTCAGGTCAATAAGCCTATGATTAGGAAACATACAAAAAGCCTTCCCGTTTTCACTTTTTTCCCGAATTGAATTGTGTTCGGATAGAAAATGGAGTGTATCATATAGTCGGCCCGCCCGACTTTAGCCTTTCCTTACTTGTTAAACCTCGTTCGGCATCATTCGAAAGATATTGACTCCTTCTACGTATTTTTCATACCATCTTTTACAAAATGTTTCCAAGAAATGTGAATTATTAGCTGACACTTTAAAAAACGCAAATCGCGATTTTCTACACAATAAAATGCGAAATCGTTTACAGCCGTCATACATCGATCAGGCGTAAACAACGACACATGTCACAATGACAAACAATATAAAGTGACTAACTGTTTACCACAATACATTATTTAAAAATCACAATAACAAGCTTAAAATTCAATAATACTTATTTCCACAAAAAAAAAAAATAAAAAAAAATCCAAAAAATTGGCGAATGAGTTGAACGTCGCACAGTGGAATTTTTTTGTTCAATTTTTTTGTCCATACTATCTAAAAAATAAAAATTTTAAATAATTAATAATCTTTTATAAAATCATAAAATGTTTATCCAAATTCATGAAATTTTTAATTTTTAAAAAATTACAAAAGGATATAGAAAAAGATAAAAGATTATAGAAGTTATAGATTAAGGTTCTCCAGAAAGTGCGATAGAGTTGCAACAAGTACAGATGTTTTTCATCGACTTCTAGTATCGTCAAATTATTTTATAAGTAGTATTAGATGTCAACCCCGTAAACAGGTTCTGGAACTTGATGATATAGTTACAGAAATTATAGATAATGAATAAAAGTCTATATGTAAATGCATGTACTGAAATTTATTTATAAAATAATTAGTTTTGATAAAGAAACAAAAAGTTTTGGGGAAAAATATAATATGGGTTATATGGGCGGTGAGTAGTGGGCGTTAATTGAGGTAATAAAATGCTCTGTGCCAAATTTCAAAATGTTTGGGCCAAAAATAATTTGTGCTCTATGGGCGTCGGTGGGCATGTCCATTTTTGATGAAACTTTAATGAGGTAATAAATGGCTCTGTGCCAAATTTCAAAAAGTTTCCACCAAAAATAAATTTTGTGTTCTATGGGCGGTGGGTACTGGTCGTGGCCAATTTTGACGAAACTTTATATTTTTCTTAAATGAGCTAACCAAAGGCTCAGAGCAAAAGTTCAACTTTCTCGAACACTCCTTATATTTTTGCCAAACTTTGTATGAACAAATCCATCTGTGCGTCGTTGCAATTATGGTACGATTTTGTACTTGTTTTTATATTTCTTAATTTCCCATTACTTTTTGAAATTTTCACAAAAAAGTCTGCGAGACTGTCAAAATTTGCAGTTCGACGTTTTTCTTTACACACAGAATTAACAACACTGTCCAACAAATTAAGCCTTTTTGACTGGAATATAATTCTGAAAGGGCATGTTGAGTAGATCATCAAACTCTTCATTTTTGGTCGAAGGGAGCATTATATTAACTGGACAAAATGTTGTAAGTTAATGTCAGAGTGAATTCTTATTGTCAAAACTGTATTGTGGAGGATCATTTTTGTGGAAGTCACAATTGGCGGAAATTTCGCAGCAATAAGTAAGCCTCGAAAGTAAGTGAGAGTTGGCGATTATGTATCGTACATATATTCGCATAAAAACTGAACAGACTACAATGATCTAAACAGCCTACAGTAATATCAACGTGCTTATTCCATGACATCGCGTTATCAAATATAACCCCTGAATTCTTGGCATGACATGTATACTTGACATTGTTGAAATCTTGGCGTTTCATCTTTGGGGTCAGCAGGAGACAATTTTTCAGAGCCTATTGATTTGTTGATACAAGATCTGCATGTCACAGCCTTGTGCAACGTCGACTATGTCATTTATATACATGGAGAAAAGCAGAGGGCCCACAACAGATCCCTGAGTACACCACAACTAAGTCTTATAAACCGCGAGTAAATTCCGTCTACAAACACAGTCAGTCAAATCTAAATTTAAGAGACTACAAGCTGATTTACTAAAGTTGAAAAATTTTAATAAGCTTGGTTGGCTTTGGAATAGTCTAAAAGTACTAAAAACAGATAATATTCTGATCTATGTTTAACCTTATGTTGTCAACAACATAGTATCTGTTAAAATATTATAGCTAGAGAAAAATTCATTGATCTGACTATACATTATATTCTCTAATGCCTTTGCAAAGAACGATAACAAAGCTATGGGTTTATATTTACGATTCGGTTTAGGTATAGAAATTATTAATTAACGTTTGTTTTTTTTTTGCAACGCATCATATCGCAAAATTTTTGCATTTTGTAGGAATTTAATTTGTGTATGCTTTGCACAAATATATATTAATTATTGCCTTTTGTTTATTGTTTATTGCTATGTAATTGCTATGTAATTGTCAATAATAACTTTACATTTCAATGTAAACGTTTGATTGTGTTTGATGGCTCATTCGATTTTTGAACACGCAAAGAAATTGCATTCAATTTATTGAAAGTGCCAGAGTACTCCATGAAATTACTTTAAACAAAAACCATTTGACCCGACAGGATAGTCTGAATGCATCTTAACAGTGTGAATGTGGGCCACACGGTTCCCTACAAACATTTGGATGATATATCACCAAGAAGATATTGCGGCATATCATCCATTTATCATTTTGATGAAATTCATCAAAATATTTTTTCTTATCACCCTTGTATTTTGTTGAAGAAATGTTGGCGATATTGATTTTGTTGTCATTTATCGTATGACTGTTTCGGAAATAATAAAAGAAAATATATGTTTCATTAGAAATCCGTGTTTATTTTTGAAGTTCTAAATGAAACCAGTAGCAAGTGATGAAAAGCCAACTGGTAAGTTTATTATTGATGCAGATCTTTTGGGTACAAAATATTATCAGACATTAAGATTTTTTTGCATTTCACAGAGGCAATGTTTTCAAAACGAATTAGAAGAGTGGCATGCAGTTTTGATAAGACACGCTCGCAAATAGCTTTTAACTGACCGCTGGGTCGACAAATATACTTGGATGGGAATCAAGGAGAAGCCGTCGACTCAAAATTATAAAATTTCTGCATTTAAAGGTATTTATGCGGAATTTTGAATAATTTTACTTGTTTTCTTTCAAAGCATATGCCTTGGTTCTTTTCCAAACCCAAGTGCAAAAACGTCCATTTGATTAAATAGAAACATTCGAAACCGGTAATAATAAATTTGAAATATGAAAAACATAAAAATATGGAAAATTGCGTTTTTGTCTTCTAGGTGGTTATCTGGCGATATCCCATTTTTATCTTCCAGGTGATATTATGGCGATATCATCCCGATTTCTTGTGGATGATAATCTGGCAATATCGCCGATTTATCATCCGGATGTATTGCTTTCGTATTGCCTTGGGGTATCGCCCTGGCCGCACAAACTTATCCAATTGAGGTAACTTCCGCAATACGAATATGATAGATGCCGCAATATTATTTTTCTTCTAGACGATACAATTTCGAATCGTTTTCGTATTGCCTTGCTTGTTGGGTTAGTGCTTTTTTACTCGCATACAGATAGATGTACCCCTTCGAATTTAAATTTTCCTACACTAGACGTAATATTTTATATGATTTTAAGAGATTTCTTAACATGATTTTAGGTAGCACTGTTGTGGGTCATGGAAATGTATAAATAATTCTTATAGTAATCTCCGAACACAACAAAACTTAGTACAGTTTTACCTCTCTAATTCGTACAACCACTAGTATGGATTATCCAATAATTCTGACAACAGCTCAATGTTTCAGACAGCTTAGAGATTTTACCCTGAAGTCCCGATATAAATTAGTTCTTATAACGCTACCATAACAACAACCATTTTCGCGGAGTTAGGACGGAAATTATGGCACCTACAAATAAGAGACAGCATAAAACAACTAGACGGATGAAACTGAAAGTGGAAAATCTATAACATAAGTGGGGGACAATTTAACAGTCCAAATCCACAATATTACTGGTATAAAAGAACAAAATCAGAAAATATATCTCTAAAACTTTAATAGGATCTGGTAATTTACATATTGAAATATTGCTTAGTTAAAACTTCAAAATTATGTTAGGAAAAATAAAATTTATTTGATGATTGGCTTGGACATACTCCAGAGCAGAAATGTTTACGCAGCAAACTGTTACCCTACGTAGCTGAGATATATTTTTGGTATTTTTTCACATTAAAAATAAATGAAAACTACCCATTTTTGGCATAATTTCATTTTGGGTCACTTCATTTTTCTGGTCCTTTTTAAACTTGAGCCATTTGCATTTTTGGGTGATTTTTTTATGTCGCCATATGCCACCCCCACTTTCTACGCAACTACAGTGTTTTAAATGCATACTCAGAAAAAAGTGAACCCTACACTGAATTAAAATTAACTAAAATTTCAGAAAATTGAACTTCGTATAGCGCTAAAGCAATATTTCCTCATATCAAGTTCAAACTTGATTCTAGTTTAATTTTCCTCAAACGAAATACATATTTTCTCAAACTGAAGAAAAGTATTTACTCAAACTGAGTAACTTTTCCTTAAAATCTAGCAAATTTTTATTAAACCAAAACAAAATTTTAGTACATTTTGTGGCTTGTAGATTTCTCGTAGTATTTGAGTGATTTTTGATCGTTCGCCTCAGACGAACGAAAATAAATTACAGAAACAGACCCTAAAAACAAGTAAATATTTACTCAAACTGAGGAATTTTTTTGATTTTTTCTTCAGAATATGCAAAACTAATACTAAAAATGACAACATGAAATATTTCTCAAAAGTTTCATGATATCTCTGTCATAAAGAGTTGAGTTAATACAACATGATTGCCGCAAAGGCAAGATAGGCACCTTCGCAATAGTTGTTTAGAATAATACTTGAAGTATTTAAGAAATAAGTATCTGCAAACGTACGAGAATAGCTTCTTAGATTAATATTCAAGAATTTTCTATACACTTTGAAGTGACTTTTTATATGTTCATTAATACTTAAATGTATGATGAACTCGGCATAAAATTCAGTATACTCATTAATATTAAGAAAAAAACACATTTTTTAGTTAAAATTTCCCAAACGGAATTTTTTCCATACGAAAAATTTCTTAGTTTTCTTATTTAAAACAATTTACAATGTTATTAAGTAAATTTACTGCCCTAGTTCTAGTAAATAAACTATTTACCATGGCTTTGATATTAGGAAATTACTAATGCTTTGTTAATCTTCCTACTTTTAAGGAAATTTTTACTAATCTGGAGTACAATTTTGAACAAAATTGGAGTATGGATTTTACATGGGTGTATCACCCGACCAATGAGATGCACAGTCGCAGATTAATACAACGTAATTGGGTAAATCTAAAATAAACAAAATGACTAGGTGATGCTTGAGTGCCAAGAATATATAATCTGAACAGAAAAATGTCCTTGTGCCCAATTTCATTAAGATTGAAAATATTTGTAACCTGTACTATTGTTACAAGGACAGATCGCCTCACAGACATTTTTTGAAAATTTATCAAGAACATATTACAGTCGTGTTTCTACTATAGTGCCGCATGCAGTTTTTACGAGACGAATGGATGTTTTCATAAGTTTTCCAATATGTGTGTGAAATAGACACTCGACGTGTACTTCTGAGATATCGTGAAGTAAATTATTCGAAGCTCAAGAATCCCTTGGATTCTCCAACAAGAACGTACAGTGGCCAATTGGAAACGCAGAGTGTTGATTGTGAAGAGTACCTTCTCTGCTACGCAGTCCGTTTAATAACAGGGATGTTTTTCTTTAAGCCGGGTTAACAAGCTGCGATAACAAAAACTTCAATAAAAAGTTAGTTTTTTACTCAAATTAAAAAATTATATTTTCACATTGTCGCCAAATACAAATTTTCCAAAAACAATATTTTGTGTTGACTTGTTTCGACATAGCATCGATAATCTTAAATTTGACTTACACTGGAAAATTATCCAGGCTAAGTTCAACATTTTAACATAAAATTATTTTTTTTAATTTGTTTTCATACACAGATCGATATTGATATCAACAATAGCGACAATTTTAAAAAATAATTAAAATTTTAACTTTTTAATTATGTTTTTGCTATCGCAGCTTAGTTATCTACTCTTAGAGAAAAACAGACTTATGTTGCATTTACAAAGAGCACTCGACGTACATTAAAGTGAAACGAAACGTGGAGAATTTTTTATGTATCAACTGAATGTCTGATAATAAAACAATCATTAAAACTACATTAACCAGATAAATATCTCTGACTATCAAATGAGTTGTACAAGAATCTATTCTGAGAGAGACAACGAAAGAAACAAAATAAAAACATTTTTCTACATTTGCTGTGTTGCAAGCAAATGAATTTAATGGGTGAAGGATGATATTCTAATCGTCGTAAATGAAAACACTTTTAAATGTGTGGGTACAAATTGCAACGTACCCCAGTACGATTTGTTTACGATTTTTATTTCAGCCAAAAGGCAAACAGACGGTACAATTTCACACGTGTACAATCAAATCGAAAATTGAAATATTTTAGTAGAATAATTTCTCAAGATTTATTTTTAGAATGATGCTATCTCGAGAATGGTATGCGCTCTTTTTTATAAATATTTGTGAATGCAAATAATTGGTCTTCAACCGTTTGGTTATCCTGTCTAGCAGTTGACTTGCCTTGTGGAACATTTTGGTCCAGTACAATAAAATCATTTTATAAGCAAAAATGGTTCCAATGATACGATAACAGCAAGAAACTTGAAATTTGGAATGTACATCCCTCTAATTGCGTAGATACGTAAAATAGAGGGATTTTTCAAAATTGAAGTTGAAATCATGAAATTCGGTGCGTACTTTCATCTGACTATAAAGATGTGAAATAAAAAGGATTTTTCAAAATTTGTACTTTTAGCTGGATAATGGGGCGATGGGGATAAAAATGGCACCCACCAAACGGCTGCAGCTATAATAATGAAATTCGGTGTATACACTTCTCTGACTGCGGTGGCGCGAATAATATAGAGATCTTCCGATTTTCGTAGCATCAGGATCTAAATGGAATTAAATTTGGATACAATCAAACGGTTGTAGCAAGAATCATGATATTCAGTATTTGCACTCGTCTGGATCTTCAATATTACAACTTTTCCTATAAAAATGGTACAGATATTTAGGCTGTAGATGGAATCAAGAAATTGCAAAGGGGGAAAATCGGGCTTGAGGAAATTTTTTCTACCTAATAATATTTACGGAACATTTTTGAAGATTACTGACTAATCATTATATTAATATTTATATAGTAGAGGACTATTAATATTATAATAATGAGGAATAACAATTTCCTAATATGGTAGTACACTGATGTGTAATGTCGGCAGCCTCTAAACTGCCGGTAATACTGCACAATTGAGTAAGTTCATACTTATGTGGAAGAATATTTCCACGGTTTTAAGTAAGAAAAAACTCAGAAATTTTTTGTATGGAAAAATTCCATTTGGGCAATTTTAGCTTAAAATTTTTTCCTAAAATTAAGTTAATATGTTTATTGAAATGTATGTCGGGTTCTTCATACATATAAACTGTTTAGAAAATTCTTGAATATTAATCTAAGAAGCAATTCTCGTTCGTTCACAAAGACTTTTATCTTAAATACTTCAAGTATTACTCTAAACAACCACTGTGAAGGTGCCTCTCTTTCCTACGCTGCAACCATGGAGTACTAGCTCAACTCTTTATGGCAGAGGTACCGTGAAACTTTTGAGAAATAGTTCATGTTGTCATTTTTTGTACCAGTTTTGCATGCTGATACAGTTAAGTAAATATTTACTTGATTTTAGTAAAATTGAACTAGAATTTAGTTCAAAGCATGTACTACTTTCAAGAAAAGTTTGAACTTGTTAAGAGGAATTATTGCTTTAGCGCTATATGAAGTTAAATTTTCTTAAATTATAGTTCATTTTAACTCATTATAGCGTTCACTTTTTTCTGAGTGTGTGGAATACACTCCGGTGGTGTAGGGTATATAAGATTCGGCCCGGCCGAACTTAACGTCTTTTAACTTGTTAAATGTTAACATATAAAAATAATCAAATGCATTTCTAAAATCTTACATTTTTTAACAAATACTGTAAAGCGGGGAAATCTGCTTGAGGTAAGGAAAACACGCCCTTCTTTAGAATATTCACCAGAATGTCTACCAAGAGTATTCCAATTGGAAATAATATTATCTCCGTAACAAATCTCACATTATACAAATTTTGAAACTAATTTTGCTTAAAAATGTATTTTTTGCATTCAAAATTGTTGTATAATTCTAAAAATGTCTATAATATCATGGCTGTTTTTCTTTAAGACTGGATAACTAAGCTGCGATAACAAAAATCTAAATAAAATGTTAAAATTTCACTGAAAATAAACAATTCTTTTTTAAAATTTTCGTCAAAAGCAATATCAATGTGTGTGTGAAAACAAATTTTGAAAAAATAATTTTTTAATTAGCCTGGATAATTATCCAGTGTAAGTCAAAATGATGGTTATCGAGGCTAAGTTCAAGAAAGTCAACACAAAATATTTTTTGAAAATTTGCTTTGACACATATATTTATATTGTAGTTGGCGACAATGTGAAAAATAATTTTTTATTTTGAGGAAAAAAATAAATTTTTATTAACGTTTTTGTTATCGCAGCTTGTTATTCCGGCCTAAAGAAAAACAGCCTTATCGTACAGACCCTATAAACGCTTGGAAGATAAATCTACAAGAAGATATTGTGGCAATATCTTTCTTTTTCGATTCTAAAGAAATATTGGTGATATTAATAAAAATTCTTTTTGTTGTCATATCTCGTATGAATGTTTGGAAATCCATAAGAACTGCAAAAAGAACACACACGCTTTAAGTCAGGCAGGCAAATAGAAGGCATGATGTATGAATAATTAATAAATTTTTAACTGATAGCAAGTGTTCAAGTGGATCATGTTTTGGATATGACATTTTATCAGACATTCAGTTTTTTTGCATATCGTACAGACAATGTTTTTAAAATAAATTGGAGTGTCACTACCTCCAATTCGTTTTAATTAAAGTTATGTAAGCATAATTTAGAATACCATAGCAAGTATGCATTTTACTTGTTTTATTTTTATGTACATGCTTTGGTTTCGCAAATGCAAGTACAAAAATATCAGTTTGATTAATTAGAAACATCATTTACATGCGAAAGGCCGTATTAATAAAGTGGTATCCCAACTATTTGTATTAAAGCCCAGAAATAACTGTTGTTCAAAGTCTGGCACTAAACAGGTACCCTCATCTGGGGGCAGAGGTTGGTTATAGATTAATTTCCTCTGATGCCCAATTAGTTCCTATAAAAAAACTGAACTATTACTTCAATTCTACAAAACAGAGGAGTCTGTAATTCGTTGTGTCTATAGAAAAGCACGTAAAGATCTCGTATATAATTTATGTTGTTGTTGCAGTTCTTCATTCGCCACTTTATTTAATTTTGATTGTATTAAAATATGGAAAATTGCATTGTCCTAGGGTTGTCTCCTGGTTACATAACGATGTTTATATTACAGGCGATTAGCTAGTAATACAATACGAAAATGAATTACTGTCACTATTAATTTTTTCTTCGAGATAATACGATTTTGATTCTTGTTGGATGTATTAGGGCGGGTTAATTTTTTCTTTACAAATCGTATAACAAAAACGTAATCTACATTAAATTCTAAGAAAATTCTCCGAAGAAACTATGGGTCTAAAATCAAATCCTATGATTTATATGCCCGCCTTTGCAAAAAAAATGTTAGAAAAAATAGGGTTTTCAAAAAGAAATCGAATTTTCTGAATAAATTTGTTTAGTAAGGTAGTTCTTTTGCACTTCATATTTTTTCTACACTCAAAATTTTTTTCATTAAAAAAATATTCACCCATGTACAAATTTTCAAGTCGATAGGCGCGGATTAGGGTGTGAATTTAGACCCATGGTTTCTTCGGAGAATTTACTTAGAATTTAATGTAGATTACGATTTTTATTTTTTTTTTTCATCCATACAAATCAAACCGCACTAATATAATATAAGAATAAATACTATTTTGCCTGAGTTGCAAAACATTTTGTGGAGGGATTTTTCTTCACTTATTTGGGAATCAATATATCTGACAATCCTGACTGATTAACTTCCATTTGAGGTTACATCCGCAATACGGTTGTGATTATTGTCATAATATTATTTTTCTTCTAGGCAATACGCCTTTCGATTCAATTTCGTTTTACTTTGCCTTAGAATAAATACTCTTTTGCTTACGAAAACTTTTTTGTGGGAGATATACTGGGCAATTTTCCTCACTTCTTTGGGTATACAATATGTCCGACAATCATAATCTACTATCTGAATCTACTTTCTGGATTTAAAGATGGGTGTGCAAATGCATTCAATTCATGCCCAATGTTGCATATAGGCCACATAAAGAGTTAGTCCTTTAAAACAATTAAAATTACATATTTTACAGAATTAATAAATTTTATTTTTGAAACAAAGATTATTCAAAAGAGAACGTTCTGTGTAGGATGGCGAAAATAAAAGTGAAGTTTCAAATTTCTTGTAATTTAAATTGTTTAGAATTTCTTCTTATTTTTATTGGAATTAATTTTTTTTTTATTCGGATACAAGAAAAACTGCCTTTGTTATACGAAGTGATACACAATAAAGATTTTTAAAATGGAGAAATATTTTAAAATATTATTTCTATTTAACCGATATCTGCAGTGTAATGATTTTAAGAAACGTCCTGTTGCTCATATCCTGTATGAATTAGTAACCCAAAACTCTATAGAAATCATATTAAGCAAAGGTTTGGTAACAATGGCCAACAAATTCAGACTTTTTGATTGTAGTAGAAAAGCGGCCCAATAATTCTATAATTCATGTTGAGTAGACCAATTTTATAGAAAAAAAAACTGATCTGAGTTTCTTTTTTACAGTGGGTCAATGTTTTCATTTTTTGCTCTAAGGCAGTATTATACTATGAGAAAAAAGTGTTGTAAGTTAATGTTTGAGAGAATTCTTATTGTCAGAACTATATTGTGGACTTTTATGATGATCATTTTTGTGGAAGATCATAACCCCCAGCTCCTCACTTTATGAGTCAATTTGACGTTTTTTTTTTTCAAGAAAATCAAAAAAGTCCTTTCAAAAACGGACATTTAATGATTAAATTGTTCTACTAATGAATTTGCAGGAAAATTTCAAAGGGGGTCACCAAAGTTGTAAATAAAGCTTGTACTCCAATTTATACAAAAAATACTGGGGTTAAAATTCGTACATGTTTTAATTTCGCCAATAAGAGTGGGTATTTCGATAGAGTATTATTATTACTAGAGTAGAGGGTATTTTCGGTAAACAAAAAATACAAATTTAATAGTTTTGCAAACTTTTCATTCTTGCGGGAAGTATGGCTTAAATGATTTGTATGCATGACATTTTAGTTTTGTAATATGCTCGCGGATCGAACGGATCCGGCTATTTTTTTGCATGTGTATTCACCCTTTCGCCCAAAGTTGTTTACAAGCAACATTACATGTTTGTCCTATAAAATCTTTAAAATTAAACTATTTTTCAGAGTTAATATTTTTTATTTGTGAGTACATATGTAACAAATATTATTCAAAAGAGCAACAACTAATTCAGTATCTTGGATCAACGTAGGAAGGCGAAAATCAAAGTAAAGTCAAAATTAACAATTATCGGATTTTTGTAGAATTAAAATTTGTAGTTATATCGAGTACAAAAAACGTATAGTTGTTGTTCGAAGTAATACATATTTAAGATTATAAAATTTATTTAACCGGAATCTGTACTATAAAGATTTTAGTAAACACCCTGTTACTACTTAACTCCAAAACTCACTAGAAATCATATTTCGACTCATACATCGCCATCAAGATTGGATACTCTTGATGGCGAAGTATGAGTCGAAATATGATTTCTAGTGAGTTTTGGAGTTAAGTAGTAACAGGGTGTTTTTCTATATTTATCACAGAAAAAAAAGCGGGGCTAAAAGGGTTAAGAACCAATGTCGCATGTCAGATTTATGTAGTAAGTCGCGAAAAACGCTGCAATTACATTTACATCAACCGAGCCGAAATTTGGGTCGTATGTTGACTTTTGTCGGCCACTGTATATGAAAAAGTCTAAAAATAGAAATAAAAATTTATTTTGGCTTTCCTTAATTTTGCGCCATAAATCCTCTGGAGTCTAATTACGGCATACGTGTCTTGTCGAAACGCACTTTTGTCATAGTCAGAAATATTGCAACATTTCATTGAATTTTTGACACGATTCAAATGAAACGAACCATCGCAAGCAAATAAAAATATCATTCCGATCAAAATATGGTATTTTTGAAACGCCGTAATTGGGTCCCTGATTTGTGCAAATTGTTTGTGGCCGCAAAGGATTACATACAATTTACGCTTATGAATAAGACTTATTAACAACTGAGATAACAACAAGCCAATAAAAGACAATAACAGTGTGTTTGGACTTGAACTTCGTGGACCACAAAATGTTCAAGTCTAAATGGAATGGTTAATCCAGGAAGCTCAGAACAGTTTATACCTCATGGAATACCTCATTTAAAAATACTTATTATGAAGCTTGTCAGTAGCAGAGCATTTTTCTAAAATCCTGCAAAATATGAAACTTTTTGGTCGTCCTACGTACGTGTGTCACACACATCCACGCACAAACACACACACAGATACACGCGCTCAAAACATACTTTAATGGAAAGAGAGACTTCACGGATCATGGTAAACATCAAAATTGTTAAATGCTGACTGAAGCAACGAACCGTCATCGTCATCATCGCCATCTCCATCACCAAAATCAACAACAGCAACAACAACACCAACAGCAGTTGGACAACTTTTTGATGTGTTTTTCTTTTCCGAGAAAAGAAGACAGCGGATTGGCAAAGATGACGGAAAACGCAGAAAATGGGAAATCTTGCCGTTGTTGTTGTTTCCATTTCATTTTCAAGACCATAAGAAACTGTTATACCTGGTGTGGAATGAAAAGTAAAAGTAATTCCGAACACACGCACACACACGGTCAGACATCCGCACATCCATATGTATGTTTGAATCTAACCAAAGTAATGCCACATAGATAACGGTATATTGGATTTCAATGAGTGTGTGTCTGTGTGTGAACGCGTTGGTATGTTTCGCTTACACGTGTGTGTTGGTGTGCGTACGTGCTGCAACAAACACTTGTTATTAGGAATAATAACAAAATCACTTACATTTAATTTGTCCTTAAGGTCTCTTCTTCGTCTTCGTCTTCTACTTTTACGTATTCTTATTTTTTCTTTTCTTTGAGTTCTTCTTCCCGCACTTGGTTGTCTTGTTATTCTCCAGCCACAGGATACACTTCGATGATTACAGGTATTTGACTTTAAATCTCGACTCGGAACTGCAAATCTTTGTCTGGCCAAGAGAATGGGTCTTGGTTTTATATTATTTTTATTATTGAAGTTTTGAAAAGATTTTTCACTTTTTTCCGAAAATCACTTTTTTCTTATGTGTATTTTTTATTTTTGTAAACTGTTTAGATTGACTTACTTCTCGTAGAATTCTTTCTTTTTTGTGTTTTCGTTTTTCAAATTATTGGGCAGAGTAATTTATAATTTTCGATTTTTCACTTTTTTCACTTTTCATCAAATCTGAAATTAGTTTGGAAAACTTTCCTTATTTTCTCGTTAGTTTTCTAATTGAAATCCTCTATGATATTGTTTTCTTCACTTAGTCTCCTTAAGATTTTTTTCTTTTTTTCCTTTAAATCCTTTGGTATCTCTGAACTTTTTCTTTCTTCTTGAGTGTGTGTGAGTGTGTGTTTGTTCACTTAAAAAATATTTTTTTCTTGATCCCCTCTGAATAGAACCAACACGTTGTATTGTTACGGGCTGTGTGTGCTTTGAGCTCAAAACTCTTCGACGTCTCTAACTAAACTGATTCGAAAATCCTAAAAGACAACATCTTTAAAACTGAACCGAAATGAATCCGTGTGGAATGTATAACACTATCAATAAACATTCGTGTATGTACCCGAGCACTCTCTGGGGGCTGCTCTCCAACCCCATGCCTCTCTGGCACTCTCTCGCAGTGCTGCAGTTCTCTCTACACGTGAATTCCTCTCGCCATCAACAAGGTTTCGCATTCAAACTGTTATACAAAATACTACACACAGCTGAGCTCCCCAATTATATCCCCAAAATGTGAAAGCTTTCACATGCAACGCTTTCTTTCGGCCAGAGTGTGCGTGCGTGAATCTGTTCGAGTGTGCGAAAGTGTATGTGTTTGTAAAACACTTTTTTACCTGGTTTATGTTTATGTTTGTTTATTATTATTTTTGTTGTTGGTGGCGAGCTTTTAAGGTCCTTACGAGTATATTTATTTTGTATATTCTTGGCTTACTTACTTCTATCCACAAACACAGATCCGAATAAGCCTACATTGCTGTACATATGTACACGTGTGCGCGTATTTCCTCTCGTCCACACGTACGAAGGCAGGGGTGGACTATCCCATCCGTATGGAATGCAAGGGCACGTTCAAATTTAAATTAAGGGGCCGAAATGTGCAGTATTTCAAATGAAATGAGTCAATTATTTAAAAAAAGCGATAGCTGTTGTGCAAAATATTTAGAAAATTGCTCAAGATTTCGTAAGGCCTTTTAGAATTTAAGGGACTTATAGGGGATTTATGTAGTTATTTTGATGAAATTCTTGACTTGGGCGTTGTCTTCGACACTAAATTATTATCTTGTATTTTTTTAATTATATTAATCACAAGGAATATGCTGTAATGTAATGTATGTTATTCAATGGAATACGACTAGAACATAAACTTAACTCAACTTAAAATGCAATATTATTACAATTCTGTTATTGTATAAAAACTTATGGTAACATAACATTTTATACTGACACAATTCTCGAATCGAACGGAAGAATATTGAACGATGATCCCTAAATTGGTTCTCAGAATAATATGAACACCAGGATGGGTTGCTGTCCATACAAATACAAAAAGTTCCCAGTTACCCTCAGAAATGGAGATTGAGTTTTTTAATGATGATCGTCAAAATATCCCGTCTCTGGATCAAGTCGACTGTGAGCTATACGTCCTTGAATACACCTCTAAATTTTTGTCAAAAAATTTATTCTGAATCAATGAAAATACTTTCAATATAAATTTGGAATCTTGTTTTAGAATAACCTATTAATCGAATTATTACGTTTATAGTATCTTTTGTGTTTTTTTAATAGTGACAACTGAAAACATTTTCATATTTGGTTTTAGTATTTTCTAAAAATAGTCACTGTATCTCTTTTGACGGAATTCTAAATGAAGAATGTTATTTGAAGATATTAAGAGAAATTTCGAAGTCAAGCGCGAAAAACTAGGTGTTTAGGACAGCTTCAAATTTTATCAGGGCATTGATCCGATACACAAAACTCGTTTAGTCCAGGAGTAGCTTCTTTATAACTGTCCAAAATTGCTCCATCCTCCTACCCACCACCGAAAAATGGGGATGAATTAGACCGCCGTATTCGCCGTCACTCAATATCCTCCACATCCGAACTAACCAAAAAAAAAACGATTACATGAAGAATGGGATAAAATGCGAACTTTCTGTACCAGGCAAATCGTGGAAATTATGGCAAAACGTGTAAAAGGCGTATCCCTACGCCTAAAAAATACTAAATGTTCACAGAAACACGTTTTTGTCCTATTAATTATCCTTCTTTAAGAAAAAACCCGAATATTAATGACGCTATGATTTTTGTAGTAAATAAAGTAATGCGTTGTTTTTTATTAGTTGTAATCAGTTAATGATTATTTTTTTCGCGGATTTTGAAGCTCTTCTAATGGTGAATCAAGATTATAAAATAAAGTTTTATGTTTAAATAAAGTACATGGATTAATGGGCGTTTGATCTTTCACCAATGAGAATGTCGAATATTAATGAGACTTACTGTAGCTGCACTCAATACTTTTCGAATGATGCCTAAAAGACGAACATCGGAAAGAAATTGACGCAGCAGCGCTCGTTTTTGTAAAAAAATTTTGAAAGTTTTGGCTATGACAAAAATATTGTACTAAATTCACAAAAAAAAACCCTTTACAAAATATTTCCAAGAAATATGACTTTTTAGTAGTCACTTGGAAAAACCACAAAAATGGCTATAAACGCCAAATAATATGACCAATAAGTTACACTAAGACTGAAATAAAAAACTTATATTTAAAGAGCTTTCATGGAAAAACTTAGACAAAAGTGCAACAGAAAAAAGTACGAGGGAAAAACATGATTTCTGGAGTTGTTTAGCTCATAGATGACTGGACATTGGGACGAAATATTTTGCAACTCATCATTAAACATAATCGTTCTTATTTTTTGACGAATCGTATTCATCAATCTCCTCGACGGCTATGTAACCAAGCACAACTGCCGCATCTGGAGATCGAAAAACCCGCACAGGATCGTCAAGACGCCAATGCATTTTTATTTGAAAATGTTGCTGGAAAAGCCATTTCGGTTAACGTAGACATGATAAATTATACTTTTTGGTCGAAGATTTTATGATCGATCTTCGGTTTCAGCATGATAGCCGACAAGGGCCGACAAAACATTAAGAATGTGTGCCCATAAGACGAATTCGAGAAAGCTATTCGGTAGATTGAGCGGAAATTGTCACCAAGGTCCTGACATTTGGTTTGACAGGATGCGCATCTGCTAAGCTAGCCCAGACAGTCACATGAATGATATTGAGTTCTATACAAAATACATAATAATGTGTGCTCTTTCGAACAAATCAATAATATGCAACAACGAATTATTCTTTCTTTAATTTTTTAAATTTTTAGAAGAACAAGACAGAAGGATCATTTATAATCTGAAGGTGTCAATATCTTTCACACTGATTTAGTGTGTGAAAGATGCTGATATTTTTTCCAAACATTTAATTTTCGATACACATAATGTAGATATATATGTAGGGGTTTTACACCAGTGCGTATCGATAATGAATTTTTTTTCTGTTTGCTTTGAAATAGCAAAAAATAGTTGGAGGCAGGTTTTACTATTACTGCCCAAAAAGGAAAAAATCTTAAAACTGCCCTTTAACGTGCGCTAGGATGATATATAAGCCAGTAAGTAAGCTTCAGTCGCACTCTTAGAGAACATATGTATATGTAGGGCGGTATAATTTGTGTAGAAGGTGCGTGTCACATGATCCCAGCTTCCAGATTTATAAAACAATTATAAAAACATAAAATATCATATCAGTCATAGTGGATTCCATGCACCAGTACAGGACAATTGTGTGGGAGCTTCCAGAAGGGGCGTGGCAATTTCGCCCATCTTCGAACTTAAACTCATTTTGGGAAAAACAGGGGTAATATTGACCCCCTTTAAAATGAGCGTCATACGCAAACTTTCGCAACGCATATATATTATTTGTATACCCTCCACCTTAGGATGGGGGTTTATTCACATTGTCACTACGTTTGTAACACCTTGAAATATTCAACGGAGACCCCGCAAATAATATATATTCTGTATCCTGGTAAAATTCTAAGACAATTTAGCCATGTCCGTCTGTCTGTTGAAAACACTAGCTGCCGAAAGAAAATAGCTAGGAGGATAACATTTTTCGTAATTGTGTGTCATGGTTGTAGATCGATGGGGATTGAAAGTGAGCGAAATTGGTCCAGAAGGAAAAATGTTTCCATAACAAGGACTGAAAGTACCACACAATATTTAGATTTTTTTTAAATTTCTACTTTATATGCACTTGAAATTTGTTGCGTACATTCATCTTGTAGCTTGAAAGCACCAAAAAATAAATACAAATTTTAGCGTGCCAAATGGGACGAAAGGGCATAATAATTGTTCCAATGATACGCAAGAAACATGAAATTTGGAATACCTATACCTCTAATTGCGTACACACGTAACATAGATATGTGTTTCAAAATTTGTATTTTTAAGGGATACAATTGGAAGCTGAACCGCTGAAGTTGAAATCATGAAATTCGGTCGGCTGATAGGCAGCAGACAATCGCTGCTAATAACAGACATTTTTCTTTAAGTGTACCGTCATAAATGCTTAAGACATTACTTACTGTCCGTTTCATGGACAAAAATCAGGAAACTGATTTGCCTCGAATTTGTTTGATATCGTTTTAAAGGTCCGTAAAACACACCAAGCACACGCTGCTGCGTCTCATGGCCAAAAATTAGTAAACTGAATTGCATCGACATTATTTTTTTTCGTTATTAATTGAGGTCGCAATTGTGGTCCTATTGTAATGAAATTTCGCAGAAGTTATTTTTTAGGACAAGGAAGATTGGTATTGAATCTGGAGAAAATCGGTTCAGATTTAGATATAGCCTCCATACAAATATCCCTATAATTTACACTATTACTGCTCTAGAATACACATTTTACATGGGATCATGACCAAATTTTCAGGATCGTGTTATATTTGAATTGGAAACAGCTCACGGGAAAGTGGACCACATGGGTTTATGTTTAGATATAGCCCCCATACAAATGTACCTCCGATTTACAATATTACTTATCTAAAATGCACATTTTACGTCGGAACTTGATCAAATTTTGTTAAATTTATACTAGAAACTCGTATTTTGAAAGCAAGCTACAACAAATGGGCCTCCAGTTTACAATATTATCGCTCTAGAACCCACATCTTACATTGGATCTTGATAAAATTTTGCAGATCATGTTATATTTCAATAAAGAATACCTACTTTGAAAGTGATCTATAAAGGCTTACTTTTGAATGTAGCGCCCTTAAAAGTGGGCCCCCACATAATTATTACCTCTCTAGGACCTACATACATTTTACATCGGAAGTTTTTCAAATTTTGCAGATTATAGTATATTTCAAATAAGAGTACATACTATGAAAGTCAAATATATGGGTTCATATTTTGGATTGGACCCCCATTCTACTCTATTACATTACTAGAACCGACATCGTGCATTGGATTTCGATATAATTTTGCATATCATGTCCTATTTCACCTAAGAATATCTACTTTGAATGTGATCTGAATGGGCCCAATTTTTAATGTAGTGCCCCTACAAATGACCCCCATTTTTGTTATTACCCCTCTAGGACCACAATTTACAGCGGAAGTTTTTCAAATTTTGTATTTTGTATTATATTTCAACTAAGAAGACATACTATGAAAGTCAAATATATGGGTCCATATTTTGGTATAACCCCAATACAAATTGGGCCCCCATTCGACTCTTTTACAGCTCCGAAAACTACGTCTTACATCGGATCATGATATATTTCAACTAGTAATACCTACAGTGAATGAGAAATATATAGGCCCATGTTTTGGGCCAGGCCCCAAGTATTGTTATTGGTCCCCTTTCAAATGTCGGCCCGATTCATCCTCTTACTAATGTGTAATTTGTATTTGTCTGCCGGAAAATTGGATCAATTATCATATTATTTACCATATTCGTTAAACTGTATAATTTATATGAACTACATAAAATTGCTCCCATGAAACACCTGGGTTTAGTAATAAAAGCGAGGTATAAACGCAGGGAGTGGTGTAGGTCGGCCCTACCCGACTTTAGCCTTTCCTTACTTGTTTTCATAGTAATTTAGTTTGAACTTTAATCTATTAAAATCCAAAATCTTCTCCTATTTTTTCAATTCTTTTTTACTTTGGTTTTTAAGAAGTGTCTAAAAACATCTTTTACTACTTTGTCAAATATAAATTACTTATTTGCTGATTTTTCTTTACATAGTTAATTTAAAGCTAAAGTATTTCCTACTATATATATATATATATATATATATATTATTTTCGGAACTCAGCCCTATTTGATATGCCCATTGATTCCGTAAAAAAAAACAAGTAAGGAAAGGCTAAAGTCGGGCGGGGCCGACTATATGATACACTCCACTTTCCAACCGAATACAGTCCAGCTCGGTAAAAAAGTGAAAACGGGAAGAATTTTTGTACGTTTCCTAATCATGGGCTAATACAACCTGGTTCGATTTGTCAAATCGATAAGAATATTTGTATCGGGGCTATATCCAAACATGGAAAAATGTGACTAACTTTCACAATAAGTTCTTCCAGTTCAAATATAAGGTGTTATGCTCACTTTGAAGAAATTCGGTGAAAATTCGTGGTTTCTGGGGCGGAAAAAGTTAATCGGGAACGAAATTTGTATGGGAGCTATATATAAATCTGAACCGATCTAACACATTTTTACCACAGGTATTTCTAGTTGAAATATAAGATGTTTTGCCAATTTTGAAGAAAATCTCTTGTAATATATGGTATCTAGAGTGAAAAGATTAAAATCGGCAGTGAAATTCGTATGGGAGCTATATGTAAATCTGAACCGATCTGACCCATTTTCACCATGAGTGTTTCAAGGACAAATATAATATATTTCGCCTAATTTGAAGAGGATTTTTTAAAATATGTGGTTTATAGATCGAAAAAAGTAAAATCGGGAGCGAAATTTGTATGGGAGCTGTATATAAATCTGAACCGATCTGACCCATTTTTACGACAGGTGTTTCTAGATGAAATATAAGATGTTTTGCCAAATCTGAAGACAATCTGATACAATATGTGGTTTCTAGAGCGGAAAAAGTCAAATCGGGAGCGAAATTTGTATGGGAGCTATATATAAATCTGAACCGATCTGACCCATTTTTACCACAGGTGTTTCTAGATGAAATATAAGATGTTTTGCCAAATCTGAAGACAATCTGATACAATATGTGGTTTCTAGAGCGGAAAAAGTCAAATCGGGAGCGAAATTTTTATGGGAGCCATATATAAATCTGAACCGATCTGCCCCATTTTTACCACAGGTGTTTCTAGATGAAATATAAGATGTTTTGCCAAATCTGAAGACAATCTGATACAATATGTGGTTTCTAGAGCGGAAAAAGTCAAATCGGGAGTGAAATTTGTATGGGAGCTATATATAAATCTGAACCGATCTGACCCATTTTTACCACAGGTGTTTCTAGATGAAATATAAGATGTTTTGCCAAATCTGAAGACAATCTGATACAATATGTGGTTTCTAGAGCGGAAAAAGTCAGATCGGGAGCGAAATTTGTATGGGAGCTATATATAAATCTGAACCGATCTGACCCATTTTTACCACAGGTGTTTCTAGTTGGAATATAAAATGTTTTGCCAATTTTGAAGAAAATCTGTTGTAATATGTGGTATCTGGAGTAAAAAGTGTCAAATCGGGAGTGAAATTCGTAGGGGGGCTATATCTAAATCTGAACCGATTTTCTTCAAATTAAATAGCGTTCGTTTTTATCCCGAAAAACTTCGTTGTGCAAAGTTTCATTTGCTTCTGTCTACAATTGCGACCTGTATCGTGATTACAAGAATAGATGGACGGACAGACAGACAGACAGACAGACAGACAGACAGACAGACAGACAGACAGACAGACGGACGGACATTGCTAAATCGATTCAAAAAGTGATTCTAAGTCGATCGGTATAATTAACAATGGGTCTATCTCTCTTCCTTTTGGGTGTTACAAACAAATGCACAAAGACATAATACTCTCGTGGAGTGTATAAAAACAAAAAATGTTTGACAAGAACACCGTTAATATGTTTGAACTCATCGCTTCATAATCCATTTAGAAATGAAGTTTCATTGTATTCTGACAACTCCTTCTAATGCTAGTATGGGGACAGAGCAGCGAGCAGTGTGTGATGCTTCGGATTTACCTTCGGAACGATGCATCGTCGAAAACATCAGATTTCCTCAAACCCGTAGGCCAGAATTCGTGTCAATCTCTCCATACGTTTTTCGTAACGGTGTCAGTTCGATTTCGATTCGGAAATCAGAAGTTTGTGCCGACTGCCTTAACATCACTCCTGAACGTTTGTTTTGCTGGGGGCCTACATAGCTTTTACTGTTTGTATGTGTGTATTTGTCTCTCTGTTTGTCTGTCTGTACAAACGAGTAATACGTGTGGAAAATTGCATGCGATTTCGAATTGAAAAACTAAACAAACAAACACACACGCACCCTCAATCACTCAATGATAACTCAAAATCAAAACAAATCCTCGAGAAGCTCTTGAAAAGAAACGCATTTTCAAATGGAAAACAAACACACAAGCGCGCTCAGAAATTGAAACAAACAACATATTGTGGACACAGTGGGCTCTATAAAGTCAACAATTATTGCCATAAACATTACAAAGCCATTGCTGGATCTGGCGGAGAAGGCGTATCGCAGATCGAGGGCCACATAGTCGGTCAACCAATTTCATGGGATCCACCACACAAACCACATTCTCGATGCGATTTTAAAGAATTTTAAGTATGTATTATGATAATTACATATCTTTTAAATTTGATTCAATATATGGAAACATCAGAATGCTACACCTATTTTACACAATCATCACGAACAAAGAATTTCGTATATTCATCGCTTGAATTACGGTCTTGAGTTCATTCAAAAATCCAATAGAAAAGGAAACTACAATTTCCAGGAAACTTTACCAATGTTTTTTCGTCTTGAACCCTTATTCCGGCTATTACGATTACCAACCCCATATATATTATACCCTCACTCTACAGGGACAGAAAAAAGTGTAACGCTTTGTAGGAGTGACTTAAGGCCCTTCGTATGTTTTACAAAAAGTTTGTTCGAAAGTTCGAAGATGGGCGATGGTCACGTCCTTTTTGTACCTCCCATATAAATTATCCGTATTCCTATACTTACTTACTTAGCAGGCCTAAAAACAATCATTTCGGTCACAGGCCTGACATAGAATAGATTTCCATACGCTTCGATCTAATGCGCTGGTTGTCCAGCTTCTTACACCAAGTTTTGATAGGTCTTCTTCTACTTGGTCTTTCCACCGGAGCTTCGGTCGTCCTCTTCTACGTTGTCCATCGGGATTTGATTCGAAACATTTCTTTGCTGGAGCGATTTCATCCATACGAGTAACATGACCAAGCCAGCGTAGTCGTTGTAATTTGATTCGTCTGACTATGTCGATTTCTCCGTACAGCTCGTACAACTCATGATTCATTCGATGTCTATACATCCCGTCAACGCAGATAGGGCCATATATTTTTCGTAAAATCTTTCTCTCAAACACTCCTAAAACAGCTTCGTCTGCTTGCGCAAGTACCCATGCTTCTGCGCCATATAATAGCACGGGCTGTATTAGCGTCTTATAGAGTGTAGTTTTCGTTTGTCGAGAGAGGGCTTTATTTCTAAATTGCTTACTCAGTCCATAGTAGCACCTGTTAGCAAGAATAGTTCTACGTTTTACCTCTAGGCTGATGTTGTTAATTTTATTAATGGCGGTGCCGAGGTATATAAACTCACTCACTACCTCGAAGTCGTAGTCACCAACGTTCACAGAATGACCCAATCTTGTTGTTTCTCTGTTCGTTGATACCATTAACTTGGTTTTTTCTTGATTAACTGCCAAACCAACTTTCGCAGATTCCTTTTCGATACTTGTGAATGTTGCAGTTACCTCTCGCAAGGTACGACCTATTATATCGATGTCGTCCGCGTATGCTAGTAACATGTGTTTTCTGGTGTATATTGTGCCGGTTCTGTTTGCTGCAGCATCACATAATATGTTCTCCAGCAGAATATTGAAGAGATCACAAGAAAGGCTGTCACCCTGTCTGAAGCCACGTTTGGTACTGAAGGGGTCGGAGAGAGTGTTCCCAATTTTTACTGATGATTTCGTTCCAGTTAGGGTCATCTTGCAGAGTCGAATTAATTTTGCTGGTATTCCAAACTAAGACATAGCTTCATACACCTTTCCTCGTATCGGGCTATCGAAAGCGGCTTTGTAATCAACAAAGAGGTGGTATGTGTCGATTTGCTTCTCCTGTGTTTTTTCCAAGATTTGGCGCAATGTGAAGATTTGGTCAGTGGTCGATTTCACAGGTCTAAAACCGCATTGGTATGGGCCAATTATCTCACTGACTTTAGGTTTCAATCGTTCACATAATATACACGACAGAATTTTATATGCAATAGGCAGGAGACTGATGCCTCTATAGTTGGCGCATATGGTTTTATCTCCTTTCTTATGTACAGGACATAACACACTCACGTACCAATCATCGGGCATGCGTTCTTCCAACCAAATGTTGCAAATGAGTTGATGCATGCTTCTCTCTAACTCATCGCCTCCTACTTTAAACAACTCAGCTGGTAAGCCGTCGGCGCCGGCGGCTTTGTTGTTCTTTAGTCGGGATATTGCTAAATGTATTTCATTTTGGCTGGGTAGTGAGCATTCAACACCATCGTGTATGATTGGTTCCATGCTGTCTTCCTCGTTCAAATCAGCTACTAACAGTCTATTGAAGTGGTCTTTCCATATCTTTATTACACTATCAATATCAGTTATCAGGTTCCCATCTTTGTCCCTACAGGAGGAAACGCCCGTACTAAAACCTTCCGTCTGGTGTTTCACCCTCTGGTAAAATTTTCTTACTTCATTCTGACTCCTGAACATCTCTATTTCTTCACACATACGTCTTTCCATTTCTTTTTTCTTCCGCCGGAACAGACGTTTCTCCTCTCTCCTTTTCTCCCGATACCTCTCCCACGTTCCTCGCGTCACCGTGGACTGCAGCGTTGCCATGTAGGCAGCATTCTTCTCTGCAGTAGCTTCGCGACACTCCTGATCATACCATGGATTCCTAGGACTAGGTTTTTGGAAACCTATCGTGGATTTAGCAGCGTTCTCCAAGGAGTGTGCGATGCGGTGCCATTCTGCGGTGACATCATCGGGACAAGGAGTGATATTACGTAGCGATTGGGTCAAACGTGTACTAAAGGCGGCAGCAGATTCCCTGGTGCGCAGCTTTGCGACGTCTAGCTTTCTCTGCGTGGTTACTTGTGCGCTTCTCGCCACGTTCAATCGGGTGCGTATCTTAGCTGCGACAATACACGTCCAATACGCTGGAACTATGCCTTCCGTCGACAATCACGTGATCAATCTGGTTTCTCGTGACATGATCAGGAGATATCCACGTAGCCTTGTGAATGTTGAGGTGTTTGAAACTGGTGCTGCTAACTACCAAATTGCGGGCCGCAGCGAAGGATATCAGCCTCAAGCCGTTGTCGCTTGTCTCCTCGTGTAGGCTGAATTTCCCGATAGTTGGATTAAAGATCCCTTCCCTTCCTATCTTGCCATTAAAATCTCCTAGAACAATCTTAATATCATGGTTGGGGCAGCGGTCGTATGTCTCCTCTAGGCGCTCGTAAAATAGATCTTTAACTTGTTCGTCTTTATCCTCCGTTGGGGCATGGGCACAAATTAAGCTGATGTGGAAGAATTTCGCTTTGATGCGGATCGTGGCAAGCCGTTCGTCTATCGGGGTAAATCTAGTGACGAGGCGTTTCATTCTTTTGCTCACCACAAATCCACACCCAAACTCATGCCTTTCGCTATGGCAGCTATAGTAGACAGCATCACCTCCAGGAGTCGTAGTGATGCCATGCCCATTCCATCTCATTTCTTGGATGGCAGTTATATCACATCCGTACTTATTCAGTACGTCCGCCAGTTGGATCATTGCACCTGGTCTCTACAGTGTTCGCACATTCCAAGTGCAGATCCGTAAATCGTGGTCCTTTATTCGTCTGCGATGGTCGTCAACTTTTAAGGGGGCCCGTTTTATATTCTTTTTGTCTTTCATTGTAAGATAGTATTTGGAGGTGGATTACAAGTCCAACGCCCCAAACCCATTTTCCGTTCTTGGGTGAACCGCGGCACATATTAGTGCACTACCTCTAGCGGGTGTTAGAGATAGATATATCCAGGTGGCACCTGAGCCAAGCTCGGAGGTCAGTGTCCGCTTGAGATAAGAGAGAGACCAAGATAAGATCTGGGTTTCGCCAGGTTAATAACCACTCAGTCCGTTACTTGATATCTCAAATCCCCAAACCACCCTCAGTATTCCTATGCTAAATTAAAATCAATCAACTTCCGCGCGGATGTTCGGCATCAGCTACATTTTTATACACTCCACGAGAGTATTATGTCTTTGTGCATTTGTTTGTAACACCCAAAAGGAAACGAGATAGACACATTGTTAATTATGCCGATCGTCTTATAATCACTTTCTGAGTCGATTTAGCAATGTCCGTCTGTCTGTCTGTCTGTCTGTCTGTCTGTCTGTCTGTCTGTCTGTCTGTCCGTCAATCTATTCTTGTAATAACGATACAGCTCGCAATTGTAGACAGAACCAAATGAAACTTTGCACAACGATGTTTTTCGGGATAAGAACGAACGCTATTTAATTTGAAGAAAATCGGTTCAGATTTAGATATAGCCCCCATACGAATTTCACTCCCGATTTGACTCTTTTCACTCTAGATACCACATATTACAACAGATATTCTTTAAAATTTGCAAAACATCTTATATTGTAACTAGAAACACCTGTGGTAAAAATGTGATAGATCGGTTCAGATTTATATATAGCTCCCATACAAATTTCGCTCCCGATTTGACTTTTTCCGCTCTGGAGACCACATAATGTATCAGATTGTCTTCAGATTTAGTAAAACATCTTATATTCCCTCTACAAACTCCCATGGTAAATATCGGACAGATCGGTTCAGATTTATATACAGCTCCCATACAAATTTCGCTCCCGATTTGACTTTTTCCGCTCTAGAAACCACATATTGTATCAGATTGTCTTCAGATTTGGTAAAACATCTTATATTTCCACTAGAAACACCCATGGTGAATATCGGTCAGATCGGTTCAGATTTATATATAGCTCCCATACAAATTTCGCTCCCGTTTTGACTTTTTCCGCTCTAGAAACCACATATTGTATCAGATTGTCTTCAGATTTGGCAAAACATCTTATATTTAAACTAAAAACATTTATGGTGAAAATAGGTCAAATCGGTTCAGATTTAGATATAGCCCCCATACAAATGTCGTTCCCGATTTGACATTTTCCTCTGTAGAAACCACATATTGTACTCGATTTTCTTTAAATTTGGCACAACATCTTATAATCTTACTAGAAACACCTATGCAGAAATTGGGTAAGATCGGTTCAGATTTAGATATAGCCCCCATATAAATGTCGCACCCGATTTGACTTTTTCCGCTTTAAATGCCACATATTCTAATCGATTTTCTTTAAATTTGGCACAACATCTTATAATCCAACTAGAAACACCTGTGGCTAAAGCGGGCTAGATCGGTTCAGATTTAGATATAGGCCCCATACAAATGTCGCTCCCGATTTGAGCTTTGCGCTCTAAAAACCATATATTGTACCCGATTTTCTTTAAATTTGGGACAACATCTTATAATGCAACTAGAAACACTATGCAGAAATTGGGTAAGATCGGTTCAGATTTAGATATAGCCCCCATACAAATGTCGCTCCCGATTTGACTTTTGCCGCTTTAAAAGCCACATATTGTGCTCGATTTTCTTTAAATCAACATCATCTTATAATCTAACTAAACAAAACTATGGTGAAAGTGGGTAAGATCGGTTCAGATTTAAATATAGCCCAAATTCAAATGTTGCTCCCATAAGTTTAACCGATTTTGGCCAAACTATACATTTTATATTTCACCTATTTCTTTCCAGGTTTCAATATATCCTCATACAAATGTCCTTTCCGATATAACATTTTTTGTCAAACACATACATTTACAGGATACAAAAAACCTTCCCATTTTCACTTTTTCACCGAATTGAATTGTATTCGGATTGAAAGTGGAGTGTATCATAGAGTCGGCCCGCCCGACTTTAGCCTTTCCTTACTTGTTATATTTGATAACGTTTTTATACTCACTACCGGAAGATATATGCAGGTGTTTGCTACGCCCATTCTAGTACGAATCACACAAATCACTCTTCCATAGGCAAAATTTACTTATGGATGATCGGAAAATTCAGAAATTTGACTTTTGGTAATGGTTTTATTATATACCTTGTATTCACCTGGAATATCGCCCATATTGCCGCAACCCTTCTGGTAGCTCCCACACAAAGTGGCATAAGTTTTGGTTAAAATAGAACCAGTATAACTTCCATATGGTTTGATTACCCATCAGTTGCAATTTAAAATGTGAACTTTTTTAATATCACTTTAAACCTTACAAACAATATTTATGCTTTAGCCACGCCCCTTGTTGTACCTCCCCAAGCTGGGTGCCACACAAACATTCCGACGCAAAGTAAAATGTAAGTCCTTCCATGTTTTCTGAGAGTAAGTGAACAAGATCCTACCAGTTTGATAGCACTGCTGGTCTCCTTTAGACGGAGTCTAGAGAAGACAATTTATTTAAACACAACAAATTAGGATTATAATAGTTTATTTTAACGAGTCGTACGGAGTACACAAAACTACTTTGACGGACAGAAAATAAGACGATAACGTTAAACGTATTGACTTTGTACATCAGCTTTTTAATTCTAGTAATTTTTTTGTATAAGCTGGCGTGTAATTTTGTTATTTAAGCAGGAAGATCATTATTTACAACTTTGGTGTCTTCGGTGACCTCCCTGAAATTTTCCGATAATTTTCGTAGAACATTTTTATCCTTAAATGTCCTTTTTAAAATGATTTTCTTTGATTTCCTCGAAAAAAGGGTCAAATTGATCTAGAGGATTAAGATCTTCCACAAAAATGATCCTCATGAAATCCACAAAATGAATTTGCGACATTAGGAATTCTCTCAGACATTAACTTACAACACTTTTCTCACTTAGCATAATGCTCCCTTTGGCCAAAAAATTAAAACTTTGATCTGCACTGTAAAAAGATACTCAGAACAGCTGGGCTATAAGTTTATTCTACAAAAAATATCTAATCAACGTGTCCTTTCAAAACTATATGGTCGATACCCTGTTCCAAAAATGCAGCTGGATAGTGTTATTATTATTATCCAAACGTACAACAGGAACGTTTATTGTAGACTACATTGGAACGTGACATATAACACAAGATGAAAATTGTTTTTAGGTCATGGCAACGTCTATATATGTAACACTGAAACATGACACGAAACATAGCTAAACTGTGTACATTATTATTCATTCTACTGTCATGTTTACATTTAAAACGATATAATAAATCAATAATTGTTTGTAATAATTCTGCTCTATCTCGATCAAATGTCTTAAATTTAAATTTTTAATGCTATTTTACATACATATATAAGTATGTAAGGAACACTTTTACACTAATTGCACAAACCTATATTTATATAAAACTAGAGATTTAACGTGACAATACAATGTAATCATTTTTTTCTTTTTATTATTTTGTGAGATGTAATCAACTACAGGTTAATTTAGAATCCCTTTTATGAAACCAGTGTCTTCTTCTTATATTTCGATTTATTATTATTTTTAGGGTCGGGCGTTTGAGTTTCAAAGTAGCATTTTCTCCAGAAAAGAAAACGATTTAAAAGTAAAACAGGTAAGGAAAGGCTAAAGTCGGGCGGGCCGACTATATGATACCCTCCACTTTCTACCCATTACAATTGAATTCGGGGAAATAAGTGATATCGGAAACGATTTTTGTATGGGTAATACATATGTGGTGTATAGAGCGGGAAAAAATCCGGAGCGAAAATTGTATTGGAGCTATATATAAATCTGAACAGATCTGACTCACTTTCACCATAGATATTTCCAGTTGAAATATAACGCGTTGTGCCAAATTTGATCGGAAAAGTCAAATCGAGAGCAAAAATTGTATGTCTAAATCAGAACCGATCTGACCCACTTTCACCACTGGTGTTTCTAGTTGTGCCAAATTTGAAGAAAATCGGGTACAATATGTGGTTTCTAGAGCGGAAAAAGGCAAATCGGAAGGGAAATTTGTATAGGGTCTATATGTAAATCTTAACCGATCTTACCCGCTTTCACTATACGTGTTTCTAGACGGATTTTAAAATGCTGTGCCCATTTTAAAGAAAATCTGGTACAATATGTGGTTTCTGGAGCGGAAAATATCAAATCGGAAGCGACATTTGTATGTGGGCTATATCTAAATCTGAACCGATTTCCTTCAAATTAAATAGCGTTCGTCCTTGATCTACAAAAATTACTTGTGTTAATTTTTGTTAAGATCGGACTATAATTGCGACCTGTAGTTTGATTATAACAATAGATGGACTGACAGACGGGCATTGCTAAATCGACTCAAAAAGTGTTTCTACGCCGATCTGTATAATAAAAGATGGGTCTAGCTCGTTTCCTTTTGGGTATTACACACATATACACAAAGACATAATAGCCTAGTAATAACCTACATAATGGTATACATTTTTTAATGATCATTATTGTTCATTTTTGAATCTTGTCCAGGTACTAATAAGTTTTAATTATCATTCTATATTTCTGAACTCTTCATCATGTTTAATACCTTCCCAATCCTACGCTTCCAACCAACCAACCCACTGTGCCATGAGCGTATAAAAAGCACCTGATTTTTTCAAAATACACAAAATAGTAAAATAAGAAGACCACAGTAAACAAAAGACAAGGTGGGAATGCTTAATGCATACATACATACATGACCATGTATGTGTACACATTTGTTTGGTTTTGTTGTGGTGCCATTACTGCCACATACACATGTTGTGCACATCTGCGAGCCAGTTTGAGTGGGTAATTTAGGTGCGGAGAACGCAGCCGACACAAAAATTAGGGGGCTAAGATGACTTAAAACGACGTACAGAGGGTTGAAAACGCCCAAAAAGGAGATTAATTCAAAAATCAAAATTTATTTTTTTGAAAACATTTTTATTATACGATTAAAGAATATAAAATTCTACATCGCTGCCGGAAATATCAATGACATGTGTTGTTTACTGGAACGGTTGTGAAAATTGCAAATTGACATATTTTAAAGGTTAATATATTCAAGTTCAGGTAGTTTAAAGTGATTTTACAAAAAAATGTTTTTACGAAAGTATGTAGAAATATTTTTAAAAATTTTTTTTTTAAATATGTCTAATTTTGAGGTATTTGAGGTATTTTCAAAATAAATGTGGAGTTTTAAATGTGAATTCTGTAACATACCGCCATATGGTGAATTTCTAATTAAATTACAATCTTTTTGCTTCATTATTCCGCAATTACATGTTGCGCTTTTTGGCGCCAATTTATTTTAGTAAAAAATTGTGAAATTAGTCAATCTTTTTGGGTGTTTATACATGCATTTTTATTGTACAACTTGAAATTTGAATATGACGAAAACTTAATATTTAAGGATTTTTAATGAAAAGTAAGTTTTTTATTTAATTAACCCTTATATCTACTAAATGAAACAACTATTTGCCATGAAAAAGCATTGACAGAAGCAGAATGAGATTCCAAAATGCACAATAAATCTTCATGTATAAGCATATCTCTACAAAAACAAGAAAGGAAAGAATAAAGTCGGGCGACGCCGGCTATATGATACCCTGTACTTTCTACTCTATTAATTTACTCTGTTAGTTGCTACCAATTCTAAATTAATTTAAAATATTTGTGTTTGCCGGACAAATTCGAAACGTTATCCTTAATGAGCAGGTAAATCTGTATGGGGGCTATATGAAACAATGGACCGATGTCATCGAATTTAACTACAGATGGTTCTATGTGCAATGTAACGAGATGTGCCAAATGAGAACAAATTTGGGTTACATATTTTGTTTCTAGAGCGGAAAAGACAAATCGGGAGCGACATTTGTATGGAGGTAATACCTAAATCCTAGCCGATAAATATTTCCAGTTGAAATATAACGTGTTGTAACAAATTAGAACATCGGTTATCGATTAAAATTTGCATAGGTATATAGAGCGAAAACAGTCAAATCGGGAGTGACGTTTATATGAAAGTTATTTCTAAATCTGAACCGATTTGATTCAAATTTAATAGCTCCCGTCATTGGTGCACAAAAATCAATTGTACCAAGTTTTGTTGGGATTGGATAAAAATTGCGACTTGTTCTCCGATAACAAATATATATGGATGGATGAATTATTAATTTATTTTCTAGGAAAATTTTTGTTTTGACTAAATTGCACTCAAATTGTGTTTTCTTTTACTGTTTATGGTATAAATATTGAAAAAATATAAACATTACCTGACCCGAAGGCTTCCCCGAATTAATCTCCATTTTTGGCGATTTCAACCCTGTGTGCGACGGCGACAAAGTAAATTAGAAATTGCGACAGCTCAGGTGCTTGCTAAGCCAGGAAAATGTGTTCGGGTTATGACTTGGAAGCGTATAAAATCCGTTAAAGAAATAATGACATGAAAATGCATATAAACATTGTTTGTCCAAATATTCTATTATTACCAGGATTATTAATTATTTTATTATTTTAATGACACACATGCACTGTGTCCGTATGAAAGACTTGGAGAAAACCAAAAGGCAGGGCATGCTAGGGATAAATCTAATTCATGTACGTTGAATGGTGCTAGACGTCTCTTTCTTCTGATTTGGAATTATTGTTGCAAGGACTGTGGTTTTCACAAGTAATAGCTTTCTCGAAATTTCTCGTTTTTATTATTATTATTAATGCAAAAGCATTTAACTATGCAACTTACTTTTGTTTTGCAACTTTTGTTTCACTGTCACACATCTTCAGTTTGGTCTATAATTACGCTTGCAAATTATTGAATTTTATTATCAAAATGCGTGCTCTGTTAAGAAAGTTCATCGCGCGCTTCCATTTTATGGTCAGTTTAATCGACCCACTGAAGCGGCTATTCAGGCTATTGTGACTAAATTTCGCACCAAATTTACATTGTTGGACATTAAACCACCAACACGCTTACGTAGAGTGCGAACTGAAGAAAATATCGCAGCTATATCGGCCAGTGTTAATGATGACCATCAATTATCGATTCGTCGCCGTTCGCCGCAATTGGGCCTCTGTTACTCAAAAACGTGAAAATGCTAAAATTGGACTTTGAAAATGCTAAAATTACATTTGCATGAAATAATCTTCAAACATTAAATTATACGGACCGTACTATCGATTCAAATAAAGATTTCATGCATTTTTCTAAATTTTATGTGTTTCTTTTTTTTGAAAAACTTTCCTATAGCTTTTAAAAATCACCCTTTATCTATGTACATTTAAAATTATTTATTTATCTAACTCTAGTATGAAATGTACTAATAGGAACGACGTATTTGGACTTATTCTCCAGATCATTTTGATATTTCGAGACATGTGTATAGTTGTGAAAACCAGAGATATTTCATATTGATGGCAGTATTGGTGGCGTATACGCCACATATAGAATAATATTGCTCATTCGCTCCGTGGTCGGACTGTCCGGGAAAGGAAACACGGTGTTGAAATTAGAGGCTCAAACATGTAACGGCCACGTCACCCATAACATGCTGAATACATATGTAACTCACATCTAAAGTACGACACATGGTTCTTCCTAACCATTCATTTTCCATTCGCAACCATGTACTACTATATAAATATTATCTAACATCTAAATTCGATTGATACGTTTTTTTTTTTTTGAAAATTTATGATTTTGAAGGAGTTTTTACAAATTTTATATAACTTCTGAAAAACTTCTCCGATCATTTTAACCGCCCGTTGGGCGCATGTTTCGATAGTCATAGGCACATAAACAATGTGTATTCCACAAAATCCTAATATTTTGGTTTTTACTGTGTCGTGATTCCTTCATAGATCGATATTTCAAGTCGCTATGTCGAGTAGAAATATCATATTTAAAATTCAATTAAAATCAATAAATGTCTTGACAGACTCATGTGCCTAACGGAGGAATAATAAAATTAAAGAAATATTTAAAAGAATATTAATTTATATCACAATCAACCTTCGGATACAAAAATTCGGCCAAAATTTAAAGAAAAATTAACTACATTTAGTTTATATTTTTGTATGAATTAGAATATATTTTCTAATAAGTACAACATTTAAAACTACAAGTATCACATGGACATCTCTTAATATTATTAGTGTAAATTACAGTAAAAATTTTAAATTGATGTCTGCAATTATTAAAATATACAGTAGAATTCGTTTATAGTGACTTCGGTTATAACGACATTTCGCATATATCGACGAAATGACAAACCAACGTTTAGTTTAACACAGAACATTTTAAAAATAATACGCTAACAACCCGGTTTGACCGGTTTTTTTAATTTTAAACCCGAAACCCGATTTTTTTGAAATTTTGAATTTTCTACTAAACCGAAAATCGGTTTTTTGAAAAGGGTCGGTTTTTGACATCCCTATCCAGAAAGCGGAAGCAATTGCTGAAAAATTATGGAATATCAGTGGTTTTCACAAATATTATTGCAAAAGCATTTAACTATGCAACTTATATCTATGTACGTTAAAAAAAATTAAAATTGTCGCTTTTAAAATCATTTTCCTGCATATAAGAGTCTAAATTTAGTATGAACATTTCATACTAGAAAGAGAAACATATTTTGGCTCTCCTGGCAATATTGTTGGCGTAAACACATTTGTTGAACAAATGGCAAACGCCACATATTTATTCAGAACAATATTACTCATTCGCTCCGTGGTCGGAATATCAGTGGTTTTCACAAATATTATTGCAAAAGCATTTAACTATGCAACTTATATCTATGTACGTTAAAAAAAATTAAAATTGTCGCTTTTAAAATCATTTTCCTGCATATAAGAGTCTAAATTTAGTATGAACATTTCATACTAGAAAGAGAAACATATTTTGGCTCTCCTGGCAATATTGTTGGCGTAAACACATTTGTTGAACAAATGGCAAACGCCACATATTTATTCAGAACAATATTACTCATTCGCTCCGTGGTCGGACTGTCAGGTGAAAGGAAACACTATGCTGGAATCAGGGACTCAAACATGTAACAAGAACGACACTAGAGTTCGACCGATTATTTAGGAATATGAATAAATAAAATTCGATTCCTTATATATATTATTATATATTATATATATTATTTTTAAGTTTCTGATGATGTTGATAATAAATATTCTCTTTTTATTGAAGTCAATAGAATTTATGTAGAGATTACCTCGAAGACTGTGCCGAATAAATTTTTTTTACTTGAATATTTAGTTTTATATTCCACAATATTAGCTCTGTTCCTATACGTACTTATTTTCACACATGTATTTTTTGCGAAGTATTCTGCATTTTTCTTGTAAAAACAGTAATAGATATCTAAAAAATAGTATGCAAATTCAAATCAAAATTGACGGAGTAACAACCACTTTTGCTGTGGATTATCTTCATATCCTTTAACCTAATCTAAATTTTCAATCCGTTCAAAAGTCTAGTATAGATCTCCCATGCCAAACTAAATACAACAAACATTCCTTTGATCAAGGAGCTGAATAATATTGTTTATATTTACTATTGAGACCATGTTAATACCAAAGCTTTTGTTGGAACTTATATGCCATAAAAACTATATACATTAAGTACCTTCTGTGCTCTATTTAGGGTTTGGGGTCCGGGAATTCCCGAATCGTTTTTCCCGGGAATTCCCGGAAATATTTGGACGGGAATTCCCGGGAAAAAATTTTCAATTTCCCGGGAATACGGGAAATATTAGAAAATAATTTATTTATTATGTTGATCAATAATTTATTGTTACTATATAAATTGGAATATTTAGATGTATTTCAAATTCATAAATATATATAAATATAAATGTACATATACATTACTTGCCATTTGACGTTGTTGAGTATTTGTTTATATTATATTACTACAAACAAAACTTTTTAAATTCGCTAAATAGTCATTTTATGCGAAACCCAGCTAGGGGAATAAAAACTTTCCGTGAGGCTATTTGCAGAATCTTTATTGTGAAATAAAAATATCATGCCGACAATACTATGGCTTACATAATGTAAATTTCTTGTTTTCCTAGAAGAATCGAGGTGAATATCTTCTTCAAGAACAATTTACTTTACATATGTAGCCAGAAAGAAATTGTCTAAAAATAGGAATACAATAAAAATTGTTCGCCTGGAAACTTTCAAGAGAAATCTAATAGGAATATAAATATATGCTACGGTGTATTTAAATGGTCCTTTGTAAGAATTAATGACTGGACTATTTCAATATTTTTATTTTTTATGAATTTATTAAATTAATATTAATTTTTTATGTTTCTATTGTTTTTACAGTTTAGAATATTCCCCCTTTTTCTATAAAATATTTTTGTCTCCAGACGAATGAATATTCTAAATTAAATGCGTCATAACATTCTCCGTAAATTGGTTATTTGTTTCCTTAATCGTTTTCAATTTTGAACTTAGTGTAGGTGTCAGTCACTTCTACCTGCGATATAAATATCCAATTCTGACGATTAGTCTACAACTTTTCAAGTTTATAGAGAGAAAATGTAATTTATAATCGGAATATGTAAGTTCATGATGAGAAATGTAAATTAATAATAGGAGCATGATAATTCATAATCAGCACTGTAAATTCGTAATGTGAAATGTAAATTCATATTGAGAAATATAAATTCATAATAAGAACATACAAATTGATAATGAGATATATAAATCCAAATTGACAATGAGAAAATATAAATTCTTATTCAGGAATATATATTCATAAAATATAAATTGATAATCAGGAACATTAAAATTTATAATCGAAGCTATGTATGTACGTTTTTCTATGGATATTTTCGTAGAAACACATATTTTATAAATGTTCTCATTATAAATTTACATTTTCTCTATATGATTTCATATTTTCCCATTATGAATTCATATTTTCTGAATATGAAAACGTATTTTCTGATTATGAATTTGGATTTTCTGGTTACAAACTTGTATATTTCGTTATGAATTGGTATGTTCCTATTATGAATTAATTGTTCTCAGTAAATTATGATTTATATATCTCATTATGAATTGACATGTTCCTATTATAAATGTACATTACCCATTATGAATTTATATGTCCCTAATATGACTTTACATTTCTCAATATAAATTTGTATGTTCTGAATATAATCTTGAAAGGGTGTAGAGTAAAATATTTGTAAAATGAAAAATAATTTGTAAAATATTTTTACAATAACATTCGTTTTTGATTTGTAATATGACAGTATTGAAAAAAGACGCCAGTTATTAAATATTGATATTTTAAACCATATTGAACATACCTATAAATAAATTACTTTTTCCCGGGAATTCCCGGGATTCCCGGGAATGAAATTTTTCATTCCCGTTTTCCCGGGAAATGAAATAGTCCGGGAAACCCCAAACCCTAGCTCTATTTTAAATACTGACAAATTACAAATTAAAAAATGTTTTTTTTTTTCATCTCTAAACTAACGAATCGTCAGAATTAAAATACAGCAACGGCAGGGAGAGGAGTTTGGCAACTGTAGCTGCATACTGACTCTGTTTTGTTTTTTCTTGTTTGTCTGTTCTAATGGTGGGTAAGTTTAAAGTACAATTTGCCAATGTACGAGGGCTGAGAGCGAATTTTTTTGCCGTATACGCTCATGTACAATTCCATCGGCCTGATGTTTTTGCTCTTTGTGAGACCCAGGTGTATGAGGATTCTGATCCACAGGATTTTCACATTCCTGGGTATCACACCCTATCCCTCTTTATCCCCCACAGAGGTCTTTTGGTATACGAACGTAATGATATAGTGTTTCAGAGCCGGCATAACTTAAACTCTGCAAATCCAGAATTTAACTCCCTTTGGGTTAAATTCAAGATTGGAACACACGTACTACATTTCGGATTTGTGTATAGAAGTCCAAACGCGGAAAGGGAGGTATCCCTAAATGGCTTTGACGCCCTTTCCGATTCAATTACAAAAATTTTAGAGGATTATCCTGACAGTGAAATTGTGGTTGCTGGCGATTTCAATGTCCATAATTCCTCTTGGCTTGCCCATTCGAGTAACTCAACACCGGAGGGTCAATACTCTAATATTCTTGATCTTTTCTTAACATCACACCCTGAAAAGTATGAAGTTAACGTTCTAGCACCTCTTGGTAATTCGGATCACTGCATTGTTTCAGCATCCTTTTCGTATTCCGCTCTTCGTGTCGCTTCGACCGCAGCCCCAAAGCGGACAATATATATATACGAAAAGGCACGTTGGGCCGAGCTCAACAACTTTTTCCAGCATTCCAATTGGAAACTTTGTTTTCTAAATGGCGATATAGATGCTGCGGCTGAAATGATTGAAAATATTATCTTGATTGGAATGAAGTCATTTATTCCAATTAAAGTTATTTCGGATAAACCATCTAATAAAAGTTGGTTTAACCAGACATGCAAGGCTGCTGTCAGATCCAAAGAGGAAGCATTCAGGAAATGGCGTTTAAATAAAACTGCCACAACTGATCTGCTATGCAAGCAGACAAGAACCATGTGTGACAGGGTACTTAGACGTGAAAAGTTTCTGTACGAACAACGTCTTCGTGCCAAAGTTCTTGCTTCTCCCAGGGGAAGTAAGAGCTTTTGGTCATTTGTGAGAAGAGTAAAGGATAACTCCTCATCTACCCCAACTCTTGTTAAAGATGACCAGATATTCACTAACCCGGTTGACAAAGCTAACCTATTGGCTGAAATGTTTGCAAGGAATTCATCCTTGCCGGAAAGCAATCAACCACTCCCCGAGATCGAAAATGTATCTAGTTCCATGCCTCAGATATTTTTTCGAACACGTGGAGTTAAAAGGGTTCTCGCAAATCTCGACGTAAATAAATCTCCCGGATGGCATTTCAGCACTTGTCCTATGTAAGTGCTCTTCGACGCTTGCCCGTCCCCTTCGTAATCTTTTCAACCTTGCATACCGTGCAGGGTTTTCCCAGTTTTCCATTTATAATTTTAATTTTCAATTAACGAAAAAGTTCAAATAATAGAATAAATAATGATAAATCTAAAAATATCACGATTTATCATTATTTATTCTATTATTAGCGTGAAAAACACTTAAACATTTAATCAGGTGTGATCGGACCTATATTTCCAAACTGACAGCAAATATTAAACGTAATAAATTGAAACTCCTGGTGCAACGAAGCCAATGATTTTTTACAGAAACAGTTGTTTTGTTGCACAATTATGTTAAATCTGTGGAATAAGCTCTTCAAAAGAGAAAAGAGCTTTTTCAAAAAAAAACTTATCCATAAAATTTAAAATTGCGTTTATTTTTGCAGTTGAAATTCATCAAAAATATTATTGGAAAATATTTTTTTCGTTTTGTTGCTATTCATCTATAAGTACAAATTATATCGAGATAAATATTTGTTTGTTGTAAACCCCTCCTTACCGAATATAAATCACAATTTTGATTGAAAGACGATGGGTTTCGTTGGCATTATCATGATTTCTTTGTCACCGTATGAATTATATTATCATCTATAAATATTAATCATACGCCACCAGTATGTTGATAATAAAGTAGAATTGCATAATTCCCCGACATCAATTTTCGTGAAATGAAAATATTGATTTCATTATGTGGAAATTTTACTCTGGTTATATTATATATGATATCGCCCTGCTCTAGATTTTCCGATAATAACGACGACATATTGCGGCAGCGGCGGCGTACCTCTATTCAGTTGCGAGGGCTCCGTTGTCTGGCGAGGTGGCACGTGTGCGCGTGTGTTTTGGTTCCACTACAACGTTGGGAGAACAACTTAAATGTACGGTTACCAAATATGCGAGACAGGTATGCTGATTGAACTACATAAAAGTGTATTTCTCAACCGCTTCATAATTAACAACTTACGAAGGAAGTAAATGAAAACTATAAAAAAATTGATCTCCGAATAGTATTTTCACAACGAGTTTATCTCGATTTGGAAACCACAAAATGGCATGTATTCACGAGATAATTTGTTTCGATATACTTGAAAAGCGTAATTTCTACATCATCTAATTTCCAAAGAAAATTCAAAGAAGAATGTCAGAATCGCTCACAGCATTCATGAGGGCGTCGTATGCATTTTTATTACATTATTATTTATTATTTTTTACGCATCGGGATGTTGGATGCTTTAACGCCTTTTGAGCTGTGCAATCTTGTTCCATGCCCTATCATCAATCCCCTATCTGCAGTTAATTTCAATCGTTGTGAATTTTCTCGCTCAGTAGACGCACATGTGGATGATCAGACATGTCATCTTTGTATTTGCTCCACAAATCATTGAGTTTCGCAGGGGAACATTTTAAGATATTTATCGAAACAACGGAATCAAAATATCTCTATCTCTAGCAATCGCAAACTTTGACGTTGACTAATAGCAAACGCTCGTTTTGAATGGATCGCTGGAAAATATAGATCTTCCCACTTCTTTGATGAGTGATTCCAGGTATTATATAATAGTATATCAGATCGTTAAACGGTAATCGACATTCGTCTGCCGTTAGGCATTAATCGAATTGACAAACTCGAGCAGCTACAAAAGTTTTGCGGATGTTTTAATCCGAAACGTTTTCCGCCAATTTCTCTCAGGTTTCAATTTTCTGGTACGATGTTGTTAATATACACTTGTGCTCCTCATCACCTCCAGAGATCATTGGAACATTGGCGACACACTTTCAAGTTTTACACTTCTGCAAAAACAACAATAAACTGAACAGCAGTTGGTTACAGTATTGCCATTTGATTCTCATTTCGATTGAAAATTATCAGTAGCGTTGCCATACTCACACATTTGTGTGAGAACAAGCAGACCGTTCCATTTTTTAGAGATTCCATTTCCCGATCACAAATTGGTTAGATTTGAAAACGCTATTATTAATTGGGCTCAGTTTAGTATGCCATTTCTTCATGAAAAGACTGACGACAGAGCAAAGCTTGCTCTTATTTTAAAAATCAAAGTTCAGATCAAAGAGTGAATATGAAAACTGAAGAATATCCAGAGCAGATCCACAAGGCACTCCCCAAAATCACTCGTGTGCTCTATGGTCCGGTGTAGGGAACGTTGAGAACAGCAAGAACCTTACCGCCAATGGCGTCCCCAAATTGAAGGAAAGTTTGTCAAAATGATGGTTCTACAGCCATACAGCACTTCAACTTATTCAAAATAAAAAGGCCGCAGAGATCTTTCGATTTAACGCTTGGTTTAGTTAAACGAGCAAACCAGAAACGTTAGATGTCTTGGAGGACAACTTTGTGTGAACCATTATCGAGATTCGGCCCCATTGCTTGACAAAGCTAGTCAAAGTTAGACTTCCAGAATACGCCACACAAGAGTCAAGCGCGGCGCTCACTTGACCAAAATTATATATTTCTAATAAAGTCAATTTTCGTATGTAATCTCATTATTATATTTTATTATTATTATATTATATTATTATTATTATATTTTATTATTATTATTATATATTATTATTATTATATTTCAATTTAGAGTTTCACACGACTAAAAAACATGGGTTCGACTCCCACCAGAGGCTAATTGTTATTCATAATAAATAAAAAAAAATAAATAGCATAACCCAAACATTTGCGAAATATATCACCGAGAAAATATTGCGGCAAATATCTTCTACTTATTATTTTGAGAATAATAATCAAATATTATTTTTTATTATTGACAAAAATAATAAAAAAATAAAAAATAAAAAATGTCATATTTCGTATGAATGTTTCATGGCACAATAATAGAGGTAGAAGCAATAGCCCAACAACAACTAAAATGCAGATACAACCCAGTGTATTTTAGCATTTTGATTGTCAATTCACATTCACAGAATCAGGGCCGTGCGTAGGATTTTGACCTGGGGGTGGTTTTCAATTAATCTTACAAAAAATAAAGTACATTTCAAACAAATTATTTAATAAGTATTTACAAAATCTTAATTTATAGCTATAAAAGTCTAGAAAGATTGTAAAAATATTTATTCGAAACCTCTCTGGGATGGTGGAACCCACAACACACCCCCCCTCTTCACATGGACCTGCAACTATAAATTTGGCAATCAAAATATTGAAATGAAAAAAATTTAATGAACTGTTCGAGCGACTCTACCTCTGTTATTGTGCCATGGAATGTTTGGAACAACTTTTATTGGCAATTTTTTCAGGGATAATGGCAAAAATTTTTCCCAAGGTAAATGATAGATTGACAATATCGATAATAAATAAATACAATAGTAAATAATTTTACTTGGAGTGAAGTACCTATGTGCCAGTTAGTGGTCTAAGTAAAAGATCCAAAAAATTGAGATATGTAAATTTTTCTTTAAGATGATCAGTTCTCTTATTGAGAACTATTTCTTTCATTGCTCGTTTTATTCACACCGAAATTGAATATAGTGATAGTTTGAAAGTGGTCTAAGCCACACAACATTCACTGATATTGCTGTGTGGTGATTTAAAAGCACATTTTTTATTTATAATGTCAATTTTAAGTGATTCAGGTAATATAAATAACATATAAGGTTTAATTATCATGATTTGGTAAGTAAATAATAATGCAATATATAATTTGTAGACGAACAACCAGTAAATATGCGAAGCAGTGCAAAGAAATGGAAAAGATCAAAAATAAGACGAAGATTGCGATGAAAGAAATGCAAAATGCAGAAAAACAACCAGAAATACATTGAACCACACTCAGAATATTAGGAAGAAGAAGAGAAACAGTGGAGAAGAGTAAAAAACATGAAAATAAGAGCTGTAATTGTTCACATGATTGTGAAGAAAAATTGTCTTTTGAAGAAAGAAAAGATAACTTTGAAGATTTTTGGAAAATTCGTAAAACAAAGACCGAAACAGAGAAGACCAAGATCTAACAAAAGAAGCTCTAGGAAATGTAGCAACAATTTTTTCTTAAACAATGCAGATTCAATAAAGTGCAAGTTTGCAAGCAATTCTTCTTGGACACTTTTAAAATATCAAATGGACGTTTAAAAATGCCCCGATCTAGACGCAATACCAGTGTGGAGAAAGTTAGAACAAGTTTTCCTGCCAACGAAAGTCACTATACAAGGGCTCATCACACCCGTGGTCGAAAATACTTAAACCCTAACCTAGATGTCACACAAATGTACGCCCTTTATAAAGAACAATGTGAACAAAGTAATAAACCTAATGTTAGCTTGTGGATGTGGATTTTCAATACTAAACATTTTACATTACATTTTCACCCTCCTCGAAAAGATACTTGTGAAAAATGTGAAATCGTGGCCAGTACTGAAGAAGAAAAGGCTCCACTTTTAAATACACATGACATTCATTTGCAAAAGGCTGAATTAGCCAGAAAATCCTTAACCCTCTAGTTCCAAAGACCGCCTCTAGGCGGTCTAAGTTCAGTACACGGTCAATCATGGTTCTAATTAGGTTTTGCTTTTTGCTGTTTTGGGGAATCCCAAATTTTCATATTGGTGCTTTTGCAGCTTGCGCTAGTACGAAAGTCAGTTGTCAATGTCATTTGAATGCAGAAGTTTGTGAAAATCACCAAAAATAATTATTTGATTTTCGCACTCCGCGCAAAATAGTTATTTTTGGTGATTTTCACAAACTTCTGCATTCAAATGACATTGACAACTGACTTTCGTACTAGCGCAAGCTGCAAAAGCACCAATATGAAAATTTGGGATTCCCCAAAACAGATGAAACGAAAAAAAAGCAAAACCTAATTAGAACATGATGATTGAATGATCAGCAGACATCTATGACAAACCCCAATTATTTCTTCGGATTTTCTTTTGATTTACAAAAGGCCCTTCCCTATCCCAAACTATCCGTTTCTTTCGCATATTATAAACGGAATATGTATGTTTACAACTTAGGATTTCATAATTTTCATAATAATGATGTCATGATGTATGTTTGGGGTGAAACAATAGCCTCAAGAGGTTCCAGGAAGTGGCGTCTAGCTTGATGAAACACATCAAAAACGTTACAACTCAAAGGCATATTATCGCATAAAGTGATGAATGTGGTGGTCAAGACAGAAATATAAAAATAGCTTTAGCGTGGATGAAAATTGGCCAAACATTGAACAAAAGTATTGAGGTAATTGATCTCAAGTTATTAGTACCTGGTCATTAATTTTTACCAAACGACCGTCATTTTGGATTAATAGAAATGAAAATCAGGAAAACGGACCAAGTATATATCCCAGAAAACTACTACACACATATGGAAAAATGTTGTAAGGCAGACTTTATTTCAACCATGGAATTGGAAAATTCAACCACACGCAGAACAACAAACACAGAAGGTGAATCCGTCGTTTGGTTTGACATTCAATGGATGAGATTTATGAAGAACGAGCCCTATAAATTATTTTACAAAACAACTCTTGATGTCAATGATAAATTACATGCCTTGGATTTATCGCCAAAAAGGAAAGACCAAAGCTAATAACAAACATTCCATTGATTCCATTTTATACTGATATTAGACCAATATCTCGAGAAAAGTTTAAGGACATGTCGGTTCTCATAAAATATATTCCACCAATTTACCACGAATACTTTAATTCACTACACGCTGAAGACATAGCTGTCGAAGAAGAGACTGTATAAATACATTCATGTAAAATTGTTCACTGTGTTTAAAATTTTAATTTTTAATAGCCCAAGTGAATTTTAAATCTTGTTACTAATAATAATTTGTTATTCTAATTCTTTTTCTACTATTAAAAAAAAAACTATTTTTTGCCTCAGAGTGTAGGCAAACTTCAAACTTTGACCTTGAAGACAAAATCACAAAAAAAATCGGTTTTTAAACCTTTTTCCCCTGTTCATGTTCATAAGTAGCAAACCGTTCAAAGTTCAAGGGAACAATCCACTACAAAAATGTACCTAGGATCTCAATAAACAACTTTCTAGAACATACGAACTTCCTAGGAATTATTCTTAACACCACTTAGGTAAGAGAAATATATCGAGCCATAACCGCCGAAAAAATGTATCCCACAAAATCGAAATTTTACTGGGGAAGGTTTTTTTTAAATAAAATCAGTTTGAATAAAGCTATTGTTTTAAAATTTATAATGTAAACATTATAAACAAAACATGAAATTTTGAAAGATCATGGAAATGATGTTGAAATATCGATTTCGATAAAAAAAAAAAACAAAAATCGATTATATTGTGGGATACATTATTTTGGCGGTAATGGCTCGATATATTGCAGGACTGTTTCTGTTAATGGTCAGTGCGTATGAGTTATATTATCCTTAATCAACAGCACGTATACGCTACCTACACACACTATAGCTTATAAGATTTGTTCGACGACATTTGCGATTTTGACCTTGATGATGATTTTTTTTTTGATTTTATATGTTCACAATTTATGTTCTTTATGACAAGAGCTACATATTTGTATCAGATATTAAATCAAAGTTCCAAAGGGTTTACAGGATATGAGCCTGAGAAAATGATCATTTTTTGCAAATCTTTGGGGGCCCATAAAAAAGTGCATTACTTTGGGCAAAACTGAGAGACACGGGTCTTGTTTTGATCTTTTATCACATAGTGGTGTCCGTATATGGTTATATTTCCATGAATCTAAAAATTACACACAGTTTTATTCGCTATAATTAAAGTTTTGAAGTCATTAGGTTTTTTAAGCAATACGATTTCGAATAATTTTCGTTTAACTTTTTGGTAACCGATTTGTGGTATAAAACATTAATACCGCTCTGATTACACCGTCATCGTATAATATGCACACACACACGCAAATGTATAGAAGACAAAACAGGATACCCAACCAACAACAGAGAGACAACCATTTGTCATGGAGGAAAACTAAAGCAGCGAGAGAGTAAGCACATTATTCGGCAACACAAAGCAACAACAAAACAACAGCAACAAGACTCACACTCGTGCAAGCAACCTTCCCCCCCCCCCTAAACACACACACACACAAATTATACAAATAAATAAAAATATCGATCACACGCAAAGGTACGGCGAGTATTACAATGGGCCAGAACGAGCTCCAATGTACACACACATACACACTCATTCGCAGGTCTTTACTGGCAGTAAACGAGGGAGATGACGAGAAGGATACGAATAGCACAACAACAACAATAGCAATAGCAACCAAAATAATTGTACTGCAGCTGTTTGGATTTTCGTAAGTTTTTTTCCTGTGTTTTGTTACGACTACATACGAAACCGCATAGTCCACTCCCCCCTTTTCCGTACTCAGCGAGCACTTATTAAACAATTAAATGGACACATCAAATGAAACTATGCATATATAATGAAATCGGGGAAATATTAACCGAATAAACCGAATAAACCTCTTTGAAAGCCATATGTTTAACCACAATAAACACACGACTGTTACAAAACAACAACGGAACACCTCACTCACACGAAGCATATACGAGAAAGCCTTAAAATATGCTATATATTCTCAGCCTATAAAGGATTCCAAAAAGAAAATCTAAACTTATTTTAGAAATTCAATTTTATGCGTTTAAGTTCCACTACAAACGCACTTCTTTGATGCGTTAATGATTTCGCCTTTTTCACAAAAATTCCTTTAACTTTTCTTTGGTCTTGTGGCAATTTTCTCTTCACTATATTTATGATTTATCTATTTTTTTTCTTTTGTTTTTGGTGAATTTCTTCCGTTTGACCAAAAAATATTGAAACGACCGACCGCTGCGAAAGCAACTCACGTTAGAATAGCACCCGGGATAGACTTTCGTTTCGTTTTGTCATATTTTTTTCAGAGGTCCGCTCCTACCACACACATACATGCTTACACTCACACACACTTGCAGAACAGCACCGTCGGAAAAAGCCTCAATTTGTGCTTAACCGTCGGCATGGCACTATATAAAAGCTCCGAACTCATGGTATAACACATTTATGATTCTTTATTAATAACACTAATATTTTTTTAGCTCTGTCCTCTCTTTAGCTCTCCTTCGGATTTCCGTGCAAATGCAAAATACAAAAAGCTTTTATACCCCATTTGACCACCGGCCGGAACTTTGCTTGGTTGTAGCTAGTTGTATTCTTTTTGTTTTGGTTTTTGTTTCAGCTGTTTCGAAAAAGCACCAGGTTATTCGCCAGATAAGCAAAGCTTTTTCCTCACCCAGCGATAAACAAATTGAGGCACCTTGCCGATGCAAAACTCAATTTAAAACAAGTAAGGAAAGGTTAAAGTTGGGCGAAGCCGACTATATCAAACCCTATTTGCCAACAAGACAAGAACAAGATTATACAGGAGAAGGTTTATATTAATTACAAAATTAAATATATAAGCACTAGCAAATACCCGCTACTTCGTACGCGGTGTAAGGATATACCCTTCAGGATAAATCGCTAGTAAACGCTCAAAAATTTTGAAAAATCACATTATTTTGCGCAATACAGCAACGGCAGGGAGAGGAGTTTGGCAACTGTTGCTGCATATTGACTTTGTTTTGTTTTTTTTTCTTTTTGTCTGTTCTAATGGTTGGTAAGTTTAAAATACAATTTGCCAACATACGAGGGCTGAGAGCGATTTTTTTTGCCGTGTACGCTCATGTACATTTCCATCGGCCTGATGTTTTTGCTCTTTGTGAGACCCTGGTGTGTGAGGGTTCTGATCCACAGGATTTTCACGTACCTGGGTATCACACCCTGTCCCTCTTTATTCCCCACAGAGGCCTTGTGGTTTATGTACGCAACGACATAGTGTTCCAGAGCCAGCAAGACTTAAACTCAGAAAATCTAGAATTTAACTCCCTTTGGGTTAAATTCAAGATTGGAACACACGTACTACATTTCGGATTCGTGTATAGAAGTCCAAACGCGGAAAGGGAGGTATCCCTAAATGGCTTTGACGCCCTTTCCGATTCAATTCCAAAAATTTTAGAGGATTGTCCTGACAGTGAAATTGTGGTTGCTGGCGATTTCAATGTCCATAATTCCTCTTGGCTTGCCCATTCGAGTCACTCAACACCGGAGGGTCAATACGCCGAGATTTTTGCCGCGCATAATGATTTGACGCAACTAGTGAATGAACCGACTCACATTCCGTGTGTCCAAGGGCAACACTCTAACATTCTTGATCTTTTCTTAACATCACACCCTGAAAAGTATGAAGTTAACGTTCTAGCACCTCTTGGTAATTCGGATCACTGTATTGTTTCAGCATCCTTTTCGTATTCCGCTCTTCGTGTCGCTTCGACCCCAGCCCCAAAGCGGACAATATATATATACGAAAAGGCACGTTGGGCCGAGCTCAACAACTTTTTCCAGCATTTCAATTGGAAACTTTGTTTTCTAAATAGCGATATAGATGCTGCGGCTGAAATGATTGAAAATATTGTCTTGATTGGAATGAAATCATTTATTCCAATTAAAGTTATTTCGGATAAACCATCTAATAAAAGTTGGTTTAACCAGACATGCAAGACTGCTGTCAGATCCAAAGAGGAAGCGTTCAGGAAATGGCGTTTAAATAAAAATGCCACAACTGATCTGCTACGCAAGCAGACAAGAACCATGTGTGCCAGGGTACTTAGACGTGAAAAGTTTCTGTACGAACAACGTCTTCGTGCCAAAGTTCTTGCTTCTCCCAGGGGAAGTAAGAGCTTTTGGTCGTTTGTGAGAAGAGTAAAGGATAACTCCTCATCTATCCCAACTCTTGTTAAAGATGACCAGATATTCACTGACCCGGTTGACAAAGCTAACCTATTGGCTGAAATGTTTGCAAGGAATTCATCCTTGCCGGAAAGCAACCAACCACTCCCCGTAATCGAAAATGTATCTAGTTCCATGCCTCAGATATTTTTTCGAACACGTGGAGTTAAAAGGGTTCTCGCAAATCTTGACGTAAATAAATCTCCAGGCCTGGATGGCATTTCAGCACTTGTCCTATGTAAGTGCTCTTCGAAGCTTGCCCGTCCCCTTCGCAATCTTTTCAACCTTGCATACAGTGCAGGAGTTTTCCCAGCGTGTTGGAAGATTGCGAACATCCAGCCCATCCCTAAAAAAGGTGAGGCTAATAACCCTGCTAACTATCGACCGATCGCGATTTGCTCAGCGCTCTCGAAGGTTATGGAGAGTATGGTTAACCACCATATTGTGAGGTATTTAGAAACTAATGACTTACTTAATGATCGACAGTATGGCTTCCGTAGGAATCGATCTACGGGAGACCTGATGACACTGCTATTCGAAAAGTGGAATCGTTCTATTCTCCAGCTTGGTGAGAGTAAAGTCGTTGCTCTAGATATCTCCAAGGCCTTTGATAGAGTTTGGCACGGCGCACTCATATCAAAGCTTATCGCTTTTGGTGTTGGTAGTGACTTCTCTCGATTTATATCGAGCTTCCTCAGAGATCGCACTATACGTGTTGTTGTAGATGGGTTCTCATCCGACGAGCATAGGTTAACCGCAGAAGTACCACAGGGCTCTGTCCTTTCCCCCTCCCTTTTTCTTATTTTCATCGACGACCTCTTGGATCGGACTTCGAATCCAATATACTCATTCGCGGATGACAGCAACCTCTGTCATTCATACTCATTCGATCATAGACCAAGTCGTCAAGAAATTGAGGATAAAAGGCGATTTATGGATGAGTCACTTAGCCAGGATTTGTTGGCCATTTCTGAATGGGGTCGAGTGAATAGAGTAGATTTTAAAGTACGTAAGACCCAGTGCTCCTTGTTGTCTCACAAGCGATTCACTGATCCAAAGGAGTCGTCGATTTTAATGAACGTTGTAAATATTGAGCAATCAGATGCTCTTGATGTTCTCGGCATGAAAATACAACGTGATGTTCGTTGGACAAAACATGTATTTGATGTGTCGAAAGATGCCTTCAAATGTTTAGGCTTTTTAAAAGATGTAAGAAATAGTTCACACCCTCTGATCTTCTCAATATCTACACTACCTACATCAGACCAAAGATGGAATACAACTCCCATATATGGTCGGGTGCTCCAGCTTCATCACTGGAGCTACTTGACCGTGTCCAGAGGAGGGCGATGGTGTTGATAGGTGATGGTAGGATATCCAATTCTATTATCTCCCTTGAACACCGTCGTAATGTTGGTTGTGTGTCATTGTTCTATCGATACTTTCATGGTGTTTGTTCTTCGGAAATTCGTGATCTCATACCGCCCGTGAGAACGTTCGGTAGAGATACGCGACTCTCCAGGAACGCTCACCCATTTGTTGTCGATTGGACAACCGGCCGCACTACACATTACAGAATAAATTCGTTCTTCGCCCGTACTATCCGTATGTGGAATCGACTTCCGGGGAAAGATATTTCCCTCCAATTACGACATTCAGAGATTCAAAACAGATGTCAACAGACACTACTCCCTCTTTCCTCCTTCCCATACCTGATCTTCCTTCCACCAACGCAATGCACTGCATTTATAGGGGACATCCCCTGAGTGTTGGTTCAGTGAAAAAAAACTACGTATTCAGAGGTATATTCACACCAATTTGTCGATTCGAGATCCCACATAGCCGATGGAATTTATACACCGAATTAATGTTAGTCCCCTTTGTACAAATTAAAAAATCATATTATATTTTGCCATCAATTTATACGTAATCAATAGTTTAGTTTATGTAATTGAAACAATTTTCTTACAATCGTATAAAGTAGAAAAATATTTGTCCGTATCAACAGAGTAGGAGCGTATATGTCACTTGGGAAAAAAGTGTAACGCATTAAAGGAGTGACTTAAGTCTAAAATCCCTATCACGTCCGTCTGTCTGTTATATTGCTAGTAAAATATTAGGAACCAGTTGTATTTTCATATTTGATGAATTTTTTATAATCACAATTTCCCCAATTTGGTTTGTTCGATTTTTATCACTTTTGATCCGCTTCCACCTTTAACGTACACACTTTTATACAGTACATTTGTATTGCACGTCAGAGTAATTATGTATATACCTTATTCGATACATTGGTGGGTACCATTTTAATCGTTTTTGGTTCCGATTTCTACTTAAAAGTATAAATTTTGAAAAATCCATTAGAGGTCGGAATTTCACACCGATTCTAACATGAGCCGTGTTGTTGGTACCATTCGTATCCCTCTTTTCCTCATTATTCTTAAAAAATTCCCATTATTTTGTGTTTCTATGCATGAGGGACGTACAAATCGAACTTCATGATTGGTACCATTGTTGTCACTTTTTACCCAATTTCACCCCCAAAAAATACGAATTTTGGAAAGGGCGGTTGTATAATCTAAATCCATTAGAGGTCGGAATTTCACACCGATTCTAACATGAGCCGTGTTGTTGGTACCATTCGTATCCCTCTTTTCCTCATTATTCTTAAAAAATTCCCATTATTTTGTGTTTCTATGCATGAGGGACGTACAAATCGAACTTCATGATTGGTACCATTGTTGTCACTTTTTACCCAATTTCACCCCCAAAAAATACGAATTTTGGAAAGGGCGGTTGTATAATCTAAATTTTAAGCCCTTAAAAGGTTAAATTTCGAAAAATTCCTTCTTATCTCGCATATACGCTGTAAGACGAATATACACACCGATTTCATGATTATAGCGTCAGTCGTGTTGTTGGTACCTTTGCTATCCCATTTTTCCCGTTTACCTTTTAAAAGTACGAATTTCGATTTGATTTTACGTTTCTAAGCATTTTGAGGAATGAGCACGCCGAATTTAATGACAACAGCTCCGTCTGTTTGATTGGTACTCCTTTAATCCCAAAAGTACACATTTCGAAAATTGCCTTCTTATCAGTGATTTACGTTATGAAACGAGTACACATACCGAATTTAATAATTGTAGCGTCATCTGTGATGTCGGTACCTTTTTTATCCCCTTTTCCCCGTTTACCCTTTAAAGTTTGAGTTTGTAAGCATTTTGAGGGATGTACACACCGAATTGTATGACTCCAACTCCAACCTTTCGATTGATACCATTTTAATCCCTTTCTACCCGATTTCACCCGCAAAAAGCACGAACTTTAAAAAATATTTTATTGGGCGCGTTGAAGCTATAAGATGAATTTGCATACCAAATTTCAAGATTCTAGACGCAAAAGTACGAATTTTTCAAAAGCCACTTTTTGGGATGCCTTCATTCCGCAAGAGGAATACCCATACCAAATTTCGGTCATTGCTGTGGAACCATTTTTATCTCTTTTTCCCCATTTTACCCCTTAAAAGTAAGAATTTCTTATCACACTTCTACACTGCAAGATAAATGTACACACCAAATTTCATGATTCTACCTCTAGCCGTTTGGTTAGGGGAGTGATCTGTCAGTCACTCAATCACGCAACTCTTTTATATATAAAGATCGAGAAAATTCAGAAGAAATCTTGGTAATAATTCATAAATGTATAAAAAATATAAATGTATTAAAAAAACAAAATATATGTCATAAAATATATGTACTACGTACAACCTGCTAACAACACTAATAATAAAATATTACCGATGATATTATGATCATATCAACTACAAAAAAACTTTCATATAGATTCCAGTAGTTTTTGTTCGAACTGTTACAAACCTTCTGACAAAATGAATGTTTATATCACACAAACGTAGCTCATTATGTTGCAATTATTAAACAAAACAAAAAAGGAACAAGATAAAAAGCAAAAGATTTTACTCTAACAAACACTCCCGTAAGTCAAGATCATTATGGCGTTTGTTTAATCAGTAGGCCAGTTCGATTGGGCTTACTAGCTTACAATTAAGAGACTTGATAAGGTGGCAATATTTTTATCCATCGGGTTTACTTAAATATATCAGAGATACAAATCTGGCACCACCTTGCTCGGTAACTAAGAGAGTAGTAAGCTACTTTCTTGCTAAGCGAGTAAATTCCATACAAAAATTAAGCTAGTAAGCCCAATAGAACAGGCCTATTGCTTCTTCTCACCCACGACAAACAAATTGCAATGTAAATAGGTATGTAAATACGATGGACAATATTAAAAACACATCGGCGTATGAACTGGCCTCATCAAATAAGTGGTTCGATGGTGATCTATGCTGTTACAAAAAGAATAATGATTACACTGAAATTAGCTTGTCTTATTGTAATGAGACTTCCAACGTTCAAACTTACGTGAGTTGGTTGTGACTTAAATATAATTCTAAATTTGTTGTTGTTGCTGGCGTTCTGGCGGATGATGATCATCATATTGGTTTCAAAGTAATTTAAGCGTCTCCATGTCAAAAAAATTCTTGGGAATGTTCCTGTCTAGGTACCAATAAATAATTTCTCATCAATTTGGCTAGGATTTCGACTAGGGCATAAAGGAGTTGCCGGATTGATAAATGAAATGATGAAGCTCTTCATTAAAGAGCTATAAATCGAGTGATGTATTGTTGCCTTCCAAGCAAAGCAAATGTCTGGTTGTCATTAATTGGTGTGTGGCGAAATGTAATTGGCGTAATATGGAAAGGCTTCTTTCTGCCAGCATCTGTTATGGCTCTCGAACAGCTCAGCCGAATCGGTAGTGACTCCAGCAGGAGTCCTACTTGGGTGGCGTAGAATCTGGGTGCAGTACAACCCTCTTGCAGTGGCTTGTAAAGACAGTACTCCGCACACTTGTCAACTGTGTGGCCAGTTGCCTCCAAAAGTAAAATTGAAAGTTTCAAAATGAATAGTTCTTTCCTAATAAAACATCACTTATATGAATTCATATTTTTTTTGTAGCTCGATTAGGGAGATACAAGATTTGTCCAAAGAAAACTTGTGCACACTTCAAAAGCCGGATGGAAAAGACATTAAAAACTGCATGTGCTTGTTTTATGTCAAGAAGGTGCAAAGTCCAATGTCGTGAGTACTAAATCGGTTGTATGCTTCTCGATTGTATGGCGTAAATTAGCATTACGTTATTATCGATAATTTTTTTATCTAGACTTGTTTTGTGTAAACCCTATGTACACTAGACACTGGTTACACATTCAATCAAGACCAGTTGTTTAGAATTATAAAAATTGAAAAAAAATGCTGATTGCATACTAGTAATCTCATTCTACAACTATGAAATTTGATATTTGGCAATGCTTTTATATATGTTGCATTCTTGTGAAATATGGACGATATTGCCACACCCCTTCTGGTATCTCCCACACAAAGTGGTCTAAGACTTGGAATACACTATAACTTGATATTTGAACATGTTTTTGCAATTGCTTACTGTGGAAGCTAGGACCAAATGCCATGAACCTTTTAGTACCTTCCATATAAATCATCCGGCCCTACGTTAAATTTAAGTTATTATAATTTGCATAATCAATCAAATGAAAATCAAAAATTTGCGACCATCTACATCATCGCTGAAAAATACGCAGCTTTACAAAGTTCCTTTACGGCTTATGTTATCTATTTATATAAAAGAGATGCGTGATTGAGTGACTGACTGATCACTCCCCAGACCAAACAGCTAGAGCTAGAATCATGAAATTTGGTGTGTACATTTCTCTTACAGTGTAGAGGAGTGATAAGACGGAATTTTTCGAAATTCGTACTTTTAAGAGGTAAAAAGGGATAAACATGGTACCAACGCAATGACAAACGGCTGGGTCTAGAATCTTGAAATTTGGTATGGATATTCCTCTTGCGGCATGAAGACATCGCAAAAAGTAACATTTTAAAAATTCGTACTTTTGGGGGGTTAAATGGTACAAAAAGGGACAAAAATTGTACCAACAACATGGCTGAAGCTAGAATCATGAAATTTGGTATGTACATTTCCCTTACAGTGAAGAAATCAGATTTGAAGGTAATTTTTCGTAATGCGTACTTATAAGGGGTAAAATGGGGTAAAGAGGGATAAAAATTGTACCACCGCAATGACCAAACGGCTGGGACTAGAATCTTGAAATTTGGTAAAAAAAATCCTCTTATAGCTTCAACGCGCCCAAGAAAATATTTTTCAAAATTCGTACTTTTTGTGTGTGAAGTCGAGTAAAAAGGGATAAAAATACTACCAATAAAATGGATGGAGCTGAAACTATAAAATTTGGTGTGTACATCCCTCAAAATTTTTAGAATCACAAAATGAAGGAATTTTTCGAAATTTGTACTTTTAAAAGGAAAAGGGGATAAAAAAGGTACAAACAACGACGCTACAATAATGAAATTCGGTGTGTATCTAGACCACTAATAATAAAGCATTTTTCAAAATTTGTAATTTTAAGGGTTTAAATGGGATCTGGAATCGAGAATTTGGCGGGAATACGTAGTTGGGAAACATAAAGCGTGTTTTCAAATTTTGTGAGCATTTACAAACGATTTACCCTGAAATAAATATCCTTACACCGCATGCGAAGTAGCGGGTATTTGCTAGTAATTATAATATTTTAGATTTACTGTCCATCCATTATATATCAAAATTATCTTGAATGAATAAATATGTTAATAATAATAGATAGATGAATGTATTTGTAGAGTTTTCTTACATTATGTGAAAAGGGGAAGCGTAGCGTTAGGCAAAGGGATTTTAGCATTTAATTTGTGTAGCTAACATTAAGGTAGGGCGGGTGTAGAGACACAGGGCTCCATAACATCTGGGGTTTTAGAAATGTCAGGGTTTCTAGTAGCTAGTTGACCTTTTTCCCAATACAGTAATTATGATTGACCGAAACGAGGGATTTCTATTAACATCTAATAAGATACAGGTCAAACTTGGTCCATTCAATTATTTATATTCTTTTTGTCAAGGAGTCTATAAAATTTATTTATGTGTTGAAAAGTTATGTACCGGCTAGATAGATTGGAGTGAACAAGAATCCCTCCCTCCCGACTGAACGCTAGCAGTATCAAAGGCTCCCCTCTGTTCCTACTTTTTCTAAGAGCAAACTTTTGGCCGTAGCAAAATCAGAAATATTCAGACGGTTCATTGCTTAGTACTACGATCATCCTTATAGAAGTTATAACAGATTTAATTTTACGTAGTTTAGGGTGATTTGTGTGGGAGGTACAAGAAAGGACGTGACAATACCCGCCATATTTTGTACGCTTAAAGTTATTATAAAAATTTTATCAAATACCAAAAAATCAAACATCTTAAAAAGTCGTGAAACGGATTTGGTCCAAACATACTTGGGGTTTTAAGTCTCTCCTTCAATGTCCCAAATGATATATACCCTCCTACTCTGTAGAGTGAGTGTATAAAAACGTTACCGCTTACGTCTTTTTTTCAAATACGGCTCGGCTATTATACCCTTCACTCTCAATCCAATACATTGGTTAGCTTATTTTCTTCTGTAGGAAATATTGATACATTTCCGTTTCAGCTGTATTATTGGTTCGGCCGGACCTAACTTTAAATACCATCCAACATGTAGTGCATTCCACAGTGCATTCGTAGAAGTGTAGTAATATTACAGGAAAATGTAAATTTGTATACTCTCCACCTCCAGGATGGGGGTATACTAACTTTGTCATTCCGTTTGTAACACGTTGAAATATTGACCTGAGATCCTATAAAGTATATATTCTTGATCGTCACAAATTTCTAAGGCGATCTAGCCATGTCCGTCCGCCCGTCTGTTGAAAGCACGCTAGCATCTACACGAAAGGAGCTAGGATGTCAAAATTTTCCATAAATGTGTCTTATAGTCGTAGATCGGTTGGAATTGCAACTGGGCGAAATCAATCCAAAGGGAAAATTTGTTCCCTCACAAGGACTGAAAATACCCATAATAATCCCATATCGATGGCTTATATACATAAGTGGCTATAAACCATTTTCTCGAAAATGAGTTTTTGATTCCAAACTATTCTCAGATTTGGATGACATCTGTCATAAAAATTTGGAGATAAAACTTTTTTTCTAAAGCCACTTTTTTCAAAATTTTTTATTTTGTGACTGCATAAGTGGCTATGAACATAAAAATAATAGAATAAATAGAAATAATAAAAATTGGAGGAACTACAACGATTTTGTTTAAAACATTTTTCAGCGTTTTTATAGATTTAGGGTATATCGTACTATATCGTAATGGCATTTTGCTTCCCAAGTTGTTAGGCTAAAATGGGATAAATGGTGACTGTAAAGTCAAAAATTGTGAAAAGTATATTTAGAAAAAAAAAAACGCGTAACTTTTTATTATATTGAGAATACCAAAATATTTCTTTGGTATGTGATTGCTGAATTCATGGGGAATATTTGTGTCAGAAAAATTTCAGAATCCTGGATGAAGAAATATAAAATACAAGCAATTGCAGCGATTTTCGCGACTGACTACTTATATGTTATAAGCGATATTGGTTCTTAATAAACAAACAAAAATTCAGCCGGATCCGTTGGCTAGATCGCGAGAAAATCAAAAAACAAAAATGTCATGCATGAAAATCATTTTAGCCATATTTCCCGCGAAAATGAAAATTTTCCAAAAATATCCAATTTGTATTCAATCTAACGGATAAAGCTGTAATCTTTAAATTCGCTGTGTACATCACAGAAAATGCGTTTTCTATACAACATTGCCAAGATTTCATGGAAAACGTTATCGCGTTTACAATAAATCTTATTTATATATTTGGGCATAAATGTGCTTATTTCAAAATTCATAGTGCTCGATTTTAAACGTGCAAAAGTGGCTATGAACCATAAAACCGCGAATAATAGGAAAATTCGAAAACTTTTTAATCGTAGCAATTAGTAATGTTTTTAGATTATACTGTAGAAGAATGATTAATAATTACTCTTAAAATTAAGGAGAAAATCAGTTTTTTCGCTCTCCTGAAAAGTTATGTTTTTGTTCATAGCCGCTTATGAATCACTATAAGCCCTCGATATATTTTACAATGGAAAAAGGGGATACAAATTATACCAACCACATGACCGCTGCTAGAGTCATGAAATTCGTAGTATACATTCCTCTGACTGTGTAGACACGAAAAATAAAAGGCTTTTTCCAAATTCATACTTTCAAGGAATATAATGGGTACAGAGGAATAAAAATAGTACCAACTAAACGGCTACAGCTATAATGGTAAAATTCGGTGTGTACATCCATCTTCAATCCACCATCCATCAATTGCGTAGACACGTAAAATAAGGAAATTTTAGAAAGTCGTTCTTTTAAGGGGATAAAATGAGAAAGGGGATAAAAATAGTACCAACCAAATGGCCGCAGATAGAATCATGGAATTCGGTGTACATATTCGTCTGACTGCATAGAGAATCAAAATAAAAATATTTTTCCAATTTTGTATTTTTGATTTTAACTTGGATATTGTCCTGGCTCAGGACCATTTTGCATCTATAGGGCTTTTTTTCTTTAAGCCGGGATAACAAACTACGATTACAAAAACTTTAATGAAAATTTAATTTTTCGTTCAAAAGAAAAAATTATTTTTTCACATTGTCGCCAACTACAATATAAATATATGTATCAAAAGAAATGTTCAAAAAAATATTTTGTGTCGACTTTATTGTACTTAGCATCGATAACCATCACTTTGACTTACACTGGATAATTATCCAGGCTAAGTCAAGAAATTTTAACACAAAATTATTTTTTCAAAATTTGTTTTCACACGAACATTGATATTGCTTTTGGCGACAATTTTAAAAAAGAATTTTTTATTTGGAGTGAAATTTTAACATTTTATTTAGATGTCAAAAGTCTTTTCAAGTGGCTTCGCAGCGACTTTTCATTCTATTATATATAGATGCAAAATGGTCTTGAGCCAGGACAATATCCCAGCTCAAATTGATCAAATTGATTACAGACCAAAATTCAAACGGAAAAACTAAAACAAATGAGCGTTGGCACGGCAGAAGTATTGCTGGGTAATTATACCTGCATATACACATACTTACATAAGCAACTCAATGAGATGCTTGTAAGATGGCATGTGTACTTTATTACTTGGTGCGATTTTTTAAACGCAAATTCGGCAAGTGAGTTGTGCTTCTCGTTCGTTTGTGAGAATCATCTCCTTATAGAGACCGACTTTTGACATGGAAATCATGATCGTGGTAGTCTGCAGCCAAGTAATAAATGTCACCATGCCATTTGTAAATAAATTTGCATTCTATTAAATATAGATGCAAAATGGTCTTGAGCCAGGACAATATCCCAGTTCAAATCAAATATTGATTACAGACCAAAAAAATCAAACAAAAAAACTAAAACAAATTTGTATGTTTTTTAATTTTTTTTTTTTGAATCATGAAGTTAGGTTTTTTTATTATTATTAAGTCTATAGATACAAATATCCTTACAGACTAAAAACATATACATATATACACTTATATACTACAAATTAAGTATTTAAATACAGGATAATTTTTCTTTTAATAGAGTTTTTGTTTTCTGATAATCCAATAATGTGATAGAATTTATTAAATTGAACAAACAGGCGGCGCAAAGGATCATTTTGGCATAGTTTGAACGGAAATAATTATAGTAGATCAACTGAAAATATCTAGTTGATCTTGTTGGAATAATTATCATCATTCTACTCAGAATAAGGTCGGAATGGATGTTGCCCTGGATAACATTCATAAGGAAAGTAATGTTCAACATAGTACTTCGACTCTTCAAAGAAGGAAACTTGATAAGAACAAGCCTAAATTCATATGAAGGCAGTGTACGGAAGTTCCATCCTCGCCCACGCAGACAAAATAAAAGGAATTGTTTCTGGAGAGATTCCATAAGATTACTATGAATAGTATAGGATGGGTCCCATATTACTGAACCATATTCAAGAGTGCACCTAACCAAAGTGTTTAGTGACAGAAGGATCGGAAAACTCCTTACTCCAACGTTTCATAAAACCAAGAGCACCATAAGCTTTGTTTACTATCATAGAAATGTGAGACCTGAAATTCAAACGTTGATCCAATAGAATTATCTTGCACTTTGTACGTGAGAGATAATGGATTTGCAAAAAGGGAGTAAAAATGGTACCAACCAAATAGCCGCAGCTAGCATCCTGGAATTCGGTGTACACATTCGTCTGACTGCATAGACTAGCAAAATAAAAATATTTTTTCAAATTTGTATTTTTTAATTTTTTTTTGAATCATGAAGTTAGGTTATCTTGTTTTTATACGTGAGAGATAATGGATTTACAAAATATGTACTTTTGGAATTAAAATAGGATTGAAATACAGCCTGTAGTATTTAACTTTTTTGGAGATAGCTGTCTTATATTTATTTTCTGAATTGACTTGAAGTATTTTTTGGATATATATATTACTAGCTGAACCCCCAGGCAGAAAAACAGACGGAAATTAAAACTATATAGTGTTTTTCTTGTGACCGGTAATATATGTACCACTTATAATCAATGGATATGTTCCATGGAGAATATTGAAGAACAGAACTTTAGTTTACGGCGAAAAAAGGAAGAATTGTCAAAAATCAAATTTTTTTAGGTTGAATGTGTCCTCCTTTCCATAACCAAAACTATAAACTTCCTACGTAAGAAGAACTTACTTAATCGAATAGCTGGAATTCAAATGTACTACATTCAAAACATATAGAAAATTAATCAAATCGTTCACTAATCAGACAACACAAAAACTAAAAAATTAATATAATTTCCATTCCTTTTGACGAATGAATATTTATTTTTTGTAACCTTTCTTTACTATTGTGCTAAAAAATCCAAGGAAAACGTGTAATTTTACAAAATTCGAATAAAAAAATTCCCCATATTTCAAATCCCGCCCTTTTGTATATTGCCTAAGAAGGTTACAAATAAATTAACTCACGCAACCATATAGGAATCTCGGTGTCGAATATACTCTAAAACAGGTTTTAATTTCGAATGGGAAGGGACACGGCCACTTTCCGCCCATCTTTGCACAACTATTTACACTGGATCTACTAACACAAATTTTCAGCACTCTAGGTGTTATAGAAATGACAATATTCGATAATAGGTTTTAACTTTGTATGTGACATACCACACCCACATTTCCAATACCGCCCATTTTTGGCACAACTACGCAGGTTTATGCTAGATGCACTCACACGAAAGTTCAGCATCGTAGTTTCATACACGTGTTTTTTTGCGGACATTCCTCTTGGAGCTTGGAAGCACCACAAAGAAAACAAAAGTTTTTTTTTTTCACTGAACCAACACTCAGGGGATGTCCCCTATAAATGCAGTGCATTGCGTTTGTGGAAGGAAGATCAGGTATGGGAAGGAGGAAAGAGGAAGTAGTGTCTGTTGACATCTGTTTTGAATCTCTGAATGTCGTAATTGGAGGGAAAGATATTTGCCGGAAGTCGATTCCACATACGGATAGTACGGGCGAAGAACGAATTTATTCTGTAATGTGTAGTGCGGCCGGTTGTCCAATCGACAACAAATGGGTGAGCGTTCCTGGAGAGTCGCGTATCTCTACCGAACGTTCTCACGGGCGGTATAAGATCACGAATTTCCGAAGAACAAACACCATGAAAGTATCGATAGAACAATGACACACAACCAACATTACGACGGTGTTCAAGGGAGACAATAGAATTGGATATCCTACCATCACCTATCAACACCATCGCCCTCCTCTGGACACGGTCAAGTAGCTCCATGAAGCTGGAGCACCCGACCATATATGGGAGTTGTATTCCATCTTTGGTCTGATGTAGGTAGTGTAGATATTGAGAAGATCAGCGGGCGAAATGGGACAAAAATGGGATAAAATATGGTACCAATGATACGAAAACAGCTAGAATCATGATATTCGGTGTGTACATCCCTCTAATTGCATACACACGTAAAATAGAGGGATTTTTCAAAAATCGTACTTTTAAGGGATATAATTGAAAAAGAGGGATAAAAATGGGACCTTCAAACCGCTGAAGTTGATATCATGAAATTCAGTGTATATATTCAGTGTGTATGCTGTGTTCTGACTATGAAGACTCGAAACAAAAAGTTTTTTTTTTCGAAATATGTACATTTGGGCGGAGAATGGGGCGAATGGGGATATCTTTAAAATTTGTACTTTTCTTATCAAAATAATACAGTCACTTTGTCTGTATCTGAAAATGCTTCTCCCGACTGCTGGCGACTGAAAATCGCCTAATATTTGAGCATGTTCACTTTCGCAATTACAGCATTGTATTTATTTATAGTAGTAGATTTGAAACAGTGCTCTTATACGCATACATTATAGTTTGAAATAGTAATCAAATATAGTAATGTGCATAAAAATATCACAATTTTCGTAATATGGTCTGTACTTCTATGTAAAGTCGACATCCTTTAATCTGCTGGTAATACTGTGGAATGCACTCCGTGGTGAAGGGTATATAAGATTCGGCCCGGCCGATCTTAACGCCTCTTACTTGTTTTCGATTTATTTTCTGTAACCATTATTTGATTTGAATTGGGATCTATATTTAAAAGAATGCAAATTTATTTACAAATGGAATGATGACATTTATTACTTGCCGGCAGACTACCACTATCGTGATTTCCACCCTGCCAAAGGTTACGTTCAGGTGGCTTCGCATCAACTTTTTAACAACATACCCGGCCTCTTTAAGTGTTTCTCACAAACGAACGAGAAGCACAACTCACTTGTCGAATATCAGTTTTTTAAAATCGCACCAAGTAATAAAGTACACATGCCACCTTACAACCATCTCATTGAGATTCATATGTAAGTATGTGTATCGGCAGGTATAGTTACCCAGCAATACTTCTGCCGTGTCAACGCTCATTTGTTTTAGTTTTTTTTTCGCGTGTATTTTTTGTTGGTCTGTAATCAATGTCAATATTTGATTTGATTGAACTGGGATATTGTCCTGGCTCAAGACCATTTTGCATCTATATTTCATAGAATTCAAATTTATTTACAAATGGCATGGTGACATTTATTACTTGGCTGCAGACTATCACTATCATGATTTCCACCCTGTCAAAGGTTTCCTCATAAGTTTTTTATTATTTTAAACTACGCTTATAAGGCAAGGCTACCAATACGTATATATATATACAGTAATTTTCGCTTAAAGCGAACTTCAAGGGACTGGGTAAACTAGTTCGTTTTAAACGAAGTTCGGTTTAAATGAAGACTTGAAGAAAACAATTTATGTATGTAAGTGCACATGCATTGATTTATTAAAAACAATTATGGGATATTATGGGAATTATGTATAAAAAAATTAGTTTTTTAAAAAATCAGTTATTTGAGTTTGCTTAGTACCGATATTAGTTTCATTTATATACACTTCTACTTGAGCCAAGTGATCAAGAATTTGTTGTGGAGGTCGTCATCATCAGCGCGAACAGACTGCAAAATAGCTGCGTCGTCCAATTCTTCCGTAGTTACAAGGTCGTCATCAAAACATATGTAATCGTCGAAGCTTTCTGTCCCAACTGTAAATGCAAATAATAAAGGTTAATTTAAAGTACGACAACTCAGCAAACCCTTTTTATTACCATCTGTAAATGTTTCCATTGGCAGATCATCATCCGAGTCGAACTCATCTTCATTGCTGGTAAAGCCGCCTTGCCGAAAGCAATTAGCAACTGTTGTTTTTAACCATGCCATATGAAAAAAATTGTTTGCGTCCAGTATACTAACTTTAAAGTTATCTTCACCCATATCAACCGAATTAACAATATTTGAGAGAAGAAAGTGGCGATATTTACTTTTCAATGCGTGAATGACACCTTGGTCCATAGGTTGTAAAACTAAACACTAATTTAATGTACTCTAAGTTCTTTGTATATGGATGAGCTGGGCTGTTGTCTACCAGAAGTATAATTTTTCGATTCGCACGGCGTAAATTATAGTCCCATTGTCTTAATTCGCTGGTGAAAATTTCGGATGTCATCCGAATTAGCCTGGTAATTAACTGGTAATTTTTTAATGTTTTTAAAGCACATGGGACTTTCTGATTATCCGATTACTAAAAGTATTCGTTTCTCTGTACCCGTCATATTAGCTACTACGAGCACTGTTAGCCGTTCCTTTGATAGTTTACCACCTGCACAGGTCTCACCTTTGAATCGCAGTGTATTATTGGAAGTGACTTTATAAAATAAACCAGTTTCATCGCCGTTAAATATGTCCTTATCTTTATAATTTGTTCTTATATCTGGCCACTTATTTTGCAACCAATCATTGACCACATCAACATTGACTTCAGCCGCCTCTCCAACAATTTTTCCACTAGTGATGTTGTGGCGTCTTTTAAATCGAACAATCCAAGTCCTTATTTTTCCAAATTGTAGCAATTGTTCACTTGCTGAGGCCCATTTCTTGACATATTTGCTTTTGTTTTACACCTTGTTGTACTCGTTTAATTATTTCATACTTCTCTTTTAAAGAAAAACACTTTCTTTGCTTTCCAACTGCTACTACGTCCATCTTCTAGCTTTGTAATTTTCAACTGCTGTCTGCACATCGCCTTCACACAAACAAACATTAAACTTAGGGAAATCCCTTGATTCGAGAACATAGGAAAACTAAAACACTGCGTAATACAGTGTTGCCAGCTCAAAAATATCATGTTTTATTCATAGCGCCACTTATGGGTTCCTTTTTACCGAAAAATAAACAAATGGGTTCGTTTTAACCGAAAAATAAACAAAATTTCAATGCAAATAAAGTTTCTTATAACCGAAAGTTCGCTTTAAACGGGTTCGTAATAAGCGACAAAAATTTCATGGTTTTTAGAAATAAAGCACGTTCTTTTGAAATTGTTTCGTTTTAGGCGAAAGTTCGTTTTAAGCGGGTTCGTTCTAAGCGTAAATTACTGTATATATATAATACATAAAGTCAATTCAAAAAGTAAATATAAGACAGCAATCTTCAAAAAAGCTTAAATACCAAAAATTTTGGTTGATAGTGGGTGCTACAATTGGTTGTATTTCATCCTATTTTATTTCCATAAGAAAAAATTTTGAAAATTAATTATCTCTCACGTGCACAGTGCAAGATAACTAACTTCATGATTCAACCAATTTTTGCCGTAAAAGTAAAAAAGTACGAATTTGGAAAAATCGTTTTATTTTACTTGTCTATGCAGTCAGAAGAATTTATACACCGAATTCCATGATTCTAGCAGCGGCCATTTGGTTAGTATCATTTTTGTACCCTTTTTCCCATTTTACCCCCTTAAAAGTACGACTTTCTAAAATCTCTTTATTTACGTGTCAACACAATAAGATGGATGTACACACCGAATTTCATCACTCTAGGCTGTAGCCGTTTAGTTGGTACCATTTGTATCCCCCTGTTCCCATTGTGTCCCCTAATAGTACGAATTTGGAAAATCCCTTTATTTTACATGTCTACGAAATCAAAGGTATGTATGCACCGTATTTCATTATTTTAGGTGCAGCCGTTTGGTTGGTACCATTTTTATCCCTCTATTCCCATTTTACCCCTTAAAAGTACGAACTTAGAAAAAATACTTTTATATTATGTATCTAGTCAATTAGAGGAATGTAACCATCGAATTTCGTGTTTCTAGCTGTTATCGTATTATTGGTACCATTTTTATCCCTTCTTGTCCCATTTCGACCGCTAATCACTAGCGTAAGATTATCATCAGCTGTCAAAAACTATTTTACTAATCCGTTTTCGATATTCAAGTTTGACAAATTTAAAAATCAATCTGAGTTCATGGTAGATCTTAGCCAAGTCTTAATTTAACGCAACGCCGAAAAACTTCTTTCATTGAAAGACTTATTAAATAAATTAAATAATATAAATTGTATACACATAAATATTATTATCAACATTTTTCCCTCAACATATTGAAGTTGATTGGCTTATTGCAATGTCTTGAAGTCAGAAGAACACAACAGTTTCCGCTGACAGTGGTGCCTTGAGTCGTCAATTACAAAAAATGCCTTGTGTTTTTCTTTTATTTTCCCTTGTAGACATTACATTTAAAATTTAAAATAATTTATGTAAATAATCGGCATCCCTACTTACAGAACAATCTACGAAACATAAGAAACATTCTTCAATTTCAGCATTGATTGAAAATCTTCTCTAAGGCACCTTGCCTCGCCCACCTTCAATGAGAAAACTCAACACGATTTTTGTGTTATGAGTTTGATTTGAGAAATTTGTCTTTTCCATCTTAAATCAAATCCTTATACCACAAACATTTCTTTTTCTTCTCCATACTCTCTGGAACCAAAATTGCGACATAACAAACTAAACGCTATTTCCACTACAACATTCTGGCCATTCATATACTTCATAATATTTTGTGAAAATTATCTGTTTTGCCCTTCAATCCTTACATTTAATCAAAATTGACAGTAGCAGCAGAAATAGGAGTGTTTACCTATTTAAAAGTAGATAATGTCGAAAACTAAACAATGTCAGAAAAGTTCCACCCCACCACCCCCTTCCAACGCCCATAATGTATTGGTAAAGCCCCCATGTGTACATTAGTACTTCTCTACAACCCACATCGGGCCTTGAACATATTTTGCAGATCTTGTTATATTTCAAATACAACTACTCTAAGCAAAGTGGGTGTTTGGAAGGCTTTATCGTCATGGTGCACTTATGATTCCTTTCACGGCTATATAGAAACTGAAGATGTTCTTTTTCATATGTTAGAGACAAAGCCACAAATCTCGCAACGACGATCTTTGTCGGCACTCGCATTTGCATTTAGGACATGAAGTTATACTATGCTCCAACTACAACACCATTTGCACTGTTCGGACACTTTTGGAGCATGAACCTTGTTATTATGTTTCTTTAGTGTGTCAAAGTAGGTAGAGCTTTACCAGTATTTGAAAGATTATGATATTCAAGACGTCTGGCTAAATATGCATCACATGAAAACCAGTAATTGCAAAAAATATGAAATTCTTCCATATTATAAAACAAGTAAGGAAAGGCTAAAGTCGGGCGGGGCCGACTCTATGATACACTCCACTTTCTATCCGAATACATTTCACTTCGGTGAAAAAGTGAAAACGGAAAGGTTTTTTGTATCCTGTACATGTATGTGTTTGACAAAAAATGTTAAATCGAAAAGGACATTTGTATGAGGATATATTGAAACCTGGAACGAAATAGGTGAAATATATAATGTATAGTTTGGCCAAAATCGGTTAAACTTTTGGGAGCAACATTTGTATTTGGGCTATATTTAAATCTGAACCGATCTTATCCATTTTCACCATAGGTTTGTTTAGTTGGACTATAAGATGTTGTGCCAATTTTAAAGAAAATCGGGTACAATATGTTGCGCTATAGAAAGCAAAAGTCAAATTGGGACGACATTTGTGTGGGGGCTATATCTAAAACTGAACCGATCTTACCCAATTTCAGCATAGGTGTTTCTAGTTGGATTATAAGATGTTGTCCCAAATTTAAAGAAAATCGGGTAAAATATGTGGGTTCTAGAGCGGAAAATGTCAAAACGGGGGCGTCGTTTGTTTGGGGGCTAATCTAAATCTGAACCGATCCGACCGAGTTGGATTATAAGATGTTGCTCCAAATTTCTGGAGCGGAAAATGTCAAATCAGGAGCGACATTTGTATGGGGGCTATATCTAAATTTGAACCGATCTTACCCAATTTCTGCATAGGTGTTTCTAGTTGGATTATAGGATGTTGTGCCAAATTTAAAGAAAATCGAGTACAATATGTGGTTTCTAGACCGAAAATGTCAAATCGGGAGCGAAATTTGTATGTGAGCTATATATAAATCTGAACCGATCTAACACATTTTTACCACAGGTGTTTCTAGTTGAAATATAAGATGTTTTGCCAATTTTAAAGAATCTGTTGTAATATGTGGTATCTAGAGTGAAAAGAGTAAAATCGTGAATGACATTCGTATGGGGGCTAATCTAAATCTGAACCGATTTTCTTCAAATTAAATAGCGTTCGTCCTGTCCCGAAAAACTTCATTGTGCAAAGTTTCATTAAGTTATATCTACAATTGCGACCTGTATCGTGATTACAAGAATAGATGGACAGACGGACTGACGGACATCGCTAAATCGACTCAAAAAGTGATTCGAAGTCGATCTGTATAATTAACAATGGGTCTATCTCGTTTCCTTTTGGGTGTTACAAACAAATGCACAAAGACATAATACTCTCGTGGAGTGTATAAAAATTAAGAAGTGGGAATCCACTTTCAAAAAATAATTGTATGGGATAATAATATGCAATTATGGGAACATTGGCTAATATCGGCAAATATTAACGAATATTGAACTCCTTGCTAAAAAAATAAAATAAAAAAACCTTCCCTTTTCCCAGCAAATCACTCGAAAGCCTCCACCGACCATTTGTAAGATAACGCATTTGCATTAATTTCGCCATATTATATGGACTACATAAAATTGTCCCATCGACCCTAAAACACCTGGGTTTAGTACTCAATCAGGTATAAGCATAGGTAGTGGTGTAGGGTATCATATAGTCGGCCCCGTCCTTACTTGTTTTAATATAAGGAGTTAAAATTTGTATTTCATTTGTTTAGAGATATGACATTAAAGAATCTAAATCCGCAGTGAAAAATACGTTTTTTGTGATATGGTTATGGTCGTCAAAGCATTAAGGTTTAACTGAATCCTTGTTATTAGTTTTATCCATCTCTGTTTTTGGATAGTATTTATTTGATTTTCTTTTGGTGTATATAGATAAATCTAAAATAGTAATTTGGATACCTCCATTAGATAGCACTTATGTACAGTCAAAGGAATGTGCTTGTCGATGTGCACTATTTTAGCTGAACTATAGCACTTGAAATTTGTTGCGTACATTCCTCTTGTAGAGTAAAAGCACAAAAAAATAAATACACGACAAAAAGGGATAAAAATGGTACCAATAATACGATAACAGCTAGAAACATGAAATATGGAATGCGCATCCATCCCCCTTATTGCGTAGATACGTAAAATTGAGGGTTTTTTTTTAAATTCGTACTTTTAAGGGATCAATTGGAAAATGGGGATAGAAATGGTAACAACCAAACCGCTGCAGTTGAAATCATGAAATTTGGTGTGTACTTTCATCTAACTGTGAAGATGCAAAATAAAAAAGGATTTTGTCGAAATTTGTACTTTTAGGTAGATATGGGGCGAATGGGGATAACAGTGGTACCAACCACACGGCTGCAGCTATAATAATGAAATTCGGTGTGTACACTTCTCTGACTGCGTTGACGCGAATAATAAAGATAACTTCCGATATTCGTAGCATCAATCAGAAGGCTGTAGTTAGAATCATGATATTCAGCATTTGCACTCGTCTGTCTACGTAGACACGGAAAATAAGAGGTACGAATTTTCAAAATGGAAAAAGGAGTGAAACTGGTACCAATAAAACGGCTGCAGCTAAAATCATGAAAGTAGATGTGTACATTCCACTCTGAAACATATTACATCTTCAATATTAGAACTTCTCCTATCAAAATTGTACCGACATTTAGGCTGTAGATGGAATCAAGAAATTGCAAATGGGGGAAAATCCGGCTTGAGGGAAATAGTTTCTACCTAATAATATTTAGGGCACATTTTGAAAATTTCTGACTAATAATTATATTAATATTTATATATAGTAAATGACTATTAATATTATAATAATGAAAAATCATAATTTTCCTAATATATTAGAGCACATCTATGTAAATCGACCACTCCGTGGTTGAGGGTATATAAGATTCGGTGCGGCCGAACTTAACGCCTTTTTACATGTTATATATATACAAATGTTATATATACAAAATACACTCCACGAGAGTATTATGTCTTTGTGCATTTGTTTGTAACACCCAAAATGAAGGGAAATAGTCCCATTGTTAATTATACCGATCGACTTAGAATCGCTTTTTGAATCGCTTTAGCAATGCCTGTCTGTCCATCTATATTTTAAATTACGATATAGGTCGCAATTGTAGCCAGAACCAAATGAAACTTTGCACAACGAAGTTTTTCGGGACAAGGACGAACGCTATTTAATTTGAAGAAAATCGGTTCAGATTTAGATATAGCACCCTTACAAATTTCACTCCCGATTTGACTTTTTTCACTCAAGATACCACATATTACAACATATTTTCTTAAAAATTGGCAAAACATTTTATATTTTAACTAGAAACACCTGTGGTGAAAATGTGTTAGATTTTTTCGTTCAGATTTATATATAGCTCCCATTCAAATTTGGCTCCCGATTTGACTTCTTCTGCTCTAGAAACCAGACAGTTCAACAGATCCTCTTCAAATTAGGTGAAATATCTTATATTTGAAGTAAAAACAGTCATGGTGCAAATGGATCAGATCGGTTTACATATATCTCCCACACAAATTTCGCTCCCGGATTGACTTTTTCCGCCCCAGAAACCACGAATTTTCACCGAATTTCCCTCAAAGTGGTCATAACACGTTATACTTGAACTGGAAGAACTTATTGTGAAGGTTAGTCACTTCATTCCATGGTTGGATATAGCACCGATACAAATATTATTCTCGATATGACAAATTGGACGCGTTTTCACTTTTTTAGCGAATTGAATTGTTGTAGTCGGCACCGCCCGACTTTATCCTTTCCTTACTTGTTTATTATACGCAATTTTCTATCTTTACCAACCTGAAACGTGTTGATTGTGATTTAAAAATATCAAAATATCTTGACATCATTGCTGCTTAAAGTACTTATAATTAGAAGAGATTTCCATGAGTCATATTTTATTATTTCTATCTATCTATATCGAACGCATTACGTTTAACTTTTATAAATAGTAACGAACATCATTACAGTTTAATCTTTTAAACGATTCCGTCACATTATTTAATCCATTTTTCAAGTAAATCAACTGATAAGTTCCTATTAATTGGACTTTTGTTGATTACCAAAAAATGTCTCAACATTTTCGCGAATTGACTCTACAGATGATCTTAATCCTATCAAAAATGAAATAACGACAAATACAATCCCAGGATTTCCCGCGAGAAAACTCCAAGGTTATTTGCATATTTTCTATTTCCCGTGTCCCGAGAAATTTTTAAGGGATTCCCTCGGGATTTCAGTAGAAACTTTTACATGTTTTTTGCACATTTTATTTACCATGTTTTCATATAACATTGACGTTGAAGAGGTATACCACCCCACAGAATTCACAGAAACCACCTGACTCTGTGGGTCGCACACAGGAAATGCCATCCGCTTTTAGCTCACGTCGACAAAAGTAGAAAAAGAAGAAGATAAGTATGGAAGACGATAGCTTGAAAAAATGCGAAGACGTAATACGAAGAATAAGACAGACGATAATCAGATAAAACCACGTAAACAGAAACGTTAAAAATTTAGTATCTGAGGTGGAGGAACTCCTCGACATAATCAAAAGCTATTGCAGAAATTGGAAAACTGCAGAATCTGAAAAGAAATAATAAGACGCAGTTGAAAACCAGGAAAGGTCAAAAAAGTGACGGTACGCCAACCACATCACATGGATCGCCCGAAACAGTCCAAACACGATCAAAACACCGAAAGAAGGAGACGAACGGACTATAATAATCCGGCCAACAGAAGGTCACAGCTATGCCGAGGTGTTAAAAAATCTGCGGAGAAACGTAAAACCAGAAGAAGCTAATGTGGCAGTTCGCTGAATACACAAAACAAAAACGGGTGCCATTCTCCTCGAATTAGGAAAAGGTTAGAAGGCGGAATTCGGTGATGCCATCAAGGGCAACCTGAATGAAGCAGCGGGTGTAAAAGCCCTTAAGCCTAATAGAGATTTGCGACCTCGACGCCCTAACTACTATGGAGGAAGTAATCGCTGCTATCACTAAGGTAACCAAACAGAAAATGACATCGTGGTACACGTCACAGAAACAAACAGCCGTGAACAAACGAAGGGCTTTTGTAGCGCTACCAGCGACAGGCTCATGCGAACTCATGAAGTCAAGCGCATAAAAGTGGGATGAACAAGGTGCAGAATTAAGTACCACAAAAAGGTAGAGCGATTTCACCCACCGAAATCCTGTTTTTGTTCACAAGATGGCACCAATTCGTTAGATCACTTGCCTGGATCCAGAAGCTGTTCATCAAGTCGCAGTCCAATAAATCGATGTTTAATATGAAACACCCAAAGTGAAACAAAAATGCAGCCCACTGGTGGAACGAAGAGATCGCTAATCTCAGGCTTACCTGCCTTTGTAGCATACAAGAGTCAAATTTAACACAAATTCAGGGTAGTTTATGAAAGCAAAGTTTTAGTCAAATGTTTTAATTGAGTGCTATTTTAGCAGTTTCTAATTTTGACTAAACTTTTCGACAATTCAAATAATTTTGTTTTGTTGCAACAACTTTTTTCGTGGATAGTATCAGGTCCACTTTCATCTGTGAACAAACAGCGTCTTCAAGTACACAACTTCACAATATATAATCTCGCAGACAGTCAATGTACAAATTACTGGTGGAACGAAACTAATGGAGAACTCAGTTCTTTAACGTTTATTTCATGTGTTATACATAATTTGAGAACTCATTGTTTCTCAGACGCATTACCAATCATATTATACTCCGATGGTTTTGGCTATCAAAATCGTAACCATTATTTATCGAATGCGTATTTTGCTATCGACAAAAGATGCTAGAAAAATTGATAATAAAATAATAAATAAGTCCTTTGATGCTCTATATCTGAACTATGATTATTTAAAGACTGTCGCGATGTATACCTGTTCGAGGAAACAACGATCCCATCGGCATACCTATCTTCTGCTCATATAGTTTGTCTTTTAATACAAAATGTCAATATTTCCATAAACAATTGTTTCGGTATTGAGGTGAATTTCTCAACCAGACTCCATTTAAGTTTATGGGAATGCTTGGAAACAATGAAACCACGTCAAAGGATACTAATAGCTCTCATTTTCAATTGCTTTATTCATAATTATTTGCATTATTCTTAATATAACGTTTATGAGAATATCAACTATATATTTGCATAACTCATAGCCTGTATTTTGGAGAGTCATTAAATTCTCGGTGCTGTGGCAATTTTATCTGTCATTTTTTTGCTGTACGTCAATAAGTTTTCTAATAAATATTTTTTTCAACAAGTCAGCCATTTTGCATTGAGATGTGGGATGTCTTTTTAATCGTCGATAAGTTGTAACGACAAATAATTTTGAAATAATACAGATACTACTACTTTAGTGAAGATTTGGACCATACAGTCGAAATAGCTTACAACGACATTGAAGGGACCGAAGACATTCGGTCGTTATAACCGATTGTCGTTAAAAGTTGAATATGGCATTTTAGGGACTTGGAGCCTTCGTCGTAGTAACCGACATGTCGTTATAAGTGATTTCAAATGTAATGGCATAAACTTAAATTAAATTTGTCTTGTGGTATTATAATAAGCAACACCTCGTAATAGGTACTTATTACGTTATGTACTCTTGCAATGTATTTTAGTAATAAGAATTCTCTATTTTTGCGGAGTCTCCCTAGATACTCCGTTGCTATATCCGGTTACGTTGTTCTTTCAACTTTCAGCCTGTATTAGAACGGAGCCTTGGGCGTATCAGCAAGTAAAATGTCGTATGATAATCAAGTCCTCGCCGTGTTATCGGGAAAATCAAATGAATACGATCCGAAATATAAGCTAGGCTTTGACCATAGAGTAGAGATGTGCGCGTGAGTGATTATTGACTCACGTTCACGCACGCTCACGATGGAAAAACTGAATCACACACGTTCACGCACGAACATTTTTTCGTTACTCACGTTCACGCACGCTCACGTGAGTAAAATAAATTTTGCTCACGGTCAAGCGTGTTTCACGTAGATCACGCAAACAATTTCTACAAAGAAAATAATATATACATTCTAAATCGAAAAGAGTAACGCCTCGCAAATCCGAAAATTTTATCATTTAAATCACTACGTTTACGATGTTTGTCTTAAATTCATATTTTAAAAGTAGTATACAAAATTACAGTGTGATATATCGTATTGTTTAATGCAAAATAAGTTAAAAATCGTACACTGACATAAAATCCAAGTAGAAATCAAAGCATATACCCCAAAATAGTTATTTTTTTTTTTTTTTATTAAACTAGCACTAAGGGGGTTTCCCATATAAATGCAGTGCCTAGTGTTGGTGCAGGGAATGCTTGCTTAAATAATATAAAAATTAAATTATATTTGCATTGAAGCACTTTGTTTTAGAAAAAAAAAAATATATATATATATATATATTCACGCACGCTCACGTGAGTAAAATAAATTTTGCTCACGATCACGCGTGATTCACGCCATTCACGTGAGTCGCGCCCATGTACTGTCACTTTCTAATATGATATTCTCAGTTTGTGGCCATTTGTCGAGCTTGCTGGCGTTCAGCGCGGCTAGGCTCGCCGGATGGGATGGGTTCCTCAACAAATGCCCGTCGACAGTAAACAGAAAAAAAACTAACTCATGCCACGCTCAAAAAGAAACGAAAGGAAAAAAACACGGACCGAAAAAGGAATAGAAATACAACGAAACGGAAACTAGAACAAATAACACCGAACTCAACACACTAACAACCCAAAATTACCTTTTTACCTCCGGCTGTAGTTATGCCGGAGTAACCCTCCCTCTGGAACCTGAGTTCCTCCATGGCAACTCTATCAACTCTTGTGGTTGCCCCATACCTACCTCTTCAAAACATTGTCACCTTCCTACCACCTTCTTCGGACTAAAATTAGCCCATTACCGCAATTTCCAACATCTTAATTTTTCTTTTTCCAAACATTATAAACGATATTTATTTATTTAAAAAGAAACGCTAGATATCATTCCATTTTGAAGGATTTAAAAAAAAATAAAAAGGAAAAAACCATGAAAGCTTGGTAAATCCAAACAAAATCCTATGATTTTGTATCCAACATAGATTTTTTTGCATCTCCAAGTATATGCGCACTCTTCTTCGATTCCCGGGGAAAGTAGTCTGCAGATCGACCGCACCCAAGTTGGTCTAATTTCCTCCTTCCTGGCTGAGGTAATGTCCGTCTGTCCTTGTAAGTATGTATGTTCGTTTATGTCATTATTTGTCCGTGTCCGAAAAATAAGTATATGTTTATCGTTACTGCTGCATATTTAAACTTTTTATTTCATCATTCTAGGTCGGTCAACCTTTCATTCATCTAGGGACAATGGATTCCCTCCACTACAAAAAAACCAACGGTGCTAGGCCTGCGCGCAACCCTACCCTCGTCGTTTAGCCTTCCTGAAAAGTTTCGAAGGAGAGTAAACAAAAAAACAAATAAAAACCTTGACCTCCCTAATTATGCCTTACTAACTATAAACCTTTCACTCTATCTTTCAGACTTCCGTATTTTGCGTCAAATTCCTGTGTTCGTCGGTCTGTCGGGCGTTCGTGTTCTGTCCGGGCAAATACCTCAGCACCCCTGGATTGGTGGTGCTTTAACTGTTGACCTGCAGTCCCACGTTGTGGCCGAGGTTCCAAAATGTCGCCGTGAATTATCCGCTGCCGTTTCGGTAACTTCTACCGCTTTTTTTTTTAATTTTAAATTTCTACCTTTAAGGTATTTTAAATTTTGTTTGTTTTTGCAAAACGTTCACCGTGTGTGTGTGTTTTGTTTGTTTATAGTTGACTTTTTTTCAACTGTTCTACAATAAAATTGTCATGCCAGTTGGAATGATGGTTTTTTTTTAAAAAACTCTGTTGACTTTTCTTTCTTATTTCGCAAGTTTTTCTTTGGAACCTCCTACGGCCAAGCTTCAAACGGAAAAGACCATTTTCCTCCTCTTGGGAAGCCATCTCTCCCCGCCTGTCACCTCTGACAGCTGACATATAGTCGGTTTAAAAACCACTGAGAATATTCGCGTTGCCACTTTCTATTCATTTTTGCCTATTGGCCGCTTGGTGCCGCTTGCTCCCTGTACTGCGCACACTACACCCATCTCTACCTTAGAATCAGGGCCGGACACTCCAGAGAATCCATCGCCTCCCTCCTGAGTATAGTTAACCCTGCTAGTTCGCTGGCCCATCTACAGGCTTCGACCCAGATGTCGGGCCGCATTAAAAAAGCTATCCGTCCGTTAGCCCTGACCACTGAGTCAGACACAGGCCAAGGAATGTTACAAAATGTTCCTGCATTTACTACAAGTGGTACAGATCATACTGAACTGAAGATTGAAGACAAGATCTGGGAAATCGAAGTGCATTTCATAGTGTTTTTAACGCCAGAGCATCAACATGGAAAATGCCAACTACGAATTCGAGTAGGAAATGTGTTGCAAATGTAGAAAATTTGACAACATTTAGATGACCTGGATGCAGGGAACCATACCAGACCCCCAGAGAATTCATCACAGACCAAGAAATGTTACAAAATGTTCCTGCATTTACTGCAAGTGGTACAGATCCTACATATTCGTCCCTCCAAAGTAAAATACAACGAATGGCCCAAAAAAGCTGTAATATTGGATAAGAAGGTTCTAACTGACAGTCAAAAAGATTAAAAAAAAGATGTTCTCGTGATTTTATTTATCAGATTTTACCGTAATAGGTACAGGAGCCCAGTCAACTGTAATATTCGACCTTCTGACATTAAACTGCATGTAAGGATGCAACCACGTGATGACTTGCCGGAGAACGCGCGAAGTACGGGCACAACATCTGACAAAGAAATCGTGCTGCAGCAATTATTTCAGACTTGACGTCTCAGAAGATGTGGAGTCGTTACATCTACCTGTGCATACGAAATTTATATACATAAATCGGTACCTGTAAAAGAATCGGCTATCTCAGATATTTCTACACTTGACTCTATTCTTACAAATAGTATTGTAGTTGCAATACTCAACGGCTTCCTCTTTATCTGTATGTAATTCAATGTGACAGTCATCTACAATGAAAATATGTATTGTTGACATTTATATTGAATACTCCGTCGAAGACTTTAGCAAACCCGGCTCATACGAAAATTATCTTCTAATATGCCCTCCGTCATCGCTGGGATATCCTTTTTCCATTGTGGCTATTGTTGACATTTTGATTTCTTTGTGATGATAAAAATCAAAATGATAATTTTTCATTTTCAATAATTTTGTAAAACGAATAAGTTTAAAAACGACGGAGAAGTCACTAGCGACATCAATGTGTCAAAAGTTGTATCCAGTCATCAAGGGTCGCCAGGTTGCCAGAAAAGGTCAATGAAGTTGTGAGTTAGGACAAAGTTCAACTTCATTCGACAACCAAACGACATTAACAAGGACAAAGTCCAACTTCATTCGACAACCAAACGACATTAACAAGGTTACTTCAAAAAGTCAAAGGTGCTCAAAATCAAATAAACATAAGGTGAAAGTTAAAGTTAATACTACTTTTAACTTTTTTAAATTATATATATATATATATATATATATATATATATATATATATATATATATATATATATATATATATAATTTAAAAAAAGTTAATTCAAAAACTTGGAAGGTAAGATTAAAGATGTTGAAAATAGATAGATACAAATAATAAACGTGTGATATATATGTATGTCGAAATATTTTATCATGATAGTTCATGCCATCCACCGGTTTACACTACAACTGACGTTCCCAAGGAATCCACTGTGGAAATTCACCGAACCCGTTTAGTGATTTCTAGTGCGCTTCAGAGTAGAGGCGTGATCTCCAAATCCAACTTCTTAACATATCCACCCTTACACAAACATATATCAATCATATCAACCCCCAAAAAAGAAAAGAGGATGTTAAGTTTGCACTACATAGCAAAAACGCTATATCGTGTGTTTTTTTGTCTTGGTGTTGTCCAGTATGAATGTTTGTGTCCTTAAAATTTAAAAGAAGAGGTAAATATTATAAAAAATTAAAAAAATGTATATATAAATATTTGATTGGTATGTTGTTGTTGTTTGTATGTATTGTTGGTCTGTTATGTTGTATGTGTCACTGCGCAGTCAACTTTTAGCTGCAACAATAAAGGTCTCACTTTGCCTTTTTGTTAATTTTGGGTTCTGCTGAAAACTTCAGCACAACCTTTGGTCTTAAACCAAAATAAATGACAACACAACATAACAGACCAACAATACATACAAACAACAACAGTGAAGACGGGACATACCGTACAACAACAACCTGTGCATTGTTGCGACCGATGCGAGCACATGCAAACATTGAATTGGCAATGTGAGATTTTTAGTGTGTCGACTTAGTTCGGTGGAATATTTTGTTTATCAGCGCTTCTCATTTGTCGTATGTGACCGCTGGTACTAATATGAACCCTGATTTAAGTCAAAGACATACATTCGTTGCGAAAGTTCTGACGAGATGGGGTAGCGCCCATCGAAACTGCGCAGTCAACTTTTAGCTGCAACAACACATACAACATAACAGACCAACAATACATAGAAACAACATTCCATAAAATCTTCTAATGATTTGTTTATGTATCGTTGACCTTTTTGTTTGTTAAATTTTTTTATTGATTGGTTCAACTTGAGGCCATGAAAAAACTGGTGGTGTTGTTTATTATTTATTTATATTTTATTTTCCCAATATTTCGGTTGCCTTCGTCAACCTTCATCAGGGGATAAACACTAAACAAAGATATATACAATTTATACCAAATATTCACTATCAATATCACGAAAAATGCAATAATAATTAAAACTTAATAGACGTCGTCCTGTTGTCTGCACAAATTGTTGTCAACTAAAAGTCTCTCTTTGTCGGCTGTATTTTTGTATTATATGTCGATAAGCTTTCGCGCAATTCTCTATGTCTGTTTTTAATTCATTCTCTTCTCAGTGGGAACGTCAATAATGTTCAATACTTCAAGAGTAAATCTTCGCTTATAATTTCTCTCCTCTGCTAATATTTTTACGTCTTTGAAGTTTGGCGTATGGCCTGTCAGAGTACAGTGGGCCGCAAGAGCTGTTTTTTGCTCTATTGGCTTGTCAGTTGCTTTTTGGTCCGATTTGTGTGAAGAAAGTCTGATTTTTAGATTCGTCTTGGTAGTACCAACATATACCTTTTGGCATATGTTGGACTTGTCGCCATTACATGGTATTACATGGTATCCTATAAACTACATTAGACTTGTCTTCTTTTTTAATCATAGATTTAGTTTTACTGAATAAATTATTAACGGTAATATTTGTTTTGAGAGCCAATTGAAAGTTGTCTTTGTTATAAACGTCAGCATTTTTGAACCTTTCAGAAAATCCTCGTATATACGTCAGCGGTTTGTACATTTTCTCCTCCTTCTCTTTGTTAGTTTTATGTTTTTTCATCTTAGTATGTCTTATTAGATCGTCGATGGTTTGTTTTGGGAAGTCATTTAATCGTATAATGTTTTTGATTTTACGTTCATTGTCTATGTGAAATGATGAGTCACTTATATTGAATACCCTATTTATAAAATTCGTCGCTGTGTTGATTATTGTTCGTCTATGGTGTTTGGAATGAAAATTTATGAGTCTTCCAGATGACATTGGCTTCTGGTACCAATTCAATTTAAGCAGGCTTCCTTGTCTATGAATTATCGAGTCGAGGTATGGGAGTTTATTGTCTTCTTCTTTTTCCATAGTACACGACAAAGATAGACTTTTAGTTGACAACAATTTGTGCAGACAGCAGGACGACGTCTATTAGGTTTTAACGTAATTATTATTGATTTTTTCGTGATATTGATAGTGAATATTTGTTATAAATTGTATATATCTTTGTTTAGTGTTTATCCCCTGATGATGGTTGACGAAGGCAACCGAAATATTGGGAAAATAAAATATAAATAAATAATAAACAACACCACCAGTTTTTTCATGGCCTCAAGTTGAACCAATCAATAAAAAAAAATTAAAATCTTCTAATTTATTTTTTTGTAAAATAGGCGAAAATTTAAAGTCAAAATCCATTTTTGTAAAATTAAGAGAAAAAGTTATTGACAAAGAAGATTTAATGATAAAGATTTTTGACTAAGAGTTAAAAATATTTTCAAATTATTGTTTTAATTTAAATTATAAAATTAAACCAAATAATTTAATGTATTAAAAGAAAAATCTTGAAATTAAATACTTTTTCTCTACAACCTACATACCTATATCCCCAAAACAATCCTAAGTGTAAACAGGACCTACTAAAAAATGTTCTAAAGTTAAACAATTATTTTTCATAGGTAATTTTATAATTATTATTACGAATAAATAATTTGAATTTTTGTATCTCAAATTATAGTATGTGTCAAATTTGCTAAAAGCAGGTTGAGTGTGGTACAGTAACAAGAGTACAAGTCGTGCTATAGTATCTGGGCATTTTTCAATACACTCGAGCAAAGAAAATGTCATGGAAGTCTAATAAAGCACTTAATGGGAGGGCAGCTCGGCAGAACGACAACATTTGAGTTTTGCGCAATAAGAAAATGAAAAATGAACTTCTCGTCTTAGGCATTCCTTTTTTTCCTATTCTTTTTCCTACATTCCTTTTAAGTTCCTGTAACCTACTTCTTTTTATTTAGCATATCATTTATTATTCCCTAAACCATATGTTTTTCCTTTAGTGCTATTGTTACTAAAGTCATAGCCTAATGAATTGTTTCTTTAAAAATATCCATATCGTAAGCACGGAAGGTTTAAAATTGGATATATAACACAGTGCAACACGAAAAAAATAACCATATACGGACACCGCTACATGATAAAAGACCAAAAAAAAAAAGACCCGTGTTTTTTTTTTCCCCAAAGTCATGCACTTTTTTTTATGGGCCCCCAGAGATTTGAGGCCTCAGTGTAATTTTTGGAAAAAAGAGATCATATTCTCAGGCTCATATCTTGCAAACCGTTCGGAATTTTGATTTACTCTCTGAGGCAAAGTTCTAGCTCTTGTCATAAAGAACAAAAATTGTGAACATATAAAATCAAAAAATCTTCATCTTCAAGGTCAAAATCGCAAAAAACTTAAAAATTCGATTTTTTTAACCTTTTTTCCCCTGTTCAGGTCCATAGGTAGCAAACCGTTGAAAATTCAGGGAAACAATCAACTACAAAAATGTACCTAAGATATCAATAAACAACTTTCTAGAACATATGAACTTCCTAGGAATTATTCTTAACACCGTTTCCGAACGGTTTGCAAGATATGAGCCTGAGAATATGATCACTTTTTTCCAAAAATTACACCGAGGCCTCAAATCTCTGGGGGTCCATAAAAAAAAGTGCATGACTTTGGGGAAAAAAAAACACGGGTCTTTTTTTTTTTTGGTCTTTTATCATGTAGCGGTGTCCGTATATGGTTATTTTGAAATGACTTCAAAAATGTTGCACAGTGTAATGGAAGATGTTCCCCTCATACGATGAGCTCCTGCCCGGTCAAGACTAGCGAGCCATTTCCGTTGTCACAATGAGTTATCACATGTTTGTAGTGTGCACGGTACAGGGATCCAGCGACACGCAGCGGCCAATAGCCAGCCACGAATGATTAGAATAGGCAACGCGAATATGCCAGTGATTTTTAAACGGACAATATTTCAGCTGTCAGGAGTGGGAGGCGTAGGAAAGATGGCTTCCCAAGAGAAGGAAAATGGTCTTTTCCTTTTGTAGCTTGGCCAAATACTGATGTTCCGAAACTTACCAGAATAAAAACTAAAAAAGTCTACAAGTAATTTTCTTTTTGCTCCGTCGTTTAACTGACATGACAATATTATTGTCAAGAAACGGTTTATACAAAAAGCCAACAAGCAACTAAAAACACACAAATGAACAAATTAATAAACAAATTAAAATTTGTGCAATTTTTTAAAATAAATTAAAGAAAAATAATTAAATAATGTAAAGACAACAATTACCAGACGGCAGCAAATTAATAGCCGCAAAAAAACAGAACCTCGGCCACAACGTGGGACTGCAGTTCAGCGGTTGTAGCACCACCAATCAAGGGGTGCTGGAGTACTTGCCCGGACAGATTACGGACAACCCAACAGACAGACGAAAATACAAGGATTGAACCAAAAATACGGAATGAAATCTGAAAAATAAAATAGAAAGTTTAAGTATTAGGAAAGGCATAACAAGGTTAGTCATTTTTTGTTGTTGTTTTTTCTCCTTTAAAACAATTTTAGGATGGATACACGACGAGGGTAGGGTTGCGCGCAGGCGCAACCTGTAGTTCAGGGAACCAAATGTCACTAAATAAATAAGAAAATGACGACTCTGAAATGGCAAAACAAAATGTTTTTAATTATGCTAAAATAACAATAAATATACATATATTTATTTTACGGATACGGACATATACTTACAAGGACAGACGGACATTACCTCAGTCCAGCTGCAAACTATTTTCCCCGGAAAATAAAACTAGTAACATGTTCTAGTGGTATATGCATGCTTAGATATAACGTAAACATTTTTAAGATTTTAAAGTTTCTTTTTAAATTGTATATTTGAAATGGGATAAAACTGTTTGTTTTCTTTTAAATAAACCCCCCTGAGTTTTTAATGATTAAGAAAAAATGAAGGTGACAACGGTTCGGTGAGGTTTGTGTGAAGAGAGTTGCCACGGTGGAACTCAGGTTCCAGTGGGAGGGCTACTCCGGCATAACAACAGGCGGTAAAAAATGGTGATTATGGGTTGATGTTGTGTTGAATTCGGTGCTATTTCTAACTAGTTTCCGTTTGTTTTTTGTAATTCTATTCCTTTTTCGGTCCGTGTTTTTTAAATTGCGTTTTTTATTGAGCCCGGCATGATTTAGTTTACTGTCTAAGGGCATTTGTAGAGGAACCCATCCCATCCGCGCTCAACGCAAGCCTGACAAATGACCACAAACTTTAATTGAAATTTAAAATATTGCAGTGTGAATGGGTCGCAAGTCGATCTCAAATGAAATCAACTTGATATCCGTGCAGTCTATTACGTGCAGACTATTTCGTAAACAAGGAGCAGGGTTATAACATCTACTTTTTGCCATAGATATTTTTCAAATAGGCCAAGCCTTCTTCGTTAGATATTAAAAAATAAAACACAACTTTTATGGTTTCTTGTGTCAGCAAAATAAAAAAAACGAAACATTTAATTTTGCCAAGTCGTCAGATCTGCAGGAGAAGAATCAGATCCAAATTTTGACAACTAGAGCGGTGAAAGTCAAATCGGGAAGTTATTTGAAAATTATGGACCGATGTTATAATCGAATTATTACGGGGTATAGGAAATTTGAACGGAATTGGTTAAAAAAAGTGGTGTCTAGATCGGAGTAGTAAAATCATTAACCATTCATTTCATTCACCACAAATGCATCATCCTTTTCTAAAAAAAAACGAAAAAACTGATGTAAACATATTTTCCTTCTTATAAAAGACTTTGTTCATTTGCAACAAGTGATGACATGTTTACTACAAAGAAAATAACGCTACCCACAAAAGAAACTCACAAACGAAGTACTTTACATGTGGAAAACTGTAGATCGTCTTCAAATTCATATATTTAAATTTTTGACAATAATAATACTGTCCAGTAGCATTTTACTTCTAAATTCAGACTAAAATAGGATAAATGTTGGCTATAAATTAAAAAATTGTGAAAAGTGTATTTAGAAAAACCCGCGTAATTTTTTATCATATAGAGACTGCTAAAATATTTTTTGGCATGACTAAAAAGGTAATATTTGTGACAGAATTGTTTCAGAAACCAAAACTTAGAAAGTGGAAATAAATGCAATTGCAACCACGAATTGTGGATTTTTGCAACAAATACAGTTGTTTCGCGACTGACTACATATATGATACAAGCGACATTGGTTCTTAACACTTTTTGTCGAAAAATATACATATATCTTCCAAAAAAAACATTGACCAATTATAACCCTAGTAATTTTATTGTATAAGCTGGCGCGTAATTTTGCTATTTAAGCGGGATGAGCATTATTTACTACTTTGGTGTCTTCGGTGACCCCACTGAACTTTGTTTATTTTCTCGAAAAAGGGATCAAATTGACCCATTAAGAGAGGTGCTAGATGGTTAAGAACTTCCATAAAAGAAAGGGGAAAAGGGGAAAAGTAACAAAAACCTAAAGAAGCTGTTGCTGGATCATAAATCAACAAAAATAACACCGAACAAACGGTTCTTTTCTTCTATTCTACTTTTAGCAGGATGCATGTTAGCCTGCCCAAACCTGACCATGATGACCTCTTGGCCTGTTCCAAAGATGATCCCTAATTCATGTTGCCCTCAACAATAAGAGAAAAATGTAAGATTACTTACCTGTTATTGGTGCCTTATTATGTCATTACCATTTCAGTATTTTTTGGTAGTTCATAAAATAAAGTATAAATAAATGTACAGCAGAGTCTCATAAATCCAAATAATGCACTTTGTCAGCGAATTGTTTTTAGAGATTCTGAAAATGATCACTGATTGCCTTTGACGTTAGAAAAAACTATTCGATCATAAGAATCACTATATAGCAAACCATTATTTCTAATGCGATTCCATATTAATTTGGAGGATTCTCCGTCAACAGATAAAGAACCATGAGCCTCCCTATTCGCTTTTCTCACTACAGACTTAGCACGATTACGTGCTTTAGAAAAAATCGTCCAATTATCATCAGTGTTACGGCGACTCACCAATATTTCCACGGGCCGTAGGGGACGTGGCAAGACGTTTTACCAACTGTATTTGGGACACCTGCTGCTGTTGTTGTTGCCTGCTGCTGTTGTTGTCGTTGCCTGCTGCTTTAGCGGTTTCAAACGCGACACACACGGGACAAACACACTGACTCTCCAAATAATGCAAAGTTAAAGTTTCTTTTCACTTAGTATTAAGGAGACAATTTATTCAATGTTTTTTTTTTTCTTTTATAATTCAATTAATAATTACTTTAATTGTTAATAATTATACAAAAAGGGGATAGGAACACCAGGTTTTTATCAACTTGTCGCGGGATAGACTTATTTTTGGTTGCTTCACTGCCGGTAACAAAAAAACGATTGATTTGTTAATTTTTGCTGCTTTGTTAAGCAGATGAAATAAAATCAAAAAGGGTTGAGTGTGTGAGCGCAAGAGAGCGAAGAGGACGAGAGCAAAAAATGAAGAAGGAACGAAACGTTCATCCAAGCACGGCAGAGGCTGCTGAATATCAATTTATCTAATTCTGGAGAGCCACTCTCTACATGGGTGGGCAAACTCTGGCCCGTGCTTGAATGAACATTCCGGGCCCCTTGCGACACATTGTCGCAAAAACAAAAATAAAGCCTGGTGTTCCCGTCTGGTGTAAAACTAGTAGATAATCCATGAGAAGAAAAAAAATACAAAATAAATTAAAAATATAATTCAAAATACTTATTCAAATACTTATTGAATTTAGACAACGCCGAGACAGATGATTCATGTTGACTGTTGACGTCAGGACCATTGGGGGACCGCCGATTTAGGCTTCTTCATAGTCATCGTCGACTGGCATCTCGCCGAAGAAAGATAACCCAAATATGGTTTTCTGCGCGTAGGGCAAACTTCCTTCCTGTTGGGGCAGTCCAAGGTAAATTCTACCAGCGACGTCAGAGCCCAAAACAATGCTGCAAGGGTATGGGATGTGGAACCCATGGTCAGCCAAGACATCGTTTCCATACCTTTCTTTGACGGCGTGGGGTTTTAGGGAGACTGCGGGACAAATGACTGCGGCTTGAACACGTCGCAACAGACGGACCGTGACAGTGCGCACGTCATCACGCAAACCCGACAGACGTACCGACAGCCGTTCCGTGCACTTTTCCCACGGGAGAGGGAAACTGGCAGTCGGCGTATAGTAGCTCGCTTTGATGTTGGGGTCCAGCATTATGCGCACGTGTGCACTCATTTGGGGTTGGCTTTCGCACCACAATACCGCCCATGCCGTCATCTGTATCCATGCACAGTGTTCAAAATTTGGTATATGTACCAACGTATGGTGCAGCCTGTTGCACCTGAGACATCCGTCGGTGCTTGGGCAAGGCGCTTGGTGGGATAGGGCGAGGCAATTCCCGCATGCCGAGTAGGTGGTCACGGTTTCTCTCTTGAGGTGAGGAGGCATGGCGAGGAACCGGCGACACTTCCGGAAAGAGTGCCGTGAGGAGCACATTGGGCACAAATAATCGTCCTGGAAATTCATATCTGTGTAATGAGACAGAAGTACAAAAGTGTTAGTAGATATATGACGTCACAGTCCCGAAGTGAATCACATGTTGGCCGAGATAGAAAATTATGTTTTAGTTGGCCTTGGGAAGTAGAACGAGCTTGTGGATTGGTCGGGTGATGACACCAGATTGGGTTTTGACGTCTACGACCCTAACTTGATTGTCGCGTCCCGGATACAATTTTATAATTCTGCCCAGACGCCAGTCTGTGGGGCAGATCGCTTCGTGACGCACCACTACCAGGTCATCGAGAGACAAATTTTGCTGTGGGACCTTCCACTTATTTCGCTTATGGAGCTCAGACAGGTACTCCGTTTTCCAACGACGGCAGAACTCTTGCTGGATGACTTTGACCTTCCTCCAGCGGTTTAAAAGCGCAGTTTTGGACGGAATCTCCTCAGGCTCAGCGGGAGCTAAAAGTGCAGAGCCAATAAGAAAATGCCCTGGCGTTAGAGCTGAGAAATCGTCTTGAGAGTCTGAAAGCGGGGCCAATGGACGAGAGTTGAGACAACATTCGATAGACGCCAGAATTGTAGAGAATTCCTCAAAGGTGTGGCGGATCTGTCCCGAAATCTTCTTAAGGTGGGTTTTACAACTTTTCACGCCAGCTTCCCACAAGCCTCCCATGTGAGGCGCAGCGGCCGGAATGAAGTGCCACTCTAGTCTTTGAAACCCGTACCGTGAAATAGCTTCGTCCTTCATTTCAGAGATAATTGATTTAAGCTTTGCCTTCAGCTCTCTGGCGGCACCCACAAAATTACGACCGTTGTCAGAATGAATTTGATTTGGGCATCCTCGGCGGGATACGAAGCGAGACAAAGCTGCTAGAAAGGCAGAAGTGGACAAATCGCTAACTGGCTCTAAATGAATCGCCTTGGTTGAGAAACAAACGAAGAGACAAACGTAGCCTTTCGTCAAATGGCAACCACGACCATGGAAAATCTTAACATCGAAAGGGCCAGCGAAATCGACCCCCGTGATCGTAAAAGGTCTACTAAAGGTAGTTCTCTCGGCAGGAAGAGGAGCCATAATTTGACCCTGATGCATTTTTCGAGACAAAACGCACTCTTTGCAATTATTAATGCGAGTTTTGATCAGTTTCCTTGCCCTAATGATCCAGCATTCGAGCCGAACAGTGGCCAGAGTCAATTGAGTGCCCCCGTGTAAGGTCAGCTTGTGAACGAAATCCACATAAAGTCGAGCGAATCTGCTCTGGTAGGCAATTATGACAGGATGTCTTTCATTATACGACAGCGCTAAAGTAGAGCCGAGGCGACCATTCGCACGGATTACTCTATCTTTATCTAGAAAAGGAGTCAATGTCAATAGGGAGCTCTTTGGTGGGATGTTTTGTCCTCGACCTAGACACGAGTATTCCTCGGGAAAATAAACTTGCTGGGATATAGCCATCAGCCGGTATCGCGCAAGAGTCAATTCTGCGGCCGTCAATCTGAGACTTGTGACTTTAATGTCGCTTTTTGTAGTGGGACGAGTTCGGTTGAAAAATCGAAAAATATACGCCACGACGTGCAGCGCTCGGGAGAGACAGGAGAAACGTTCTAATACATCTACAATATCCTCCGATCTAGCAATATGAACCTTTACTGGTTTAGATTCAAGTGATGTTTCTGGAACTTGAGGGTCCAAGGGCCAAAAACATTGCTCGTTTCGAAGCCATGGTGGCCCATGCCACCAGAGATCATTCTCCTTTAGCTCTAAAGGGGTCAGCCCCCGGGTTGCTAGGTCAGCAGGATTTTCAGATGTCCCTACATGTCTCCAACAATTTTTAGTTTTCTCCTGAATAATAGCAACCCTATTTGCGACGAACGTTGTCCAATTATGCGAAGGCTTTTTGAGCCAAGACAAGACAATAGTTGAGTCAGACCAAGGAAACAACACACTTTGTTCAATTTTAAACTGAGGCAATATCGAATCTGCTAAGTTCGCTAGTAATAGAGCTCCGCAAAGCTCTAGCCTTGGTACCGATGTTTTCTTAATAGGAGCAACTTTTGACTTCGAGACAAGTAATTGTGTATGGATGTTTCCTTCAACTTCAACCCTAATATACAGAACTGCCGCATAAGCCAGTTCTGAAGAGTCACAAAATCCATGAAACTCAATCTTACAATTTGGCGAATATTTTGCCCATCTCGATATGTGTATCTGGTCTATTTCTTCATATTTGGAAATAAACATTTTCCATTTCACCAGGGTCAAAGGTTTTACTGGGTCATCCCATCCTATATCATCCAACCACATCTGCTGCATAAGTACTTTCGCATTTATTACAACGGGGAAAGCCAGCCTAATGGGTCAAACAATCTAGCTATCACTGACAGCACCTCTCTTTTTGTAAACGACTCCTTCTGAGCTATTTTTTCCGTCACAAAATAAAATGAGTCAGGAACTCTTGTCGTCGAAATCAAGAAATCGCTCATTAAAAAGATGATCGCGGGGCAAATCTTCTAGTATTTCTTTACTATTTGAAGTCCATTTTCTCAGGTCGAAGCCAGCGGATTTAAGTATACCTATCAGCTGGTTTCGTGCTTCTATACCTTCAGAGACAGAATGCGAACCTACCAAGGCATCATCGACATACATATTTTCCTCGAGAATCTTTGAACCAATAGGATAGTTTTCCTTTTCATCTTCTGCCAGTTTCAGCAAAGTTCTCAGGGCCAAAAAAGGAGCACAGTTGACACCAAATGTCACTGTTTTTAGCTGGTAATCTTGTACCTCTTCGCAAGTTGAAGGTCGAAACAAAATTCGCTGAAACGGGGCATGCTTTGGGCTAACCAGTATCTGACGATACATTTTCGTGATATCCGCGTTAAACACAAATTTATAAAAACGCCAGTTTAATATCAACGAAATTATATCTTTTTGAAGAATTGGGCCAACGTACAATGCGTCGTTCAGACTTTTCCCATTTGCTGATGGGCACGAGGCATTAAAAACGACCCGCAATTTGGTTGTGGTGCTTTCTGGTTTAAAGACACCGTGATGAGGCAAATAGAAATAGTTCTCATAACTATTTTTTGGAAGCTCAACTCTCTCCATATGTCCAAGCGACAAATATTCAGCGATCACCTCATCGTACATCGCTTTAATTTCAGGCTTTCGAGACAATGATTTTTCATTTCTTAGAAATTGGCTCAGAGCCACATACCTATTCGTATTTTGCGACGAATTTAACTGAATTTCCGATCGAAAAGGTAGTTCTACTACATACCTTCCATCAGGATTTCTAAATGTTGTCTCCTTATAAAGTTTCTCGCAGATCCTATCTTCCTCAGAGATATTGGGTTTCCTTGAAACCTCCTCTATCTCCCAAAACCTCGCTAGCTGATCATCAATTGAAACCCGAGTACAATGAGAGACGCGTACTATACGCCTCGAATTCGAATTGTTCGTTGGGCCAGTTACAATCCATCCAAAGACTGTCTCCTGAGCCACAAGCGAGCCAAGAATACCATGTTCTACTCCTTTGAGCAGAATAATTGGATACAAATTCCCACCTAAGAGAATATCCACCGGGCCAGTTTGATAAAAACGAGGGTCAGCATATTCTAAATTTGGAAGTTGATGTGCTACAACATTTTCAAATGAATGAGTGGGTACGCTACCCGTAACATCTTGTACAACTAACGCATCGGTTTCGACCGAAAAAGTAGGCTTTATTATAGAGCCAATTGTAAAAATCGCTATTTTGGAGCATTTCGTAAGATATTCACCACCTAATCCGGTGATATCCGCTGAAACCGATTTTGTGGGCAACTTCAATATTTTTTGTATTTTTGCGGAAATAAACGTGTCGTCCGAGCAAGGGTCAATTAGAGCTCTGACTTTGTGTGAAACTCCGTCTTTAATTATATTAATCCAAGCTGTAGCCAACATAGTTTTGTTCGAGACAGACGTATGATATGCCCTAACATTCCCAGATGTCGAAGGTGATTCTGTGGACTGTATGTTTTGGTTCTGAGGATTTTGGGCCATACTAGCAACTGTCCCTCCGTTACTACTAACTTGCTGAGCTACTTTATCCCTGTGTAAGAGTGTGTGATGATTAGAGCCACATTTCGAACAATTATCTCCGTTTCGGCATTGTGTTGATATATGTCCTAACTTCAAACACTTAATACAAAGTTTGTCCCGTTTAACTGTTGCCAACCTATTTTTCTGGTCCATATTCACAAATCTGGGACACGACGTCAAAACATGAGTGCCTTTGCACAAAGTACATTTCGAATTTTGTACCTTCATGTGATGAACTTTGATTCCTCTTGTTCTGTCAAAATTGTTATTATATTTCGGGCGTGTCAAAGTTTCATTAGAGCCAAGCATGTCGGAAACGCTTTCCAATGTGTGGAATCTTTCTGTTAAAAACTTGCTCAATTCCTCCCATTTTGGCAGTTCAGTTTTATTGTCTATCGACTGTTCCCAGAGAGACAAGGTTAGCTTGGGCAATTTTGACGAGCATTGAAATACAAATATCGGATCCCAAGAGGCAACATCAATATTGTAAAGCCGGAGAACTGCAATACAATTTGTTATTTCTCTATGAAGTTTTTTGAGACTATCCGCAGATTCCTGCGTACAATGGGACAAATTGAACAAAGTTCGCAATTGGTTATTAATGAGAATTCGTTTATTCTCATATTGGGTCTTTAAATTCGCCCACGCGATTTCGAAGCCTTCCGCTGTCAAAGGGATATTTTTATTTATGTCTCTGGCCTCTCCACTGGTTTTCTGAAACAAGTGGTACAACTTCTCAACAGGGCTAAGTTTTTTGTTATTCACATAAATTGCGGTGAATAAGTCTCTAAAGCTGGGCCAAGTAATGTAATCTCCGTGAAAAATCTCTGTATCGCACGGTGGGACAGAAACAGATGAGCTAACCTTTTGACCGGTTGAAGCAGAGCTAACTTTCGTTTTTTCTTTCCATTCTCCTATTATTGTCATACAGCTCATGTATTTTGAATGAACCTCGCTTTTCTTGTTGCGTATCGTGACTTTGTCTTTTTTGACACAATCTGGGTCAGAATTACATTGCTTGTAGAGATCTTTCCACTCTGTCCACAAGTCTTGAATTTCCTGCCTTTCTGCCTCTATTGTCGTCTCATTGTACTGACTTGCATCAATTTTCCTCATATACTCCTCATGGGCGATTATTTCATTGCTCTGAACCAAATAATCTTCCAATAAACCCATGGTTCGATAATAATCAATATCGGCTATAGAGACAAAATCGAGACAAAAATTCAAATTCGTGCAAAAACTGAGAGCAAACTTTCTTATTGACCCACTTGGATGAAAAAAGTTTCCCTTTTTTGGGAGAAAAATTCGAGATAACAAATTTTCCCACGTACTTTGCCAGTCAACAAAGACAGACCTGGCTCAAAAAATCCAAAGAGAGACAAACTTTCAATTTAATCCGAAAAAAAAATCGTTTTGACCCACTGTTCCTTAAAAACGAAACCTCCTTGTACCACTGTGCGTGAAAAAATATCACAACTCTAGAGACAAATTAATTTTCTTTAAGCGAAAACCTTCCAAAAAATTCCACAAAATAATATTTTTGGTCCACTGTGCAATCCACCAGCGTTCAATTTAAAGGCGAATATAATTTATTAAATACCACATAAATTATTGTTGTGCCACTGTGCCAAATACCCAAATGTATAATGGCCGAAACTCCAAAAAATATTTATAAAAATTCGCAAAATAAAATGTATGGCTCACTGTTCCATTAGCAAGTATCGAGACAACGTATTTCTTTTCTCTTATACTTGTTCTGATAAAATACACCATATAAAAAAATCCGCAAATTAATCACTTTGGCCCACTGTACACGTCAATCCATAATTTTTTGCAGCAAAATATAACGGAGACAAATTTGTATTTTAATTTAAGAGAGAGAAAAAAAAAATTCCACAAAATTCACTTTTGGTACCACTGTGCGAGACAAATTTCCATTTAAACCCGTTGACGATTATGCTCGGAGTCAAATTCCACCTTTAGATTCATAAAATGAAATTCCAAAATATTCCGCACAAAAATCGTCTTGAGCCACTGTGCACCAAAAATTCTTTCTTCTTTTCTCTTCGATTCGCAACCAGATGGCAAAAAAACCCAAACTTTTTTGCCTAAAGCTAGCCATAGACGAACGATAAATTCGAGCAATTTGTTGGGTTTGTGGTCGCTTTTTTACGTCTGTGGGGTAGTTCGCGAACAAATCATACGTGTGTGGGCTACTGCGCAACTTTTAAGCCATTTCGCCATTTCAGTTGCTCTTCAACCATTGTAACGAAAGGTCGTGTAGTGCACACAAAAAATGGCAAGCAAAGACTTTATGATAGAATTGTTTGTTTAATGTTTTTTTTAAGTTTCCAATCAACAGAAAAAACCAATTGTTAAATAAAAAAATTTTCTACCACAAAATTCTGACAGAAGCACAAACCGAAGTTCAAACACAAAATGAACATGCGAGCGCGTCATCCGCTTCGTAGCATATGTTTACTCATCAACGTCGGCCGAATTATGATTTGTTCGAGCGTGTGTGGAGAAACGATATGCAATAAATTGCAGCAATAAATTTGCAAATCACACCAATAAATCGTTCGTCTATGGCTAGCTTAAGCCAAAAACAACTGTTGTCGTAGGTCGACAACCGCGAATCACAACAACAACCAAAGAGTCTGCTTGATAGAAACAGACCGAAGTTCGTCGGTGACAGGGGAAACGAGAGGGGGGTATGCGTGTACCAAACGATCGACCAAAGATGCCAATGCACTTTGTTGTTGTTGTCTTGTGTGCCAATCTCACTGTTGCTGCCTAATAATGTGCAGTCGTCACCACTCAAAAGGGACAGAGACAAAGTACATGTATATGTATGAATGTATATATGTACATTAGGGCGTACCTCAAAAAAAAGTTCGCCGTACACCTTCGAATATGAAGTATTATTGAAAGGTAGTTTCAAAAAAAAATTTTTATTTTTTTATGCCGAACGTAGGGGTCGCGCTTTTACATTTTTCTATATAACTTGTATTTATAAACGGATTTTAAAGTGTGATACATCGATGTTTTTGTCTCGACGAGGCCGATTTTTTTGTCTTTGAAGTCATTGAGCTCAAGCACCCCCTTCTGGTACTTACCCATCATTTCTCAGTTGCTACTACCCTAATGTACCACTCTAATAATCGAAAATTAAAGCTCGCATAAAATCATGAATCATGTTTGAGCTCAATGACTTCAAAGACAAAAAAATCGGACAAAAACATCGATGTATCACACTTTAAAATCCGTTTATAAATGCAGAAGTTATATAGAAAAATGTAAAAGCGCGACCCCTACGTTCGGCATAAAAAAATAAAAAAAATTTTTTTGAAACTACCTTTCAATAATACTTCATATTCGAAGGTGTACGGCGAACTTTTTTTTTTTTACTTGTAACCTGGTACGCTCTAATGTACATACATATGTTCATATGCAGAGACAAATGACAAGGACGTCGGCAGAGCGCAAATAAAACAAACTGACTATGTAGATTCTGCCGGCAACCAAAACTTCTTTTATATATGTAACATGTTTTGTTACATATATTTCCAAAACAGCAATGGCGCTACAAACGGTACCATATGTACCCCAGATCGTTGCGTAACCGATGTTACGTAACTGAAACAACTCTATCACCAAATCTGCCCCAAACAAATGGACATACATACTTCCAAGGGCCAAATAAAACACCACGAGCCAAATGCAGCACAAATCGGGCTAATAAAACGTATTTCGTACGTACCTTTTACCACGTTCCAAATCAAATTTGCTGGTTCCTCTTGCAGGATCGACAGGACCAAATGTTACGGCGACTCACCAATATTTCCACGGGCCGTAGGGGACGTGGCAAGACGTTTTACCAACTGTATTTGGGACACCTGCTGCTGTTGTTGTTGCCTGCTGCTGTTGTTGTCGTTGCCTGCTGCTTTAGCGGTTTCAAACGCGACACACACGGGACAAACACACTGACTCTCCAAATAATGCAAAGTTAAAGTTTCTTTTCACTTAGTATTAAGGAGACAATTTATTCAATGTTTTTTTTTCTTTTATAATTCAATTAATAATTACTTTAATTGTTAATAATTATACAAAAAGGGGATAGGAACACCAGGTTTTTATCAACTTGTCGCGGGATAGACTTATTTTTGGTTGCTTCACTGCCGGTAACAAAAAAACGATTGATTTGTTAATTTTTGCTGCTTTGTTAAGCAGATGAAATAAAATCAAAAAGGGTTGAGTGTGTGAGCGCAAGAGAGCGAAGAGGACGAGAGCAAAAAATGAAGAAGGAACGAAACGTTCATCCAAGCACGGCAGAGGCTGCTGAATATCAATTTATCTAATTCTGGAGAGCCACTCTCTACATGGGTGGGCAAACTCTGGCCCGTGCTTGAATGAACATTTGAAGCCTTATACGCCAAATCTCTTATCATATGACTGGATTTAAACCAATCATTACGGTTTTTTTTCAAACTTTTCTTCTTCTCAGAGGAAAAGGAGAATGGATATGATTTAAACCATAAGAATGTTTAACTGTTCATTCACATCAGACGTAACAAAGAAATTTGAAAATTCGAAACTACAAACCCACTCATATATTGTTTCATAGTTCAGAGTATTGTAATCATAGAATTCATAGAGCTCTTCGTGTCGCTTCGACCGCAGCCCCAAAACGGACAATATATATATACGAAAAGGCACGTTGGGCCGAGCTCAACAACTTTTTCCAGCATACCAATTGGAAACTTTGTTTTCTAAATGGCGATATAGATGCTGCGGCTGAAATGATTGAAAATATTATCTTGATTGGAATGAAGTCATTTATTCCAATTAAAGTTATTTCGGATAAACCATCTAATAAAAGTTGGTTTAACCAGACATGCAAGGCGCTGTCAGATCCAAAGAGGAAGCATTCAGGAAATGGCGTTTAAATAAAAATGCCACAACTGATCTGCTACGCAAGCAGACAAGAACCATGTGTGCCAGGGTACTTAGACGTGAAAAGTTTCTGTACGAACAACGTCTTCGTGCCAAAGTTCTTGCTTCTCCTAGGGGAAGTAAGAGCTTTTGGTCATTTGTGAGAAGAGTAAAGGATAAATCCTCATCTACCCCAACTCTTGTTAAAGATGATCAGATATTCACTAACCCGGTTGGCAAAGCTAACCTATTGGCTGAAATGTTTGCAAGGAATTCATCCTTGCCGGAAAGCAATCAACCACTCCCCGTGATCGAAAATGTATCTAGTTCCATGCCTCAGATATTTTTTCGAACACGTGGAGTTAAAAGGGTTCTCGCAAATCTCGACGTAAATAAATCTCCAGGCCCGGATGGCATTTCAGCACTTGTCCTATGTAAGTGCTCTTCGACGCTTGCCCGTCCCCTTCGTAATCTTTTCAACCTTGCATACCGTGCAGGGGTTTTCCCAGCGCGTTGGAAGATTGCGAACATCCAGCCCATCCCTAAAAAGGTGAGGCTAATAATCCTGCTAACTATCGACCGATCGCGATTTGCTCAGCGCTTTCGAAGGTTATGGAGAGTATGGTTAACCACCATCTTGTGAGGTATTTAGAAACTAATGACTTACTTAATGATCGACAGTATGGCTTCCGTAGGAATCGATCTACGGGAGACCTGATGACACTGCTATCCGAAAAGTGGAATCGATCTATTCACAAGCTTGGTGAGAGTAAGGTCGTTGCTCTAGATATCTCCAAGACCTTTGATAGAGTTTGGCACGGCGCACTCATATCAAAGCTTATCGCTTTTGGTGTTGGTAGTGACTTCTCTCGATTTATATCGAACTTCCTCAGAGATCGCACTATACGTGTTGTTGTAGATGGGTTCTCATCCGACGAGCATAGGTTAACCGCAGGAGTACCACAGGGCTCTGTCCTTTCACCCTCCCTATTTCTTATTTTCATCGACGACCTCTTGGATCGGACTGTGAATCCAATATACTCATTCGCGGATGACAGCAACCTCTGTCATTCATACTCATTCGATCATAGACCAAGTCGTCAAGAAATTGAGGATAAAAGGCGATTGATGGATGAGTCACTTAGCCAGGATTTAATGGCCATTTCTGAATGGGGTCGAGAGAATAGAGTAGATTTTAATGCACGTAAAACCCAGTGCTCCTTGTTCTCTCACAAGCGATTCACTGATCCAACGGTGTCGTCGATTTTAATGAACGGTGTAGATATTGAGCAATCAGATGCTCTCGTTGTTCTTGGCATAAAAATACAATGTGATGTTCATTGGACAAAACATGTATTTGATGTGTCGAAAGATGCCTTCAAATGTTTAGGCTTTTTAACAAGATGTAAGAAATATTTCACACCCTCTGATCTTCTCAATATCTACACTACCTACATCAGACCAAAGATGGAATACAACTCCCATATATGGTCGGGTGCTCCAGCTTCATCACTGGAGCTACTTGACCGTGTCCAGAGGAGGGCGATGGTGTTGATAGGTGACGGTAGGATATCCAATTCTATTGTCTCCCTTGAACACCGTCGTAATGTTGGTTGTGTGTCATTGTTCTATCGATACTTTCATGGTGTTTGTTCTTCGGAAATTCGTGATCTTATACCGCCCGTGAGAACGTTCGGTAGAGATACGCGACTCTCCAGGAACGCTCACCCATTTGTTGTCGATTGGACAACCGGCCGCACTACACATTACTGAATAAATTCGTTCTTCGCCCGTACTATCCGTATGTGGAATCGACTTCCGGCAAATATCTTTCCCTCCAATTACGACATTCAGAGATTCAAAACAGATGTCAACAGACACTACTCCCTCTTTCCTCCTTCCAATACCTTATCTTCCTTCTACCAACGCAATGCACTGCATTTATAGGGGACATCCCCTGAGTGTTGGTTCAGTGAAAAAAGGAGCCTCTTCCCGATTATTTGTAGTATCTTTGTACCTTATACTCCTCCTGTGTAAGGTGGGGCAATGTTACACATTTCAACATATTGACATTTATATTAGTGTACAATATCCTATTTATCAAGGCGTTTTTCAGTGTGTTCAAAGAGTGCGGCAATTCAATTACGATATATATGGGAATTAAACGTACGCCAATCACATCTTCCTTTAAAGATCTAGCACTAATTATTTGCCTATATAATTAATGCTCTTCGTTCGGATCTAAAACATATATATTTTATTATGTTGTTTTAAATACTTACAGAACATGTCACACCATTTTGGGGTCATCAATTATTATGTTGTTTTAACAAGTACAACATTTTATAAATACTTACTCAAGTTTAACCTTGGATGACCTGTCGTTATACCGATCTGGGTTCAAATTGTTAATACGACACCACCTTCCGAATTGTTTTGGTTCTCTAGAGAACCTATACAGAACATGTCACACCATATTGGGGTCATCAATGTTCCAGGCCCGTGCGCAGGATTTTCCCCTGGGGGGGTTTTCATCTACACTCATAAAAAAGTTAACTCTATAATGAGTTAAAATTAACTAAAATTTAGGAAACCAAGTACATTTTTACTAAATATAAGTAGAATTTTGCTGAAATCTTCCAAAATCTTTTACTTAAACTGAAGAAAATTTTATTTTATACAAGGCAAAAGGTTCAATTTAACTAAAAAATCAAACAAATAGTTTTGCTTCAGAGTATGCAAAACTGATACAAAAAATTACAACATGAAATATTTCTCAAAAGTTTCATGATACCTCTGCCATAAGGAGTTGAGCTATTACTCCATAATTGTTGCGAGGGCAAGATAGGCGCCTTCGCAGTGGTTGTTTAGAATAATTCATAAAGTATTTAAGAAATAAGTCTCTGCAAACGAACGAGAATTGCTGCTTAGATTAATATTCAAGAATTTTTTTAACAATTTCAAATGTTTTTTATAAGTTCATTACTTAAATGTATGAAGAACTCGGCATAAATTTCAGCAAACATTTAAACTTCATTTTTCGGAAAAAACACATTTTTAAGGTAAAATTTCCTAAATGGAATTTTTCCATACAAAAATTTTCAGATTTTTTTCTTACTTAAAACCTTGAAAATATTCTTCCACATAAGTTTGGATTTACTCAATTGTAAGAATTTTTTATTAGATCCAAAGAAATGTATTTAAGTAAATCCACTATCCTTTTTCTAGTAAATTTAATTTTTTTTTTAAATTTTACTATGGCTTTGAAAGAAGGAAACTTTACTCATACTTAGTTAATTTTCCAACTTTTTAGGAAATTTTTACTGGAAACCACTCATCTTTTATTGCCAGGATCTTCGAGAAATATTTTGATACATTCGTCCGACAGTCAGTTCGTCAGTACACTCAAAGGAATATGTCAGTAAAAGAAAGCTGAAAGTCTACTGAAAGAGCAGATTTTCTGCTGTTAAAAAAGAGACAGCAGATTTGTATCTGCTGAGATGGTAAACAGCTGTTTGCTGTTTTTAGCAATATATATGATACGCATATTGTCCATATAAAAGAAAATTCGAGCTAAACTCGCTTATGAACGCTTATCTTTCTTTATATTTTAATTAACAACAGCCAATTTTAGCAGACTGCAAACTCTTTAGCAGTGTGAATGGTGATGTAAGATTGCAGAAAACTGCTGTTATGCCAAAAAAACAGCTGTAATAGCAGAAAAGTGTCTGCTGATAAGCAGCAGACAATCGCTGCTTTTATTAACAGACTCGTTCTCTAAGTGTAGAACTTTTTTTAAATAGTTGCTTGAAATTACATACATACATATCGAGGGCTTATATTCATAAGTGGCTATGAACAAAAACATAACTTTTCAGGAGAGCGAAAAAACTGATTTTCTCCTTAATTTGAAGAGAAATTGTTAATCGTTCTTCTACAGTTTAATCTAAAAAGGATTACTAATTGCTACGATTAAAAAGTTATCGAAATTTCCTATTATTCGCGGTTTCATGGTTCATAGCCACTTTTGTATGTCTAAAATTGAGCACGATGAATGTTGAAATAAGAATAAGATTTATTGTAAACAATATAACTTTTTTTCATGAAATCTTGGCAATGTTGTAAAGAAAACACATTTTCTGTGGTGTACACAGCGAATTTAACGATTCCTGCTTCATCCGTCAGATTGGTCGCTTGTAACATATATGTAGCCAGTCGCGAAAATCGCTGCAATTGATGAAAAATCCAAAATTCGCCATTGCAATTCCTTATATTTAACTTTCTTCATTCATAATTCTGAAACTTTTCATGCACAAATATTCCCCATGAAGTCAGCAATCACATGCCAAAGAAATATTTTGGTATTCTCAATATAATAAAAAGTTACGCCGGATTTTCTAATATACTTTTCACAATTTTTGACTTTACAGCCACCATTTTTCCTATTTTAACCTGATAACTGGGGAATCAAAATGTTATTATCGCGAAATGATGGAATTTGATAGTACGATATGCCCTAAATCTAGAAAAATGTTTTAAACAAAATCGTTGTAGCGAATTATAACCTTCGGTTTTATGCTGCTCCATTGTTGAACTATTTTATTTATATTATTTTTATGTTCATAGCCACTTATGCAGTCACAAACTTACGTGCGAGGGGAAAGCCAAAGCAGAAAATTAAAAAAATGCCTTTAGAAAAAAATCTTTTCCAAATTTTTATGACAGATGACATCCAAATCTGAGAATAGCTTGGCATCAAAAACTCATTTTCGAGAAAATGGTTCATCAGCCCTCGATATATATTTTGAAGAAATATTACACAAAAAACGATCAAAATCCTCGGCGATAAAATCTTCAGTCCCGCATTTTTTCTATAAAGAGTTTTGGGGTTTTTAATTTATATAGGACATGAGTAACAGAAATGCAAGAAGAAACAACTAGAAATTTTAATTCCAAAAAACCAAATAATTGGTATTTTAGAGTTTCGTTTTCCTACGTAGATCCAAGTTACTGAATTTGTTGTTTCTCTTTTGAATAATGCGTGTTACATATGTACAAAAAAATATTTACTTTGAAAAATATTTGACATAAGTGATAAATATAACAAAAATATTAGTAAGTTAAATCTCATTTCTTATTGTTTCGCAACTTTAAAGAAGATTTTAAAATAGAGACCTACACGCAGAGAACAAATTTATTGCGTAGAAACGAAATTTTAAACACGTGAACATCGTTTTTCAGTTTCTTTTGTGGGAAAAATTAGTTTGTTTGCGGTAAACATGTCATCAGTTGTTGTAAATGAACAAAGAGACATGAGTTTATGTATATCAAACAGTTTTCTTCGTTTGTCGAAATGGATTTGTATTATGAAAATAGGACAAATCGGTTCAGATTTAGATACAGCTCCATAAAAATGTCCAATCGCAAATGTTACACCTTAGCGCTCTACAAGCATCAAGCAAATTATTTGCTTTTATTAAGAATATTTTAGATTTTATTATGATATCATAGTGATTCTTATCTACACTTTTTTAAAATTACTAAACGATTTTGTTATTAAATTTCCAAACTTTTATTGCAGTACACATTTAAAAGTTCATAAGATATAGCTCTAGTCGAATGTCGTGAAGTGGCATCGGTTAATAAAAATGAAAAATTTCCGAACAATTTGCTGTCCATTAGCGAAATTAGCACTACACAATCTTGAAATTGGCACAATTCGTTTAGTTTGTTTGTATTTTTCATAACCTTTGTCCGAAATTCAAAAAAATATCCAAGATTTTTTATGTAATTTCCGTCTTTTCATGATTTTACTGTAAAATTACCATTTCAGACGAGTTATTTTAAAAACACCTTACAAATTCTATATTTTATTGCTTCAGAAAGTCTAGAAGGTTTTAAAAAGTATATGTTCGAAACCTCTCTGGGGGGTTTGAACCCCAAAACCCCCCCTGCGCACGGCCCTGCAATGTTTCAAACTGCAATTATCAATGCAACACTTCACCATTTTTAAAAATTTTTATCAATTTGTCACTTGTTGCTCTTGATGTAAATTGTTCTCTTTCTTATTTTGTTTTGTTTAATCGAGATATTTATCGATTTTATCAATTATATTTATTAATCGAACAGACAAGTCAGTCCAATCGCATATATGATCTGAATTAAGAACTGTTTACACATTAAGATTTATTGTACAATATTGTCGTACACACAACTAGGTGTGTGACGATTTCATTTCCAAAAAAGCCTCAGTGAATGAACAACAAAGGAAAACACTTTCCACTTAGTTAACGAGATAACACAAAATTTGCACAATTATTAGTGATTTTCCCCAGATACTCAACTTAGAGGTGTTTACTCATGAAGGCCTATATATACCAAATAATTTAATATTTTTATCTGAAAATCCTCCATTAAACTGGAATAGGATTCCAAGTTGTACAATAAATAGTTATGTACATATTTCTCTCTTTATATTTATCTCTTGTCTGCCATTCATTTATAAAAAATAATAAATTTCGACGATATTTTTAATATTTATTTCATTATATAATTTATTTATACTTTAAGATTTATAAATCTTCATGTGTAAACACCTCTAATTTGAGTTTCTGGGGAAAATCACTAATAATTGTGCAAATTGTGGAAATCGAAGAAAACGCCTAAAATCTCTGTGATAAAACAAAAAATCGCTCATGTGTAAACAGCGTTAACCAATTATGTAATCAACCCGCGATTATATAATCATTGTCTCACCTCTAATGCCGAAATTAACTTTTATTTAAAATGGCAGACAATATTAGCGGATTAACACGCAAAACTCGCGAATTTGCGCGGTATTTAGAAACGCAGTCTCATATCTGGGACCCCCCCCCCCCCGTAACCGATTTCGAACAAATAAGGAAAAAATACCCGTTCCTTTATAGAATTGGGGCGAATTTGGATCGGCGAGGGCAGTTCCGAGGCATCAGATAACTTTTGTAGATATACAGTTAGGTTACTCATAGCTGTATTCAACTTCAAAGTTGATTTACGGGACACTTTGTGGCGCATTTCCACCAGGGAAGTTTCCATCCCACCAAACTCTAGCCCGGTGACCGAACAGATATTCATGGGGTCATTTACACAAAAACACTTAACACTCAGACGGACAATATCATCATCTGGGAAGCTTGACGTTTGTTTTCCATCGTCACCTGCATCATTAAAATCGGATCCCGTTTATATCAAACAGTTTCTTCGACCTTACTTACCTCATACCACTACTTCCCCTAAGACAAAAAACTAACACATCATTTCTTTAAATTTCTTAAGGACAAAAAAATAACATATTTATTTTATTCTAATTCCCTAACTTAATTCTTAATTCTTTTTTAATATTACCTAGTTTATATATATTTTTTTTGATTTCTATATTAAATAATAAAAAATGTTAATGATTCCATTTCCTTTATATTTTTTGCGATTGTAACCTATTTGCGGTCAATCGGAATCCCTGATTCTGGCTAAATTAGAAGGTGAACCTTGTTTTTTCTGATACTTAAATATATTGACAAAAAATAAAAAAATTAACTAAAATACCTTTCTTTCTCTCAATTTTTTCTAGTTGGGATATATCAATCTCCTCCTCCTATGGGAACGCAAACATCGGTGTATAAACGCCTTTTTTGCGCGCAGATTTATTATCCGAATCCCTGCCTAAATTGCAGTAGAATACCGGATCAAACTCCACTACAATTTGTGTCCTACGGAAGGAACCAACCAACTCTATTTTTCTTTCGGTATTTTAATTCTTACAATACTCAATCTACACTAACGCATACACATGAACTTAAAACTATTTTTTTTTATATTTCTTTTCAGGGTTTCTTTTCTTTTCAGGGCTTTTTTCTTTCGTTGATTCTTATATTTTCTAGGATTTATTTCTTATTATTTACTTTTTTCAGGATTACTGGTTTTCTTTTTTTGAAGTCCCGTCTTTGCTGGACCTTCTGCAGGTTATAAGATGTGTGCAAACGATTTTTTGTTTCAGGTCGTTGGCTTGACCTACAGATTTGGCGGTTTTCTTCTTCTAAAACTAATACTTCCCAGGAGGTGTAGGAGTACTTTTGCGTGTGTGGCATTGCAATAACTACTACCCACCTTTTATTAGGCGAGTGTCTTTGAGATCTCCGTTTTTTCCTCTTCCTCCTAGATCCGTGCCTCTCCCTGACGGATTTGAGTACTACAAATTGTTGAATCCTGCTGTTCAACCTCGACACTTTTGAAACCCATCGTATTTGTTTTTCTGAATTTTACTATCGATTTGGTACTGGGATTTTCCGTAAGAGTTTGCACTTTTCCTCCTGATTACTAATTTTTAAATTATGGCTTATTTTCCAATTTAACAAATTCCTTTTGATTTATATTTAACCGCACTGCACTTGTAACACTCACACACTGTTTTGAGCATCTCAACTTTATCCCTTTTATAGAGCGTATGCCACTCTTGCACTCATTAAAAGCGTTACGCCTTTTCTTCCCTCTCTTGTCAGTTGTTTTTCCGCGTAATTTTCCTTCACTTTTTCCACAAACAACACTCGAAGAAAATGTTTGCGGTTATTTTTTATTAATGAATCCCCACACTAATGTCAATTATTCGATAGATCTGGCAGCCATTTAAAAAAAAACACCTCTGCATCAACAGTGGCAACAACTCTACAAACAGAACTATGGCAATATGGTGAACAGCTGCCGGAAACACATCACACTGCACACTGGAGGTAGGTCTTGTTATTTTATTTTTATTACGCCGATTTTATTTATTTCACAGGTTTCGACTGTTTTAACGCGTAAAAGAAGGTGGGCAAATTCAATTCTTCATACAAAGGTAAGTTTTTGAATACTTTCCGCTACATTTTAGCCAATTTTTACAATGGTCTATCTCCTCTTGCAGATGCATTTCGTTGCCGGGTACAGTGGTCTAGTGTGACCAAAAAGGTAAAAATATCTTCGATATTAAAATTTTTTTCTGGGTCATTAATTTTTTGCCCGTTCTTTCAGGACCGACTACCGTACTTTCCGGGGCGTCCGCTACAAAGTATGCTTCAATTCGTCTAATGATTCCCTAATTTTGCAGGAAGATCGCGATACATATCCATGCGTGCCTCACTCAAAAGTGATTATCAATTAGCTAAGTAAGGGAAATCACCGAAACTTTCATATTGAAACGATCTTCAATTTTTAATCCCGATATTGGATGATATTTGCTGCGCTGGCGAGGCCTGCAAACGGAATGTTGATACAAAAACATGGTGGGTGCAATGCCGTGGATGGGGGTATATTCACTTTGTCATTCCGTTTGTAACACCTTAAAATATTCCGTCTGTCTGTCCATCTGAGGCCGAACGAAATGAGGTAGGAGATTGACATTTTCCGTAGATCTGTCTTATGGTTGCAGATCGGTTGGGTTTGAAAGTGGGCGAAATCGGCCAAGAGGGAAACATTTTTTCCTAGCAAGGACTAAAAATACCCCTAATATTTAGATTATTTAAGCAATTTTTTGAAAATTTCTGATTTTTATACACTTGAAACTTGTTTCGTACCTTCCTCTAGAAACGTGTATTCACCAAAAAGTACAAAAAAGATTTAGCGGGTGAAATGGGACAAAAGGGATAAAAATGGTACCAATGATACGACAAGAGCTAGAAACATGAAATTCGGTTTGTACATCCCTATAATTACGTAGGCACGTAAAATAGGCCGATTTGAGTTTTTAAGGGATACAATTGGAAAAGAGGGATAAAAATGATACCAACCAAACCGCTGAAGTTAAAATCATGAAATTCGGTGTATGTATTTATCTGACTGCGTAGTCGCGAAACATAAAGGATTTTTTTTCGAAATTTGTACTTTTAAACGGAAAATGGGGCGAAAGGGATAAACATGGTACCAATCAAAGGGTTGCAGTTAGAATAGTGAAATTCGGTGAGTACATTGCTGTGACTGCGTAGACACGATATTCGTACCTTTAGGATCAAAACGGGTAAAATTTTTACCAAGCAAACGGATGTACCAAGAATCATGAAATTAAATGCGTTCATTCCAATTAGGGAGAAATCGGCCCTGAGGAAAATGTTTCTCCCTAATGACGACTGACAATATACCTAGTATTTAGAGTAAAGTTTTAAAGATTGCTCCCTCATTTACACTTTATGATTACTATTGCAGTATTATATATAGTAGAAGACTATTAATATTATAAAAATGAAATGTCTTTAAAACAGTGGGCATAAGTATAGTTATAGTTCACTTCTTTTTAAAGTCGAAAAAATCTAGTCTACCGGTAATGCTGAGGAATGCACTCCGCGGTGGAGGGTATATAAGATTCGGCTCGGCCGAACTTAACGTCTTTTTACTTGTTTGTATTAATGTATAATAAATTGTAAAAAATACAAAATTAAAGTTCCAAATAAGAATCAAACATGAATAAGCATACTCACTCACTTAATTTAATCCAGCTGGAAAGACATGCCAACTAGGGAGGAACTCATCATTTTTCAAAGGGCGGATAAAAACTAGAAAAAATAAAATTGAGTGAGTATTTCATGTACGCGCCTGGGCTCACTCACAGGGCCGTGCGCAGGGCAGGGATTTTGCAGGTTCAACCCCCCAGAAATGTTTACATTTTTAAATACTTCTGAACACCCTGAAACTATAAAATGTATAAAATAAAATAATATATCTTAAATTAAAATTTTCTTGTGATAAAATTACAAAAATGTATTTAAAAATGTTTAATGGACATATTTTATTTTGAAAACATCGTTAAAATTTTGGTTGACTACCTTTTCAAAAGCCGATCCCATCGCCGACATTTCTTAACCACTATAAATTCTTGAAATGTTTTTAAGAGTTAGGCTTTATAAAAATCAAAAATACGCTTAAAGTAGTGTTTAATCAGATTTTTGCTTAGATAGAATCCGATAATAACAATGGATATTTGTGAGCACTTATAATATATTGAGCGTAAAATAATTCGGCGCTGATAAATCACTCGAACAAATAAAAAACAATTACATCGGCAATTATTTTCAGAGTTAACATACATATATTGGACAAAGGCGAAAATTAAAGGTAAGTTAGGGATTGATTTTCCTCGGAATTGTAGAATTGTTTATAAGAATGTCACATGCGTTTTCCAAAAGTAAGTTAAAAATTCTTAATTTGCTTTAAAATGACATAATGAGTCTCATCTTCCTGTCCTGACACCCAAAAATATTCTCTAGCTTTCCACTATTCTAGAAGTTCTTGGGAGATAAAAGATGACATGACTGACCCTAAAGCTTTCTCTATTCCTGTAGCGGACCCATTTCTGGCCATCTTATCTGATATCTCTGGACATTACAGTGTCGTGGCACCCAGAGTAACCCGACTACTTAATTTTCAATTAACACTATCGCCACTACCCAATCGCAATGGGGTCTGCCCAGGTTAAATTTGACTTTGAAGTGCTATAACTTTTTTTGAGACAAAAAATTAATTACAAAAAAATTATTTTGTGTCTATTAAAGTAATTTAGTAGTGTAAACTTTTTGTTCAAAGTAAAAAACTGCTAAATACACGATGTGGTCCGGCTGGACCACTGATGTTGTGGAATCGTTTCTGTGTGCTACCTCCGGTTTGATATTTTATTATCAAATACTTTAGTTTGGTACCATTTTTATCCCCTTTTGTCCCGCTCACCCCTTACAAGTACAAATTTCGAAAAATCCATTTATGTCGCAAGTCAACATTGTCAGAGAAATGTAGATACCGATTTTCACGAATATAGCTGTAATACTTAAATTGGTACCATTTTCATCTTTTTTTGTTCCTTTCTTCCTTAAAAGTTCAAATTAAAAAAAACCCTATTTGTAGCTCGTCGTTATAAGGAACATGCTTCCAGCTACTGCCATTTAGTCAGGACGAATGTTCGATGTTTATCCCTTTTTGTCCCATTTTACCCCCTGAAAGTACGAATTTCGACGTCTACGTCATATTTGGGAACTACCCTGCAAATTGCATGACCCTGGCTTCAGCCGTTTGGCCTCGGGGATGGTCAGTATAAATCAGTCAGTCAGTCGGTAACGCAACTCCTTTAATATATATAGATTTATATTATATCTATATATATATATAAAAGAAAGTGTCCGAAGCGATGTAATCCCATAACTCGAGATTGGCCAAACCGATTTTGATGATTTGTACTTTGTTAGAAAGGTATTTTCTGTTCATATATTGTTTTCCTATACAAGAACAGTTTCCAAGTTAAAAATGAATATATAAAGGAAAAAACTTATTTTTTGCCTAAAGATTTAAATTTTTTTTTTTAAATCCATAAAAAATCCAAAATGAAAAAAAAATGTCAAATCTTATTACTTTTACGTAAAAAAAATGAGACAAAGATCATGAAAATCGATGCACGCATTTCGCTTTTATTCGCAATTGAGTAAAGGTATGAATTTCAAAAATTTGCTCGACATATGCACAACTTTGTCTATGGTAAGGTTTTTTCTTTTTTTTTATTCTCAGAATTAACAAAACGGAATAAACAAAGGGTTATTTAATTTTTATGATTGCGTAAGCAAAGTAATAAACGCTAATAAATGTGCGTGAACAATTAAAAGGAAAAAAGGAAAGGGGACTTTTTTAATTATTTGGGTTTTCCGTTGGCTACCTGTATGATTTTTTTACAGAAATGCAACCCACATTTAAGGGTGGTCATTATTCGGAAAATTTAAGACTCACACATGGTGAAACAGGTATGTAGCCACCGTAAAAAAATATACACCCATTTATAAGTACCTGTCAGTAAAATACTAAACAATACACAGTATAAATAGGTCTTCATTGATCGATTTTACTCATTCAACAAGTGTCGACGAACGCGATAGTTAAAATGAGCAAACGTTCGCGAGGATTTGAATGCAATACCAATCCAAGTAATTTTTGTTACATGTGCGGAGAATACGTTTCTGAAAAAAAAACAAGCGTTGTTTTTCACCTAAATTGAGAGATTCATTTGAAGAGAGCTTCAATTTAAAGGTCTGAAACATAGATGAGCGGTGGACACCAAGTGCTCTATGTCCAAGGTGCTACGTACAGCTAGCTGACTCAAGGTAAGTGTAGATTACGAAATTCAAGAACATATATAACTTATTATTGAAATTCTTTCAGACGACAGCCGAGAATCATCATGCCAATGCTTTGGAGAGCTCCGCTTTGCCATGTAACAGATTGCTACTTCTGTCTTAGCAAAAAAACAGGCGTGGGAAAAAATATACGATGGACTTACGCTGCTGTTTCAACAGTGAATTTTCCAGTGCCATTTTCCGAAGAACCAGTGGACCCGCAACCGTCCGTTTCAAGATGGGCATCTAATAATGAGGCGATACATCCAACATCAGATCGGGAGACAGTAGAAACCACATCAGAATGCGAGTCAACATATACATTGCATGGAGGTCAACGCTTATGTTCCCAAGCAGAACTGAACGATTGGGTCAGAGAATTGAAACTCTCCAAGGAAGATGCAGAGTTGCATGCATCGCGCATGCAACAGTTCGGTTTCTTGGCTCCTGGTGTGGTGACAACAATCTACAGGAAGCGTCATGAACCATACGCAAGGTACTACACAAAAAAAGACAACATCTGTTTTTGTAAGGACATTCCCGGATTATTTGGTGAACTCGGGTACTCTTACGATCCAGGAGAGTGGCGTCTTTTCATCGACAGCAACAAGCAGAGCCTTAAAGCAATTTTACTGCACAACGGCAACGAGAAACCTTCGATTCCAATTGCTCATGCCGTTGACACCAAGGAAACATACGAAGTCATGGACAATCTACTAAAGTGCCTTAACTATGAGAGGCACGATTGGAAAGTTTGTGCCGACCTTAAGGTTATCGGTATCCTTTGTGGATTACAAGGTGGATTCACAAAGTACTGTTGTTTTCTCTGCCTTTGGGACAGCCGCGATCGTCAACATCATTACACCAGGAGGAGTTGGACAGAAAGAGTTAACTTCATCCCCGGCAGCGACAACGTGAAATATACACCACTCATAAAAAAGGAAAATGTTTTTCTCCCACCTCTTCACATAAAGCTCGGACTCATAAAAAACTTCGTGAAAGCTATCAACAAAGATGGCGAAGCGTTCGCCTATTTAAAAACCATTTTTCCTCACCTTTCATCGGCAAAGATTAAGGAAGGCGTTTTCGACGGTCCGCAAATTAAAAAGTTGTTGCAAGACCAACAGTTTGAGCACATTTTATCACCAAATGAAGCTGCAGCTTGGAACTCATTTCGGCAAATTGTTTCCGGATTTCTTGGAAACAACAAAAGCTCAAATTACAGAGAGATCGTCGAACAACTACTCCAAAATTATAAAAAAATTAGAGCAAATATGTCGCTTAAGATACATTTTCTACACTCGCACTTGGACTTCTTTCCGGACAACCTGGGCGATGTGAGTGACGAGCATGGCGCACATGTAACAAAAATTACTTGGATTGGTATTGCATTCAAATCCTCGCGAACGTTTGCTCATTTTAACTATCGCGTTCGTCGACACTTGTTGAATGAGTAAAATCGATCAATGAAGACCTATTTATACTGTGTATTGTTTAGTATTTTACTGACAGGTACTTATAAATGGGTGTATATTTTTTTACGGTGGCTACATACCTGTTTCACCATGTGTGAGTCTTAAATTTTCCGAATAATGACCACCCTTAAATGTGGGTTGCATTTCTGTAAAAAAATAATACAGGTAGCCAACGGAAAACCCAAATAATTAAAAAAGTCCCCTTTCCTTTTTTCCTTTTAATTGTTCACGCACATTTATTAGCGTTTATTACTTTGCTTACGCAATCATAAAAATTAAATAACCCTTTGTTTATTCCGTTTTGTTAATTCTGAGAATCAAAAAAAAAAGAAAAAACCTTACCATAGACAAAGTTGTGCATATGTCGAGCAAATTTTTGAAATTCATACCTTTACTCAATTGCGAATAAAAGCGAAACGCGTGCATCGATTTTCATGATCTTTGTCTCATTTTGCTCATAGGTTATGTGACTTTACGTAAAAGTAATAAGATTTGACATTTTTTTTTCATTTTGGATTTTTTATGGATTTAAAAAAAAAAAATTAAATCTTTAGGCAAAAAATAAGTTTTTTCCTTTATATATTCATTTTTAACTTGGAAACTGTTGCTTGTATAGGAAAACAATATATGAACAGATTAAGGGAATTGTAATTTTAAATTTTTTAAAATTTAATTCAATTAAATCGGGCTAGTGGTTCCCGAGTTATGCCGGACGAAACAAATTAACCAAAAAAAATTTTTAAAATTTAAAAAAAAAAAAAAATAAAAAAAAAACCAAACGAAAAAAAATTTTTTATTGCGTTTTTCGAGCTCATGTCAAGGTTATCTACACAGAAAAAATTATCGCATCCGGAGTACATGAAATTTTTTTCATTTTGTTGAGTAGTGAAATTGGAACGTATATATTACTGAACACGAGAATGACAAATATGATGCCGAAATTTGGATTTTCATTTTGTGGGCGGAGTGGGCGTGGCAATAGTGTTTTTGGGAGCTAGAAGGCTGAAAATTGGTACATTTATACTACTGACCACGAAAATGATAAATATGATGCCGAAATTTGGATTTTCGTTTTGTGGGCGGAGTGTGCGTGGCAATAGTGTTTTTGAGCTAGAAGGCTGAAAATTGGTACATATATACTACTGACCACGAAAATGATAAATATGATGCCGAAATTTGGATTTTCATTTTGTGGGCGGAGTGGGCGTGGCAATAGTGTTTTTGGCAGCTAGAAGGCTGAAAATTGGTACATATATACTACTGACCACGAAAATGATAAATATGATGCCGAAATTTGGATTTTCGTTTTGTGGGCGGAATGTGCGTGGCAATAGTGTTTTTGAGCTAGAAGACTGAAAATTGGAACGTATATATTACTGAACACGAGAATGATAAATATGATGCCGAAATTTGGATTTTCATTTTGTGGGTGGAGTGGGCGTGGCAAAAGTGTTATTGAGAGCTAGAAGGCTGAAAATTGGAACGTAATTTAACCATTTGTTTTTTTTTTTGCCTGGCGAAGCGGGCGGGGTTCAGCTAGTATATTTATAAAACAAAGTGTTTTTATGACACGTAACTGATAAACATTTCTCAAAAAATAATGACTAACATGTTTTGGCATTTTATCCAACAAAATACTGAAAGTGGAGAAGCGGTTCCAAAATTTGGGATTTTTTATAAAATGATCGCACATGGATGTGGTAATATTTTCAAAGTAAGAATATTTGCAGAGTACGATGATATAATATGTCGTCCATGCTATTGTTTTCTATTGCATTGGTTCTATATCTGGTCAAAATTTGGTCAAATTCTAGTTCCACAAAGTGGGTAAAAAAATCCTGACAAAATAACGTCCAATTTCTCAAAACACCCAAAAATTTTAGGTTATTTTTTTCACTGAACCAACACTCAGGGGATGTCCCCTATAAATGCAGCGCATTGCGTTGGTAGTGATGGTTGATTCAATTGTAGCTCCTTTACTTTTTTGCAAAATTATATGAAAACCCCTCCCAGGGGAAAATCCTGCGCACGGCCCTGGTCACTCACTTAATTTAATCCTGCTGAAAAGACAAACCAACAGGGAGGAAATCAGTTTTCAGTGAATAAAGGCAACAGTGGCCCGAGAGCAGAACAGGCCTTAAAGGCTGTGGCCTCTTGGGAAGGTGGGGTACTAATCATGCCGCTGATCCAATTGTTACAAGATGGAAACGCGACAGTGATGGTAATATTGTAAAAAAGGAATAGGAATATATTTTTCGTTTAACTATGGAATATAATTCAAATGGTAGCCATACAAAGGCATTATAATCAAATGTGGGCCATACCGGGTGGCATGGTTGATCCTGGAAAAAGGTGAACGCCACTCTTCGACGAGAGTTTATGTAAGAAGCTTTGGATAGTTTTAGGATTTGGTTTTTTATTGCTGATTTTCATTATTTCAAATCCAAATTTCTGCTATTTTGCAGAGGACAATGAAATGGTAGAACAATTCGTTGCCACTGACAAAGAAGTTTATAAAGGTTATGTAAACGACTTCGTAACGCAGATAATGCCACGATGGCTCAGGGGAAAGAGTTGCCAAATTAAAACTATCAGCTGGTGATGATGCCACTAGTGTGATGTGGATGGACGTGGACAAGAGTAAAGAACTACATGCAAATCATTCATCTATTAACCAAAAAGTTTGTGAACTATTAAATGCTGATTGTTGACCATGAGGCAGGTCCCAGTCCACATTCTTTTTGTGCAGCCATTAAAACACCACCAAATTTTCGCAGTCGGTTTGAAATGATTCGGACACATGACATCAGTATTTACAGTTTTTAGAGCAGATTTTTTGCTAAAGACTTGTATTTGCAGAAATAGCAAACACCTGTTTGCTGTTTTTAGCAATAAAGAAAAAATGTTTTCTTGAAACTTATCTACAGAATAATATAACCAGTTAAAAATTTTTTTAAGATTTTTTTTAGAATGAATGTTATTGTAAGGGAATTTATTACCACTGAAAGATAATGTGATTGTCTTTTTAATGATGCGCATATTGCCCCAAACTAATATAAAACAAAATTTGAGCTAAATTCGTTTTCGCCGCAGTGCGCCATCAATCTGAAAGGCTTTTAAATCACAAACGCTTATTTTTATCTATTTTTATAATTTAATTAACAACACCCATTTTTGCAGACTGCAAACACTTTAGCCGTGTGAATACTTATGTAAGGTTGCAGAAAAGCTGCTGTTATGGCAGAAAAACTGATGTTATGGCAGAAAAACTGATGTTATAGCAAAAATTGCTGATAGGCAACAGACAATCGCTGCTTTTAATAACAGATTTTTTTTTCTTTAAAAGTAAGTAAGATACATTTATGTTAAACTATTATGGTAAAAAATCAAATTTACCAGCAGCAATCTCCACTGTTTCTTGCTGAACTTTTCACATGTGGTCGCTATCTGCGTAGTAATCAACTAATTATTCCAAGAGCAGGAGGTTATATGGATAATTCTTTTAGAGTTATAATAACCAGATTGTTCAATTTGCTTTCAAGTGCTCTGAAAAATGTTTCCATGTCTACCACCACCTATCAAAAAAAGCTCCTTCAACACTGTAACACATTGGTATGATAACGTACTTCGAGTAGTATTTTAAATTTATTATTTTTGTTCTTTCCTGTACATTAAGATCTACAAGTAATCCGCATTGTATTATTTGTATCTCATTAATTACAATTATTTCTATTATTATTATTATTGTTACTATTATTAATTTTGTCAACATTGTTGTTTCTAATTGGAGTAGTATATTGTAATTCAATCTAATTGGCCTTAGGGATTAGAATGGCGTGTTCTGACGAATTAATATAAATAGATAGTAACAAATCGCCTTGGGTCTCAGCTTCGAAAAAAATTATATTGAATTTATGTAGTAGTAAAATATAACATACATTAATTGATACAAACTTTTTAAACACAAAATGGCAAAATTTACAATTTTGGAGAACGCCTCCGAATAGAAAAAAGTATACAGTCCACTCCAAAATAATGCAAAACAACAAACATCATCCAAAAAAAAACGGATTACGGAATGGAAGACAACGTGTTTGAGACATTTATACAAATCATATCTGCATTCACAAAAAATGGTTACCAGGCCAAAATTATTTTAAAGAATTTTGATTTATTAGGAATGTGTGCTGAATACTAATTGCGATTAGAAAAACGCAAAATATTGGCCTAAAACTCCACTTTGTACGTAATTGTATGCATGTGGGGCAACTCCAGAGTATGTGAAAAGTAATACGTTTTTTACTCAATATTTTTGTGTCAAAAAGGTCTTAAATTATTTAAATTTAATCCTTTTTAGTTACAGAGACACAAACTTGGTACATCGATTAGACAAAAGTTATACAGCAATGTATATATATATAAACCGATCAATATAGATTCATCTGCAAAATAATGTAAAAATATCAATTTTTCTAAGAACCAACCACAAAGAGTATTTGAAACCATAACGAGGTATCAATATCCAAAGACGGCAAAGCAGGTTAGAAGTTTTACAGGCGCGACTGGGTGGCATCGATTATCAACCAACTCGTTCCATTCGTCTAACTAATACTTCGGTATTATTAATATCGATTAATGCACTGGATGGCTTAGAAAAATATGTCGTAGTATTCAAATTACCAGAACTACCAAATCCGCGAACATAAGATGCTGTACAGATGGAGATACCGGGTAATGCCGCTTCACTGGCTCTGTTGACGGTGATGAGTTGGATCTTCAGGACCATTATCACCTTCCTCGTCCAAACTGAGATAATCGACGCTGGCCGGCAACTTAAACGCTATCATGAAATCAACCCTGAGATATAAGGCCCTACCCAAAGTAGGAATGAAACAAATTTTATCACATTTTGCATTTTTAGACCAATTTTTGCTCGAACGCGTACTACAATTGCATGCGGTGTGACATCCGCTGTCTTTATAACTGAGTTGTACGGACATGTTGCGATCTACAATCTATTGACAAACTCGAGGCAATCCATACCAAGCCAAGTCTTCGCCATCAATTTTTATTCTCGCATAAAGACACGTATCATCTCCCTCATACAGGGATGCCGAATTTACATTCTCTGTTTCTACCTCCTCCTGACCTTTTTATACCCTCCACCTCCAGGATGGGGGTATACTAATTTTGTCATTCCGTTTGAGACCCTATAAAGTATATATATTCTTGATCGTCATAAAATTCTAAGACGATCTCGCCATGTCCATCCATCCGTCCGTTGAAATCACGCTAGCAACTAAAAGAAGCTAGAAAGGAGGTAGGACGCCCAAATTTTCCATAAATGCGTCTTATAGTCGTAGATCGGTTGGGATTGAAAATGGGCGAAATCGTCCCAAAGGGAAAATTTTTTCCCTCACAAGGACTAAAAATACCCATAATAACCCCTACAGTATTTAAGCATATTTTTTCAATATGTCTGCTTGTACTTACTTGATATCGGGTATGCGCATTCCCCCTATAATAAAAACGTGCACCATAAAGTGATTCTTATTCGTAGGGGGTGAAATGGGGCAAAAAAGGGATAAAAATGGTACCTATTGAACGACAACAGCTATTAACACGAAATTCGGGTTTCCTCTAATCGAGAAGATACATAATATTAAAAAGTTTTCCAAATTCGTACTTTAAAGGAGTAACATGGCAATAGTGGGATAAAAATGGTACCAACCAAACGGCTGCACCTAAAATAATGAAATTCGGTGTATACATTAGTCTGATTGTGTACACACGTAAAATAAAGAACATTTTCAAAATTCGTACTTTTTGGGGTTAAAATGGAAAAAGGGGATAACAATTGTACCAACCAAATGATCGCAGCTAGAGTCATGAAATTCGGAATATACATTCCACTGACTGCGTAGACACGACAAATAAATGCTTTTTTTTTAAATCGTACAATGGATACAATGGGAAAAGAGGGATAAAAATGGCATCAACTACACGGCTACATCTAGAATGATGATTTATGTTTTTTGGAGACATTTAAAATAAAGAGAGAAAATCATACTTTTAAGGGGGTAAAATGGGCAAAAGGGGATAAAAATGGTACCAACACAATAGCCACAGCTGGAATCATGGAATTCGTTGAATACATTCCTCTGACTGCATAGACACGCAAAATAAAAAGATTTTTCCAAATTCGTGCTTTTTACTTTTACGGCAAAAATTGGTTGAATCACTGTGTACGTGAGTGATAATGAAAAATTTGTACTTTTGGAATTAAAATATGATAGAAATACAACCAACTGCAATATTTATTGTATTTAGTTTTTTAAGATTGCTGTCTTATATTTAGTTTTTGAATTGTTTGAAAGTATTATTTCGATATATATATATATATATATATATATATATATATATATATATATATATATATATATATAGTATAAAGGCATTGGTAGCCTTGCCTAATAAGCGTGGTTTGAAATAATAAAAATTTTATATTCATTTATAAAATTATTTTTTCAATATTTTTATTCGTTTTGTTTTGGCTATATTAAAAAATGACATTTTCCTGTAATGTTACTGGACTTCTACGAAAATCGGCAGCCTCCGCTTTTACTTGTTTTAATTAAAATTTTTTCATTTTTTCATAAAACCACTGCCACTGATGACTTGATATGAGAATTTAACGTATATATACGGTCATTATCGGGCAAGTATTCCCGACGAAAATTTGAATTTTAACCATTCGAGTACACACTTATTTATTTTTAATTGTTTGTGGAATTCTTTACCGCTTACAGCTAATGCCCTGTGTGTAACGTTTTTTGCTGTGTTCCATATTATTCTCGTTGGATGTTAATGTAATTTAAATTCAACAGTTTTCCAGATGCTGTTGGTTTTTGGTATTAATCTATCAATCCAGTCATCTTTCTTGATCAGCAGGTTGTCCAGATATAGATGTTTACCGTTGTTCTCCGTTTCTATTGTGAATTTTTAATTTTGATTAAAACTATTGAAAATCATCACTATGAACTTAATTTCATTATTCCAAAAAGGTCGTCAACGTACTTAGCAAGAATCTTAGAATGACGTCGTATTATGTCGACGTATACAACCGGCAAACACATGTTTGTGTACAAGAATTAATTGTTTTGTTGAAATGGTTGCTAGACGCGTCATAAATGCAAATATATAAAACTAGCAGTACCCGCTGCTTCGCACGCGAAAAAGCCAGTTAATTGTTAATTTTATCCGTCTTTGTTTTTGGATAGTATTTATTTAATTTTCTTTTGGTGAATATAGATAAATCTTAAACAGTAATTTGGAAACCTCCTATTAGCTACCACTCACACACAGTCAAAGGAATGTGCTTGTCGATATGCACTATTTTAGCTGAACTACTTCGTATGTATACTTTTTATAATTTTCTACCAAGTTTTGAACAAAATATTACAACCATCTCATCTCATCCTCGATCTCATGTTTCTAGATTCAGCCAGCCAGTTTATAACTTTTTGCACTTCTTTCCCAAAATGTACACATTTTGAAAAATTACTGTAGGCAACTTGTGTTTTTGCTTCCCCTAAAAATATGTACTTTTTTTTGTAACACATTTATTTCTTGTTGTCCCGTATCCCCCCTTTTAAGTACAAATTTTGAAATATCCATTTATTTTCCGTGCTTACTTAATTAAATGATTGTACAGCATTTTTATCCCTTTTCGTCCCGCGCACCCCTTAAAAGTACAAATTTTGGAAAATCAAACTACTGCGCTTCTATATGGTCAGAGGAATTTACACACTAAATATCACGATTCTACCTGTAATACTAAAGTTGGTACCATTTTTATCCCTTTTTGTCCCGCTCGCAACTTAAAAGTACAAATTTCGAGAAATCCATTTATGTTTCAAGTCTACGTTGTCAGAGAAATTTAAACGCAAAATTTCACGACTATAGCGGAAATATTTTAGTTGGACTATTTTTATCCCGCTCATTGTTTATATGTACAAAATTTGAAAAAAATCGTTTAGATTTGCGCTTCTCGTTGTCAGTGGAACTTACACACCACATTTCACGACTATAGCTCCAATACTTTAGTTGGTACTACTTTTATCCCTTGTTGCTCACCCCCTATAAGAAAATTTCAAAAAATCCTTTACATCCTTTACTTTACATACAGTTTGCACTCCAAATTTCCCGACTATAGCTGCAATTCTTAAATTGGAACCCTTTTTGTCCCGCCTACCCCCTAAAAAGTACAAATTTCGAAAAAATCAAATTCTACTTCGTTTCTGTATGAACAGAGGAATTTACACACCAAATTTCACGTTTCTAGCTGTAATACTTTAGTTGGTACCATTTTTATCACTTTTTTCCCTCTCTTCCCTTAAAAGTACAAATTTCGAAAAAATCTAATTTTACTTCGTTTCTATATGGTCAGAGGAATTTACATACCAAATTTCACGTTTCTAGTTGGTTGGTTGGTACCACTTTTATCCCTTTTTGTCCCTCTCTTCCCTTAAAAGTACAAATTTCGAAAAAATCTAATTTTACTTCGTTTCTATATGGTCAGAGGAATTTACATACCAAATTTCACGTTTCTAGCTGTAATACTTTAGTTGGTACCATTTTTATCCCTTTTTGTCCCTCTCTTCCCTTAAAACTACAAATTTCGAAAAAATCTAATTTTACTTCGTTTCTATATGGTGAGAGGAATTTACATACCAAATTTCTGTAATACTTTAGTTGGTACTATTTTTATCCCGCTCGGCCCTTAAAAGTACAAATTTCGAAAAATCCCTATTTGTAGCTCGTCTGCATGGTCATTGCAAGGAAATCACCGAGTTTCATGTTTATAGCTACTGCCGTTTAGGACGAAGGTTCGATGTTTATCCCTTTTTGGGCCATTTTATCCCCTAAAAGTACGAATTTCGTAAAACCCTTTCTTAGTCGACATCTACGTCATATTTGGGAACTACCCTGAAAATTTCATGACCCTGGCTTCAGCCGTTTGGTCTGGGGGCTGGTCAATGATAAGTCAGTCAGTCAGTAACGCAACTCTTTTATATATATAGATAACGTCAATAGATAATTTAATTCGTAACAATAATCATATCAGTTTCAATTTCCAAATTCCATTTTACCAAATGTCATAAATGTATTATCATTTTATGGCGTATTTTGTAAAAATCGGTTTAAGTCTTCACTTCATTCAAAATATATTTATTTGAAAAAAAAAGATAGTTCCATTGAAAAATATATATCAAAATTCGGCTTCAGCCTTTCTACGCCGAATACCCAATCGAAACAGAATAATAATTTCTTGCCGAAGCCGAATATTCGGTCGAACTTTATTCCCTATAAACAATGTAATATAAAGCATACTTTGAGGAAGATATCATTTTTTTATTTTTAATTTTATGGAGGCTTCCATAATAGAGGAAGCTTTCATTACTTCAGATGAAAAAAAATAATTTTTACAAGTACGAGTTCGGGCGCAAATTTTATGAATAAATATATAGCTGTGTTGTTTTCGTAAGGTGGTGTATATTAGGATGCATCACGAAAATAAATTACAGCGGTCAACCCCCAGAAATGAAGATGAATAAAATCACTGTGGCAAGCCATCTGTGAGCTAAAAATCATGGTTTCCCGTATATTTTTTTATGTTCCATTTTTGTCCAATTTTTTTCTGAATTAATAAGGGTGTATTAGGAAGAACTTTAAATAAAAAATTGTATTCTTGTCTTAGAGTAGCTCATTGGTCGTATTATTGGACGTTTATTTTGATTTTTTGTGGTTTTTCAAGGTGACAGCTAAAAACTTATATTTTTTGGATACATTTTATAAGAGGCGTTATGAAAAAAATAGAAGGAATCAATACCTTTCGAATGATGGCTAAATGATGAATATCGAATGAAAAATGACGTCACTGTCTCGATGTTTGTAAAATAATCTAATACAAGAGATGGATTTTCAGAGCCAAAATTTTCAAACTCAAATGAGCGCTGCGGCGTCAATTTCCTTCCGATATTCATCATTTAGGCATCATTCGAAACTACCGCTATTTATTTTTTATAAAATGCTAACCCCAAATACGAAAAAAAACAAGTAAGGAAAGGCTAAAGTCGGGCGGGGCCGACTATATGATACACTCCACTTTCTATCCGAATACAATTCAATTCTGTAAAAAAGTGAAAACGGGAAGAATTTTTGTATGTTTCCTAATCACAGACTAATATGACCTGGTCCAATTTGTCAAATCGAGTAGAATATTTGTATAGGGGCTGTATCCAAACATGGAATGAAGTGACTAACTTTCACAAACAATTTGAAGAAATTCGGTGAAAATATGTTAAAATATGTGGTTTATAGAGTGGAAAAAGTGTAATCGGGAGTGAAATATGTGTGGGAGCTATATATAAATCTGAGCCGATCTGACCCATTTGCACCATGGCTGCTTCTAGTACAAATATAAGATATTTCGCCTAATTTAAAGACAAGCTGATGCAATATGTGGTTTCCGGAGCGGAAAAGGTCAAGTCGGGAGCGAAATTTGTATGGAAGCTATATAAATATCTGAACCGATCTGACCTATTTTCACCATAGGTGTTCTTAGTTTAAGTATAAGATGTTTTGTCAACTCTGAAGACAATCTGATACAATATGTGGTTTCTGGAGCGGAAAAAGTCAAATCGGGAGCGAAATTTGAATGTGAGCTATATATAAATCTGAACCGATCTGACCTATTTTCACTATGTTCCTAGTATAAATATAAGATGTTTTGCGCTTTTTTAAGAAAATTTGTTCTGATATGTGGTATCTAGAGTGAAAAAAGTCAAATCGGGAGTGAAATTCGAATGGGGGCTATATCTAAATCTGAACCGATTTTCTTCATATTAAATAGTCCTTGTCCCGAAAAACTTCGTTGTGCAAAGTTTCGTTTGGGTGTGGCTACAATTGCGACCTGTATCGTGATTACAAGAATAGATGGACAGACAGACAGATGGACAGACAGGCGGACATTGCTAAATCGATTCAAAAAGTGATTCTAAGTCGATCGGTATAATTAACAATGGGTCTATCTCGCCTCCTTTTGGGTGTTACAAACAAATGCACAACGATATAATACTCTCGTGGAGTGCATAATCAATTGCCATTATGAAAAACCACAAAAAAACTATAAAGGTCCAATAATTCGGCCAATAAGTTACTCTAAGAAAATAATCAAAATTTATATTTAAAGTTTTTTTTCAAGAAAAGAAACGCGAAAAACGTGATATTTAGGCGTATTTTCAGGAACGTTTAGTTCATAGACGGCTGGATCTAGGAACGAACTATTTTGCAAAACATCATTAAACAATCCAAACTATATTTTTGTTAGGTGACTGGAAATTATTTTTCCATTTGTATGGACGACCCAGCTTTAAAATACTTATTTGCACCCTCTGATACTGGTATAAATATCAAATTAAAGAGGAGAATACCTTTTAAAAATTCTTCAAATTACACGTTTTTATCTGTATTAGATTAGCATTAACAACCATTACCCTTAATTTATTTAGTTGTTTTTTTTTTACTTTTTAAGAGTGGAAACTTGAAATAGTTGTTGATGTTAAACTAATACAGATACAAGCGTGACATTTGAAGTAGATATGCTCCTCTTTAATTTGATACTGTATCTGTAACGTAGGGTAGGAATAATTATTTAAAATAATTTTTGAAAAATGTATCCTTCGGAACTTTTCAGTCCTTTTTATACGCCAATTAACTTCATTTCGCCTATAGTTTCAGACGTATACCACCCGGTTCAAGTGTAATATGGACTGTCGGACGGTGTAATCAATTGCCTTCTAAAGGGCTATTTATTCAAAATGAAAACTTAGACGAAATTGCCGCACGAATATAGGACTGCGATAACAAAAACATTAATTAAAAGTTATTATACCCTCCACCTCCAGGATGGGGGTATACTAACTTTGTCATTTCGTTTGTAACACCTTGAAATATCTACCTGAGACCCTATAAAGTCATAAAATTCTAAGACGATCTAGCCATGTCCGTTCGTCCGTCTGATGAAGGCACGTTAACATCTAAACAAAAGAAGCTAGGAGGTCCCAATTTTGCATAAATACGTCTTATAGTCGTAGATCGGTTGGGATTGAAATCGACCCAAAGGGATAAATGTTTCCCTCACAAGGATTGAAAAAACCCATACTAACCCCTAATATTTTAGAGTATTTAAGCATATTTTTTCAATATGTCTGCTTGCACTTACTTGACATTGGTATTGATAACAAAAACGTGCACCATAAAACGATTTTTATTCGTAGGGGGTGAAATGGGACAAAAAGGGATAAAAATGGTACATATCAAACGACAACAGCTAGAAACACGAAATTCGCTGTGTACATTCCTCTAATTGAATAGATACATAATATGAAGTTTTTTCCAAATTCGTACTTTTAATGGATAACATGGGAATAGAGGGATAAAAATTGTACCAACCAAACGGCTGCACCTAGAATAATGAAATTCGGTGTATACATCCCTCTAATCTAAACCAACCAAATGGCCGCAGCTAGAGTCATGGAATTTGGGTGTATACATTCCTCTGACTGCATAGGCACGCAAAATAAAAATATATTTTTCCAAATTCGTACTTTTACGGCAAAAATTGGTTGAATCCAGAAGTTAAGTTATTTTGCACTGTGTACGTGAGGTAATGGATTTTCAAAATTTGTACTTTTGGAATTAAAATAGTATGGAAATACAACCAACTGTAGCACCCACTACCTACCAATATTTATGGTATTTAAGTTTTTTTTTTAATAAATATAAGAATATTTATTTTTTGAATAGACTTGAAGTATTATTTTGATATACATATGCCTTGTCTTATAAGCGTGACTTGAAATAATAAAAATATTATATTTATTTATAAAATTATTTTTTCAATATTTGTTTCGGTTTGGCTATATTAAAAAATGTGTTTTCCTGTAATATTACTACACTTCTACGAAAATCGGAAGCCTTTACGGAATGCAATCCATGGTGGAGGGTATATAAAGTTCGGTCCGGCCGAACATAACTCAGTTTTTACTTGCTTTTTACTCAAAATAACGACAAAATCATGATTTCCGTCCGTTCATCTGTCTGCCTGGTTGGCTGGTGTCGAAGGGAGTTAAGGATTTTTTTCTAACTTTAAACATACGAATATTTTTCAAAGCTTGAAATTCCGTGTGTACTTCCATTATCCCCGAAATATTTTTTGTTGGACATTTTTATTGTCATAAAATTCCCAGTGTCGTGAAGAAGTCTGCCAAACATGCTTACCCATCCTGTTATGTTTTTGAAATGGCACAATATAATCAAAACTAAAATTGCATTTATTACGTATTCACATTTATTCTGTATTCCAAATTTTGTATTTCCTATTAAAATTACAATAATTTTCAAATGTACAACACTTAATTTTAAATTAATTAAAAAACAGACAAATTCCATGAAGAAGTTTTGAACAAATCAGAAATTACTTTCGTTAACAGCTAAACCAACATCGGAAAAACCACCACACTCTCTTTCGCCACTTGTCAGGAAGCAGTGTGGGTGTGGGTCGCAGTAAGCAAACTAAACCATTTGAACTAATTGTTAAAGAGAAGGTAATAATAGCAGTTAGTTAAAATTAAATTAACGGTGTCTACAACAACGGCCTAATATTTCGTACATAACCGATTAAAATATCATTTATATTTATATAATAATAATAATAATTATAAACCAGAATAGATTATTTTCCTTTAAGACTAATTTCATTACTATATCGATTAATGTTTTGGTCCGATGTGCTAAGAGTGATCTGAAAGCACGCACTCACTCACTCACTTACTCACTCAGTAGCTAGCACAGAGTAATAATTATTTTAATTACTGTGTAAAACATGGAGCTGATAACAGCTGTAATTTGTATCTTTCACAATAATCGTTCATCAATCGCAATCGCAATCAAGGGAAAATAGACGTCTGATGTTTTTCCATGGAACAATTACGAGACAATAAATAGATTTCCTCCCATTGCGTTTGGATTTTATTTTTTGGTAAATTCTACACACGAACTGGATGGCATGGATGATGGGGGTGAAAGGTGTGATATGGTCCGGTACATTGCCAAGTCTGTGCTCACGTCAGAATGGGTCCGTTGCAACTGTTGTTCAGTCGATATTCGGCATAGACCAAACCGGTGTTGTGCCAATGGTAGAAGGCGGCCAAAATGAATAGGTGCCACCAGTTGTGCGAGTGTCCGAAGTAGTCCACCTTGCCGGTCAACCAGCGTTCTGGTATCTTAGCAGCATATATCACGAAGGCAATGGCACACAGGCTATACATGATGATAACACGAGGCACCATTAACTGAAAAAAAAACAAAGGAAACAGGAAAGCGATTAGATCGATTTACTTAGCTGTGAGTGGAAGAGAAGGGACAATAACTAGTAGGGTGAGGTTAAAGTAGGGCGAGGTCGATCACACAAAACCCTTCACCACTCTATGCGCCTATACGAATGTTATATAACCCGCATCAAAACCTGAACTTGGATTTGTTCTGTGCCTATAGTATGAGTTCACCTTTAACAAAATGTACTCTAAACAATTCAAGAGCTAAAGGATGAGATAATTCGGCACATTAACGGCATAGAACCTCAATTATGCCTCAGCGTCATCGAAAATTTGGACCATCGGATGGAGGTGTGCAGCCGAGATCGCGGCGGCCATTTGGTCGATATTTTGTTCCACATATAATTGAACCATATCAATATTATCATAATAAAAAGAAATGACAATAGTTTCCTAAATAATTTGTGTTTTATTCAAAATCTACATCGGCCCTTAAAACTTAACCATCCTTTACAATAAGATCTGCAAAATTTGATCAATATACGATGTAATATGGGGATTATAGAGTGGTAATAGAGTAAATTGGAGGTCCCATTTTAAATCTCAACACCATTTTCAATTGAAATTGAAAAAATACAAAGTGCAAAATTGAAAACGAGATATGTAAATTGAAATTTAGAAATTACACTTTGAAATTGAGAAATGAAATCTGAAATTGAGAAAATTAAAAATCAGAAATGAAAATTGAACTTGAGAATAAGCTAATCTATACTCAGAAATGTAAATTGAAATAAATTTGTATTTTATCATTTTCAATTGTTTCTCAATATCAAATTGTATATTCTCAATTTCAATTTACATTTCAGAATTTCAATTTGTATTTTCTCAATTTCCATTTCTGAATTTCAATTTGTATTTTCTCAATTTCAATTTACATTTCTGAATTTTTTTCTCAATATCAATTTGTATTTTCTCAATATGATGTTGTATTTCATCAATTTCAATTGAATATGGTGTAGTTTAAATCGAACATGATGTGCAAAAATTAATCAAGATTCAACGTATAATACAGATTCTATAGAAGGTTTTCAGCGTTGAAATAAAACAGGATGTGAAAATGTTGATCAAATGTGGATTCTATAGAAGTAATAGGGTAAATCGGAGGAACTTTTGTATGGGGTGATATCTAAATCTGATGTCGCCGCCAAATTTCGCTTTGTTCAGACAACAAATGCGAATAGACCCTGCTCTAAGTTCTTCATAGGAATCAAAGGAATTAATATAAATCCCATCGACATTTTAACAACGCCCAAAAATTATCGATTTTTATAAAATATTTCATCGGTGTTAAGTTACTTCTATTCTTTATTACCCCACATATTATTTTTCAAAAACTGAAACACTTTTGCAATTTTTAATAAAAAATATGATTTTTAAAAATATGTAAATTCGCTTTAGTTCGGAGTTTATAAAAGATGATACTCTAGGGGTATAATAAAGGCATTTAGGGTCTCATTTTAGGCGCGAACAACCGCAACTTTTTTTCGAACCAATTTAATTTATATATGCTGAAATTCGCATTACATGTCCAGCCAAAAATAAAAAGTTTTCTATTTATGATTTGAACTGGGATATTGTCTTGGCTCAATACCATTTTGCATCTATATTTTATAGAATGCAAATTTATTTAAAAATGGCATGGTGACATTTATTACTTGGCTGCAGACTACCACGAGTCTTTTCAAAAGGCTTCGCAGCGGCTTTTCAACATCAAACGCGACCTCTTTAAGGAATTGATTCTCACAAACGAACGAGAAGCACAGCTCACTTGCCGAAATTGCGTTTAAAAAAATCGCACCAAGTAATAAAGTACACATGCCATCTTACAAGCATCTCATTGAGTTGCATATGTATGTATATGCTGGTATAGTTACCCAGCAATCTATCTTTTCTTTTCTATTTATTTTATTGAATGTCAACACAGTAGGTAGCTTATAAAAAATAGACATTTTTTCTTTTTGCCTCTACATTTGGAGCGAATTTTAACACATATATCATATATAATCTACTCCTATCATAAAATTGAAATATTTGACAAAATATTCGATGTTACGTAATGAGGGTATAATTGTTAAAAAAAAACACTTACCCTAACTAATTCATTTTCCAAGCCTCCCATGGCTACCGTCCAATGACCCAAAGGTATGACACCGTATGCTGACCAAGCCAATAGCACCGCTATTTTAGCATTTAAGGAAACGTTTAATTTTGGAATTTGTACAACAATGGCTAAGCCAAACATGCTTAAAGCAATCACAGAATAAATTATCCTAAGCGTCTGTAAAACAAGAAAAATTACATCAACATCAAATGGATGGGATGGATGTGCCGCAGAAACACTTACCTTGAAACACCAAAAGGCATAATACATGCTACTGATATAAATGGCCACCAGCGACAGTGATATTCCCAGATAGTCCACCGACAGGAATAGCTCATAATGCTCTTCCGATTTACACGAGAATATGTGATAGATCGAGGACAGCAACATGCACAGACAGAAGCATATCAAAAGGCATACTACTAATATTTGATCTTCCAAGTCGGCATGAATCTTCAAGAATTGAAAATCAAATATAGTCAAACCAATAAATAATATACAGCCGCATAAATGACTCCATATGTTGATCTGGAAGAGAGACGCAAATAACATTAGTTGTAATATGATGTGCTGCAATATGAACCCTTTCAAAGTCCATTGGGTATAGTGGCCAACTTACCGTTTCATTTGTCCACCAGAACATACTCTGCAGACATAGTTTTGTGGAGAGGAATGTACGATAGCCATGCCTTATATAAGGATTAAACTTTAAGTGATCAGGTGCCTGCAAAACATCGACAAAAATATTTTTGTTTTTATTTATATTTGCATTATTAAATTATACTTATAACTAAATAAAATAATAACAATTGCTTTGTTGTTGTTTTAAAATCATTTCAAATTTCCCCTCTTAGTTTTTTCGTGTATTACTTTTTAAGGGGAAATGGTTGTTTATAATAGTAAACTAATACAGATAGAAGCATGATATTTAAAGTATATTTAGCAGATATTGAGAATTATTGACTTAAATCGGTCGTCAAGGGCCAGAAATCATGAAAAAGGCCATACACATTTTTAAATAAATTTGAATTCTATAAAATATAGATGCAAAAAGGTCTTGAGACTGGACAATATCCCAGTTCAAATCATATTTATTGATTACAGTCCGAAATAAAACAAACAAAAGCAAGTAAAAAGACGTTAAGTTCGTCTGGGCCGAATCTTATATACCCTCCAACACGGAGTGCATTCCACAGTAGTACCGCCAGATTATAATATTAAGAGCTCTACTATATATAAATATAAAACTTCAAGTGTAATCGGAAAGTCAATATTAGGCAGCAATCTTCAAAAATGTGTCATATTATTAGGTAGAAACAATTTCCCTCCATCCCGATTTCCCCCTTTTGTAATTTCTCGATTCCAGCTATAGCCTACATGTCTGTACCATTTTTATAGGAAAAAAAGTTCTAACACTGAAGGTCCAATATTTTATAGAGTGGAATATTCACACCTAATTTCAAGATTTTAGATACAGCCGATCTGTACATGTTTCACTCCGTTTCTCATTTTGACCCTAAAACTACGAATTTAAAAAAAAAATATTATCCACGTCTACGCAAATACTGAATACCATGATTAGGGTTTGCATTTTCCCGTACTTTTAATTTCCCGGGAAACGGGAATTATTTTTTCAATTTCCCGGGATCCCGGGACAGCACGGGAAATCGTCAACATACTGTTTACCATGGGTTACGCTTTTTTTTCCAATGAAACATTCACATTTTATTAAAGTAAAATAAATATATATTTCGCAACGAGCCTGTTACAGAATTCATATAATAAAGTGCAATGTGAGATCAATTCAAACATCTTTTCAAGTTTCAAAATTAATTAAAGATCAGATATTTCTTATTTTTTTGGAAAATGTTGACGCGACGGAGAACGATCGTTCACATTAATAGTGAGTATAGCATTAAATGGAATGTTTGTTCTTTGTCCTGTCGCTTCAAAAACTTTAAATTCTTTATTTTTGGCGTTCGGATACACGCCCATTTTCCCGGATTTTAATTTTTTTATATGGAGCTTGGCAGGAAAAATCCAAAAAAGTGGATTTTGAGCCTACATCCGAACGCAGCATAAACATATTTTGTCATCCAACTGCAATATTTGACATACCTGATTAAAAATTATGTTATCTAAATTTTTATACAACATTTTTAATTTTATTGTGGAAATGATGGAAAAAAATATGCGAAAAATATGTAAAATTTCCTACTGAATTCCCGCGGGATTCCCGTTCGAATTTCCCGGGATACGGGAAATGAAAAATGTGTGAATTCCCGGGAATTTTCCGCGGCTAATCCCTGGATGCAAACCCTAACCATGATTCATGATTGGTGCCAAATTTATTCCCACTTATGTCCTGAGTATCGAAATATCTTTTTATTTTTCGCGTCTACGCAGTCAAGAAATGTACACACCGAATTTCATTATTGTAGCTGCAGACGTTTGGTTGGTACCTTTTTTATCCCCAATCGCCCCATTTTCCAAAAGTTCCAATTTCAAAAAATCCTTTTTGTTTCGCATCATCACAGTCAGATAAATGTACACACCAAATTTCATGATTTCATTTGCAGCAGTTTGGTTGGTACCATTTTTATCCCTCTCCATCTGGGCCGATTACGCCGACTTTCAATACCAACCGATCTGCAACCATAAGACACATTTAGGCAGAATTTTAACCTCCTAGCTTATTTCGTCCGAGGGCTAGCGTGCCCTCAACAGACGGATATGGCTAGATCGTCTTAGAAATTTATAATTTGTGGGGTCTCCGATGCATATTTCAAAGTGTTACAAACGTAATGACAAAGTGAATATACCCCCATCTTTAGGTGGAGGGTACAAAAATAGTTCGTAATGTTTTACATAAATATGCAGAACACACGCTTCATATTTGTTCAATATGATACCGATAAAACATATACATATAAATATCATTTAGATAATAAAAGTCCTGCAAAAAGGAGACAAGATCACCAAATGGAAATATCGAGTTTCATATGTATATGGTCTTGTTCAGGTGCAATAAAAAATGTAAAATTTGACTTGAACTGTGGAACCTTTTTAACCTTTTAACATTTCAATAAATGGGTCTTTTTTGTTCCTCATGTAGTTCATGTTTTGGAAAAAACATGATTGTCGAATATGAACTTTGCATAACGTATATACAGTGGGCTTCAGCTTGTTTGACGTACGTATCAGTATTGCCAGGCGTTTTTTAAGGGTTTCTTTTAAGTCGTCAAACAAATACGATTCATATGATCTGTCGAAAATATTGATCATGTGGATGAATGCACGCGACAGATTTGAAGACTCAATATAAAATACAAATACAATATAAAATTAATTGAACAATTCTGTCATCAAGTGGAAAGAAAAACGTTTTAATATTAGTTCGGAACCGAGTGCTACATTGCAAATAAATAAACAATAAAGTATTTGCTAATAATCAAACGATCGACAGTAACGACGACAGCAGCAATACATTATTCTCAGCATTTTGTTAGCAATTAAATTATCTAATAAATATTTTTGCGTGGTCCACAAAGGAAAATAATCTATTTAAAGCTAGCGTGTGCATGAACGCTGCGATGTTTCTTGAACATCTGTTTGAGCAAACATTATGAATAAAACGCTGTGTTGCATACTTTTGGAAAATGTGTTGAATATACGCAGTACTACATTTTTTAATATAATCCCTAAATTTTGAAAAACATGCATGGAAAACGCCAACATAGCCAAGTCACGCATTGTATAAAAATAAGAATGAAGAGTTTGCGGTTTTCTGCTGAACAAACTGAGTTAGAAAATGAGTGGTTTGTTTTCTATATTTTGTATAATAGGAATTTAGCGAAGCGACTTATACATATGAACTTTAAGCTGGGTCGCGGCCCATACAATTAAAAGCAATTTCGTGCCTGTGTCAAGACGTCTGTGAGCTAATAGCTCCTAAAAACACCTTAAAACCCATGTTTTTATACCCTCCACTTTGTAATTCCGTTTGTAATACCTTGAAATATTCGTCGGAGACCAAATAAAGTATATATTCTGGGTCGTGGTAAAATTATAAGACTATCTAGCCATGTCCACGCTAGCAACCGAACGAAATGAGCTAGAGGGTTCAAACTTTCCCTAAATGTGTCTTATCGTTGCAGATCGTTTGGCATTGAAAGTGGGGGAGATCGGCCCAATGACTGAAAATACCCCCTAATATTTAGACTATTTAAGCATTTTTTTAATTTCTGCTTTATAAAAAAATATAAATAAAAGCTTTAGCAGCCGAAATGGGACATAAAGGGATAAAAATGGTACCAATGATACCACATGAAACATGACATTATGAATATACATCCCTCTAATTGCGTAGATATGTAAAATGGATGGATTTTTTAAAATCGCTCTTTTGGGATGAAAAATTGATAAAAATAGTACCAACGATACGACAACAGCTAGAATCATCCATGTACATCTATCTAATCGCGCATACACGTAAAATAGAAGCATTTTTCGAAATTCGTACAATTGAAAAAGAGGGATAAACATAGTACCAACCAACCCGTTGAAGTTGAAATCATGAAATTCGGTGTATACATGCATCTGACTGTATAGACGCGAAACAAAGGAATTTTTCGAAATTTCTACTTTTAGGCGAAAATGGGGCGAATGGGGACAAAAATGGTACCAACCAAACGACTGCAGCAAAAATAGTGAAATTCTGTGTGTACATTGCTCTGACTGCATAGACGCGAAATGTAAAGAGAACTTTCGAAATTCGTGCTTCGACGCAAAAAATAAGAAGGCTTTTTCCAAAACCGCCTTTTTAGGGTCAAAATTAAAAATGAGAATAAAAGTGGTATCAAGCAAACGGCTGAAGCTAAAATTGTGAAATTAGGTATGGGCATTCTACTGCGAATATTAAAAATTTTAATAAATATTAGTAATATTATCAAAATGGTACGGACATTTGGGCTGTAGCTGGAATCAAGAAATTGAAAATGGGGAAAATCTGGCCTGAGGGAAATTGTTTCTACCTGATAACGACTGACACCTGATATTTAGGTCATATAAGATTCACTTTTTGATTACTCTCGAAGTTTTATATATTATATTAATATATTAATTTTATAATAATGAAGCATCACTATTTATTTAAAACAGTGCGCATAAGTATTCCTTATAGAAATAAATAGTAAACAAATATCGTTATGCGCATAAAAAATAGCACATGCACTCCGTGGTGGAGGGTATATAAGATTCGGCCCGGCCGAACTTTACGCCTTTTTACTTGTTTCAGTTGGATTTGGATTATGTTGCACTTTTGTTAAATATATTTTTTGATCAGGAAAATTCCTATGTTTTCATTTGTCGTTGTGGGTACAAATACACTCATTATTATGCAAAAATCCCTTATGAACTAAACATCGTTTCTTGATCAACTCTAAGCTTTTGAATATGAATAGAATACATTACCAGTACAAAAATACACAAGAAAATTTATGTTTTATTAAAGTTAATCATTTTAATATAAAAGATTGTGAAATTTTATATGGAAAGTATATAAAATACAAAAAATACAATTCTAATAGCTTAGATATCTTCGTAGTTGAATGTGTGTCGAACTTAACATAATGATTTTATTTGGATTAAAATTTTTCTATATGGCAACACGTTTAGCCTATCTGCTGGATAATGTGAAAACCATTTACGCCAAGTCGACAGTGATGTTAGTTAGGCCAGTTTTGCTTAATGTCATCATCATACATATGTCTGAATTCACAATGGGGAATATGAATTGCTGATAGAAATCTAACCCAGTTCGCAGTAGGGAATGGTACACTGAATTGAAAATCGATTTTTTACTTTGCAACCAACCATTTTTATTTCGATTTTCAAAATCGATTAATCGAACCTAACATTCGATTTTCCAGATAATATAAATTTTTCCAGATAATATAAATTATGGCAAGGTTCGATTAAGTATCAAATATATGCAGGAATTTTGCATTTTGAATTTGCGGACGTATTTCAAGTATGTAATGAAGCATATTCATACTAACACGCCACTTGATGTTTTCCAATACGTCATGGCAAATATAAATTATTGCCTTATTCATATTGTCTATATTTTTTTGCGAAAAGGCAACAAAGGTATAACGAGCATTTAGCCTTCTTTCCACTTCAAGTTTTTCAGACCACTTTCTTCATTTGAAATGTCATAATTTAATATGAAATATTGAACCCAAAAATCGAAATCGATTTACCAGTCCCTAGTCCGCAGGTGTGGCGATGACGGACATGTTTTACAGAAAGAGAGGGTTAAAATATGATGTTATAATATATAACATTATAATAATATATATTGTTGTGATTTCGGCCATTAATTTATGGTTAGTATGTATTTTCAAACTGTACGCAATAATGGAAACATAATTGTTCCGAATTTCCTTCCATTTTCTGGCGTGTTTTGACGTTTGGAAATTAAATTTTTTTATAAAAGTCCGATCTAATGAAGAGTCATAATTTTTACATTTATTCAATCCAGTCTTCTTTCAAACTGCCAGAAAATAACAATAATATTTGTTTTCTATTTTTAACGATTTTTTATCGCGCCAGCAAATATTTGAAAAATTTAGATACATGACTTTTTAAATTTCTTATACAATGGAGTCATAACATCTATATAAATAAATTTCAAATACATAGATATTGTCTTCCTCGTTAGAAAGGATATCAAAATATTTTAATATATCTATCAGGATATGAAATATTTAATATTTATTTAAATAAAACATATTCAAAATACAAATATCGCGAATAAAACGGGATATATACACGTGGACTCTTCCCCTGCAGGCGTAAGGTGGTAATATGAATATAACCCAGAAATATTTTTCACTTCTTTGCTATGTAGTAGAAATAAAGGGATCAAATCGAAGTAAAACAAGTAAAAACGGTGTTAAGTTCGGCCGGGCCGAACTTAATATACCCTACACCATGGATTGCATTCCACAGAGGCTGTCGATTTTCGTAGAAGTGTAGTTATATTACAGGAAAACATATATTTTTTTAATATAGCCAAACCAAAACAAATACAAATACTGAAAAAATAATTTTATAAATAAATATAATATTTTTATTATTTCAAGGCAAGGCTACCAATACGTTTACACTATATATATCAAAAAAATACTTCAAGTCAATTCGAAACATAAATATTCTTATATTTATATTTTCAAAAAAGCGTAATTACCATAAATATTGGTAGATATTGGGTGCTACAGTGGGTTATATTTCCATTCCATTTTAATTACAAAAGTACAAATTTTGAAAATCCATTATCTCACGTACATAGTGCAAAATAACCTAACCTCATGATTCAACCAATTTTTACACTAAAAGTAAAGAGTACGAAGACCCATTTTATTTTGCTTGTCTGTGCAGTGAAAGGAATGTATATTACTCTAGCTGCGGTCATTTGGTTGGTACTATTTTTATCCCCTTTTCCCATATTAACCTCAAAAAGTACAAATTTCGAAAAATCCCTTTATTTTACGTGTCTACGCAATCAGAGGAATGTATACACCGAATTTCATTATTCTAGGTGTAGCCGTTTTGTTGGTACCATTTTTATCCCTCTATCTACTCAATTAGACGAACGTACACACCGAATTTCGTGTTTCTAGCTGTTGTTGTTTGAAATATACAATTTTTATCCCTTTGTCCTATTTCACCCCTTACGAATAAAAATCACTTTACGGTGCACGTGTTTGTTATAGGGGAAATGCGCATACCCAATATCAAGTAAGTAAAAGCAGAGATATTGAATAAATATGCTTAAATGCTCTAACATATTGGGGGTTATTGTGGGTTTTTTTAGTCCTTGCGAGGGAAACATTTTTCCCTTTAGGCCGATTTCGCCCAGTTTCAATCCCAACCGATCTACGATTATAAGACGCATTTATGGAAATTTTGGACGTCCTATCTCCTTTCGTTTAGATGTTAGCGTGCTTTCAACAGACGGACGGACGGACATGCCTAGATCGTCTTAGAATTTTATCACGATCAAAAATATATATCATTTTTAGGTCTCAGGTCGATATTTCAAGGTGATACACACGGAATGACAAAGTTAGTGTACCCCCATCCAGGTGTTCGAGGGTATAAAAAGGAAATTTGAAGAAAATACCATAAATAACGATTAGAAATTTGAGGGAAATTTTATTCGCGATAAGGTTGAATGTTTCTTAATTCTTTGTCGACTGTTCCCAATCCATGAATTTGTAGCCATTGGATTTACATTACAAAAGTGGTAATTCAATCATGTCATAAATATCAGTGGTGATATTCGACTTCCAGAGAAGTAATAAACCCAATAGGGAGGTCGGTTTGTATGGAAGCAATAGGTTAACACATTGCATTGTCTCACATTACTCTTTGAAGTATACCAAGCCAATGATATAATTTGATTAGTCTTTGTATACACTTTACAAATAAATGTTAAAATTAAACACAAATAAATTATTAAAATAAATAAGAGGTTAAAACTCGATCATATGCAAGCAACTAATTTTATTTTCTGGCGTATTCAATAGATTTAGCGAATTTGAGCGATTTTCGATAAGCAATTGGCGGTCGCGGTCAAAAATAAAGTGACACCCCTGCGCTATTGTACATGTGCTCACATAGCTGACAATAGTGCAAAGTCTTTGATTGTTACGTGGCATATGACGTCATCCAGGTACATCATGTGTCTTCGCTGTAGGTTGTCTGCATTGTATCTCTTTTTAGATGCGAATCATTTCAGCATTTATCAATACGTCATTCGTTTATCTAGTTTATTTATAAAATTCCTAGGATATAAAAGCACATTCGGTTCGCGTAGAATGCCATCAAAAAGAAGTTGCCTAAAAAGTTAGTAAGATGTTAATATTCCGTAACATTTTACGAATAGCATCTTCGCAAGTGAATGGGAACGAATGTTTCGTATGGGGTTACAGAGGTAAGGTGTCCGCTTTGCACCCAGATGGTCTCGGGTTCGAATCGTGCCTCGGTAAAGAAACCTTTTCCGTTTTTTTTATTACTTTTATAAATAAACAATGTTTAATTTTGTATTATTTTATAAATGCAAACAATAAATAAAATACATATTATTGTTTTATTAATGTACATCAAATAAATATTTTTTATTAATACTACATCAGTAACATTAAGTAGTGTTAATATATTTATTATTCATATACATTTATTTATTTATTATTCATATTAAATAAGTATTTCGTTAAGTTTCCTATTTTCAGTTCAGCCGAAAAAAATTGCTTCGCTTTAGTTATTCACCACTCACAGCAGAATATAGCTGAGCTGGTTAGAGTGCTGTGATAGAAACCAGCAGGTACGCTGTTCTACCCCCGGTAGGTTGGATTTACAAAAATGGAAACTCATGCAAAAGTGGATCATTTACCACTACTAACAAATAACTTTTAAGACTTACAAAATAAAGGACATCCCTCTCTCTTGTGATAGATAACTCCATGCTAAGTTCATTGGTGAAGATCCCATTTTTCACTACATCCGAATCACAAGATGAGCATTCACTTCTTTGGTGCTGGGTTGTCCTATTTGGATGGACAGTTGTCACATATCGATGACTTCATTCCATAGTATGCTAACTCGACTTATATTTAAGTGCACAAGAACAAATTTGGAGGCATTTCGGAAGAATTTGGCAACTGTCATACTTGCGGACGGACTCCTTTGCCAACCGTCAAGTGTGTGTGTGTGTGTATTTCTATTGCTGTCAATTAGTTTTTTTGTTTCTTTGTCACACTGACTGCATTCGCTCCGACGCACATCAGTTGACACATGGTGATCTTCACCTAAATCGATCCAAGACCATAGTAACGAACAGTCAAATCTTTAAAGGGGTATGTCTAAATATACATACATACATAAATATCCACGTTCAATTCGCATTAGGCAAGTTCATGCCAACAATATGTGGTTGCTTGGCCAATTCATTAACATCGAATTCGTTGTTGTCGTTGTTTGCATTTCGTATTATCAATTTACACCATTATAGTTAAATTATTAACATAAATAAATAAATGAAATATGCACAGACGCTCGGAATCGTTTTAGGCACAGTTGCGACAAACTTGGAGTAGTGCAGACGTGTGTTACATACCCGACAGGCATAAAGACGCATCGATCGTCTCTGTCCCAGCGGGCGATGGTCAGACAGACATTGATTTGCAAAAACTAAATCAAGGTTAATATTATTAACAAAGAGATTTGTTTAGTTGCCGTAGTTTTTTATTTTATTTTTTTGTTTTTGGCTTTGACTTTGATTTGTCTCTTTTTTTTGGTTGCTGTCCAAATGTAAATAAAAAAGTTTTGAAATAAATTGTATTTGTTCGTATGAAGACAGAGACAGACGAGTATTTTTAATTTGTTGTTTATAAACTAGAGAAATTCATGAACATATGCATATTTAAATCTAAATTTACACACTCATCTGTACCCTACGCTCGATTATACACTCGATACATTTTGTCAGCCGCTAAACGTTCTCTACATGGACCAGTAGAGTTTCGTCATTCGGATATTTTGAAATCAATTTTAATGTGATATTTACGTTTCCCAAAATGATCGGTAAATGTTATCATGATCGCTACTGTAGCTGCGAAATTGGTTTGTAGATTATTAGCGGAGCAGCTGTAACAAACGGTATGCCAGTCACGCCGGAAAATTCAGTGTGTTTATGTACTAAAGGGCTGGGGACAACCCCAAAAGTAAACTGATTTCTACTTCACATTAATTCTGTTAAAAAACAATAAACAAAATGACATCCCAGCCAAAAAATTGGATTGGATTGCATCTCAAAATCCAAATGAGCATTTTTCCCGCTTTTTAGGAAGTTCTTTTAAACAACTTTCAAAAAAGTCGAAAATATCTTAATATTCCGTAACATTTAACGAATAGCTTCGTCGCAAATGAATGGGAACGCATTTTTAGTATGTGGTCACACAGGTAAGGTGTACGCTTTACACCCAGGAGGAGGTTTCTGGTTCAAGACGTGGCTCGGAGAAAATAATTTTTTATTATTACTTTTATAAATAAGCAATGTTTTTGTATAATTTTAACAATTTAAACATTTTTACTTAAAAAATACAAATTTATTGTTTTATAAATGTACTTCAAATGTTTCCTTTTTATTACTTATTAATATAATATTAATAAATAATTAGTATTAATTTATTTAATACTAATTTAATTTAATATTTGTTTGCATTATAATTAGCTCATATTAAAGAAATATCTTTCAAAATAAATGACATCCCTCCTATGGCAGCTCCATGTTAAGTTCATTGGAGAAGATCCCAAATTTCGCTATATTCGAATCAAAAGATGAGCATCTTTTTCACTTCTTCACGTGTTCTATTTTTGCTGGCATATGACGGTGACTTGTAACAGATTTAACTTTAGGGGATGGGAAAATATATTTCTACCATAAGCTCTGTTAAAGTCATTTAACGGATCACTGAAATGAAGGTGTCTGACTCACTTTAATTTTTGTGGTTTCCCTATTAATCTACAAACTGACAGCATCGAATGCAACGACTTGCAAGTCGGATAATATCGAACGAAACATCTTCAATTATTCTTTATTTAGATTTGCTGTTTTTTTACATCTGTGTGTTTGCATTTCTGCTTTCAATTTAGCCAATTATATCTGCAAGTATGTGCATATTAGGATGGACCGCATTTTATTCGGACATAAGAAACAGGGTTTGCTGGTTGTGAAACCTTTAAATATCGATTTGAGACCATATAAAGCAGAATACGTCATAAAATTCTTAGACGTTCCATGTCCGCTTTTTGCATGCTTGCAAATGTCCAAATGGAAGAAATTTTCCCTCAGACGAAAAAATAAGGTTTTATATAGATTTATAGTCATACAAAACATGATATGAAAACATGATGTTTGGTGTGGTTCTCCTCCTTTCCATTACCAACCACAAATCATTATAAATTTAACGCCCGTTTTCTATAGCAGCGATAGAGTTATAAATGTCAAATTCCACATAAGTCGGTAGCTCTAGATTAGTGCTAATTTAATGTGAAAATAGCTAAAAGCAAACGAGGGTAAGCACTTGTACTGCGCGAAGAGAATCCATCCTTTTTATAACATTAGTATCCGTATCAATATAAATTTTTTAAGTCCTTCTATACTTTTCTAGTTATAAAATTTTGAATATCTTTTAAATAACACCGTGGAACACAAAAATAATAAAAACAAGGTTCTGACAACGGAATCTAATAGAGGGGGTAAAAAAGAATATCGTGTTTCCGCGTTTTGAAAGTTTACGTATGGGGTTCTTATGATGAATGGGCATAAAGTCTAGCCTTTGTTCAGGAATATTACTTGGAACACTACACTGAAAGAATAATCTTCTAAACATAAAATTAAAAAGTCGTCAAAGAAGCACTTCATAAAAAGTATGAAACACGTTTCAAAAGCTGAAATCAATGAATAGAATTTATGAAACATTTCTTAGAAACTATGAAATGCAATTCTTCATTCAGTAAACTTTTGTCATACAAATTCATTATTTTTCATAATATAGTTTATGAAAATTTGTATAGATTTGTAAAGAAACTTCATTAATTTTATGAAAACTTTCATAAATATTATTAATTTATACTGAAATTTCCAATATAAGCATAAATGGTCTGATTTGTTGACTAACTAGTCGGTACACATATCCATGCGTTAATCTTTGCAATGAATATGTCTTTGACTTAAATCAGGATATATACTTATGTCAGAGTTAACATAGGACAAATGAGAATTTGCTACCATTCGACCTAGTATTCGAAAATCTATTTGTAAGTTATGAAACGTTTCATAAAATCAATGAAATGCTATTTATGAAGACATTTCATAACAATTATTTTATTTTTTATGACATATTTCCAATTTCAATTTACAATGAAATCTTTCCTTGATCTTATGAAACTATGTTTCACTAATTTAACAATTTTGTTAAATTATTTGCTATATGATATGATATGAAATGTTTATGAAAAAATTTTATGAAACATTTCATTTTATTTATGAATTTTTCATACATATTAAGAAAAAAATCCCTAAATTTATGAAAAACCTTTAATGAAATCGGAAAATTTTTGAGCAACATTTTAACCCTCTTTAATCCCTATATTGACGAGCTACATAGGGGCCTTTTGGTCCCCTTTATGAAAAAGGGGTTACAACCACACCAAAAATAGCGTTTAACGGGCAAAAATGTTCTACAAAAATATTTGCCTTCAAATTCTACTGGAAGACTCCGAATACAGCACAACTCAAAACTTTAATTAAATGAGAGAAATAAGTCAAAACTTAAAATTAATTTAAGACCCCGTCTATTTGATCCATTGTCAGAACCCTGTTATTTTCGAAAATGTTTCATTTTGTTCTACAGTGTAATTTGTCTAGAATGCAATTTTTACACGACCAATATCGGACGAATTTTTCGAACATTTTCTAATTCTGCCAAAGACTGAATATTGCCCAAAAAATGTATTAAAATAATTCGGACGAATTTTTCAAACATTTTCTAATTTTGCCAAAAATTGAATATTGTCCACAAAAATGTTTTAAAATAATTCACGAAATTTTCAGTACACATATGTTGTCCTGATTATATGTGTGAAGTTGACAATCAAAATACTAAAATATTTAGGGTTTTTTAGATTTAGATTTTAGCTATTGTTGGGTCATATACTCTACCTTGAATTATTGTACCTGTGTCCTAAATATATGTCTATATAAAATTCAATTGTTTGTTTTAACTTAGCTTTTGTGTCTGAAACCAATCTATTTTTCAGCCCACCCTAATATATGAAGATCAGTGTGTGCGTATATACATGCGGCGTTTGTTTTTTGTTTATCATTCGTAAACTAAACTTGTGGCTATGTTTACTCGTGGTGGTAGTCATTAATTATTTTTGAAATTTTATTTTTATCAATCTCATTTTGATACATTCCCAAATCCGTTGAATCACCAATGAGATTGGATACAAAAGAGTAAATAAAAGAGCAATTACAATAGAATTGTTCCGCCCAAGATCAGGGAAAGGAAACTTTTTCGAATAATATGCCACAAAAAAATATTTAGAAAGTTTTGCAAAATGTGCTGTTTAAAAAAGAGGTTAAAGATGAGCGGCTACTTTTGTTTTTCCCAACAGTTTCCCTCGAAGAAAGATTTTCGTTCGATTTTCTCATTTGAAATGATGGAATAATTACTGTTCTGCTTATTTTTACAATCTGTATGAAATGAATGAATTTCTATTAATGTTTGTAAGAGTAACGATGATGAGCTACCGCATGAACATGACGATTTATTTGAACTCAAGTAAAATAATTTTTAGCCTTATATCCTGAGAATCTCGGAAATACTCTCAATATTTGGGATAATTTCTAATGAGGAAACATTTTTCCTTATGAACCAAACAACCCAATCTGAGTTTTGAACATTCTAGCTCGCTTCCAACAGATGGACGGACGTAAAGATAAAGCTAGATCATGTTAGAATTTTATAACGAATTGAGTAGACTAAAGGAAACGAAATGAGAAACTTAGTATGCTATGGTGCAAGGTATAAAATGTCATTTTTGGTCTAGCTTCTAAAATATATTCAATTTTAGTATCTCCAAATAATACTTGTTTAACATGAAATGCAAATGATTTTGCCTTATAGAGCTGGTCGCATTATTTCAAATTTAAGTTTCCGATTTGAAACGTGTTTAATTAACCGTGGGCATAATCAATGATTTAATGTTGGATTATCGTGAATATATCAAAGAAGCAAAATCGTCATTATCGTTCCATATTTTATCAATATGCAATTAGTTTTTTCTGAACTTTTCTGGCTGATGGAAAACTACTCTGAACCACTGTAAGACATCTTATATTTATGCTCATCAAGGAAAAGACTTGTCTATTGTTTCTGGTTAATGAGGCAGAAATCTTGTTAAATCAAAGATATTTTGGACATCTTTCCCTTTTAGAATGCTAATTATGATAAATTTTGTTTTCATAAATAGAATAAATATTTCAATTTTCACATATTCTGCACTTACATCATCAAAATTCAGCAAAAATTTATTCTTCTTGTACTTGTTGTCATCGTCGTCATGGGCGCCTGAGGACTTTGTGTGGGAACAACCTTTATGTTGTTGCGATGCGGCTGCGGTGGATGTCGATGACTTTTGTAAATCGGCAACAGGTGAGCCATGTCCCAAAACATTTGGTTCTTCATTTTCCGGAAATTGATGAGAATCTACTAGAGAAACATGTTTTGGGCCTTCATTCTAAAACGAAAACAAACAAACAAAAACCAAAGAATATTTAATAAAAGTAAAATCAACAATAATATATCGCGCACATGCACACACACACGCACGCGAGAAGAAGATAGGAAGAGCAATACAATACAAAATTAATTATATAAAGCGCATAGATTAAGCGCCGTAGCGGAAGAAGGTTTGTTGCATTCATAATTTCCGCATTGCACATAATTTGCATTAGTGAAAAGGTGACATTCGCCCTTGGTTTGCATAATTCCAAAATATATATTCAAAAAAATGCAGATCACAAGTCGCATCTCTTGGCACTCAGAATCGTAGATGCTAGTTGTATGTTGAGATGTGGATGTCAAAAATTCAGCCAATAATTGAATTAAGTACATAACAAAGTTTTTGTATTTTATTTTATTGAAACATAAAGTGCACTGGCAAATGACCTGCAAGATTTTGCATAAATGTGGCTGAATTTCTATAATTGTGGAACTTCTAAACTGTTTGGCAGAATTTGATGAAATTTCATATCTCTAGCTCTACTTGGCCCTAACCAAATTATTTATCTTATTGTCAAAATTGTATTTGTACAATGATAAAAAATGTCAATATCAATTTATTATTAATTTTTCCCCGACTTTTACCTGTTTTTATAGAAAAGCTAAATGATGGCCGATTTAGCCCAAAAGAAAAAATGTGAAAAAGTCTCTTCTACGTAAAAAATTGTGAAAATTTCACAATTTTTCAGCTTTTTGGGGAAAATGTACCATCACTTTGCCAGCGATAACGGAACATGATGCACTGTAATATATAAAATTTTTCCGAATTTTCCGAAGATAACGTAGAACACGATTATTCGAGTTATTACACTGAAAGAAAAACGTACGTAACCGGAACGAAATTGTGCGTTGCTGCAACGAATTTGTTCATTGAAAGTCAACCATCGTCGGCGTTCGTTGCTGCAACGAACAAAGTTTCGTTGACGCAAAGAATCTTGATTTAATGGAAATTATAGTTTGGCAACGAATATGTTCGTTGCTGCAGCAATGCTGATTCGTTGCAGCAACAATGTTGTTTCGTTGCTGCAACAATGCTGATTCATTGCTGCAACAACTATAATTCATTGGTGCAACAACTCTGATTCGTTGCTGCAACAACTCTGTTTCATTGCTACAAAAACTCTGTTTCATTGCTACAACAACGCGGTTTCTTTGCTGAAAAATGTGGTTTCGAAAATATTCGCGGCATTAAATTAATCATTTTCGTTGCAGCAACGAACACCGACGTTAGTTAGTTTTCTTTCAGTATAGATAATTTAGTTCCATGATAACCACCGGCAGTGGACTTCGAAGTGATTATTCGCAACAGCAGCTCAACTACTTAAGGCAGAACTCCAGCAACGTGAATGAGAATTACTATCGAATACATCCCAAAAACACTCACTAGAAAAATACATAATTTGTGTGTCTCCGATTGTTGCACCAACGAATAAATTGTTGCTGCAACGATATCAGTTTCGTTGCTGCAACAAATGAGTTGTTGAGGCAAAGTGTTCCATCCAAACTCCATTAATTTTAATAATTTTTGACAAAATAGTATGGATTTAAATAAAAACAATGATTATAATCAGAAATTTATAGATTTTTGTATTAATTAATGTTTTCCCATGTAAACAATGAAGGAGAATATTTTCGATGCATCAACGAATATTGAATTGTTGCAGGAACGAATCTACGAAAAATCGGTTTCATACCATAAACGTACACATCGTTGCAACGTGTCGGATTGTTGTGGGAACTTAATACTTCGTTGCAGCAACGAAATGGCAATAATGAATCTGATTCGTTGATGCAACGAACGATTTTTCTTTCAGTGTACTTCCAAACGGCTACAGTGACGTTCTCAGCCTGATCTGAACTTTGACATTTTTGAAAAAAAAAGACATAGATTTCAAGGTTAAAAAAAAACGAATATGAACATTTGTAACTGAATATATATTAAACGTGTGTGCAGAGTTTGACCACCAACCATCCATTCATAATTAACGAAAATACAGCCTAGGTTGCGAAAACTCCCATTGGGGATTGTGGTTTTCTTTTTGGGAATTATGGATATATTTTTAGGAATATTTCAGTGTTTAAATTTTGTATTATAGTTTATGATTAAATCTCTTTAAGTGCAAATGTTCAATGCATTCAACGAATAACTACATAAATATTTTAATTGATATTTTAGATGTGTTTAAATAGTTTAATTTACTTAGTTTCTCCATATACCATCTACCAATTGATCTGAATACATCAGCTTCTCAGAGTTATCCCAGACTTATGTATTATCTCAGTAACTGTGTAGAATCATAAGCCTTTAAATAGTGATATTAAAACAAATCAAACAGAAATTGTTTCAAATAAATTATAAGCAAGCGAAGTATATAACCGAGCGACAAATGACAACTTGTTTCCCCTCCTAAAAAGGGAACATAGATCGCCAGTAGCAGAACTACATACTCAGTTTTTTTATTTCATGATCGTTTGTCCTTTTTACAGGACTTTTAATTTCCATGGTCCAAGAACGTCTCCAGCCCAAAATTTCTAGGTTACAGTAATACGTTGTGGATGTCATTGGTATTGCCACAACCTCATCAGGGTTCTGTCAAATTTTGGGTTCCCAAATGGGGCAATTTGTACGATTAACAAAGTCAATAAGGTAAAAATCAACATCAGAACGATTTTGATAAAACAAATATGCCTTATTTTTTAAGAACAATAACAAAAATATTTGCTTTGTCAACCAGGTATTGTCGTGCAAAACTTGAGTGAATTTTGGCAACTTCTTAATTTCATCTCTACTTATAGATTTTCCAGAAGTACGGTTTCAATCTTTAGATATCTAGTTTTCTGGCGTTTGAAAAAACTCTGCCATTTTCTTACGGAATTAGTTTTCAAGACTTCTTCTACATTACTTCGATCGAGATTAGGTCTAGAACCGAAAAATATTGGAAATTATCAGACAACAAGCCAAGTTTCAAGTAAATGTTGAAACCAATGAATTTCATTGGGCCCTACAATAGCGGAAACAATAGCCGTTCAACTATTTTCTCTTTGTTGTCTATAGAATTCACCAGAATTATTATTTAAAGGCCGCGTTCGTACACTATATCCGTATATTTATCTTTTTCTTTTTCAATTTACTTAGTTTTGGCGTTAACTGTTCAACTAATATCAACAATAACAATTTAGTTAATAACATAATCTCAATGACAACAACGATTAGTATAAATTTATTTTAGTACTTTGTAGTTGGATACTTGTTGCTTTTACACAGTCCAACACTAACAGTTTTTTCAATTTTCTCGCCTCAATCAATTGATCGAGCTTTTCTTACAAAAGAATTTTTGTGATTGGTAATGAAAAGGAGGAAAAGCAGACTCAACTTTGGCCATGTGTAGGGATAACTCATCGGTGGACCTGCTGTATGAAGTGCTTGTGGTACGATTTACCGCAAACCTTTCACATTATCATTAAGCTTCATTGTTTTTCAAATGTTTGTGATATCTCGAAATCCAGAGCTGATCCGCAGAGAACTAAATTTGAAGTCCCCGTTTAATGAAAATTAAAGCACATACTGTCGGACTGTGTTCCTACTACAAACCTATTTATTGATGTTGTTTTTCACTGTTCGTTTCTTCCTATAACACAATCGTTCCGTTTTCGGAAACTGTGCAAAACATTTGTGCTCTCGTACGGAGTGTATTACAAAACGTAATTGCATGAAATGACGTTGCACTGAGAGATATGTCGCTACGCACAGTGCCACGAGAGTAACTTGATGTTGGAATTCCAGGATGTAGTCTTTGCTCTTCGATACAAAACTCGAATTAGAAGAATTATAGCTAATGTTTATTAACTTATTAATTTAATTTGTATGGGAGAAAAAATTGTCCGCACCTAAACCGAAACCCGGCATTCGATATCGAGAAAGTAACGGCCATATTGTGTATTAATGTACTTTAAAAGATACATTAATTTAGCTGAAAAGACACTAATATTAGCTTGTCTTTAATAATATACTATTCTAGCTAATCAAACCGAAACGAGATACCAAATACTTTAAATTGAAGCTGACAGTTTTCCCGTTCCGATTGCACGTTTTCCACGAATTTGCAAACAAAAATGACAATATTAATTATTCGAACTGAAATAACTACACAGTGATTTGCTTTAGCTAATGATAATGAATCCTGAGTAAGCGTTTTATTCCATATATATATATATATATAGAAAACATAATTTTCCACTTGTGATACACATCATAAATTGTCCTTTTTCCCATTTCCCGGAAAATGATGCATTTCCCAGACAATGGATGTACAATTCATGTTAAGAGAGTAAATTTGCATTAGGGTAGCTTAGTCTACACAGCTGACAACTGTGTTTTTCAGAACTTCAAACTTCATATATTTAAGGATTAATGATTTTTAATTCAAATATAACCCAACAATTGAAATAATGTTACGGTCCTTTGTGCGTTAAAAATTCCAAAACGCACAATTACCAAACTGTACCTTTATAACATAAATCGGACTAAAAATGTGGAAATTATTGTGGATTTTATAAAAAATTAATGAACGAAATATTTTGGGGCAATGCATAAGACAAACGACAAATTTTTGTAAGCCAGCTGTTTTTATCATTTATATCTCCATATTATGCATTTTGTTTATGAGATTATGTTGAGTTGTTTTAAATATAAACTATTGAATCTCTAACATAACAATTTCAGAGAACATAGAAAACATGTCTAGAATGATTTTAGAGGTTTTTGGGGAAAATACTGAAGTAATCATTTTTAAAAATCGAAACTAAAATTAAAAACAAGTAAAAACGGAGTTAAGTTCGGCCGGGCCGAACTTTTTATACCCTCCACCATGGATTGCATTCCACAGAGGTTGTCTGTTTTCGTAGAAGTGCAGTAATATTACAGGAAAATATATTTTTTTTAATATAGCCAAACCAAAACAAATACAAATATTGAAAATTTTATAATATTTTATAAATAAATATAATATTTTAATTATTTATTATTATATTTATTTTCCAAAATAACCTAACTTCATGATTCAACCAATTTTTGCCGTAAAAGAAAAAGTACGAATTTGGAAAAAAAAAACTTTTTATTTTGCTTGTCTATGCAGTCAGAGGAATATATACACCGAATTCCATTATTCCATTTGGTTGGTACCATTTTTACCCCCTTGACGTTTCTACGCAATTAGAATTTTATCATTCTAGCTGTAGTCGTTTAGTTGGTACTATTTTTATCCCTCTGTACCATTGTATCCCTTGAAAGTACTAATTTCGAAAAATTCGTCTATTTTCCGTGTCTTCGCAGTCAGAGGAATGTATACTCCGAATTTCATGACTCTAGCTGCGGTCATTTGTTTGGTACTATTTTTATCCCCTTTTTTCATTTTAACCCCAAAAAGTACGAATTTCGAAAAATCAGTTTATTTTCCGTGTCTTCACACTCAGAGGAATGTATACTCCGAATTTCATGACTCTAGCTGCGGTTATTAGATTGGTACTATTTTTATCCCCTTTTTTCATTTTAACCCCAAAAAGTACGAATTTTGAAAAATCCGTGTATTTTACTTATCTATGCAATCAGAGGAATGTATACACCGAATTTCATTATTCTAGGTACAGCCGTTTGGTTGGTACCATTTTTATCCCTCTATTCCTATTTTACCCCTTAAAAGTACGAATTTGGAAAAAATACTTTTATATTATGTATCTACTCAATTAGAGGAATGTACACACCGAATTTCGTGTTTCTAGCTGTTGTCGTTTAATATGTACCATTTTTATCCCTTTTTTTATCCCTTCCCAAATAAGAATCACTTTATGGTGCACGTTTTTGCTATAAGGGGAATGCGCATAAAAAAAGAAAAAATTTTCCCTTTGGGCCGATTTCGCCCCATTTCAATCCCAACCGATCTACGACTATAAGACGCATTTATGGAAAATTTGAACGTTCTAGCTCCTTTCGTTTAGATGCTAGCGTGCTTTCAACAGACGGACGGACTGACATGGCTAGATCGTCTTAGAATTTTATGACGATGAAGAATATATATACTTTATAGGGTCGCAGGTCGATATTTCAAGGTGTTACAAACGGAATGACAAAGTTAGTATACCCCCATCCTGGAGGTGGAGGGTATAATAATTAAATGTTTGTAAAATGTAAGCCGCATGATTAAAGTACCACTTAAGGTCTTTCAAACGTGGTATAAAACATTCAAATCGGTTAAAACATCGTGAGAAGACCATTGTGAATCGATTCGATCTCAGCAGCTTTGCTTGAGTTATTCGACAACTTGGCGTATTTTACGCAAGGATATCGACCTTAAATCGTACAAAATTCAACTTGATTGAATTGAATTGAAGCCAGGCTCACCCGAATGGACCAACTCAGACGTAGTCGTGGCCAACATTTATCATGTTATGCCATCAGTAAATGCCATAAATTGTTCTTTTAACCGATAATAAAAATTTTAAGTTCATTTTCAAATTTATGTGTTATTATCCTCAACAGGATTTTTAATTCGTGCGAAAATTGCAATGCCTACAACTCTGCAAATAAAATTTTAAAATTTCAGAAACTTTTTGAAAATAATATTGAAAACGATGGATGGCTTCATTTTAAGCAAATTTCCTATATTCTTTTAGGTTTTCTACCTTTGATAAACACTTAAACAAATGCAAGACACTGTGCGACGCCACGGCACTGTATGGCCGCTTATATCGGTTGCACTTGTTTGAGCAGTGCAAAACTAGAATTACGTCGTCATTGAAAATGTGGGTGTGTTTCCGCGTCATAGTCATAGATGAACTGTCAGATGTTGTTTTGTTTTTCATTCAACGCAACTAAATAAATATTATGTATGTACATATGTACATGTAGCATGCCTTTAAACGATTAACTATTCAAACGTAGTAGTGGATTGTCTACCAGAAAATTGCAACATTAATGTGTGACAATAGGCGTGATTTGGTTACACCGCTTGCTTAGATTATCGCTCGTTTTGTATGGAAAACTAAACCATAATTTCCACCGGATTATACAGAGCTGTAATAAAAACACGCCTAATGTAACGTCAAATTCAAAGAGTTTGGAACAACATCTCTCACGTGCCCTTGATTAAACATATTGAATATTTCACTTAACATATAAGGGATAAATGTTTTGAAAATGTGTTGTCCAATAAAAGTTCACACTTTCAGAATTTGTTTCTGTTTCAAGTTCCAAAATGAAATTTGCATGGTGCCATTAGAATATCTGAGAAACCGTTTCAGCTTCCCTTCATCATTGAATGCTTGAAATATTATAAAATTAAAAAAATCAAATGAAAAGATATGAAGGTTGGGTGGATAAAAAATCGTACCATATGAGCAAAATTATATCGATTGGTTTATGTTCGCAATTCTCTCCATTCATGATTAAAATTTTCCAAAACTATTGTGCAAATCCAAATTCTATATAATTGAAAAAGAAAACAGCCCAAGTACACATAATGAATTTTTAAACAAACATTGTCGTCGACATTTATCATACATAACAACATTTATCATGTTTAAACAAAATCCATTAGTCAGATCCACTACTAATTATGCACTTCAAAATATCCCCTTTCTCAGACTAGTACGAATTTTAATTCCAGTTCACGAGTTTGTAATCACAGAAAAACCATATAAACTTTTTTTCTGCTCCAGGAAATATTACCATTTTATATTAAATGCAACACCTTTTCGAAATCCCACTGTTCAGTATCCGCTGTATTGAAACTCAGACGTCCGTCATCGATTTTTATCGAAAAGGTTGTATTTTTTCCGAGCCGCTGAGCTACGAATAGACCGATTACTAGTAAATTATTCACTTGCATAGATTTCTATTTTGTAAAATTGAATGTATGCTAGTTTGGTTGTAAGTGTTAGGTTAGGGTTGCCAGGCGCCAGATTTTGACAATTTTCAAAGCATGCACGTTTGGAATGCTTTCTCGCAAATTAATTCGATGGAAAGAAGTGAGTGAAATTTAACTACCAAATTTCATTCACACAAACCTCAACTTTATTGTTTGAATTCTGCAAAGAACATTCCTATTAAGCACATTCTAAAAGATTTTGCCGATAGCGCAAAATAATAGAGGTTATTTTATTGGAGTATATCTCGGAAACCATGTATCGTATTGGAATTTCGGTTAGTTCGAAGAAAACAGGAGCTGTTAAGGTATGTTTTTGCATTTGAAAGGGTGTAATTATGTTTTCGATTTCCTTTTCACACAGTGTTTTACCTTTTAGTAATGCTACTTTTGTACAGTATAAAACTATATTCGCGAGGCCGACCGATGCCTCGGCATTTATATTTTATATATATTTTATTTATTCATTTTAAAAATAATAATTGCTTATGGCTGCAATTTATTTACTGAATACTTTCTTCGTTGATCTCTGTTAATGTATTTTGGAAATTTTGTTTAAGGATGCAAGATTTTATGGCATGCGAGCGTCGATATATGTTGAGCCGATATATTAATTATAAGTTATTAATTAAGGTATAATAGCTGTTTGCCAACAATAAAAAATAAAATAATTTTTATCGAAATTTTTAAATTTTTTAGATATTCGTAAAAAACTAAATTTTTATGTGATTTTTTATGTCAAATGAAAGAAATTTATGAAGTTTTTTCATTTTATGTTTCATTTAATTGTGAAATGAAATCACTTGTAATGATTTTTTGTATTCTATGTTACTTTTCATTCTATGTTACATGGGAGGTAGGCGTGGTTGTGGGCGGATTTAAACAAATGCTAGCTCTATTCCTTCTAATTTTTAGCGCAACTTGTGCGCAACTTCCACTGTGCGCCGGCTCTAGGCCAAAAATATTTTTTTTTGCAATTTTAGTCTAAAATAAATGTTTTAAATGTTTTCTGAAGCTGAAAAAGAGTTTTAGTTTTTCCTATCTGCAGTGTTTGCAAAGTCAATCGTTGTGTTAGTCACTGGTTCAGACCATAACATGATCAAAAAGTTACAAAAAATCTGACCAAAAATAAATATGGCAAATTACTGCCATCCCGGAATTAAATTTTCCGTATATGTATCAAAACTGAGAAATCATTCCCATGAAATAATTGTGGAGCTGGGTGGAAGCTCTCCACGACAAATATAAAAATATGATAAAGACTGTCTGAAAATAGTAATTATTCGAAATTTATTTTAAAAATGATCGACTTCGAAATAAGTGGTTTAATTGTAATTTAATTGTTCATTAGTAAACATTATACAATTGACGTAAATAATAATATAATTATAAAAAAATGTGGTAAGCCACTTGCTCTATTTGATGACAATATACATATATAGATATTGGAACAAAATGCGAACTTTTGATGGAACAGATGAAAAATCCCGAAAAGCTAAAAAAAACATAAATGATAATCTAATAAATTGTATTTATAGGGATTTATTAAAATTTATAAGTTTGTATTCGTTTGAACAAAATTGTCAGAAGACCATTTCCAATACAAAATATAAGAAAATATTAAAAAAATTTCGGCTTCGGCCTGAAATTTATGCGGTGGCTGCAACTTATTCTCATGTTTCACAATATTTTCATTGAAAATCATTACATTTACATTTTAATTCTTCTTGGCGAAAACGGTCATTTCGTTATGGATGCGTGAAGTTCTCAGAGATATTTTTGAGAAGCAAAATGCAAAGCGCATGGCAACCCCACGTTAATATTGTGTAAACAAAATTTTATGTAAATATTTATTGAAATTTTACAAAAAATGCGAAAATGACACTGTGACACTGCGTCAACAACAATGGTGTCAATTGCATTTCTATTCAATTTACGCTCTTAGAATCAATACAACTATAAACACTCTGAATATAAAAAAGTGTATTTACGAAATATTTGTATTATTTCATTCCACTATTTATTAAACACTAAAAGCAATTAAGGAAAGTACAAACAAAGTACGGATATGTTGTTGAACACTGTGTAAATAGCAACGCAAATCAACGGGCGGAAGACCTTCATCTTGCCATAGACGGAAAATAGAAATGTGGCCAGAGCTGTTTGGGGTAAGTAACAAGATGCTCAGCATCAAGATGCATTATGAACTTATTGTGCGACTTAAGTACTTATTTCAGTTCACGAGCAACACAGTATTTGTTGGGACGTACATCGGCCCATCTTAAATGCCTGAAAACAATACAATGACTGACCCCTAAACACTCAACTCGTTACATGAAATAGATGTGTAAAAATTCACGCAAGATTTAAATTTGTCTCCGGGTTAGTAAAGATCATTGCAACGCAATATTTGGTATTAATCGAACAGTAGCCCTGTTCGATTGGGCTTACTAGCTTAAAATTAAAAGACTTGATAAGGTGGCAACATTTTTATCCATTCGCTTTATTTAAATAAATCAGAGATAACTACTACTCGGTAATTAAGAGAGTAGTAAGATACTTTCTTGTTAAGCGAATAAATTTCATACAAATATTAAGCTAGTAAGCCCAATCGAACAGGCCTAGTATAATCTATCTCAGCGCTGAGACTCATTTTCATCGGTAGCACGTTAATCGTAACAAGTAACTGCATTTGAGGTTTAACCCACATTAGATTGTCTAAATTGCGTGAGCTCTCCAGTTCGTGCTAAGAATTCGCCCATTAGATCATGCGATTTCTTGCTATAAAGTTATTTCGATTAACACTCCCTCATTGCTGGAGTAGATTCAAAGCAGCATCACCGAAGTTACGCACCATTTATGCGAAATCGTCATGAAAATATTCTTAAAAAGAGAGTGCCAAAAAGTGCCGTGGATGACATTTCTCCGATGTAGTATCTCATAGATAACCCAATCCTAAGTCTTGGGGGTTGTTTCGAGGTTCCATTTTACGATAACGATTAAATGTTGTCACATCTGGCAACACTAAAAATTATCGCTTGCAAATAGTTTGTTCGGGAATCAAATGGCTCAATGGACATGTCAATAAGCAAAATAGACGTAATATTGACTGGCGACGTGTTTTCCAATATGAAGGCGGTACAGCCATACAAACAGTAACTTATTGAAGGCAAATATTATTTCTCGAATTTGGCCATCGATATTGTGCGATTTATGTTCGCTGTGGTACGACATTGTACCGATATTGGGCCGATAACTCAATGAACTCAATTTTGAAAATAAGATACTGCCGAGAGCCTATATGTGACTACATCGTTTTTATACGCTACACCACAGGGTATAATGTCTTTGTGCATTTGTTGGTAACACCCAAAAGGAAACAAGATATACCCTTTGTTCATACCGATCGACTTAGAATCAGTTTTTGAATCGATTTGGCCGTGTCCGTCTGTCTGTCCATCTATTCTTGTAATCAAAGTACAGATCGCAATTATTGTCCGAGCGTAACAAAAATTGGCTCAAGTAAGTTTTGCGGACCAAGGACGTTGTTAAGTCTGAAATCGGTTTAGATATAGTCCCCATACAAATGTCGCTACCAATACGACTTTTTCCGCTCTAGAAACCACATATTTTACTCGATTTGCTTCAAATTTGGTATAGTACTTTATAATTTAACTAGAAACAACTATGATGAAAGTGGTTCAGATCGGTTCAGATTTACATACAGCTCCCATACAAATGTCGCTCCCGAGTTGACTTTTTTCGCTTTAGAAACCAAATATGTTAAACGATTTTCTTAAAATTTGGCGCATTTCTTTATATTTCCACTAGAATATAAATAAATAAATAAATTTATAATAAAAAAATAAAAAAAATGTATTTCAGATTTATATATAGCTCCTGATTTCTTCCGCTCTAGAAAGCGTATCCGTTAACCGATTTTCTTTACATTTGGCACAACACCTTATCTTTCTACTAGAAATATTTGCGGTGAAAGTGGGTCAGAACGGTTGAGATTTATATATAGCTCCCATGCGAATGTCGCTCCCGATTTGAGATTAACTGGTCTAGAAACCACATACTTTAACCGATTTTCTTCAAATTCGGCACGACATCTTATATTTACACTAAAAACATCTGTGGTAAGCGTGGGTGAGATCTGTTCACATTTATATATAGCTCCCATACATATGTCGTTCACGATTTGATTTGATTTGACCCATACAAAAGTGTTTTCCATTTCAATTTTTTCACCGAAATCCCATTTCAATTCTTTCACCAAATTTTATCCGATCTTCGTAATTTTAAATCTTGACAAAGTCCCAATATGTCTAAAAAGTGTGCATTGCCATAACTGTTAATTCAATTTAAAATCATTTTAGACCAGGATTGTAAACTTCGGTACAAATTATACCAAATTTATAACATTTCTGACCCAACAAAAAATATCATATTGTGAATTTAACATGGGGTTATCATAGGAAGGAAGTCCTTTGTTTATGGAGCCATTTCAATTTGTATAACAACTTAGAGTGTTGTACAAATTTGTTTCTTGCGAAAGTATGAATATTTAGATCAAAGGCGTGATTTTAATGCAATTATTAGGAACCACATTATAGTTATAATGTCAAGGAGGCAAAATAAAAAATATTACAAGGGTTCGAGAGCAGTATAGCTGACAAAATAAACTCCTCGGCAGAAAAAAAAATTAGAAAAAATTTAAATTTTAATAACTTTTGTGGAAGTTTATTAAAACAACTTTCTGAGAAGGATAAAATATGTTCATTCTGCATCTTAGGATGCGATTTAAAAGTACTTTTATCGGAAGTACTTCTCAGTTTTTTTGTTGGGGACTTAATTAATTATGTTGCGGTTATACAAGTCTTTTTCTCATAGACAATCATTTTTATTAATTAATATATGTGAAAAAGAAAAAAACAAGAAAAAAGAAAAGAATTAAAAATTAATCAATTAACAATCAATTAACAAGAAAAAAGAATTAATCAATTAATCCGTTACTCGAACAAATGTTGAGTCCATTAAAGGATAGAAGTCTCAATAATACTAGTTTACAACCATATTGTGGTAGACCTGTGTACAACATTTTCTGAGGTATATTGGTGTTCTAACTCGAAAACTTTTTTATACCCTCCACCTCCAGGATGGGGGTATATTCACTTTGTCATTCCGTTTGTAACACCTCGAAATATTCATCGGAGACCCCATAAAGTATATATATTCTGGGTCGTGGTAAAATTCTAAGACGATATAGCCATGTCCGTCTGTCCGTCTGTCCGTCTGTCTGTCTGTCTGTCTGTCTGTCTGTCTGTCTGTCTGTCTGTCTGTCTGTCTGTTGAAAGCACGATAGCGGCCGAACGAAATGAGCTAGGAGGTTCAAATTTTTCCTAAATGTGTCTTACGGTTGTAGATCGGTTGGGATTGAAAGTGGACGAAATCGGCCCAGAGGGAAAAATTTTTCCCTCACAAGGACTGAAAATACCCCTAATATTTTGTGTATTTCAGCATGTTTTTTGAACATATTAGCTTGTATTTACTTCATATTCGCAATGCGCCATCCCTTTATAGCATAAAAGGCCACCATAGAGTGATTTTTATTTGCAGGGGGCGAAATGGGACAAAATGGGACAAAAAGGGATAAAAATGGTACCTTTCAAACGACAACAGATAGAAACACGAAATTTGGCGTGTACATTCCTCTAATAGAGTAGATAAATAATATAAAAGTATTTCGTCTAAATTCGTACTTTAAAGGGGTTAAATGGGGCAAAAGTGATAAAAATAGTACCAACAGAACGGCTGCACCTAGAATAGTGAAATTCGATATATACATTCCTCTGATTGCGTAGACACGTAAAATAAAAGAACTTTCCAAAATTCGTACTTTTTGGGGTTCAAATGGAAAAAGGGGATAAAAATAGTACCTACCAAATGACAGCAGCTAGAATCATGAAATTCGGAGTATACATTCCTCTGACTGCGTAGACACGAAAAATAAAACGTTTTTTCCAAATTCGTACTTTCAAGGGATACAATGGCTACAGGGGATAAAAATAGTACCAACTAAACGAATACAGCTATGATGAAAATGATGAAATTCAGTGTGTACATCCCTCTAATTGTGTAGATACGTAAAATAAAGAGATTTTAGATAGTCGTACTCTTGAGGGGGCAAAATTGGAAAAAGGGGATAAAAATGGTACCAACAAAATGACCGCTGATAGAATCATGGAATTCGGTGTGTACATTCCTCTGACTGCATAGACACGTCAAATATTTGTTTCCCAAATTCGTTTGTTGCTTTTACGACAAAAAATGGTAGAATCATGAAGTTGTCTTATACTGCGTACGTGAGAGATAAGGTATTTTCAAAATTTATACTTTTTAAATTAAAATAGGATGGAAATACAACCAACCAAACAAGTGTAGCTGAAAATACACTCTCTATCCCCCAATATTTATGGTATTTATGATTGCTCCCTTATATTTACTTTATGGATTGAAGTATTATATCCATTATATATAAGTATACAAATATTGGTAGCTTGGCTTATTAATTAAATTTCTTATTTTCATACAGTTAAAATTTGTTGCGGGCATTCCTCTTGTAGCTTCGAAGCACCACAAAGAAAATAAAAGTTTTAGCGGGCGAAATGGAACAAAAAGAGATAAAATATGGTACCAATGATACGACAACAGCTAGAATCATGAAATTCGGTGTGTACATCCCTCTAATTGCAAAATAAAATAGAGGGCTTTTTCGAAATTTGTAATTTTAAGGGATATAATTAAAAAGAGGGATAAAAATGGGACCTACCAAACCGCTGAAGTTGAAATCATGAAATTCGGTGTATACATTCTGACTATGAAGACTTGAAAAAGGGTTTTTTCGAAATTTGTACATTTGGGTGGAGAATTGGCTGAATGGGGATATCTTTAAAAGTCGACATCCTTTAATCTGCTGGTAATACTGTGGAATGCACTCCGTGGTGGAGGGTATATAAGATTCGGCCCGGCCGAACTTAACGCTTTCTTACTTGTTAATTTTGTATTAAAATTCCACTTTTTGTCGAAGGTACCTACAGCACATGTACTTCTACATTTATTCATAGATTTATTTCAAACAGGCCTTGTTTTCTCTTAGCTTTTAGATATTAGGAAATAAAAAAAGTATCCTGTTTTTTAATTTTAATTGGCTTTTATCGCCCAAAAATGCTATTCAAGCAAAAATAGAAAAAAACTTAAACTTAATTAATATTATTTTCTTCGTTAGAATGCTAACAATTAAACAGCAAAATACTTATTAATTTTGTTTATGGATGTTTTGTGACAGCAAAAAACGATAAAAAACAAATTTTTCTCAATTTTTTTGCGAATTTTTCTAAATCCTGCTTCTATGTAAAAGTGAAATCCGCAACATTTCTAGCCATCATAAAATAATATCTATTGAAAATGTGCGATTTTATGAAGTAGTATGCCTCAATGTCAGAAAAAATTATGTTTTAGGTCTCGGATACAAAATGTTTATTTTTGGTAGCGCGTAGTGTATGTAAATGGACACCCTAATAAAAGGCCAAACACAGTAAAACAGCCCTGCTGAAAAAATGAACAACATCAAATATTTACTCCAGTTCGTCGTGAAGGCCACAATATGCTGCCCTTGTACTTATGTAGGTGAAATCGTACCATGATTTTACGCAATAATAGCTCAACTTGTTTTCTTGGTATGTCTGTATGTCTTTCGCACGTTTGCATATGTCCAAATACAATATGATTGTAGTGAGTAAAATTCAAATTCATATTTACCGTTTTCTTTTTAGATTTTTTCAATTTGTCTAGTTTTTTGTTATATTCCTGTCTTTGTGTTGTAATTGTAGTGGTTTCCATGTTGGGGAATTTTCGTATTCAATTTTCTATTTCATAAACAAGTTTATTTACACTTTTAATAGAAATAAAGTTTTTTTTAACAATTTAACGGGTTTTTGTTTAGACTTTGCACAAAAATTGTCTATTGGCAAATTTGTGTGTTTTTTTTGTTTCAAAGTCACGCTACGCTGCTCATTCAATTACAAGATATGTCTGTGCGCGAATTCAGTTGTATCTGAGTATGCACGACTATCCACAGATCAGCTACAATTTTAATTTCAATTAATGTTCTACTATTACGTTCGTTCAGTTTAATAAATATGTAATAGCAAAACAATCAACTGTTGTGTATTGTCGTCGTCGTCGTTTTCCGTGCACTCGATGCTCGATCAAGAATTAATTCCGCAAATTTGACCGAATGCATGCAAAACTAAACTTAAACTGAACCGAACCAAACCGAACTCAAATGAAATGAACATCGAAGTATTCAATGATGGATAAAATATCCAACAGATACGAAACGGCTACACTCTGCCAACATTGAGCCATACACATAAATACGTGTGTATGTATGTATGTATGGCTGAATTTATTGTGGTTTGCACGGGTACGTCTCGCAACCCGATGCTTGGAACGTAAACAAGCAACGCGCGCGGCGACTGTGGCGCTGCGTTAACCGACCGTACCTCCTATCTACTGCGTACGCACATAAATATATATTTCAGTAATCAGGTGTCTGTATGTATGAATACACTGTCGTAACGTCATCGATTTTATGACCATTCGATTGAGATGAGTTTTTAAGAATACATACGTCAAAGCTTACGAAAGATGTTTGTTTGTCTGGTGTGCACCACCTTGTTGGCGGGAACAATGAAATGGTTTTCAGTCGATTTTCAACAACGCAACATGTTCATTGATCACAAACTTTAGGTCGATTCTAATTAAATGTGGGTCAGTTCAATTATTGGTTACAAATATTTGGCGTGAAACTATCCTATAAAACCCAGTTCCACAGAGTAGTGTAGGGTATAAATATTTTTTAAGCCATTTTCGGATATGTTCACAAAATCTATTTTTTCGGGATTTTTGAAGAAATCTTCTACAAAGTGGAATAGATTTTTTAACCAAATCACGCAATAGCGGATTTTTTGACATTTAACATGACGATATATTTGCCAAATTATTATTGTTTTATTTAAGAGCTGTTCAAAACTGCAATATCGGGTAAGGTTTGATTTTCAATAGGGGTTTTTTGGCAGATCACACATAACTCAACTGCTTTGTCCTTTTTGTTCAGTATCGTTTGGCAAGTCATCATGGAAAGACTCACACCACAACAGTAGGGCTGTTCGATTGGGCTTACTAGCTTCATTTTTGTATGGAATTCAGTCGATTAACAAGAAAGTAGCTAACTACTCGCTTAGTGTTGTTGCCGGATTTTTGTTGTTGATCCATTTAAGAAAAACCATTAGGTAAAAATGATGCCACATTGTATCAAGTATCTTAATCGTAAACTAGTAAGCCCAATCGAACAGACCTAGTGTCTCCAAATTGTTCTGCTGTATTATGAAAAACAGCGTTATATGAGAAAGAAGACCGTGGCGAATCGATTCGTCGTCGTTCTCAACAGCTTGGCTTGTCGTATTTTACGTAAGGATCTCGGCCTTAAAGCGTACAAAATTCAATTGTGCAAGAATAGAAGCCATGCGATTTAAATTTGAGTGTTACTTTCAGTCAGTGGGCTCTCCAATCGCGATACCCAAAATTGGATCTTCCGAATGGATCATGATATCATTTTCAAACAGTAAATGCCATAAATTGTTCTTTAGCCGATAATAAAAATTGTAAGTTTACTTTCAAATTTATGTGTTTTACTTTACATTAGATTTTTTTTCCAAAAGAAAGACGACACAGTCCGATTTGTATAAAATTTGGCACGTTTGTTCTCCTCGTTGTTAGCGTTAAAATGTTGGCATTATTCAATGCAGTTTCTATTTTATGATTCGTCAAAGTTGCAAATTTACAGTGCTTCTAGAAATTGATACACTACTTTGACTTGAATTATTCTCCGCATGTCCGGATTATAAAAGTTCACAAATTATGCTCTATTTTCGTTATTTATGAATAGGGGGTGGCCAAACTTTGCACGCGTGTTTAAAACATATTCAGTTTCAAATGTGCATATTTACAATAAAGACCAGTAAGGAAAGGCTAAAGACGGGCGGGGCCGACTATATGATACACTCCACTTTCTATAAGAATACAATTCAATTCGGAAAAAAAGTGAAAACGGGAAGAATTTTTGTACGCTTCCTAATCATAGGCTAATTAAAACGTAAAAACTCAAATCGGGTGTGAAATTCGTATGTGGGCTATATCTAAATCTGAACCGATCTGGCTCATTTGGTGTGTTTCATGGGTGTTTCTAGTCTGCCAATTTTGAAGCACATCTGTTAAAATATGTGGTCTCTACAGCAGAAAAAGTTAAATCGGGAGTGAAATTCGTATGGAGGCTATATCTAAATCTGAACCGATCTGACCTATTTTCACAATAGGTGTTTCTGGTTGAAATGTAAGATGTTTTGCCAAGTTTGAAGAAAATCTGTTGTAATATGTCATAATCGGGAGTGAAATTCGTATGGGGGCTATATCTAAATCTGATCCGATTTTCTTCAAATTAAATAGCGTTCATCATTATCCCGAAAAACTTTGTTGTGCAAAGTTTCGTTTGGTTCTGGCTACAATTGCGACCTGTACTTTGATTACAAGAATAGAAGGACAGACGGACGGACGGACAGACAGACAGACGGACATTGCTAAATCGATTCAAAAAGTGAATCTAAGTCGATCGGTATAATTAACAATTGGTCTATCTCGTTTCCTTTTGGGTGTTACAAACAAATGCACAAATACATAATACTCTCGTGGAGTGTATAAAAAAGCTCGTGCGTTCCTCTTAACCTTGAAATCGTTATTTTTAAAAAAACGTCAAAGTTGAGCAACACTGTAGCCGTTTGGAAGTCAGAGCTTGTTTACAAAATCTTATGGAAAATATAAAAAATATGGTATCTTAGTCCGTTATCGCTGAAAAAGTGATGATACATTTTCCCCAAAAAGCAAAAAAAAATGTGACAAATTTTGAATTTAAACATATGCCATTTTTTCGTAGAAGAGACTTTTTAACAATTTGTTCACTCTTCATCTAATGGTCTATTAGCTTTACAAAACATATATTTTGGGCTATAGTGTAAAAACAACAAAAAGTCGGGGAAACTTAATTCTGAAGCGCTTATCAACCAAGCTTTGAGAGGAAGATGAATACACTCTTTGTCGCAATCGGTGTAGAAATACAATGCTAGCAACACGATAAACAATTTCTTTTTCCGAGTCACCCCAGTTTTGACCCTTACTGGTTAAGACCCATTAGACCTAGAGGTCCCTAGCGGAAAACTAAAGCTCCTCTATACTTCAAATATCGGAATTGGTTCTCAATTCCAATAACCACGATTCTATGACACCTCTGATTAATTCACATTATCGTTAGTAATATTAGTAACAATTCCTAGTAGTTAGTAACTATTCCTAACCTTAAAGAAGATGCGAAGCCACCTGACGAAGGCTTTCACAGGCCGGAAATCATGATAGTGGGCAGCTAGTAATAAATGTCACCATGGCATTTGTAAATAAATTCTATAAAATAAATTCTAAAAATATAGATGCAAAATGGTCTTGAGCCAAGAGAATATCCCGGATCAAATTAAATATTTATTACAGACCAAAATAAAACAAACGAAAAAAAAACTAAAATAAATAAATTATTCTTTTAGAAAATTTTCAGAATCCATTCCTGGCAACCTAGTAAGTTTTTCATTTAGTTTTTACTTCAATTAAAATAAGGAAAACATGAAAAAAATATTTTTGGTGGTTATCTTGCCGTTATCATCTAGATTTCGGAGGATTATTTGACAATATCGCCTATTTATCATCTAGAAATATTGCTTTCGCTTTGTTGCGGGTTACTGTCCTCCTTCAATTGAGGGTACTTTTCAATACTAAAGGTTGATTTTTTAGCTATTATCTTTTTGGCAACACAGGTTTAAACAGCTGACGCACGTTTCGTGTTTTGTTTCACTGTCAAACATCTTCAGTTTGGTCTATAATTTAATCATGAATCTTACAAACGAACAACGCTTGCAAATTATTATCAAAATGCGTGCTCTGTTAAGAATCTTCATCGTGCGCTTCTTCTGTTCAGCGACGAAGCTCATTTTTGGCTCAATGGGTACGTAAATAGGCAGAATTGTCGATTTTGGAGTGAATATCAGCCAGAAGCATTGTAAGAGCTACCAATGCATCCAGAAAAAGTCACAGTTTGGTGCGGTTTATGGGCTGGTGGCATCATTGGACCGTATCGTCCGAATCGTAACGTAACTGTGAATGGTGAGCGCTAACGTGAGATGATATCCAACTTTTTTGCCAAAAATGCAAGAGCTTGACTTGCATGACATGTGGTTTCAACAAGACGGTGCCACATGCCACACAGCACGCGCAACAATGGACTTATTGAGAGGCGAGTTCGTTGAACATTTTATTTCATGTTCGGGACCGGTCAATTCGCCGCCTAGATCGTGCGATTTAACGCCTTTAGACTATTTTTTGTGGGGCTATGTTAAAGCTCATGTCTATACAGACAAGCCCGCTTCAATTGACGCATTGGAAGACAATATTGAAGCATTTATTCGTGAGATACCGGCCGAAATGTTGGAAAGAGTATGCCAAAGTTGGACTAAACGGATGGACCATTTGAGGCGCAGTCAAGGTCAACATTTGTATGAAATAATCTTCAAACAATTAATTATATGGACCGTACTATCGATTCAAATAAAGATTTCATGCATTTTTCTGAATTTTATGTGTTTTTTTGAAAAACTTTCCTATAGCTTTTAAAAAATCACCCTTTATTATTTCCTTCTATGCGGTTTTGAAACATTTTCGCTTTACTTTGTCTGTTTGGATAAATTGAATATTATGAATAATATAGGTGCTGATTTAAATTATATGAATAAAAGCGTTACTTTACATGAAATTCCCTTATTTAATCTGTATTTTGCTGGGGGTGTGTTATCTGTTGATCAAAAATGCATTCAATGTGGGTAGCTGAAGAACTAAATTTTAACTAAATTGCTGTAATTATTTAATTATAGATAAGGGTATGGTACGGAAGTGCAAATGTCCCTGTTATGTTAGCATGGTGGTACTGAAATAGGTGTGCCAATGTATTCATTTGTCTGGGCGGTACCAGAAGTGCTGCAGAGATAAACACCGCTTTACCAGGCGAAACTAGTATTTGTAAAGAGCAACATGTAATTTTGAACAACTAAAAAGGGAGTAAAGAATGGAACCTTCTTAGCAATGGAGTACGTTCAACGTATTATAATGTTTGTATGTTAGTTTCGCGAATTCTGCTAAATTCTATATAAAATTTTAAATTTGAAAAATAAATTCAAAAACATATAAATGAGCGTATTGAAGAAAGGCAAATACATTGTTGGATTGGATTTGACGATATAGCCTTATAGCGCCAGTATTATGGCGGGCGTGAATCGTAGAATAGTATCGTAGAATAATATTTTCTTTTGTTTCTTTTTTTTTGACTAGAGGTCGATATATATATATATATATTTGCATATAAAAAACTTCAGCCTTGACTAAAATTTTTATTGAATAATTGTGGGGTTTTCGTGAATAACTACGCAATTCGAAAAATCAAAATGTTCAAGAGAACCAAAATAAATTTAGTTTTCTAGTACATTTCATACTTCAGCTATGAAAAAATCTATTCTTAAAGTCATATTAATACAATGAAAGAATAACATACATACCCGGAACGAAATATAACGTTGCAGCAACGAAATTGATCATTAAAAGTCAACAAACGTCGGTGTGGGTTTCGTTACGCTGCTGCAACGAATCTTAATTTTATAGAAATTATTGTTCCACAAAGAATATTTTCGATGCTAAAACCACCGTTTCGCGACGTTAATTTTCTTTCAAAGACAAATTTCTTCCCGCCCACTAACGTTTCTCTTTGAGTGTAGAGTGTGTTCCATGATAACCACCGACACCTCAACTACTTAAGTCAGAAGTTCAATATACCTTTCGAATACATATCAACGATACACACACATGAAAGAAAAAACATAAACACAATTTGTGTGTCTCCGATTGTTGCACCAACGAATAAATTGTTGCTGCAGCGATGTCAGTTTCGTTGCTACAACGAAACTTCCCCAAACCTTTCAGAAATTTCTTCAATTTTTTATTACTGTAATAAATAAGCGCGTGATTATATATAGAATATCATATGCGAAAATAGTATGCTACATTCGCATATAAGTACTATATTTTTGTAAAAAAAATATTTGCAAAATGTATTACTGTAACCCAAACATACTCTCACACACACATACACACATAGTGACGCGCGCAAATGATCAACCAAGCCACAGCAACACCAAACAACGACAATCATACAAATCATTCCACGCCGGCTGAAGGTCATGTAAACGTAGCATTTTATTCCCAAAGCCACGGTTAAAAACCTTTAATGCAGTTCATGGTATGTATACACACTCGTACTCGTACAGTCATATTTAGTAACAACTTATATTTTGGTATTTCTCTTTCAATACGCGCGTATTTTGGTTTTTATCAATGGCCAAAAGGTTGGGCCGTAAACAACCCATGGATTTCTTTGAAAAACACTGCTCAGCAGCAAATCTTACTCACTGCAGACAGCATCCAATGAAATACACCGTTTCCATTGTCACATTGGGTGCGTGAAGAACGTATGGGAGGTAATACAGGTTGGGCCATTTCAAATTATATATTTGAACTACCGATTACTTTGACTTCGAAAGGTAGAATAACATTCATTTGTATTTGCAGGTTTAAGTTTAACATTTGCAAAATGGGACGCTATACGCTGGAATAAAATTGGGAATATTAAAAACTTACTTCCAGAGTAGTGAGTCTTTAACGCAAACTGTAAGAAATTTACGTGGAAAATTTCGATAAGAGATCGGCCTTCAATTCAGCCTTAATGAAGTTCATTTTCATCTCGGTGGCTATGTCAATAAGCAAAATTGCTGCATATGCTGCTAAGAGAACGCACATGTGACTATTGAAAAACCAATGCATCCACATCGAGTCACTGTTGGGTGTGGATTTTGGGCTGTACTGCCGAGCCAGTCGTGGTAGTCATATGAATGATATTATCTTCCATTATTAAATGAGAAAGTTCAACTTTTCCCATAAAACAAGAAATTTCTTATTTAAAGTTTTAAATGGCCTAATGAAAACTGCGTTGATGAAATATATAAGTTAACATTATTTAGAGGAAATTACATACTTATATTCGCAAACATGTAGATTCTATGGCGGCATTAAAAGAAAACCGAATCGAATATATCAAGTATCCAACGTTTATCTAGGTGCTTCTGTTACACATATAATGTGTGCCAAAATGCAACAACTTTTATCTAGTAAACATTTTTAGTTTCGTAATAAAGGATAATTTTGAGATATTACCATTGAAAGTCTTTAGAATTTAGAACATTTTTTCTTATTTTTCGGTTTAAAATTAAATACGTGGTCGGTGGAATTTCACGATTTTAGCTGCAATACTTTAGTTGGTACCATTTATATCTTTCGTTGTCGCTCCCCTCTTAAAAGTTCAATATAAAAATGTTGCTCGTCTTGGAATTTAATAGTTTCTCAATGCGATAATTCCATGTGTTACAAACGGAATGACAAATCCCTCACCTATGGTGGAGGGTATAAAAATGATAAAATACTGGATATAATGTATTACACCGTACGAAATTTAAAAAAAGTCATTACACTTGAACCGGATGATATACGAAAGTATAGGCAAAATGGAGTTACTTGGCTTGTTTAGTTTTTCATTTCCTCCTGTTGCCCCTTCACAGTACTTCAAAGTTCCAAAGGCTACATTTTTTCAAAAATTCTTATATATACTTCTTCACACTCTATGATAACGATATTAGTGTTAAATTAAAGAGGAGAATATCTATTAAAAATACTTCAAATATCATGCTTCTATCTATATTAGTTCAGAATTAATATCTATTTCAAGTTTATACCCTTAGTTTTTCAAGCTATTTAAGAGACAAAATTTGAAATGGTTGTTAATACTAAACTACAACAGATAGAATCTTGAAATTTAAAGTATACTTAGCACATATTCTCTTCTTTGATTTGACATTGAGATAGTGTGCGAATAAGTATTAAAAATAATTTTTGAAAAATTGTATCCTTTGGAACTTTGTAATACTTTTAAGGGGTAACAGGACGAGAAAATTAAATTTACCTAAAGAGGCCGAGTATGGTTGAAAAGCCGCTGCGATGCCACTTGAGGAAACTTTTGATAGGATGGAAATCACGATAGTGGTAGTCTGCAGCCAAGTAATAAATGTCGCCATGCCATTTGTAAATAAATTTGCATTCTATTAAATATAGATGCAAAATGGTCTTGAGCCAGGGCAATATTCCAGTTCAAATCAAATGGAAAAGTCAAAACGCCAATTAACTCTATTTCACCTATAGTTTCAGATGTGGTTCAAGTGTAATATTGACTGTCAGACAGTGTTGCAGATGGGGTTTTCAATTTATAGTAGATGCAGATAGGGCCAGGGTAAAAAAATCGCCAAATGATAGATATTATTGAATGTTAGCCCTCGATATTTCGAAATTTGATACACATTCTGACCTTTAAATGCAAACATTTATATTTGGTTCGCTTTGAATGACCTGTATATTATTTTATATATTATATTTCATCCCCGGCTATAAACAAAAATACTAAATGGAAATCGTGTATATATATGTACCTTGGGGCACCATTACAACTGGACCGAAACTTGATAATGAAAAATCATAACAGCCTTTATGCTGTCCAAATAACGGCTAGCAAACGAACCGCAATGCGTGAACGAAATTATTCCAACCCAAGGAGAAGAAGAAGAAGTGATTCCCAGCAACAGGTTTGGAACGAAGCCGGCATGTGCAATCAGCGCAAGCGAATTGTAATTACGAATGTCGCTGAAATCTAAAGTTTCGTGATGAAAAGGTTCATATCAGTTAAGTAGTTACGTAATTGTTTTTTTTTTGTGAAAAAGATTTAAGTAAATACACAACAACAAAACGCATTGTGGAAATTCACAAAATTCAATGACCGCCAAAATGTTATTAATACATATTTACTCAGTTGCTACGTATGAAATGTGATAAATATGCGTACAAAAGGTAAACTTATCGCACTTTGATGGATGTAGATATGCTGTCGTCACCTTTTGGCCAACAAAGTAAATCACATCATTCACACAATTTTGGGTAAATTAATTGATGATAAAAACGTTTATCAATGCAATAAAAGCCATAGTTATCAACATTGTACGCCGCACAGTAGGTCGAGAAATCCATCAGGTGTATCTAAATTTTAAAGTTTTCTTTTCACACTTGTTTTCATCGGTTTAACTAAATCGGGAAGGAAGATTGACCATTTCACGTTTATTTCTTTGATAACTGAGAGAATTTGCGCTAACTATAGACATTTTAGAATTCCTTCGAATAACAAAATAAAACCTATTATAACGTGTAGAAAGCACTTGATCTGACAGTCAGACCTAAATGTTATCTTTGGTTGAGAGAGAAGATCACACTATTACAAATTTGACTTATGTCCTATGGAAATTAGTAAAGCATCGGTAGATTTGTTTTCTAATGCAATTCAAAGTAGTTGCAGCGCTTAGAAATTGGCGACCCAAACGACTTTTTTCACTCCGAATTTACTGAACCGATTTGGCTCAAATTATTATCATATTATATTCTGTATATCGGAATCTATATTAGATGTTCTTTTTGATTTAGAACCCTGTTCAAAAATATGCATTTGTCGAAAATGTTGATGAAAATTCGTGTTTAAAGGGTTTTCTAATCTGCGTTATTTTCTTTGGTCGACTTGTCTTTCTGACATCGTGAAACAGCATTATTTTTATACCCTGCTCCACAGGATGGGGTTAACGAACTTTTTCATTCCGTTTCTGACACCTTGATATATTGACCTGAAACCATATAAAATTCTTATATTATAGGAGAGCGAAGAAACTGATTTCTGGTTTGGTGAAAATCCACATGTGCTTCATGAATTACCACTTCATCTACAAAAAATAACTGTTTGGTGCGGTTTGCATTCCGGCGGCGTCATTGGTCCATGGCGATCATTATCGCGCCATGACTACCGATTATTTTTGGCCCGAATTGGAAAACGTGGACGTGGACGACATTTGGTTTCAACAGGACGGCGCCACAAGTCACACAGCACACCTTATAATCGATTTATTAAAAAATTGTTGTGTCTTTATTTGAAAACCCTATATTTTTAATGTTTAAGAGAATTTTATGAAAATTTCTGTCTTGCATTTACTTGATTTTTGGTCCCCCAAATCGCTTATACGCGTAAAATAAAGACTTTTAAGGGGTAAAAATCTGCAAAAGGGGATAATATTGGTACCGGCTTCAGCTAGTATCTTGAAATTCGATTTTCAAAAAATATATTTTTCCATTTTCTAATAAAGTTTTTACCTGTTGACTACACGTATAGGGTGGGCCATGTAACATTTTAAATTTGAACTACCGATTACTTTGACTTTGAAAATTGGGAAATATTAAAAACGTACTTCCAAAGTAGTGAGTCTTTAACGCAAACTGTAAGAAATTTACGTGGAATATTTTCGTGTTTTCAGATGAAGCTCATTTTCGTTCCGGGACTATGTTAATAAACAAAATTGCCGACTATGGGGTTAGAGAACCCACACTTGACTATTGAGATGTCAATGCATCCCCAACGGGTCACTGTTCGGTGTGGATTTGGGGCTGACGGCATTATTGGGTTGATTGGATGAGGTACAGCAGAGACAGTCATGGTAGTCATATGAATAAGATTGTGCTCCATTATTAAATGACAAAGTTCAACGTTTCCAATAAAACCAGAAATTTGAAAAAATAATCAGAACTTTTTTATAGTCGATTCTAATTTAAAATTGTAAATGGCCCACCCTATACTTCTACAAGAAGGTATTTATACATTTATTCATAGACACAAAACTGTTTGCTGTTGCATAGTGTAATTAATACGCCCTGCCCTTTCAGTGGTTGTGGGTATTTCGAATAGTATTCCAAATGACCTTCACATTAAAACATTTTTGTTGGGTAATCTGATTGTAAAATCATCGTTATTTTTATCATCCACTGTGCGCTGTTGCTTTCAACGCTGCATGTGTATTTTTTATAGACTTTTTTATTGTAATAACTCAAAACATCGGCATTTACACCCACATATGTATGTATATAGCTGATATTAATATTACCATAAAAACGGTTTAGACCGAAATAAAACCAACGACTACGACAGATTATGGTTATATCTTATCGTTCCAAAAATATATAACCATCATAGTGTATCGCTTTTAGACCATGTTAACTATCACTGTGCCAATTGTAGTTAAGTTGACCAGCACAAGAGTTCGATTTCATGCCGCAAATTTCAAATCACGATTGAGATCCAACAAAGTACAGTTATCAGGATGTGTACTCTAGATCGAATCGCGAAAAAAAATAATTAAAATTGACCCCACTTATATTGACGACTTTTAGTCGGGGACATCCACAACTTTTTTGAAGTTATATATTTTGTTTATAAATGAATGAATGAATCTATTTTGTATTGTAATTAATGCAGTAAATAAATAATACTATTTTTAGAATCAAATCCCCTCTCTCCTCGGGTCGGTTACTTTTCGCTTCACCCTCGCACGATTCACATAATATCGAAAGTGTTCGTTGACTTGGCTTTAAGAATCGGTTACAAATTTTTGCACATTTGTACTAAACATTTAACTTCGATTGATATTGGTTTACACTATAAATTCACGCATTTATAGTGGTAATTAATTATGTATTTAAACAAAATCCAAAACAGAAAACCCGCTTATCACTAACAACAACATACACGCGCCGGAGTACGTGTAAGAACACGTTTTTATAAAATGATAAGACCGAGCAAGCGAGCGAATTTTGGAACCTTACGTTTAATCAACAGCTATGTTCAGAGAAATTTATGTACTCATACATATATACGGATATGTATGAATTCACAAACAGACATAGTATGTATGTACATTGGTGGGGCCCGGCATTGTATGCAAAGGTACATCGACGCGATATTCCTTCCGCAATCGCTACGATAATTGTGACTGTCATTACTGTCAAAACAACTGCGACACAAACTAGAAATGAAATCAGATTTTGGAAAAAATGTGTTCACACATTCATATAGGCTATTTAATGAAAAATGTTGCGGTCCTTAAAGGGTTAGGAAATTCAAAAAATCAGAATTAGCCATCAGTGCCTTTCCAGCGAACCTTTCAAACACAAATGGGACCAAAAATGCGGAACTAAAGCGGATTTTATGAAAAATAAAATAGCGCTAAAATATAAAATCGTTTTAAAGCAGTTGTTAAGAGCCTTCCGAGATACCTAAACTTTTACAACCCGATGATCCATGCGGACAATTATTCAATTCAATTTAAAGAAGAGCATCTATTACTAGAAACACTATAATTTCCCAACTTTGACGAATCATTTTAACGTCAAAATTAAAATTAAAATTCGCAGCAACGAGAGGAACAAACGTGTCAAATTTTATACAAATCGGAGGACCTCGGGTTCGCGAGTATGTCGAAATTTTATGGAATCACAAATTACCAACAAACATATATGGGCTAATATCTAAAATATATCTGATTTAACAAATCAAATTTCAAAATAATCTTTGTTTTATTACCAATAATCCATTTTCTTTCGAACTCTGTGTTTGTGGGCCACCCTAACACTCTAATATGTTGAATACGCAAAAATAATGCGGCATTTCTATGTCTTATAAAATGAACAACAATTTGATTATCTGATTAAACCTTATTTTTTCGTCTCAGTTGGCAGAACTTTGTTCGCGATTTTATTATAGACCATTTCGATAGGCTGGTTCTACCATGAATATGAATATTTACAAAAAAAAAGTTTGACAAGGAAAAAGAAAGGGTCGTGAATATACAAAACAAGCGAATTAGAAATCAAAACAGATATTTCCAAAGAATTTATAATTTGAAATGTTTATTCATTTATTTAATGAATTACAATACAAAGTAAGTTTGGGTTCGAAGACCAAATCGAAGCCCACGTGCACGCTACCAACTCTACTGGTAGTAATATTCAAGCTCGAGTCAAGCATGCGAGCAAAGCTATGAGTTTCAATTTCCAAAGTGCCAACAATTTTGTAAAATACTTTTACTTTTTGAAATGCTTAGTCATCTGCCTGAATGGAAATCTTAATAATAATTTATTTCAAAGATTTCTTACGTAATTCTGCTCTTGTTTACCTGCAGCCACACACACGTGCTGAAATGATTCAAATTCTTTAATATCGACTAGAACAAACTGAACAAACCATCGAACGATGTAGGACCATTCGTAGTTCAATTTGTATTAATTCTACAGATAAACTGCAAGAAAAAAATTGTATCCACTAGAACATTATCAATTTCTAGCATCAGTGCCTAGAAATTACAAGAAATATCAAGAAGCTCTTTATAGAAATATATGAAACTTGATTGATCTGGGTCGCTCTTACGTTTAACACATCTGGTGACTCCGAGGCAGTTTTGGGGCTTTTGTGTGTTTTTACCCCTTTCCTTCACCTTTGACCCCATCCCCATTTTTGCCTCATGCATTTTTTCCGAACAAGGCAAGAGAGGGGTTTCAAGCGTATCTAAATCAAATTCCTAAAAATTACATACAACACTAGCCGCCCATAGAGAACAGCGCTATAAACACATGCCAACGAAAAGTATAATAGAAGTAATAAACAAGTACAAAAAAAAAAAACAAATTAAAATATTGAAAAAATATTTTTATAAATAAATATAATATTTTTATTATTTCAAACCACTCTTATAAGGCATGGCTACCAATACGTTTATATATATATGTATATATATATATATATATATATATATATATATATATATATATATATATATATATATATATATATATATATATATATATAATACTTCAAGTCAATTCAAAAAATAAATATAAGACAGCTATCTTGAAAAAAAACTTAAATACCATAAATATTGGTAGATAGTGGGTGCTGAAGTTGGTTGTATTTCCACCCTATTTTAATTCCAAAAGTAAAAATTTTGAAAATCCATTTTCTCTCACGTACACATTGCAAGATAACCTAACTAGATGATTCAAACAATTTTTGCAGTAAAAGTAAAAAAGTACGAATTTGGAAAAATCTTTTTATTTTGCGAATCTATGCAGTCAGAGGAATGTATACACTGAATTCCATGATTCTAGCTGCGTCCATTTGGTTGGTACCATTTTTATCCCATTTTTTTAATTTAACCCCTTAAAAGTACGACTTTCTAAAATCTCTTTATTTTACGTGCCTACACAATTATAGCTGTAGCCTTTTAGTTGGTACCATTTTTATTCCTCTGTTCCCATTGTATCCCTTGAAAGTTCAAATTTGTCATTTGGTTGGAACAATTTTTATCCCATTTTTCATTTTAACCCCAAAAAGTGCGAATTTCGAAAATTCCTTTATTTTACGTGTATACGCAATCAGAGGAATGTATACACCGAATTTCAATATTCTAGGTGCAGCCGATTGGTTGGGACCATTTTTATCCCTCTATTCCAATATTACCCATTAAAATGTATGTATTTAATTAGAGGAATGTACATACCGAATTTTATGTTTCTAGCTGTTGTCGTTTAATATGAACCATTTTATCCCTTTTTGCCCCATTTCACCCCCTACGAATAAGAATCACTTCATGGTGCACGTTTTTGTTATAGTAGAATTCGCATACCCAATATCAAGTAAGTACAAGCAGACATATTGAAAAATGTTTCCCTTTGGGCCGATTTCGCCCAGTTGCAATCTCAATCGATCTACGACTATATGACGTATTTGTGGAAAATTTGGACGTTCTAGCTCTTTTCGTTTAGATGCTAGCGTGCTTTCAACAGACGGACGGACTTGGCTAAACCGTCTTAGAATTTTATGACGATCAAGAATATATATACTTTATAGGGTCTCAGGTCGATATTTCAAGGTATTACAAATCCTCCACCTCCCATCCTGCAGGTGGAGGGTATACAAATTTATTCGAAATGTTGCAATAGGTCTAATGACAATCGCTTGCCTCGAAATTAATCGATATTGATATTGTTATGCAAAAATATTCAGTTCTGTGTGCATTTAACAAACTTCATTTAATGAACTTTGACATAAAAGCTTCTTTTTCTTTAATCAAATTTTCATAATATCGTCGGTGTGCTGCAAAAAGATCTCAAGTTCACCTTTTAGTGAAATTAACTTAATGATGCGAAAGTGTTCATAGTCTATATGCTGTAAAAAATCTCATGTCTGTTTAAAGTAGTCTTGTAGTTATTGTATCAAAATAATTCATTTTGATCGCATAACGTGCTACAAATCCGTGTTATATGATAATAAACGCCAATTTCCAATTTTACAGCCCGTTTCATGTTGCGAGGGCAATAGATCTCTAAAAATAAAATTGTCCAGACAATTAAATTTCAAATTTATAGTTGACAGTAGTATTCCCCATATCACCCATTATCAACGCAAATTAGATAGAACATACTATTGTCGATTATCATGCTACTCATGCACTCATTTGTTACAACAACAAAATTGCGATAGAGAGTCTTTCATAAATGAGCACAACCGACTGATAATGAAAACTACGTTCAATTACATCTGATAATGATGAGGATTGAACTTTGTTTCGTTTCAGATCATTGCTACCAAATACACATGTGTTTGAATGTATTATAAACGACAGTTTTGTTTGTTTCATATACAACAGTGATAGTTCAGTCAACTCTTGACACTTTGCAATGGCCACATCAAAATAATGATAGAGAGACAAATATTCAAATATTATTGGTAATTTAAGACGATCTAACCATCGCAACTCTCGAAATCAATAAGAGCGAAAAATTTTCCTCCCACGAAATTAAAAATGTTGGAATATTTCAACAAAATCGAAGAAGGAGCCAAAATGTGAGTGTGATTGCATCGCTTCCATTGAAATTGCTCTATTATAGACGAGTTTACAGAAACATACTTTGCAAGAGTATGATATCCGAAGCATCGCAATTTGACTACATTTTTGCATAGAATACCTTAAAATAAGAAGAAAAGAAGGGGACACGCTTCACAAAATAAAAAATATAGTATTTATAGTATTTCAGACAATTACCGAATGACTTCTGCTTTATGTTCAAAAATGTATTACACAACTTTCTCTATTTAGAGGCAGACCACTGTAAAAATAATTTTGTGTCACCACCCTATGCTCAGAAAAAAGTGAATCCTGAACTCAAATTTAGAAAAATTGAATTTCGTATAGCGCTAATGCAATATTTCCTCATCATGCTTTGAACTTGATTCTAGTTCAATTTTCCTCAAACCAAATAAATATTTACTCAAACTGAAGAAAATTGCAGCAACTTTCTCCCCAAACCAAGTAAATTTTATCTTAAATCAAATAAGTATTTACTCAAACTGAGTAAATTTTTACTAAATCTGAGCAAAACTTTTTCAATTATTTTCCTAAAAACAAGTAAATATTTACTAAAAATGAGGATTTTTTTATTTTTCCCCAAAACATATATATTTTTACTTAACTGAGGAAAATTTTACTTGATATAAAAAAGTGAACTTAAAATAAGTTCAATTGAACTGAAACTGAGGAAATTATTCCCCAATACTTCGAAAAATTTATTTGCTTCAGTGTATACAAAACTAATAAAAAAACTGACAACATGGAATATTTCTCAAAAGTTGCATAATCCCTCTGCCATAAAGTGTTGAACTATTACTCCATGACTGCTGTGAAGGCAGGGTTGTTTAGAATAATATAGGTTAGGCCATGTAACGTTTTAAATTTGAACAACCGATTACTTTGACTTTGAAATGTAGACAAACATTCATTATTATTTTTATTTTCAGGTTTATGTTTGACATTTGCAAAATGGGACGCTATACGCTCGAGCAAAATTGGGAAATATTAAAAAATCATTTCCAACACTCAGAAAAAAGTGAACCCTATAATGAATTAAAATGAACTAAAATTTAGGAAAATTGAACTTCGTATAGCGCTAAAGCAATATTTCCTCATATCAAGTTCAAACTTTTCCTTGAAAGTAGTACATGCTTTGAACTTGGTTCTAGTTCAATTTTCCTCAAACCAAGTAAATATTTATTCAAACTGAGGAAAATTCCAGTAAGTTTTTCCTCAACCAAGTACATTTTTACTAAAACTAAGCAACATTTTGCTGAAATTTTCCTAAATATAAGTAAATTTTTAATTTAAGTAAAATTTTCCTCAAACAAAGTAAATTTGTACTAAAGTTAAGTAAAATTTTCCTGAAACTAAAAAAAATCCTCAGACCAAGTAAATTTTTGCTACATCTAAGTAAATATTTACTTAAACTGAGTAAAATTTTACTTGATGCAAGATAAAAAAATGAACTTAAAATAAGTTCAATTCAACTAAAATAATTCAAACAAATGGATTTGCTTCAGAGTATACAAAACTAATACAAAAAATAACAACATGAAATATTTCTCGAAAGTTTCAAAATACTTCTGCCATAAAGAGTTAAGCCATTACTCCATGATTGCTGCGAAGACAAGATAGGCGCCGTCGCAGTGGTTGTTTAGATTAGTGCTTGAAGTATTTAAGAAATAAGCGACCGAGAATTGCTTCTTAGAATATTATTCAAGAATTTACTAAACATTGAAGTGATTTTTATAAGTTCATTAATACTTAAATGTATGAAGAACTCGGCATAAATGTCAGTATATACTTTAATTTTAGGAAAAAAAAACACATTTTTAGTTAATATTTCCTAAATGATATTTTTTTCATACAAAAAATTTCTGATTTTTTCTTACTTAAAACCTTGGAAATATTTTTCCACACAAATATGAATTTACTCAATTGTAAAAAAAACTGTAAGAAATTTACGTGGAAAATTTTCGTCTTTTCAGGTGAAGCTCACTTTCATCTCGGTGGCTATGTCTGTAAGCAAAATTGCCGCATATGAAGTTCAGAGAACCCACACAAGACTATTGAGAAGCCAATGCATCCACAACTAGTCACTGTTTGGAGTGGATTTGTGGCTGGCGGCATCATTGGGTCATGTACTGAAAAATTGGGTTGATCGGACGAGGTACTGCCGATCCAGTCGTGGTAGTCATATGAATGATATTGTGTTCCATTATTAAATGACAAAGTTCAACCTTTCCAATAAAACGAGAAAATTGAAAAAATTATCAGTACTTTCTTATAGCCAATTCTAATTTTAAATGGCCCACCCTATACTTGAAGTATTTAAGAAATAGGTTTCGGGCAAACGATTGACTAAACATTGAAGTGTTTTTCATAAGTTCATTAATACTTAAATGTATGAAGAACTCGGCATAAATTTCAGTAAACAAATTAACTTAAATTTATGAAAAAAAAACAATACATTTTTAGGTAATATTTCCTAAATGGATTTTTTTCATACCAAAAATTTCTTCATTTTTGAAATTTTCTTCCACACAAGTATGAATTCACTCAATTGTAAGAATTTGTATTGCATCCAATGAATTGCTTTTAAGTATATTTTCTATCTTATTTCTAGTAAATAAATTATTTATCACAACTTTGAAATTTGGAAATTATACTCATACTTAGTTTATTTTCCTGCTTTAAAGGAAATGTTTACTAATCTGGAGTAAAACTGTTGAAGTCCATTGGAGTATTTCTATTTTCCGAGTGTACTAATACAATATAATGTAATTCACAGCAGATTCGATTTAACAGCTTAATAGTCCACAGTCCATATATGAGTTGTGAACAAAAAGCACCAGCCGATATGGGCCCTCATCGATAACACCGTACGACAAATTGTTAAGAAATGTCGTTACACTTGAACCGGGTGATATACCAATGGAACTATAGACAAAATGGAGTTAATTTGCGTCTTTAGGTTTTCATTTCCTCATCCTGTTGCCTCTTCACATGACAACAAAGGTTCAAAGGATAAAAATTTTTCAAAAATTATTTTAAATACATATTCCCAATTTATGATAACGGTATAAATGTCAAATTAAAGAGAATAATATTTTAAATTTCATACTAATATCTGTATTAGTTTAGTTATAAATTCCCCCTTTAAAACTACAACAAATAATATTTAACTTGTTAATGGGGACAACTTGAAATAATGGTTAATGCTAAGCTAATACAGATAGATGCATAAATGTTAAGTATTCTTAACAGAAATTCTTTTCTTTAAGTTGATACCCATATCGGTATAGTAGGGTGCGAATAAGTATTCAAAATAATTATTTCAAAAATGTTATCGTTTGAAATTTGTAGTCTTTTTAAGGGACAACAAAAACTGAAAACTCCAGCAATCTCCATTTTGCGTAAAGTTTCAAACGTATATCATTCAGTTCACTTGTAATATGGACTGTCGGACGATGGAGGCAATCCTCAGTCTCTACCTTAGACTTAGACGATGTCCGTCTGTACATTTGCCCGCCCGCCTGATGATTACATCGAAATTTGGAATTTGTTTAGCTATTCCTTTATATTAAGTTAGAAAATGTTATTATATTCCTGTTATTTACATTGCTGGGATAACAAGCAGATGTGAATCATTAGACTACTACATTGCAAGGTGTTGTTCTAACTGAAATCGCTCCATATTTTAATATAAAATATGGAATTCTTTAGGGTCGTAATAAATGGATGGATTGACAAAAGACTCACCTTCAGATCGTCATCAATTTTATTGCGTTTATAACATGTTGTCGTTGCAGTAGTTGTTGTTGTTATCTGACCACAATCGGTGATGCATTGGGAACTTGTCATGTTATCATATTGATTCATTTTCATATATCACAATCACACAATCGAATATTTATTATTATCGAATATTGATCAACACTGGAAAAAAGCAGAAATAAAAATAAGAGATTAAATGTATTAACGAATTTCAATACAATGTACAATACATATGTACTTTCAAGAAGAATGAAAAAAATTCTAATGATGTTGATCCGTACAAGGAACTTATTTTATATTAGCCATATGTACCGGATCAAAGAAACCATCGTAATGGAGTATTAACACTTTTATGTGAAATTGAAATATAAATATTTGCACTTGACGAGTAAACTGAGAATCTATTACTTGGGGAAATATTGCGGTAGCCACAAGACATTCTAAATAAATACAGTGGAACGCGGTTAAAACGACTTCTTGGTATGTCCAACTCATTCTATTGAAACTTATACTCTTGTTATGCGATATATGGGTTGCTCGGAAAATAGCAAAATCTCTACTTCCATACAAAAACTGGGGATGTAGAACGCATAAAATCAAAGTAATCCCTGTAAAAATGCCAACGATGTTACTTTAATAATAACCGCATATAAGCCCCTGAAGAAGAAGGAATAGTTTACTAGATGACTTCAAGTAATCCACTTGCTTATAAAGTAGCAAGTAATTCTTGTAAAAATAAAATAATTTTAATTGCAACAACATAAGACTTTTGTAAACCCCATATTTTTCCATGAAGTGCGTTTTAATTATTCAATGAACTTTGGACAAACCCTAGCCTTATCCGATCGTTACCAATTTTTTTATTGGAGGTTTGTAGGCCAAATAGAAATTTCGGCACAGAAATCGGTACTTGCTCCGCTGTCTAACATTTGAATTTGACAGTTAAGATGTTTCGATAATAGTAATCTTGGGAAAAATTTTAAATCACCTACAATTTGCTAACCCGAATGGTGCTAGCGTGACCATATGGTCACACACAAAAGACGTTCACCAACGCTCCTAGTGTGGACCACTGATAACATGAAAGTTTTATCTCAAAATTCGAAAAAAATAATTACAGCACTATTCGGGTTAACCATGAAATATAAACCATTTTTGGGCTGGTTTTTCGAGATCTTCGTTTTTCAATAGATTGCATTAGAATTTCGCTACCAAAGATTATCGTGATTATTTATAGCAAAATTAATATAACCCCCACGATAGTGTAGTGTTTATACATAGATAAGTAGTTTCTAGTTGTGTAAGATTTTTTAACTTACATATTTGCTTATTATGAATTGCAATACAAAGTAAATTTATATTCTAATTTTGGGTCAAGGGATTGAACCGGGTGACTAAGACAATTGTCACTAGTTATTGCAGCGACAGACCAGAGCATCTGGTGGGAATCGAACCCACAACACCCACTAACGGGGCTCTCTTTTTGTTATTTCTTGTTTGAATTTACGTGCAAAAAAAACGATTTTTTGCATTTGAAAAATATTAAGAAAAATTCGGACGAATAAATTAACCCAATTAATTCAGATCTATAAAATATATATATATATAAAAGTTCATTAAAAACTGGTATCACTGTAGCGTGAAAATCAATGTCATCTATGAAATGTAAAATGTAAGTTGACACTTCATAAACATTACACATTCGTGTAAGTTTTTACACTATTTTTAAATATACTCGTACATACATATAAATGTATATATACAAAATGACTTAAGCAAAACACATTTCACTCTTAAAATCAGGAAAAAGTTATGAAAATAGATTTTTTTAAATAATTTTAAATTTGCCAGGATAAATCATACATAACTGAATACTTTTACAAAGTAATATTTAAATTGAGATATTTCGAGATAAGCAATTACACCGTGCAATAATACTTATCAAACTTGTTCAAGGCCATATAGACATGAAACTAGAGATTTTCTCTTGATACCCATATTGACATAATGTGATGAGTAGAAAGTTTTAAATAAATTTTTAGAAATTTTTATATCCTTACAACTTTTTATGTACTGTCCTAATGGAGAAAAGATGGAGAACTGATTGCACAGTTTTTCTACATATGATGTATGTGTACATGTGTATATGATTTTGTTCAAGTCCAATTAAAAAATTTAAAATTGTCGCAAGATGATGCTTCTTTGGTGACCTTTTAATAACATTTTCCACTAATATAAGAGGTACTAACAAATACCCGCTACTTCGTACGCGGTGATGCATTGGGAACGCGGTGTAAGGATATCCCTTTGGGTAAATCGCTTGTAAAGGGTGATTTTTTAAGAGCTTGATAACTTTTTAAAAAAAAAAACGCATAAAATTTGCAAAATCTCATCGGTTCTTTATTTGAAACGTTAGATTGGTCCATGACATTTACTTTTTGAAGATAATTTCATTTAAATGTTGACCGCGGCTGCGTCTTAGGTGGTCCATCCGCTTAGTCCAATTTTGGCATTTCCACGTTTTTGAGTAACAGAGACCCAATTGGTGCGAACGGCGACGAATCGAAAATTGGTGGTCATCATTAACACTGGCCGATACAGCTGCGATATTTTCTTCAGTTCGCACTCTACGTAAGCGTGTTGGTGGTTTAATGTCCAACAATGTAAATTTGGTGCGAAATTTAGTCACAATAGCCCGAATAGCCGCTTCAGTGGGTCGATTAAACTGACCATAAAATGGAAGCGCGCAATGAACTTTCTTAACAGAGCACGCATTTTGATAATAAAATTCAATAATTTGCAAGCGTTGTTCGTTTGTAAGACGATTCATGATGAAATGTCAAAGCATACTGAGCATCTTTCTCTTTGACACCATGTCTGAAATCCCACGTGATCTGTCAAATACTAATGCATGAAAATCCTAACCTCAAAAAAATCACTCTTTAGTAGCGCGGAAGTATACACTTTATACCCTTACATCTGTAGTCCATATTCCTAGTAAAATATTACATATATATTTTTATATGATAACGTAATCGCAAAATTAAACCTTTTATAACTTCTATACTATTCTATCAGAATACTATAAAATTTGATTTTTGCCAATATTTTCATATATCTGCACATTAGGGCGGGTTGATTTTCATACACTCCACGAGAGTATTATGGCTTTGTGCATTTGTTTGTAACACCCAAAAGGAAGCGGGATAGACCCATTGTTAAGCATACCGATCGACTTAGAATCACTTTCTGAGTCGATTTAGCAATGTCCGTCTGTCCGTCTGTCTGTCTGTCCATCTATTGTTGTAATCAAACTACAGGTCGCAATTATAGTCCGATCTTAACAAAAATTGGCATAAGTAAGTTTTGTGGATCAAGGACGAACGCTATTTAATTTGAGGCAAATCGGTTCAGATTTAGATATAGCCGCCATACAAATGTCGCTCCCGATTTGACATTTTCCGCTCTAGAAACGACATATTGTCCCCGATTTTCTTTAAATTTGACACAACATCTTACAATCTAACTAGAAACACCTACGCAAAAATTGGGTAAGATCGGTTCAGATTTAGATATAGCTCCCATACAAATGTCGCTCCCGATTTGACATTTTCCGCTCTAGAAACCACATATTGTACCCGAGTTTCTTTAAATTTAACACTACATCTTATAATCCAACTATAAACACCTATGCAAAAATTGGGTAAGATCGGTTCAGATTTAGATATAGCTCCCATACAAATGTCGCTCCCGATTTGACATTTTCCGCTCTAGAAACCACATATTGTACCCGATTTTCTTTAAATTTGACACAACATCTTACAATCTAACTAGAAACACGTATGCAAAAATTGGGTAAGATCGGTTCAGATTTAGATATAGCTCCCATACAAATGTCGCTCCCAATTTGACATTTTCCGCTCTAGAAACGACATATTGTACCCGATTTTCTTTAAATTTAACACAACATCTTATAATCCAACTATAAACACCTATGCAAAAATTGGGTAAGATCCGTTCAGATTTAGATATAGCTCCCATACAAATGTCGCTCCCGATTTGACATTTTCCGCTCTAGAAACCACATATTTTACCCGATTTTCTTTAAATTTGGCACAACATCTTATAATCCAACTAAAAACACCTATGCAAAAATTGGGTAAGATCGGTTCCGATTTATATATAGCCCCCAAACAAATGTAGCTCCCGATTTGACTTTTGCCGATTTTCTTTTCTTTAAATTTGGCACAACAGCTTATAATCCAAGTAAAAAACCTATGTTGAAAGTGGCTAAGACCGGTTCAGATTTAGATATAGCGCAAATACAAATGTTGATCCCTAATGTTTAACCGATTGTGGCCAAACTATACGAATTATATTTCATCTATTTCGTTCCAGATTTCAATATACTCCCATACAAATGTCCTTTCCGATTTAACATTTTTTGTCAAACACACACATTTACAGCAAAAATCCTGCCCGTCTTCACTTTTTCACCGAATTAAATTGTATTCGGATAGAAAGTGGAGTGTATCAAAGAGTCGGCCCGCCCGACTTTAATCTTTCCTTACTTGTTATTTTTAAAATCGTATAGCAAAAACTTAAACTACATAAAATTCTCCGAAGAAACCATGTATCTAAAATAAAATCCTAATCCGCGCCTCTCGACTTGAAAATTTGTATGACCGCCTTTGCCAAAAAAAAAATAAATGTTAGAAAAAATAGGTTATTCCAAAAAGAAATCGAATTTTCTGAATAAAATTGTTTAGTAGGTAGTTCTTTTGCACTTTATTTATACCCTACACCACTTCGTGGACTAGGGTATTATAAGTTAGTTTCGCGCCAAATGTTTGTAACACCAAGAAATAATTGAGCTAGACCCACCTTTAAGTATACGAATCGGTTTAGAATCACCAGCTGAATCGATTTATCTGTCTGTCTGTCCGTCTGCTGTCCATCTAAGCTTGTTCGCACTCTACAGATCGCAATTGTTGTCCTATTGTCATGAAATTTTGCAGACGTTATTTTTTTTTTTGGCCAAGGACGATCGGTATTGATCGGTTCAGATTTAGATATAGCCCCCATAAAAATGTCGCTCCCGATTTGACTTTTTCCGCTCTTGAAACCACATATTGTACCCAATTTTCTTTAAAATTGGCACAACATCTTATAATCCTACTAAAAACACCCATGGTGAAAGTGGGTAAGATCGGTTCAGATTCAGGTATAGCCCCAATACAAATATCGCTCGCGAATGTTTAACCGATTTTGGCCAAACTTTACATATTATATTTCACCAATAAATATACATGGTGAAAGCGGATCACATTGTATACCCCCATACAAATGTCATTTCCGATTTAACATTTTTTGTCAAACACATACATTTGCAGGATTCAAAAATCCTTCCCGATTTCACTTTTTTACCGAATTGATTTGTAGTGAGATAGAAAGTGGGTGTATCATATAGTTGGCTCCATCCGTCTTTAGCCTTTCCATACTTGTTGGGGAGATGCCCATATGTCCATACTTTGGTATAATCCAAATGGGGCCCATTCGGCTCTATTACAGCTCTAAAAACTGCATCTTACATCGGATCTTCATCACATGTTGCAGATCATTAAATGTTTCAACTAGGAATACCTACAGTGAATGAGAAATATATAGGCGCATGTTTTGGCATATGCCTCAAGTGTTGTTATAGGCCCCTTCAAATGTCCGTCCGATTCATCCTTTTACCGCTGTATAATCTGTATTTATCATTGTATCTGGATCAATTTTTCCATATCATGTTATATTTACTTTACTCGGAATATTTGCTGGAAAATTGGATCAATTACTTTATTTTTTACCGTATTCGTATATGACTAAATATGAATTTAAAGTATAATGTATAATTTATATGAACTACATAAAATTGCTCCCATGAAATACCTGGGTTTAGTAATCAAAGAGAGGTATATACGCAGTGGCGACTTTAGCTTTTCCTTACTTGTTTCTACACTCAAAAATTTTTTTCATTAAACCCAAGTCGAGAGGTGCGGATTAGGTTTTGATTTTAGACTGGTTTCTTCGGAGAATTTTATTAGAATTTAATGTAGATTACGTTTTTGCTATACGATTTTTATTTTTTTTCATCCATACTACGGATGCTACGGGGTGGTACTATTCTTATTCCTTTTTGTCTAAAATTTCTAAAAATTGATTTATGATAGATTACGTTGGATCGAATTTCTAATAGAGTCATTCCATGTCAAGCAGTACGATTGTTGACCTCGATAGATGCGATTGTGAATGCATTATTCTCATAAAAATATTGTACAAATATTGTAAAATTAGAATTTTTTTCACTAGTTATGACCAATTTAACAAAGAAAAACATAAGTTTTTTTCAAATAGGTGTATTTAATCCCCTGTAACTCTTGAAAGTCTTGACCAACTTTGTTTTAATAAACTAATGAAAGAATTATCATTCTGGTAATTTTTCACTGAAACTCCGGTCGATTTTGCAAAAATTGAATAAAAAAATCATAAAAAATAGAAGGCATCATTTCACCACTTCTCTGTTAAATTGGTCATAACTCGTGAGAAAAAACTCTTTTTTTTCCAAAAAAAAACGTATACTATATTTTTATGAGATGAATGCATACACATACTTTCAAAACAATCGCAGCTATCGGTGGTGGTGGTAAAATTTTTTATCCCATTTAATCCCTTAAAAGTACAAATGTCGAAAATTCCTGTTTATCGCTGCGCTGTACAACGAATATACACATCGAATTTCATTATTGTAGCGTCATCCGTGTTGTTGGTACCCTTTTCCCCGTTTACGCTTTAAAAGTACTAATTCGTTCATTTTGCGTTTCTAAGCATTCTGAAGGATCTACACCAAATTTCATGATTCTAACTCTAGCCGTTTGGTCAGGATCAGTCAGTCACGCAACACTTTTATATAAATAGAAGATAGAAAAATGGAATGGAATTCAAACTAAAAATTGACTTTTACATGTGGCTCGGTTGTTTTCTTTCTGAAAGTCTAATTTTCGACCACTTTATCAAGATAAGGGGGTTGCGTATAGACAATAGTTCGCACAGCGTTGTACCATAATTTCAGCTAACCAAAGAAAAAATAATCTAGAGGAGTTAAATCGCACGATCTCGTTGATCAATATTGAGAAAAAAGGGTTTGTTTGACGGGCTCTATGGCATGTGGCGCAGTTCTATTGGAAAACATGTCTTCAGAAACCACTCCATTCAATTGGGGAACGAAATAATCGTCAATTGACCAATTAATGACAGTTTAATCGTTAACAAAAACAACCGTTGAAATACAAAAAACACTTATTTAGCGAATCTAATGAAAAAACGCAAAATAATATTTAAATTAAGCAGATAAAAAAAAGGGTGATTTTTTAAGAGCTTGATAACTTTTTTTAAAAAAAAAACGCATAAAATTTGCAAAGTCTCATCGGTTCTTTATTTGAAACGTTAGATTGGTCCATGACATTTACTTTTTGAAGATAATTTCATTTAAATGTTGACCGCGGCTGCGTCTTAGGTGGTCCATCCGCTTAGTCCAATTTTGGCATTTCCACGTTTTTGAGTAACAGAGACCCAATTGGTGCGAACGGCGACGAATCGAAAATTGGTGGTCATCATTAACACTGGCCGATACAGCTGCGATATTTTCTTCAGTTCGCACTCTACGTAAGCGTGTTGGTGGTTTAATGTCCAACAATGTAAATTCGGTGCGAAATTTAGTCACAATAGCCCGAATAGCCGCTTCAGTGGGTCGATTAAACTGACCATAAAATGGCAGCGCGCAATGAACTTTCTTAACAGAGCACGCATTTTGATAATAAAATTCAATAATTTGCAAGCGTTGTTCGTTTGTAAGACGATTCATGATGAAATGTCAAAGCATACTGAGCATCTTTCTCTTTGACACCATGTCTGAAATCCCACGTGATCTGTCAAATACTAATGCATGAAAATCCTAACCTCAAAAAAATCACTCTTTATAAAAGTTGAAGACACTTGAAAGCGTGCGTCTTCGCTGGTCTATAGGTAAGTAGGTGATTATCGAATGTCCATTAATTGAATAATAGGCCTGTTCGATCGGCTTTTCTAGCTTAACATTTGTATGAAATTTTCTCGACTAACAAGAAAGTTGCTTGCGTTTAGGTAACGAATATGGTGCTGCCACATTGTTCTTCCTCATCCATTTAAGGAAAGCCAATGGTCATTGTACTTTATTTCTTGTTGTTTCTTTGCGAAAACAACATAGACTCTTGATTTGGTACACAATAATGTTGTTTCTATTTGTTCTACATGTTCGATTGGACTTACTAGCTTATAGTTAAGAAACTTGTTTTATTTATTATTATTATTGGTTTTATTTAAATAAATCAGAGGCAAAATTTTGCATCACCTTACCTGTTAACTACGAGAGTAGTAAGTTATTTTCTTGTTAAGCGAGTAAATTCCATACAAATACTGTTTTTAATTGTAAATGTATGTACATACATTTGTAGTTGCAAATATCCTAGGTTCAAGTTGAAGGTGAGAGTAGAAACAAACACATGTACATTAGGTTGAGATTTTTTTACTGTTTTTGTCTCTCCTACTACCTGATAGCCAATTATGTTAACTTAATAAAAACCACAAATAAGCCTTATTTGAAGAAAAAATGAATTTATAAAAGTAATCCACTTCAACATAACCTGCTTATAAAGTTGCATTTTCATATATTCTCACAACTAAAACGATTTGCATTTTAGTTATTTGCGTTTTAAGGAAACTGATTTTGCTTTGATTTAAAAAATATAAATATGTTTTGCATTAAATCTATTTTCTGAAAAGTTGAAAATGTGAAATCATCAACCAGAGAGGAGAAATACACATTATATATGTACCATTATTTCGACAATTTTCAATAATTTAAAACAATTTCCTAAGGACCTTTTTTGAGTCAGAAAAATACAAGCCAGTTTTAAGCGCATTTCCGACTGCTTTTTCTATTGTACTAATTTGCAAATTCTGAAAGGTGTAAACGAAAAACTCACCCTAATGTACATACGTACATATCATTATCACCTCTAGACCACAAAGCGTAATGTTATTTTCCAAAACCAACCCCGCCTCACTTTGTTCTGCGGACCCCAAACAATTCACTACAAACAAATTTAAATCTTTGGAAAAATACATTATAAAATTTATAACGGAAAGGAAAAATAATGCACATAACGAGGTACAAAATACAAAATAGGGGAAAAAATAAAAAAATAAGTATACCCACAGGATGAGGGTATACTAACTATTACATTCCGTTTGCAACACCTTGAAATATCGACCTGAGACCCTATAAAGTATATAATACGGTATATATCGTCATAAAATTCTAAAACGTTCGAACCATGAAAGGAGCTAGGACGTCCAAGTTTTCTCAGAATATGTCCAATAGTTGTAGATCGGTTGGGATTGCAAATGGGCGAAATTGGTCCACAGGGAAAAAAATTCTTTCTCTCACAAGGACTGAAATAACGTCTAATATTTAGAGTATTTCAGCATTGTTTTTAATATGTCTGCTCATATTTACTTGATATTGGGTATGCGCGTTCCCCTTATATAAAAAGGGATAAAAATGGTACCTATCGAAGAGCTAGAAACGCGATATTCGGTATGTATATTCCTCCAGTTGAGTGGATACATAATACAAAAGTATTTTTCCAAATTCGTACTTTTAAGGGGGTAAAATGGAAAAGGTAATACAAATTGTACCAACCGAAGGCCGCATCTAATAAGCATTCCTCTTACTGCGTAGATATGAAGAATAAAAAGGTTTTTCCAAATTCGTACTTTCAAGGGATACAGTGGGAACAGAGGAACCTATCAAACGGCAACAGGTAGAAACACGAAATTCTTTACGTACATTCCTCAAATTGCACTTTTAAGGGATACAATTGGAATAGAGGGATAAAAATGGTATCAACCAACGAATACAGCTAGAATGGTGAAATTCGGTGTGCACATCCCTCTAAAGAGATTTTCGAAAGTCGTACTTTTAAAAAGGAACCAACCAAATGGCCGCATTTAGAATCAAGGTATTCGATAGACTCGCAAATTCGTACTTTTTTACTTTTACGCAAAAATGGGTAGAATCATGAAGTTATCTTGCACTGTGGACGTGAGAGATAATGGAATTAAAATAGGATTGAAATACAACCAACCAAATGGTTGTAGCTGATATTTAGGGTAATTTGATTTGAACTGGGATATTGTCCTGGCTCAAGACCATTTTGCATCTATATTTAATAGAATGCAAATTTATTTACAAATGGCATGGTGACATTTATTACTTGGCTGCAGACTACCACTATCATGATTTCCACCCTGCCTAAAGGTTTCATTCAGGTGGCTTCGCAGCGACTTTTCAACATCAAACCCGGCCTCTATAAGGAGATGATTTTCACAAACGAACGAGAATCACAACTCACTTGCCGAATTTGCGTTTAAAAAATCGCACCAAGTAATAAAGTACACATGCCATCGTACAAGCATCTCATTCAGTTGCATATGTGTGCATATGTATATGCAGGTATAGTTACCCAGCAATACTTCTGCCGTGCCAACGCTCATTTGTTTTAGTTTTTTCGTTTGTATTTTTTTGGTCTGTAATCAATATTTGATTTGAACTGGGATATTGTCCTGGCTCAACACCATTTTGCATCTATATTTAATTGAATGCAAATTTATAATAAATTTTATTAAAAAATTAGATCACTCTAACAAACAGAGGAATATACACACCGAATTGCATTCAATCGCGTGTTCGGTATTTATCCCGTTTTACCTCCTTTACCTACTAAAAGTACGAATTTCGAAAAAATCCCTTTATTTTCGCGTTAGTCGGTCACGCAACATTTTGTTGCTAAAAAAGCTTTTTGAGTTCATCGCCATCGCCACAAGTAGCAGAAAAATTGGCATTACTGTTTTGGGGGGGGGGAGGATATGACGACACAACTCTTCGTCGAATACGGCATATTATCGAATTTGATCAGTGAATAAATTTTGCTATTTTGGAACCCTTGAACATAGTTTGTTTGTGAATAAATCAATTAAACGTTCCATGATTTCTAAAGGTATTTTCAGCCTGTTGCCAATGTCTATGGACTATAACATCGAGTCATTTCACAGAAGTGTATTGTTGTGTAAAGTAAAAATAGAACAGCCTGATCAAAAAAGAAAGATTGAAGAGGAATGGCAGCCGATTTTGAGAGCCTGTCAGATATTAATTTTTTGAAATCATGAAAAAAACGTGCGGATATGTTTGTATTTTTGTAATCGGTGTGTGGCCCTATGATGTCAAGAATAAAAGGGAATATATAATAATAATAATTATCAGTATCATCTGATCACAAAAATTATTTTACTATTTTGACAAGAAACCCAAATTCATATTTGAAAACATTTACAAGTCAAAGAAATAAATTAACCTTGTAACCTTTAACGTTACAATTTTTGATTGTTCCTGTATCTCCTTCGTGGAAACATCATTCATTCAGAGCATATTTCCTAGTTTCCTCAAAATTGCATCTCTTGTACAAATGCTATCCACGTCTCTTTCCCTATAGTGTTGTGATCTCAACCCTAATGCCCCCAGAAAGGGTTAACTTAATTATTATTATGCATAAAATCAACTAAAGAAACAACAGTCTAAATTGATTTAGATTCAATTAATGCAAGTACACAATCAAAGGCAAACTAAGGCATTTTCACTTCCCCACTGTCACTGACACAAAATGGCAAAATATAAGCGTACGATAGCAATAATATCGAAGCAGATCGGTTAATTGTGGGCAAACTAAAAAACAAATTAAGAAAAACAGCCGAAACCAAAAACACACAAACAATTTTGAACGAACGCCAAATTGTATGAATATTAAACGGGGCAAGTTCAGCCACAGTGTTGACGCAAACAAAAAAAAACGATTCAGTCCAACAAACTGAAGACAAATCAAAAAATGTTGAACCGTCGCTTTGTTCAGTAAGGGCGAATCGCATATACCCTATAGTCTATACACCCTCTCTCTTTATACCCTTCACCAGGGTTTTATGTGTTTGACCAACTGAAAATTATTGTACCGCTCGGCTTAGAATCACTTTCTAAGTCGATTTAGCATGTCTATTGATCAATTCGTGTAATCAAAATGAAGCAAAAGTAAATTGTGACATCAGGAGACAAAAGTTTCCGGAGACAAGGAAAAAATTCCCAATTTTAGAACACATTTTCCCCACTTTGGGAATTCAGATGTTTTTTTTTGAAAAAATGCAAAATCTGCGTCATTTTAATTTGTTTAAAAACAAAGTAGATATGAAAAATGACGATAAGAATTAAAATAATGTGTTTGCTGTACAAATATAGGATGGGCCATGAAACATTTTAAATTTGAACTACCGATTACTTTGACTTTGAAAGGTAGAATAACATTAATTTTTAATTTCAGGATTGTTGATATTTGACATTTGCAAAATTGGTATAGCTCGAACAAAATTGAGAAATATTAAAAACTTACTTCCAAAGTACCGAGACAGTACGTGGAAAATTTTCATGTTTTCAGATGAAGCTCATTTTCATCTCGATGGCTATGTCAATAAGCAAAATTACCGCATATGGGGTTCAGAGAACACCCACTTGACTTTTGAGAAGCCAATGAAATCACAACGAGTCACTGTTTGGTGTGGATTTTTGGTTGGCGGCTTCAGTCGTGGCCGAGCCATTATTAAATGACATACATAGTTTAACCTTTTCCAATAAAACCAGAAATTTGAAAAAAAATAATCAGTACCTTTTTTATAGCCGATTCTAATTTAAAATTGAAAATGGCCCGCCCTATATACGCAGAGATTTTCAAGTTTTCTTAAATAATGCATATATCTTTCGGGAGGTCTAAGTTATTCTTTTTAAGTCCAGTGATAAACTGAAAATTGTCTTATAATCAACCAAGTTACAGTCCTATAAGTCTACAAAGTCAGGCAAATCCTGTGTTTAGACCTGTACCTTGATCACAAGCTATAGAAGGATAGAGCACCAAAAAAAGAGGATATCATTAATCCATTACCGCCCTCCGTCCCCATATGAGGACACCTGTTTAATGCCAAACAACTGAACAACAATTTTCTCTGGGCGTTAATGTGTTAAGCCGAGTCAGTGATTCTAAGCCGATCGCTATACTAAAAGCTGTTACCAACATTTTGCGAACAACTAACTTGTAATACAGAGTGATGATAAGAAGAACACGAAATAAATATAAAATACAACTGATGAAAATCTAGTAGACCAATCAAGAAGAAACACATGTTTCGCGTGTCGTGCAAATGAAAACATCCGCATCATCGTAAAATCGCAAAATAAAAGTTATTATTTATAATTTGTTATTTGCTGTTTATGACATTCACCAGGGAATTGTGGATTTGTGCATTTATTTGTAACACACAAACGTGCCCATCGATCGACTTAGCATCACTTTCTAAAACGTCTCTCTGGATGTTGTATATTATTGTAATCAAAGTGAAGGCCATGGAAATCGACACACTTGTTATTTATTGTGTTTATTTAAATATCAACTGATTCCCACCAAATTTGTAAAATAATCTTATATTCCACCTAGGATTATCTACCATGATTGTGAACCATATCGGTCCATGTTTTAAACAACCTATTCAGATTTAACTTTCATCACTTTAAAGAAGAACGTCCATGTTCAATTCAAAACTATTTCTACCATCCACACGAATTGTAAATTATTTTGATCCAATCTTCGACATTGCGTTAAATATGATCAAAATAAATGTTGTCATATGGGCCCATATTTTTAAATATTCCCACGTATAAGGCGATAATTCCGAAAACTTCTAACAACATTTTTCATAATGCCCATTTAACCCGTAGATGATCAATTCAAAACTTTCATGCGTTAAACATTGGTGGACCCTGTCCGATTTTAGTCTTTCAATCTGACTATGGCGTCAAAAGTGAAATGAAAATGAAGAAAGTTGATCCCATAGTATCTAGTATCGTAGCCAAGTACATACTGCTTCTGGAATATATAAGCAAATTTGAATTCCTCTACAAACAAATACCCATATTAGCATATTCAATATCCGAACTTTTGAATTATTCGATTAGAGAAACTGGAATTAATAGAAAAACCTACACATTTTCGATTAACCGAATAATCAAACCAATTCAAGAATTTACAAGAATTAACTCAAGAATTTAACTCAAAGCAAGTACGTTCTTTTTTAGGTTTAAATGAATGAATTAAATTAATATTCTATTTTCGAACATTTAGAGAAATGCAAATTATTCAGTAATACATGATTTAATTTTCACAATTTGTTTTTCGAAATTTGCAATCATTATTCCCTCCACCACTAAGTTTGTAAAACCTTAAAATATCGACCTGAGACCCTAGTAAGTGGTATTCCTGATCGTCATGAAATTCATGTCAAGTTGAAAGCACGCTAGCACGAGCACGCTTAACGAGAGATGTTACGAGGTCCAAATTTTCCATAAATGCGTCTTATAGTCGTAGATCGGTTGGGATTGCAACTGGGCGAAATCGGTCCAAATATTTAGAGTATTTCAGCTTTTTTTTTCAATATATCTGCTTATATTTACTTGCATTCCCTTTATAGCAAAAACGTGCATCACTAAAGTGATTCTTATTCGTAGGGAGTGAAACGGGATAAAAATGCTCAAACGACAAAAGCTAGAAACACGAAATTTGGTGTGTACATTCCAAATTCCAAATGTTTGTTTGTACTTTAAGGGTTCAAATAATGGTACCAGGGATACATAAAATAAAGAGATTTTTAGAAATACATGGGTTAAATGGAAAAAGGAAATAAAAATTTGACCAACCAAGTGGTCGCAGCTAGAATAATGAAATTCCAAATTTGTTTTTTATGGGATATATTTTCAGTTAAGGATGTGGTCAGCAATATTACTTAAAACACTACGACAACCCAGACATAACCCCCACGGGCATAACTCCCAATGTATTTTGGGTTTTATGCCCGCCCACCATCACGGACATAACCCGAATGAATTGCAGATATCCTTTCCTCTGCGTAGACGGCTTTGGACATACCAAAGAGCAGAAAATCTGTAAATTCGCCAAGTCCAAAATTTTGCACTAAATATTACATCGTTCTATTTAGTTTCAATAATAAAAACGGAAATAAACTCCAAGCGGAAATAACTCCCAATTTCAATGTGGTGGTGAGCGGACATAAGCTCATAACATAACTCCCTCAAAACTGCGGTTTAAAGGATAAAAATGATCTACAAAAATATTTGTCATAAAATTCAGAAATATTCCAGAAATAAGCCAAAATTTAAAATTCATTTTAGGATTAATTTCGCACTTTCTCCGAATTGGTGTTAAACTGTCCCACAAAACTGAATTCCAGGAGGGAAGTGTGGAAAAAATATTCAACTTGAAGTGAAATTTGTTTTTGAGAAAAACATGATATTTAGAGGTTATGCTATGTAGCCGAAATATTTTGTGGCCCGGTCTAATGTACATAATATGTATTGTACACTCGGAAAAAAGTATGCCACGGATTAAGTAAAAATTTACTAAAACTGAGGAAAATTGAACTTCGAAATGATTTCTCATATCAAGTACAAAATTTTCCTTGAAAATAGGACAATCTTTGAACTTGATTCCAGTACAACTTTTCCTCAAAGCAAGTAAAATTTACTCAAACTGATGAAAATTTTTCTTCGAATCAAGTGAATGTTTACTTAATCTGAGGAACATTTTTAGAAATTTTACTCAAAACAAGTAAATTTGTAGCAAGCCAAGTAAATTTCTACTGAATCTGAAGAAAATTTTCCTTAAACCAAATTTTTACTTGTTAAAAGGAAAATGTTTACTAAGAATAAATCCAATTTATCTAAACCAGAGGAAAGTGTTACTCAATAATTCAAATATAGTCGCAGTAATTGTTTAAAATAATATTTAAAGTACTTACAAAGTACTGGCAAAGGAACGAGAATTGTTTCTTAGGCTGGGTCGCGGTCCATACAAATGGAAAACAGTTTCCAGTCACCCCACGAAAAAAATATTAGATTGTTTAATGATGATTTGCAAAATATTTCGTTCCCAGATCAAGCCATCTGTGAGCTAAACGCTCCTGAAATATTTTGTGTTGCATTTTTGTCCAAATCTTTTTCTGAAATAATAGACCCTTGAAAGCACTTTAAATATAAAATTTGATTGTTGTCTTAGAGTTACTTATTGGTCGAATTAATGAACGTGACCACTGAAAACCTTTTCGTTTCGTTGTAGTATTTTATAAAAAATAATAGCTGCAGTCAATACCTTTCGAATGATGCCTAAATGATGAATATCGGAAAGAAATTGACGCCGCAGCTCTCATTTTGGTAAAAGAGTTTGAACATTTTGGCTGAGAAAACCATCTTCTGCATTAAATTATTTCACAAAAATAGAGTCAGTGACGTCATCTTTTGTCCGATATTCATCTGTTAGGCATCATTGGAAATGTATTGATTCCTTCTATTTATTCTTCATTACACCTCTTACAAAATGTTTCCAAGAAATATGAGTTTTAAGCTGTCATCTTGAAAAACAACAAAATATTAATATAAAAGACCCATAACACGACCAATGATTTATTCTAAGACTAAAATAAAAATTTTCATTTAAAGTGCTTCCAAGTGTATATCAATTAAAAAAAAATTGGAAAAATGCAACTTAAAAAAATTACACGGAAAAACATGTTTTTTAGAGGAGATTTCAGGAGCGTTTAGTTCACAGATGGCTTGACCCAGTTTTGAAATATTTTCCAGATCATCATTAAACAATCCAATCTTCATTTGTGGGTTGTGACCGCTGTAATTAATTTTCGTGAACATAAGGATGGTTCATTTGGCTTAGAAATAAGGAAACTGTAGTCATATCAACTAAACTAGAGTAAAGCTGTTAAACTAAATTGGAGTATGGATTTTACTCAGATTTAAGAACGTCATTTTTCTGAGTGTATTTCCGTCTAATGGTGAGACGGATTAACCACCTGATACTTTTTTAACGTTTATTGCAATTTTATAGTTGAATTCAAATTGTTTTACTCACGAACGGTTTTGTGACAAGATGTGACATTTTCGATTTTATCAGAAAGCACAAAACAAGAAGAGAATAAATTGCTCATGCGTTAAATTGGATGTCAGCTGGAGCAGCTATTATAGGAAGGGATCGCATCGCATGGCTCCAATACTACGAAAATCCCTTCAAATGATGTTACCTTTGGAAAACTATCAACACCTAGGGCAAAACCAATTATCAGGTGAAGCATTTTGAATGTTGTGCCACCAGGAGAGTAATCCTCTGAAGTGACTGATTTGTATTCCGAGCCACTCCCAACCAAACACAGTTCTAGTCGCACAGCATTTCTTAGGAATCATTTGATAACTGTTGCAAATATTGGATTTAAATCTAGAACACACATCGTAGGGTGGCGTAGTGTGGGCTAAATGGAAAGTGGGAAACGCTATGAAAATTGATTTGATCAATATTTAGGTGAGATGTGGCAAAGAAAATAATTAAATCACCAGGAACGTGTATTCAATGTGATCATGATGTTTAGTACAAACGCAGCCGCCTCCTCCTTCGTCAACGATGGCGATCATGATGATGGCGATGTTGCTGTTGATGTTGACGGCGATCATGATGATGCGATAAAGAGCGGGAGAAGAGGTAAAGATCGAAAATATTGCTCGTACACGTGAGAGAATGAAAACCACAAAATCAGCCAAATGCGAGACGGAAAAAGAAAAACTAATTGTTTGCATAATAAATTAATGAAGATCGTCGTACATCGGTACATAAGCACTAAGTAAGTGGATTATAATTTGTTTCAGCGTTTCTTACAGATCAGAATTGAGACAGGAATGAGATTGTACAACTGGTGATGATCTGAAACTTTCTTTACTTACATATCTGTACTTTTGATCGAATTGAAATTATTCTAAATTATAAATTATTTTCGTTTTTGTTCTTTTTAGAGGTGAATTTTCACAATTTTCTTCACAGTTTCTTTTTCTTAGAATTTCTTGTTTTTATTTTTTTTTTGTTTCTTTTCGTTTTCACACTTTACTTATTTTTGTACCTTTTTAATTATTCCAAATTTCTATTTCAATTCGCTAAGAAAGAAAACTTTTACTCAGTTTCGCGCTCGTACACGTTCTTTGCCACTGAACCGTTGAAGCGATCGAAACTGACTGAACTCTTTGGCAAGGGAGATCGAAATTTCTCTCTCTCACTCTCTGTACGGCTTCTACTTTCGGTTATTCCGTATGCGAACGTGTGTATATGCGCACCACTCGGAAGAAACTATGAACTATGTAGCCGATGTTGTTGTCGGTTTTCCCTCTTTCTGATGTTTTGCGATTCGGGAACAAAGAAAGCTGCCAGAAATCTAAAAAAATATTTGAAAAAGACCACACCGAGCGATAGAAACAACAATTAGAACACAATTATATTAACATTAATGTTGTTGTAATTGTAGCAGCTAGTGTTGTTGTTGTTGTTGTTGCGGTTTGTTAACATACATCCATCCGTACATACACCGGTAATATCGAACAACTTGGGCAATAGTTGTAACATGTGATAAACGAAAGCTTGTGAGCATATGCTAAATGTAGTAGAAAGCTTTCTCATAGCACTTGTGCACAAGGGTGAGTTTCTTCACGTGCTTTTAAAATTTGCCAAGTCATGCCAAAGTAGAGCATTACAAAATTCAAGAATGTTAGTAAAATCTCTAGATTTGTTCAACTGTAAGTTCGCACTAGGGCTTTTATTTTCCCGTACTTTTTATTTCCCATGAAACGGGAATTATTTTTTCGATTTCCTGGGATAGGGTACGGGACGGGAAATCGTTAACATATTGTTTGCTTTATATATTTTTTTTCGAATAAAACATTCGAACTTTAATCGCATAAAGGATTTATACAAAATAACCCTCATCCGATTTGTAGAGAAATCCTCCTGGTTCAAAAGAATCAATGGGAATACAGACTAAAATTTGAAATAAGCCCACCTTTCCCTTCACTCATCATTCATTCCTTCACCCCACTTCCTAAAACCTTTTCTCCAATACTACTTACGGGAATCACAAGTGAACTCGTCGGTTGTACCCACAACTGACGGGCTTCCCCTGCAACTAACCTAACAAGTAAGGAAAGGCTAAAGTCGGGCGGGGCCGACTATATGATACATTCCACTTTCTATCCGAATACAATTCAATTCGTTAAAAAAAGTGAAAACGGCTAATATGAAGTGAATAGGCTAATATGGCCTGGTCCAATTTGTCAAATCGACAAGAATATTTATATCGGGGCTATATCCAAACATGGAATGAAATGACTTTCACAATAAGTTCTTCCAGTTAAAGTTTAACGTGTTATGCTCATTCGGTGAAAATGCGTGGTTTCTGGGGCGGAAAAAGTCAATCCGGGAGCGAAATTTGTATGGATATGTAAATCTGAACCGATCTGAACCATTTTCACCATGGGTGTTTCTAGTTGAAATATAAGATATGTTGCAATATTTGAAGAAGATCTGTTAAAATATGTGGTTTATAGAGTGGAAAAAGTGAAATCGGGAGTGTAATTTGTGTGGGAGCAACATATATAACTGAACCGATCTGACCCATTTGCACCATGGGTGTTTATAGGAAAAATATAAGATATTTCGCCTAAGTTGAAGAGAATACATATGTTAAAATATGTGGTTTCTAGAGCAGAAAAAGTCAAATCGGGAGCGAAATTTTAATGGGAGCTATATATAAATCTGAACCGATCTAACACATGTTCACCACAGGTGTTTCTAGTTGAAATATAACATGTTTTGCCAATTTTGAACAAAATCTGTTGTAATATATGGTATCTAGAGTGAAAAGAGTCAAATCGGGAGTGAAATTCGTATGGGGGCACTGAACCGATTTTCTTCAAATTAAATAACAGACGGATATTGCAAAACGATTCAAAAAGTGATTCTATGTCGATTGGTATAATTAACAATGGGTCTATCTCCCTTTCTTTTGGGTGTTACAAAGAAATGCACAAAGACATAATACTCTCGTGGAGTGTATAAAGAATAAAAAATGAAATTAACCTTTTCCAATGATGAAAAACTAATTAGACATGACCTCGATAGCTGCTATTGTTTTGATAGTTTATGTATGCATTCTTCTCATAAAAATATTGTATATTTATTTTTGAAAAATAGATTTTTTTTACGAGTTATGATCTATTTAACAGTGAACAAATTATTTTCTTTATTATTTATTTTTCAATCGCACGTAACTTCAGAAATCCTTGACCGATTTTAATGTAATGTGCCTTGTTTTGAAGGCAACAGCAATTATTTTTTAATTTTTTACAATTTTATGTCTTTTATTTTGATTTACGAAATGATTAAATTCATCAATTTTTTGGAATTTTAAAGTAGTGATCTTATATGTCTTTTTTAACGAATGTGTGAATTTCGAAGTGGTGAAATGATGGGTTCTATTTTTACGATTTTTTTTTATATTAGCAAAATCAACCACAATTTCAGTGAAAAATCATCCATCATAATTATATTGGAGAATTGTTAATAGATCTTAAATTATCAGTTCCCCTTCCTGTAGCTTCTATATTGTATGAATATTTTTTTTAATTTATTAGTAAAATTTTATATAACCCCTGTACGATTTCTCTACAGATATTAGCTTAACAGAGAACAGTTTATCGGACTTTATTCACTATTAACACTATTCGTAATATTCTATTCATATCAAAAATATAGGTAGACGATTCGTATAGCCTAGCTGACACATATCTAATTAAAAGTGATATTTGTTAAATTAGGTTGGTACATTTTACAACTTTATAGTGAAAATGTGGTGAAGAATGTGCGAGAAATAGGTGAAACTTTCTGCTGAAATCTCGCGGGAATCCCGTACAAATTTCCCGGGAAACTAAAACAGAAAATGCAAAAAGACTACTTCTCCAGCCCAAGTTACCCGGGTGCCTATATGGAATTTGTGGATATAACGAACATTTACGCACTAAATATCTTTATGAAAACTTATAAATTATATCAGAATTAAAATATACAGTGCGACCTCATTTAACGCACCCTCAATAAACACAACTCCTCGTGATAAAATTCTAAGACGATCTAGCCATGTACGTCCATCCGTCCGTCTGTTGAAAGCACGCTAGCATCTAAACGAAAGGAGGTAGGACGTCCAAATTTTCGGTCCAAAGAGAAAAATTTTTCCCTCACAAGGACTAAAAATACGCATAACTAAGATTTTAGAGTATTTAAGCTTTTTTTTTCAATATGTCTGCTTGTAATTAGTTGATATTGGGTATGCGCATTCCCCTATAACAAAAACGTGCACCGTAAAGTGATTCTCATTCGTAGGGGGTGAAATGGGGCAAAAAGGGATAAAAAATGGTACCTATGAAACGACGGCAGCTAGAAACACGAAACTCGGTATGTACATTCCTCTAATTGAGTGGATTCATAATATCAAAGTATTTTTTACAAATTCGTACTTTTAACTCTTTCGGCGGCATTGGTTTAATTTTTGTACCATATATTTTTCATATTTTTCGCAACGGTGGTACATTTTTCGTACCACATATGTTTTACGTTATCACTTAAGTCTCAAAGCTTAAAAAATTGAATCGCTCTTCATAACGGGACAATAAAGCAATAATGTTCTCAGAGAAATTTTCGTTTTGTGCAAATTGCGTATTTTATGTACATTTTATGGTCAGTGAAGCAACTTTTGTGCAACGCAGTGGATGGTTATTGAAAAAAGTTAAGAAAAAATAGTTTTCTGTAAAATAATTATAAAAATTGATGTTTTCTGGACAGATATATTGCTAAGGTAAGTAATTTCATGTTTTGGAAATAATATTACAACATAATTATTGCTGGTAGTGTATTTTGTTGTGGTACTTATATTGAACCATCACGACGTAAGGTATTTTTTTCATTGGAAATTTTTTGCTTATTATTTGTAAAGGAAATATGAATCAGCCACATCAACACCTAAATGATGCAGAAATATGTGAACTTCTGGAAGACATGAATGATCTCACTGTTGAATGCGCAGAAATTCCCAGTGATTCTGAATCAAATGGAAGTGAAATTGAAGATGGTCTACATTCACCTAATATCGTATATGATGGATTTGATGCTGATGACGACATGCCACTTTCCACATTATTATATTCGAATAGAGATAATAATTGTGAAAATGCGATCGTAGGTTCACCTAAGTGGGATAAAGTTACAAAAACTGTTCCAGCTTCACAGTTTACCAGTGACACAGGTTTGACTGACCATGTTCGGTCAGTTGCAGACAAAACACCCTTGAATTTTTTTAATCTGTTGTTGACAGAAGACATTGTAATGGGTGATTTTTTAAGAGCTTGATAACTTTTTTTAAAAAAAAAACGCATAAATTTTGCAAAATCTCATCGGTTCTTTATTTGAAACGTTAGATTGGTCCATGACATTTACTTTTTGAAGATAATTTCATTTAAATGTTGACCGCGGCTGCGTCTTAGGTGGTCCATTCGGAAAGTCCAATTTTGGGCAACTTTTTCGAGCATTTCGGCCGGAATAGCCCGAATTTCTTCGGAAATGTTGTCTTCCAAAGCTGGAATAGTTGCTGGCTTATTTCTGTAGACTTTAGACTTGACGTAGCCCCACAAAAAATAGTCTAAAGGCGTCAAATCGCATGATCTTGGTGGCCAACTTACCGGTCCATTTCTTGAGATGAATTGTTCTCCGAAGTTTTCCCTCAAAATGGCCATAGAATCGCGAGCTGTGTGGCATGTAGCGCCATCTTGTTGAAACCACATGTCAACCAAGTTCAGTTCTTCCATTTTGGGCAAAAAAAAGTTGGATATCATCTCACGGTAGCGCTCACCATTCACAGTTACGTTACGATTCGCATCATCTTTGAAGAAGTACGGTCCAATGATGCCACCAGCCCATAAACCGCACCAAACTGTGACTTTTTCTGGATGCATTGGTAGCTCTTGCAATGCTTCTGGCTGATATTCACTCCAAAATCGACAATTCTGCCTATTTACGTACCCATTGAGCCAAAAATGAGCTTCGTCGCTGAACACAATTTCTTTCTTTCTGAACTTTCTTAACAGAGCACGCATTTTGATAATAAAATTCAATGATTTGCAAGCGTTGCTCGTTAGTAAGTCTATTCATGATGAAATGTCAAAGCATACTGAGCATCTTTCTCTTTGACACCATGTCTGAAATCCCACGTGATCTGTCAAATACTAATGCATGAAAATCCTAACCTCAAAAAAATCACTAGAAGAAAAAAAATCACTATAGATCACTTAGTATTCCAAACAAATCTTTACTGCGAGCAACAACGTATATCAAGTGGTAGATATTACATAGCTACTGATGCTAAAGAAATGCGTGCATTTCTGGCAATAAATTTACTAATGGGAATCAAAAAATATCCATCCTACAAGGATTACTGGTCAAGTAACCCAATGTTACAAGATACTTTTATTCCTCGAATTATGAGTTTGAACCGGTTCGGGTTTTTACTATTAAATATTCATATCAACGATAATTCAATAATGCCAAAAAGAGGAGACGTATCGTTTGATAAACTTTATAAAATTCGTCCCCTTTTGACTGCCTTAGCTGAAAATTTTAAAAAGTGCTTGAATCCATCAATGGAAATTGCTATGGATGAATCAATGATCAAATTCAAAGGGCGAAGTACTCTGAAGCAATATATGCCAAAAAAAACCCATCAAAAGAGGATATAAAGTATGGGTTTTAGCAGATAAAAATGGGTACTGTTGGAAATTTGATATATATACTGGTAAAACAGATGATGGAGTAATCACCACAAATCTTGGAGAGAAAATTGTTAAAAACCTTGTGGGAAAAAATCATATTTGCTTCTTTGATAATTTTTTCACCAGTGTACCCTTGATGCAGACCTTGAAAAAAAGTCAAATCTATGCTTGTGGTACTGTCAATATAAGTCGTAAGTTTTTGCCAAAGTTCAAAAGTGACAAGAAACTCCAACGCGGAGAATATGACTGGTACAGTAACAAAGACCTATGCGCCATCAAATGGAAGGACAAAAGATGTGTTCATTTATTATCAAATTATCATGATGCAGAACAAACAGTTTTCTTGCAAAGAAAGAATAAAGATGGAGCAATGTCTAATATTTCGGCTCCTCAAATAGTCGAAGACTACAACAGAAACATGAATTTTGTGGATAAATTTGATCAAAGGCTATCATCATACAAATGTGACCGAAAAAGCCGAAAATGGTGGCATCGCATTTTTTTTTATTTTTTAGATGTTTGTGTGGTAAATTCATATATACTGTATAAATTGGCATTGGAGTCATCAGTCGAACACAAAATCTTCCGGCTTGAAATAATTGAAGGGCTGCTTGCAGAAACAATTGTAAACCAAAACAAGAAACGGCAGAGCATATCTACACAAATACCAGTAGCCTCAATAAAAAAATCCAAACCTTTCGTTTCAGAAAGTATCAGAACAGCCCAAGCTGCCCATCAACCACAACGCAGTACACGCAGACGATGTGCATTGTGCAGCACAATGAAAAAACAAATACGAACAGACTGGATTTGCGGAACATGCAATGTACCGTTGTGTTTATCAAAGAATAAAACATGCTTCCAAGATTACCATAAAAGTAGTTCAAGTGGCTGAAGTCCATAAATTGAACCACTATAAAATATTATTTTTAACAAATATATAAATCATATAAGAATTTTTTCTGATTTTTTTTTAAGTTTTGATCATTTTTTATTAAAATAAAAACATTTAATTTAAAAAAAAAAATCTCTGCTACATAAGGGGGTAAAATTGTTCTTGAATCTTTGCCGCTGAAAGAGTTAAGGGATAAAATGGAAATAGTGGGATACAAATGATACCAACCGAACGTCTGCACTTGAATAATGAAATTCGGTGTATAAAGGAAATGAAAAAAGGGGATAACAATAGTACCAACCAAATGATCGCAGCTATAGTCATGAAATTCGGAGTATACATTCCTCTGACTGCATAAACGCGAAAAATAAAAGATTTTTCCAAATGTGTACTTTCAAGGGATACAAGATGGATAAAAATAGTACCAAATAAACGACTAGAATGATGAAATTCGGAGTGCATATCTCTCTAATTGCGTAGACACGCGAAATAAAGAGATTTTGGAAAGTCGTACTCTTAAGGGGATAAAATGGGAATAGAGGGATAAAAATGGTACCAACCAAACGGCTGTATCTAGAATAATAAAATTCGGTGTATACATTCCACTGACTACAAAAATACGCAAAATAAAAAGATTTTTTCAAATTCGTACTTTTTACTTTTACGGCAAAAATTAGTTGAATCATGAAGTTAGGTTATTTTGCACTATATACGCGAGATAATAGATTTTCAGAAATTTGTACTTTTGGATTTAAAATAGAATGGAAATACAACCAAAATCTACCAATATTTATAGTACTTAAGCTTTTTGGATATATAAATATAAAAATATTTATTTTTGGAATTGACTTGAGGTATTATTTCGACATATATAGAGTAAACGTATTGGTGGCCTTCCCTTATATGAGTGGTTTGAAATAATAAAAATATTATATTTATTTACAAATATTTGTATTTGTTTTGGTTTGGCTATATTAAAAAAATTATATTTTCCTGTAATATTACTGCACTTCTATGAAAATCGACAGCCTCTGTGGAATGGTGGAGGGTATATAACTCCATTTTTACTTGTTTTTTTTCTATAGAAAAAAGCTGTGGTAGTTAAGATGAGCATTCTAATTTCAACACGAACATCCTGTCTTTAATTAATCTTCAATTTAGTGCTTAATTTTTGTTTTCTTCAAATGTAACAAATATTTCGCGAGATACCGATTGATTAAACATCACCCTTTGAGTCCTTCTAGAAAGGTAGGATGACAACAAATTCAGTAAGTTATCAGGAAAACCAGACAAATGAATTGTATAAAGCAAGAGCTAACGGCATCGAAAGCCGAATGTAAATAACATCTGTTTAATATTTTCTAGAAAATAAACTAAATATGTGGGATGTGAATACCAAAAGGTTGATGACATTAGATCTACTTCTCATAAATCCATGTTGGTATACAGAAATAATTGAACCAAGTGACTGAACAATCCAATTTTTCAAAACGTTTCTGAATTGCACTTAATTTCGCGATGCTCCTATAGTTTTCAACATTCATTCATTCTACAGGCTAGGAAAACGACCAGTGGACAATGACCACTTACACAGATCAGACAGAGGGATATAAAGTTTACTTATTTCTATTACCATCATAGGCCTGTACGTATATATGTATGACAAATGTGATCAAACTTCCCAGCAAAAACTCCCGAGTAACATTGTGGGTAAGCCAAACCGAAAAGTACTCATCACATGCCTTTCGAACTAGATTTATGTGGGAGGAATGCACTTACTTGCAGCCATACCAAGAACCTAAAAAATATATGTATGACAAATGTGATCAAACTTCCCAGCAAAAACTCGCAAGTAACATTGTGGGTAAGCCAAACCGAAAAGTACTCATCACATGCCTTTCGAACTAGATTTATGTGGGAGGAATGCACTTACTTGCAGCCATACCAAGAACCTAAAAAATAACCACTTACGCCCTTCCTTACAAAGATCCCAAAAATAAATAAATATATGTAATATGACAATTTCTGAGGTCCATGGCATACAGTCATAGTTTCAATGAGCTTCTCCATTACTTTTGGATAATGTTGAAAGTGATATGAGTTTTTATTTTGTGAAATGAAAAGTCACATTTCCAATAGCTTCTAATATAACACGTTATTAGTTATTATCCATTAGTTGGAAGTAATCGGGAGGGTAATGAGATGACATTACCTGGTAATGCAAATGGTAATGGCATGTGCTTACCAAGTTTGTGCTGGGTCGATTCGAAATGATTGCAAATTTCTTTAATATAAAGACAATTTCGTATTTATTTTCAAGTTTTTTTGAATGCATATTTATATAGAATATTTATATTTATCCAAATAGTGGGCCTGTCCGATTGGGTTTGCTAGGCTACAATTAATGGAGTTGATAGGGCAGCTTTGTTATCAATTGGCAGTATCACTAAGCGTGTAACAAGCCACTATCTGGATAAACAATTGGATAAGTCCAAAATTTTTAATATAAAATTATTTTTTCATTTTTTTGATACTGCTAATTTTAAAAAAATATTTTTTGAGTGAAGTTTTAACATTTCGTTTAGATTATTGTTATCGCTTAGTTATTCAGTCTTAAAGAAAAACGGCCCTATTATCAGTGCGGCTATAAATATTTTTTGGAATTTTTAACAAAAAATATTTTAATTTTTTTAAAGAAAAAAAAACGGCCCTATTATCAGTGCGGCTATAAATATTTTTTGACTTTTTAACAAAAAAGAATATCGCCTTAAACCAATAAAATCCATACTAATATTAAGCTAAACTTCACAATCTGTGTTCAGATGCCAGCGCGAGTATAAAATATATATACTTTATAGTAACAATACTACCGTAGACGGCTGGGTGTAGGAAGGGGATACCCTAATTATAATGCTCCCAATATTATGGGATTGTGTTGTGAGTTTGATAATGCTCAGGTCAATAGCAATCACTATTTGAAAATCCACAAACGGACATTGATCGACAGTCGAAATATTTTGAGACAACACTTAAAACAAACCATATTTTCATTTTAGTCGGGAACCTCCACATTTTTTTGAAGTCAGCTTAATATACTATACAATATGGCTGTTTTTCTTTAAGACTGGATAACTAAGCTGCGATAACAAAAATCTAAATAAAATGTTAAAATTTCACTCAAAATAAAAAATTAAAATTTAAAATTGTAGCCAAAAGCAATATCAATGTGTGTGTGAAAACAAATTTTGAAAAAATAATTTTGTGTTAAAAATGTTTGACTTAGCCTGGATAATTCCAGTGTATGTCAAAGTGATGGATATCGAGGCTAAGTCCAACAAAGTCGACACAAAATATTCTTTGGAAAATTTCGTTTTGATACATATATTTATACTGTAGTGTGCGACAATGTGAAAAAATAATTTTTTATTTTGAACGAAAAATTAAATTTTTATTAAAAGTTTTGTTATCGCAGCTTGTTATCCCGACTTAAAGAAAAACAGCACTAATATATGTATATTTGTATTGTAATCAATAAAATTGCGACATATTTCGGTTACGGTTACGTTGAATCAAGGCAGCATTTCTTGTCCGAAAAGAAAACACCAAAAGATTCTTGTCAGCCTAACCTAAAACCTATACTACTTGTGTAATTTGAAGTCTTTGGCCTATACGTTCCAAGTGATTTCCGAACAACTTGGGATATTCACCCAAAAACGTGGTTAGCAGCTTTCATTTATGACAAGGTACAAAAGTGAGATTCGCATAAGCAATTAATTTCTCCTACCTCAAGGTTCAGCACAGCACGAATGACTGTTTGTACGGCCGGTCATATGGAAACACACACAACGCACGAAAAGTTTGCTTTGACTCACACACTCAAACACACACCGAATTAATGATAGTTTTTAATTCTCTTATCAAAAATTATTGTTGAGTCGAGCGTCGTAGCCTCCGTGGCGCAATTGGTTAGCGCGTTCGGCTGTTAACCGAAAGGTTGGTGGTTCGAGTCCACCCGGGGGCGGACTATATTTTTGAAACTCTATAAGCGCTTTTCCAAAAAATTGGTAGGTTATTTTTCTTTTGAAAAAATCTTATTTGATTGGTTCGGCAAACTTTAAGCATTAATAGAAATATCTAAAGCAAACTATTTGTAGTTGGAATGGGCAATAGGAAACTTAAAATATTTCGTTAATATGAACTAAAATACATATATGCAACTAAATGTTAAATTAATTAATAATATTTAATGTTATGAAGTACTAACAATTAATTAAAAAATTAATATTTGAGTTAGTAAAACAAAAACTGTCATATTCATAACCAGTAAGGAAAGGCTAAAGTCGGGCGGGGCCGACTCTGGAACGAAATAGGTGAAATATAAAACGTATAGTTTGGCCAAAATCGGTTAAAGTTATGGGAGCAACATTTGAATTTGGGCTATATTTAAATCTGAACCGATCTTACCCACTTTCACCATAGTTTTGTTTAGTTAGATTATAAGATGTTGTGCGAAATTTAATAAAAATCGAGCACAATATGTGGCTTTTAAAGCGGCAAATGTCAAATCGGGAGAGGCATTTGTATGGAGGCTATATCTAAATCTGAACCGATCTTACACAATTGTTTAGTGTTTCTAGTTGGATTATAAGATGTTGTCCCAAATTTAAAGAAAATCGATTAGAATATGTGGCATTTAAAGCGGAAAAAGTCAAATCGGGAGCGACATTTATATGGGGGCTATATCTAAATCTGAACCGATCTTACCCAATTTCTGCATAGGTGTTTCTAATAAGATTATAAGATGTTGTGCCAAATTTAAAGAAAATCGAGTACAATATGTGGTTTCTACAGAGGAAAATGTCAAATCGGGAACGACATTTGTATGGGGGCTATATCTAAATCTGAACCGATTTGACCTATTTTCACCATAGATTTTCTTAGTTTAAATATAAGATGTTTTGCCAAATCTGAAGACAATCTGATACAATATGTGGTTTCTAGAGCGGAAAAAGTCAAATCGGGAGCGAAATTTGTATGGGAGCTATATATAAATCTGAACCGATCTGACCGATATTCACCATGGCTGTTTCTAGTGGAAATATAAGATGTTTTACCAAATCTGAAGATAATCTGATACATTATGTGGTTTCTAGAGCGGAAAAAGTCAAATCGGGAGCGAAATTTGTATGGGAGCTATATATAAATCTGAACCGATCTGTCCGATATTCACCATGGGAGTTTCTAGTGGGAATATAAGATGTTTTACCAAATCTGAAGACAATCTGATACATTATGTGGTCTCTAGAGCGGAAAAATTCAAATCGGGAGAGAAATTTGTATGGGAGCTATATATAAATCTGAACCGATCTAACACATTTTTACCACAGGTGTTTCTAGTTACAATATAAGATGTTTTGCCAATTTTAAAGAAAATCTGTTGTAATATGTGGTATCTAGAGTGAAAAGAGTCAAATCGGGAGTGAAATTCGTATGGGGGCTATATCTAAATCTGAACCGATTTTCTTCAAATTAAATAGCGTTCGTCCTTATCCCGAAAAACATCGTTGTGCAAAGTTTCATTTGGTTCTGTCTACAATTGCGACCTGTATCGTGATTACAAGAATAGATGGACGGACAGACAGACGGACATTGCTAAATCGACTCAGAAAGTGATTCTAAGACGATCGGTATAATTAACAATGGGTCTATCTCATTTCCTTTTGGGTGTTACAAACAAATGCACAAAGACATAATACTCTCGTGGAGTGTATAAAAATTTATCACAGGTTTAAAGTATACTTTTACATTGAAAATATAAACCTGTTATAAATGATTATGAATATGGACGTAAATTTATAAAATCGTTAAACAAAATTGTATAAATCAAAAAATTATAAAAAATTTAACATTGTTTATTTACAGAAAATAATAAAAAACAAATTTCCCGAGCCATGATTCCAACCCGAGACCTTATGAGTGCAAAGAGGACACCTAACCTCTGTGACCCCAAACGAGAAATTCGCTCACTCACTTGTGAAAATGCTATTCTTTAAATGTTACGGGACATTAACATATTTCAGTAAGTAACGAGTAGACCATATTTTATAAGAAAAATCGGGTTTAAAAAAGTTTATCTGATAAAATAAGAGATGTCAATCAAAAAAACTGTCAAATGAACTTGGAACGATTTCATATAAGAATTGTCTTTTGTCTTGCAGTTAATTTTCATAATATTTATTATTTTCTTTTAAATGCTTGATTTTAATCTATATATATAAAAGAGTTGCGTTTCTGACTGACTGACTGACTGACTGACTGACTGACTGACTGACTGACTGACTGACTGACTTATCATTGACCAGCCCCCAGACCAAACGGCTGAAGCCAGGGTCATGAAATTTTCAGGGTAGTTCCCAAATATGATGTAGACGTCGACTAAGAAAGGGTTTTACGAAATTCGTACTTTTAGGGGATAAAATGGCCCAAAAAGGGATAAACATCGAACCTTCGTCCTGACTAAACGGCAGTAGCTATAAACATGAAATTCGGTGAGTTCCTTGCAATGACCATGCAGACGAGCTACAAATAGGGATTTTTCGAAATTTGTACTTTTAAGGGGCGAGCGGGACAAAAAGGGATAAAAATGGTACCAACTAAAGTATTACAGCTAGAATCGTGAAATTTGGTATGTAAATTCCTCTGACCATATAGAAAGGAAGTAAAATTGGATTTTTTGAAATTTGTACTTTTAAGGGAAGAGAGGGATAAAAATGGTACCAACTAAAGTATTACAGCTAGAATCGTGAAATTTGGTATGTAAATTACTCTGACCATATAGAAACGAAGTAAAATTTGATTTTTTCGAAATTTGTACTTTTATGGGAAGAGAGGACAAAAAGGGATAAAAATGGTACCAACTAAAGTATTACAGCTAGAATCGTGAAATTTGGTATGTAAATTCCTCTGACCATATAGAAACGAAGTAAAATTGGATTTTTCGAAATTTGTACTTTTAAGGGGCGAGCGGGACAATAAGGGATAAAAATGGTACCAACTAAAGTATTACAGCTAGAATCGTGATATTTGGTATGTAAATTCCTCTGACGATATAGAAACGAAGTAAAATTGGATTTTCGAAATTTGTACTTTTAGGGGGAGAGCGGGACTAAAAGGGATAAAAATGGTACCAACTAAAGTATTACAGCTAGAATCGTTAAATTTGGTATGTAAATTCCTCTGACCATATAGAAACGAAGTAAAATTGGATTTTTCGAAATTTGTACTTTTAAGGGAAGAGAGGGATAAAAATGGTACCAACTAAAGTATTACAGCTAGAATCGTGAAATTTGGTCTGTAAATTACTCTGACCATATAGAAACGAAGTAAAATTGAATTTTTCGAAATTTGTACTTTTAAGGGAAGAGAGGGACAAAAAGGGATAAAAATGGTACCAACTAAAGTATTACAGCTAGAATCGTGAAATTTGGTATGTAAATTCCTCTGACGATATAGAAACGAAGTAAAATTAGATTTTTTCGAAATTTGTACTTTTAAGGGAAGAGAGGGATAAAAATGGTACCAACTAAAGTATTACAGCTAGAAACGTGAAATTAGGTATGTAAATTACTCTGACCATATAGAAACGAAGTAAAATTTGATTTTTTCGAAATTTGTACTTTTATGGGAAGAGAGGACAAAAAGGGATAAAAATGGTACCAACTAAAGTATTACAGCTAGAATCGTGAAATTTGGTATGTAAATTCCTCTGACCATATAGAAACGAAGTAAAATTGGATTTTTCGAAATTTGTACTTTTAAGGGGCGAGCGGGACAATAAGGGATAAAAATGGTACCAACTAAAGTATTACAGCTAGAATCGTGATATTTGGTATGTAAATTCCTCTGACGATATAGAAACGAAGTAAAATTGGATTTTCGAAATTTGTACTTTTAGGGGGAGAGCGGGACTAAAAGGGATAAAAATGGTACCAACTAAAGTATTACAGCTAGAATCGTGAAATTTGGTATGTAAATTCCTCTGACGATATAGAAACGAAGTAAAATTGGATTTTCGAAATTTGTACTTTTATGGGAAGAGAGGGACAAAAAGGGATAAAAATGGTACCAACTAAAGTATTACAGCTAGAATCGTGAAATTTGGTATGTAAATTCCTCTGACGATATAGAAACGAAGTAAAATTGGATTTTTCGAAATTTGTACTTTTAAGGGGCGAGCGGGACAAAAAGGGATAAAAATGGTACCAACTAAAGTATTACAGCTAGAATCGTGAAATTTGGTATGTAAATTCCTCTGACCATATAGAAACGAAGTAAAATTGGATTTTTCGAAATTTGTACTTTTAAGGGGCGAGCGGAACAAAAAGGGATAAAAATGGTACCAACTAAAGTATTACAGCTAGAATCGTGAAATTTGGTATGTAAATTCCTCTGACGATATAGAAACGAAGTAAAATTGGATTTTCGAAATTTGTACTTTTATGGGAAGAGAGGGACAAAAAGGGATAAAAATGGTACCAACTAAAGTATTACAGCTAGAATCGTGAAATTTGGTATGTAAATTCCTCTGACGATATAGAAACGAAGTAAAATTAGATTTTTCGAAAGGGGATAAAAATGGTACCAACTAAAGTATTACAGCTAGAATCGTGAAACTTGGTACGTAAATTCCTCTGACCATATAGAAACGAAGTAAAATTTGATTTTTTCGAAATTTTTACTTTTACGGGGCAAGCGGGATAAAAATGGTACCAACTAAAATATTACAGCTAGAATCGTCAAATTTGGTATGCAAGATCCTCTGAATGTATAGAAACGAAGTAAAATTGGATTTTTCGAAATTTTTACTTTTAAGGGACGAGCGTGACAAAAAGGGATAAAAATGGTACCAACTAAAGTATTACAGCTAGAAACGTGAAATTTGTTATGTAAGTTCCTCTGATCATATAGAAACAAAGTAAAATTAGATTTTTTGGAAATTTGTATTTTTAGGGGGCGAGCGGGACAAAAAGGGATAAAAATGCTACCAACTAATGTATTACAACTAGAATCGTTAAATTTGGTATGTAAATTCCTCTGACCATATAGAAACGAAGTAAAATTGGATTTTTCGAAATTTTTACTTTTAAGGGACGAGCGGGACAAAAAGGGATAAAAATGGTACCAACTAAAGTATTACAGATAGAAACGTGAAATTTGGTATGTAAATTCCTCTGACCGTATAGAAACGAAATAAAATTGGATTTTTTGAAATTTTTACTTTTAAGGGACGAGCGTGACAAAAAGGGATAAAAATGGTACCAACTAAAGTATTACAGCTAGAAACGTGAAATTTGGTATGTAAATTCCTCTGACCATATAGAAACGAAGTAGAATTTGATTTTTTCGAAATTTGTATTTGTAGGGGGCGAGCGGGACAAAAAGGGATAAAAATGGTACCAACTAATGTATTACAACTAGAATCGTGAAATTTGGTATGTAAATTCCTCTGACCATATAGAAACGAAGTAAAATTGGATTTTTCGAAATTTTTACTTTTAAGGGACGAGCGGGACAAAAAGGGATAAAAATGGTACCAACTAAAGTATTACAGATAGAAACGTGAAATTTGGTATGTAAATTCCTCTGACCGTATAGAAACGAAATAAAATTGGATTTTTCGAAATTTTTACTTTTAAGGGACGAGCGTGACAAAAAGGGATAAAATGGTACCAACTAAAGTATTACAGCTAGAAACGTGAAATTTGGTATGTAAATTCCTCTGACCATATAGAAACGAAGTAGAATTTGATTTTTTCGAAATTTGTACTTTTAAGGGAATAGCGGGACAAAAAGGGATACAAATGGTACCAACTAAAGTATTACATCTAGAAACGTGAAATTTGGTATGTAAATTCCTCTGACAATATAGAAACAAAATAAAATTAGATTTTTTCGAAATTTGTATTTTTACGGGGCGAGCGAGACAAAAAGGGATAAAAATGGGACCAACTAAAGTATTACAACTAGAATCGTGAAATTTGGTATGTAAATTCCTCTGACCATAAAGAAACGAAGTAAAATTGGATTTTTCGAAATTTGTACTTATTACGGGGTAGGCGGGACAAAAAGGGTTCCAATTTAAGGATTGCAGCTATAGTCGGGAAATTTGGAGTAAACTGCAATCTAAATGGATTTTCTGAAATTTTCTTATAGGGGGTTAGCAACAAAAAAGTAGTACCAACTAAAGTATTGGAGCTATAGTCGTGAAATGTGGTGTTTAAGTTCCACTGACACGAAAAGCGCAAATCTAAACGATTTTTTTAAATTTTGTACATATACACAATGAGCGGGATAAAAATAGTACCAACTAAAATATTTCAGCTATAGTCGTGAAATTTTGCGTTTAAATTTCTCTGACAACGTAGACTTGAAACATAAATGGATTTCTTGAAATTTGTACTTTTAAGTTGCGAGCGGGACAAAAAGGGATAAAAATGGTAGCAACTTTAGTATTACAGCTAGAATCGTGATATTTAGTGTGTAAATTCCTCTGACCATATAGAAGCGCAGTAGTTTGATTTTTTAAAATTTGTACTTTTAAGGGGTGCGCGGGACGAAAAGGGATAAAAATGCTGTACAATCATTTAATTAAGTAAGCACGGAACATAAATGGATATTTCAAAATTTGTACTTAAAAGGGGGGATACGGGACAACAAGGAATAAATGTGTTACAAAAAAGTACATATTTTTAGGGGAAGCAAAAACACAAGTTACCTACAGTAATTTTTCAAAATGTGTACATTTTAGGAAAGAAGTGCAAAAAGTTATAAACTGGCTGGCTGAATCTAGAAACATGAGTTCGAGGATATAAATGGTTGCAATATTTTATTCAAAACTTGGTAGAATATTATAAAAATTATACATACGATGTAGTTCAGCTAAAATAGTGCATATCGACAAGCACATTCCTCTAACTGTGTGTGAGTGGTAGCTAATAGGAGGTTTCCAAATTACTATTTTAGATTTATCTATATCCACCAAAAGAAAATAAAATAAATACTATCCAAAAACAAAGACGGATAAAATTAACAATTAACTGGCTTTTTCGCGTGCGAAGCAGCGGGTACTGCTAGTTAATTTATAAAACAGCTTTAAATACGAATTAATGTATTAAAGTGACTATACAGTGAGCGAAATTGCTTAGTCGCATGCTATTTTTTTTAATTAACTGATGTTCGTCTTTTCCAAAACATTGTTTAGGTAACATTATATTTTTTAAAGAAAACATCGAAGAAAAACAAACCAAAGAGAAAATGCAAACAATATATGATCATAACGGTACTTAGATGTAGGTATGTATAAACAACCAAAGAAAATAATGCGAAAATTGTATAGCCGCAGTTGCTTTTAATGAGTCAAACCGGTAAGTTCCCTAAAAAGATTCCAACTCTTAACAAATATTTTGTAAGATTGTATTGTTTTAAATTATTTTGTATCAAGTTTGTGAATATTTGGTAAGCCGATGAAAAATGGCGCGCAATAAGTTTCTGGACGACGTGGAAAAGGGACAAATCAAAATTTGGCCTTTCAAATAGAGAAATTGTGAGACAGATCAGTAGATCGTAGAAGGTGGTAAGAAATTATTTACGATTAAATGACAAATACGGTGTTCCTACCTCAAAATGTATGCGAAATACCAAAGTCACCAAACGTCAAATCAACATTTTTAAGGGGGAGGCCACTAAAATCGACTATCCTCATCCCAAATATTGGCTAAATTTCAGCTTCCAATTGGAAAGCGGAGAATCCAACAGATTTTAAGCGCTGACAAAAACATAAAGTGGAAAAAACCTAAAAAAACTCAATTGACAACAAAACATAAAGTGGCTAGATTAGCTTTTGCGAAAAAGCACATGGCGTGGACAGAAAATTGGCAAAGGTTATGTTTTCCGACGAAAAAAAGTTTAATCTGGATGGACCGGATGGTTTCAGTTATTATTGGCACGATCTTCTCGAAAAAACCCTCCACGACTAAGTCCTAACTTCGGAGGAGGTTCCGTCATGATATGGGGAGCTTTTTCTTACCATGGAAAACTAAAGTTATGTTTTGTTCCAACAAAGGTGGACTCTGCAAAATACATTGAAATGTTAGACGATGTTTTAATTGAATATTTGGAAGAGAAGGATCAAAAAGAATTCACATTTCAACAGGACAATGCCAGCATTCACGTGTCTAAGCTATCTATAATCCCGTTCAATACCATTACTTGACTGGCCAGCTTTAAGCCCTGAGTTGAACCCAATCGAAAATCTTTGGGGAATTATTGCAAGAACTGTATACACCAATGGGAGACAATATTCAACGGTTCAGGAACTAAAAGCATCAATTTTACAAGCTTGGATAGATTTGGACATTGATTTGCTTCGAAATCTTATTGACACACTCCCTGCTCATATTTTGCAAACAATCAACAAAAATGGAGAGCCAACCAAATATTAAAAATTTAATTTTCATATTTAAGTTAAACGTATTTTTACTGTGCGGCTAAACAAATTTCGCATAAAAAACTGAATTAATTGTGATTACTCTAATTTACCGTTATAGCTTGATCTTGAAACCCTATTTTTTTGTTGTTTTATAATAAAAAAGAAATACAAAACAACTTATGTCCATATTTAATATTAAAATGATTGTTTTTATCAAATTAAAAAAAAAAAAACTATACGCGGCTAAGCAAATTTCGCTCACTGTATTATGAAAATTAACGGCAAGAGTTAGAAGTTGAAAAATAATATTTAACACTTTATGATTCTTGTGGTCTTGTCAGTATTTATAGGTGTTTTGTAATTTTATGATTTCTAGAGAACATAATCTATAAATGTCGTGGACCAAGAGTTATATGTAGGACTCAAAGTGTAAATGTGAAAGTGTTCGTCTGAGGTTGCAGTTTATGTTGGAATTAATATCTCGTTAGCATACAATAGTCATTCTATTTTATCACAATTTTCGAGTAGCCATAACACACATATATGTCTGATTATATCTCTGACTCAGTTTTGTGTACGAGATCCATCAAGATTTTATTTAAAAGGTATTGAAAGTACCTTGTACAACATCATTCACTTTTCTTTACACATGTAGACATTTTATTTCCTGAAATAATTATTTGAATTCCAGTGTCAAGTAGAATATTTGTATGCTACACTCAAAGGAATTTGTCAGTAACAGAAAGCAAAAAGTCTGCTGCAATAGCAAACAGCTGTTTGCTGTTTTTAGCAATAAAGAAAAAAACGTTTTCTTGAAACTTTAAGCATATCTACAGAACAATATAGCCAGTTAACAATTTTATTAACAACACTTTAGAATAAGTGTTATTATAAGGGAATTTATTACCACTGAAAGATATTGTGATTGTCATATTGCCCCAAGCTAATATCAAACGAAATTCAAGCAAAATTCGTTTTCGCCTTCAATCTGAAATGATTTTAAATTATAAACGCTTATTTTATATTTATTTTTATAATTTAATTAGCAGCAGCAATTTTTAGCAGACTGCAAACACTTTAGCAGTGTGAATGCTGATGCAATATTGCAGAAAATCTGCTGTTATGGCAGAAAAACTGCTGTAATAGCAGAAAATTGCCTGCAGATAGGCAGCATGCTGTTAATAACATACTTTTTTCTTTAAGTGTATATTTTGCTTTTGTAATAATGTTCAGAAAAACTCTTTTCGTTAAAGTAAACCAATCTTCATTCTTTTAAGGATTCATACAATTTTGTTTTTGGTCACCCTGTACCAATACAGGGTGATAATTATGTTGGTTATATATTGAGTTAATATGGGAGGTGATAGTGGGTGTGGTCCGATCGGCCCAATTTTATTTTTATTTTTTACGTATGTCATGTCTAGCCTCTGTGGAAAATTAAAAGATTGAATCTTTATTTTTCGACTTTATGCCATAAAAAATGGATTTGGGACCAGTGTGCAGTGCACCAGGTTACAAGTAAAAAAAAAAAGTTCGCCGTACACCTTCGAATATGAAGTATTATTGAAAGGTAGTTTCAAAAAATTTTTTTTATTTTTTTATGCCGATCGTAGGGGTCGCGCTTTTACATTTTTCTATATAACTTCTGCATTTATAAACGGATTTTAAAGTGTGATACTTCGATGTTTTTGTCTCGACGAGGCCGATTTTTTGTCTTTGAAGTCATTGAGCTCAAGCATGATTCATGATTTTATGCGAGCTTTAATTTTCTGATATTAGAGTGGTACATTAGGGTAGTAGCAACTGAGATATGATGGGTAAGTACCAGAAGTGGGTGCTTGAGCTCAATGACTTCAAAGACAAAAAAATCGGCCTCATCGAGACAAAAACATCGATGTATCACACTTTAAAATCCGTTTATAAATGCAGAAGTTATATAGAAAAATGTAAAAGCGCGACCCCTACGTTCGGCATAAAAAAATAAAAAAAAAATTTTTGAAACTACCTTTCAATAATACTTCATATTCGAAGGTGTACGGCGAACTTTTTTTTTGAGGTACGCCCTAGTGTGCACTGCATAAATCAGTTGTCTAAAGAAAAATAAAAAACTATTATTGTTAGAATATATACAAAGCTGTATTCCCATGAATATCAATATGTGTAAATTACGATTTTTATTTTGTTGTTTTTATTATTTTGATTTATTTTTCATAATACATTGAATGATAAAATATTAAAATTACTAAACACGATTTTACTTTTAAATTCAAAATAGGTCTGTAGAATATATGTGCCTGTTAGTATGATAGTTGTCTAAGTCTAAGTGCAAAAAATGGGCGTGCACCTTTAGTAAGAAGTCGAAACCTATTATCAAATATATTCACTTCTATGATACATACATATATTAATGAAATTGTATGTTATCTTATTCAGTATTAATATATGTAGCTGTACAGAAAATGGTCGGTATTTGAAAAAGGACGATATTGGTAAATTGTGAGTGACTATTCCATGCGAAAATAAAAGCAATTTTCAAATATTTTTGCTTATGCGACACCGATAGTTCTGAAATTTTGTGTGACTTCATTAAGTTTTAAATACGGGAAGGATTTGAAAGATGACTTGCATTTTGGGAGGATAGAAGTGGCAAAACTGTTGAGAGGTACCTTGATGCAAATTGGTACATATACTGATAACAAAAAATCAATAAGAAATCGGGTATCGGTTTTTCGGTTTGTGTTTTCATAACTATATATAAAAATATTATTTATTTTCGATACAATTTAACACATGTATTTTCTTAGATGTGATTTCGGAGTCGACATCACTGCAGTGCATCCAATTAATTTGGATATCTTCCTTGTCTATTTTTATACACTCCACGAGAGTATTATGTCTTTGTGCATTTGTTTGTAACACCCAAAAGGAAGGGAGATAGACCCATTGTTAATTATACCGATCGGCTTAGAATCACTTTCTGAGTCGATTTAGCAATGTCCGTCTGTCCATCTATTGTTGTAATCACGATACAGGTCGCTATTGTAGCCAGAACCAAACGAAACTTTGCACAACGAAGTTTTTGGGACAAGGACGAACGCTATTTAATTTGAAGAAAATCGGTTCAGATTTAGATATAGCCCCCATACGAATTCACTCCCGATTTGACCCTTTTCACTCTAGATACCACATATTTCAACAGATTTTCTTCAAAATTGGCAAAACATCTTACAGTTCCACTAGAAACATCTGTAGTAAAAATGTGTTAGATCGGTTCAGATTTATATATAGCACCCACACAAATTTCGCTCCCAATTTGAATTTTTCCGCTCTAGAATCCACATATTTTAACAGATTTTCTTCAAAATTGGCAAAACATCTTACAGTTCCACTAGAAACATCTGTAGTAAAAATGTGTTAGATCGGTTCAGATTTATATATAGCTCCCATACAAATTTCGCTCCCAATTTGAATTTTTCCGCTCTAGAATCAACATATTTTAACAGATTTTCTTCTAAATTTGCAAAAAAAAACGTATATTTCAACTGGAAACACCTGTGGTAAAAATGTGTTACATCGGTTCAGATATATATAGCTCCCATACAAATTTCGCTTCCAATTTGAATTTTTCCGCTCCAGAATCCACATATTTTAACAGATTTTCATCAAAATTGGCAAAACATCATATATTTAAACTAGGTACACCTATGGTGAAAATGGGTCACATCGGTTCAGATTTACATATAGCTCTCATACAAATTTCGTTCCCCCAGAAACCGCGTATTTTAAGAGAATTTCTTAAAATTGAGCATAACACATTATACTTCAACTAGACGATCTTATTGTGAAAGTTTGTCACTTCATTCCATGTTTGGATATAGCCCCGATACAAATATTATTCTCGATTTGACAAATTGTACCAGGTCATATTAGTCTGTGATTAGGAAACATACAAAAAAATTTCCCATTTTCACTTTTTTACTGAATTGAATTGTATTCCGATAGAAAGTGGAGTGTATCATATAGTCGGCCCCGCCCGACTTTAGCCTTTCCTTACTTGTTTAATTTGCAACAGCAACATTGTCATCATAACCTGTTTCTTTTTTAAGAAGAGAAGACAACATCAGATAAGTACGGAAAGGATAAAGTCGGGCCGGGCCGACTTTATGATACCCTCCTCTTTCTACCCCATTACAGTTGAATTCGGGGTAGAAAGTGAAATCGGGAATGATTATTGGACGGGTACTATATCATTAACCGATGTGTCCCACTTTCACAAAGTATGTTTCAGCAGCAGAAGTATAACGTGTTCTCTCAAATTAGATCAAAATCTGTAAAGGTATGTGTCTGAGAGAAAAAAGTTAAATCGGAAAGGACATTTGTATGAGGGTTATATTAAAACCTGAGACGATGTGGACCACTTTCACCGTAGATGTTCCTATTTGAAATATGATGTCTTTTGCCAAATTTGAAGAACATCGATTAAAAAATAAGTTTCTAGAGCGGAAAAAGTCAAATCGGGGGCGACATTTTATGGGGCCTGTATCTAAGTGTCAACCGATCTGACCCATTTCTACTATAGATGTCCCTAGATGCTGTGGCAAATTTGAAAAAAAAAACGGTGGTTTCTAGAGCTGAAAAGTCAAATCGGGGGCGAAATAAATCTGAACCGATCTGACCCACAATTACCATAGATGTTTCTAGATGAAATGTAAGGTGCTGTGACAAATTTGAAGCAAATCGAGTAAAATATGTGGTCTCTAGAACGGAAAAGTACAATCGAGAGCGAAATTTGTATGGAATCTATATCTGACCCATTTTCACCACAGTTGTTTCTAGTTCAATTATAGGGTATTGTGAAGCAAATCGGGTAAATTATGTGGTTTCTAGAGCGGAAAAAATCAAATCGGGAGCGACATTTGTAGGGGGGCTATATCTAGATCTGAACCGATTTACTTCAAATTAAATAGTGTTCATCCTAGGCATGTGCCAATTATTGTTAAGATCGGACATTAATTACGACCTGTACTTTGATTGCACGAATAGATGAACAGACAGACAGCCGATTTGTATAATAAACGATTGGTCCATCTCGTTTCCTTTTGGGTGTTACAAACAAATGCACAAAGTCATAATACCCTAGTGGAGGGTATACAAATCAATACGGCCCAGTGACCATGAAGAACATCAAAGACCGCATATGCTTTCATTCCAAGTTCTTAAGCATTTTTGTTATGTTAAACTCGACCAGATGGAATTTAACACCATTTTTACTTGGTTTTATCATGAACTTCTCTTCGCATAAGCGAATGTCCATAAAACCAAAGACTATAGCATTTAATATAGGCAACGTAAATCTTTTAACACAGTAATATGAAAGCCAACTGAGAATTTAAAGAAAAATTGGAATAGATTTGAGGCGTCTTTATGAAATTCAATAGTCTTTGGTCTATATTAAATACTATAGTCTTTGACAAAAACAAATGTTGAATTTGAATTTAGTACGTCAATGCAAAATATAAGCGGCACGGCCAATGAACACATGAGCACGTGACTGGGCGATTCTTTGACCACTTCTGTCCGCACATAATCTGTTCGAATATTTGTGTACGTACGAATGTACCCGTCGGATATCCGACGCAGTATATATATAAAAAAATTAATTTTCTGCCGAATATTTCAGTAACACATCGAAAGCGTGACTGAATTTTTATTAACATAAATCACAATTCAAAATCTAAAATTTTACGTCCTAGCATATCTTGCAAATCGCTTTTCGGGTATTGGAAATGTTATTATTTGCTTATCAGCAGAAGTAAATTCAGCTAAAATATATTTACCTTGTTAGCGAAAAAAACAAAAATACACCCACCCACTGGCAGGGATGTTCTAAAAATATCATCCGTGCTCTCTGTTACTTTTACTAAAGCATCATCTGAACTGGAATGTTAGAATTTTTCGATGAATCCACATCTTCGTATAGTTTTTGTTCGGTTCTTTATCATGCTCTCAGTTCCACATATACTCAATTATCTTGTTCGATTTGTGATAATGGAGGCACGAACTGTGCGACTCTCCCTTAAAACGTTTAGTTTCTTTCGAAATGCTGCACAGTGGGGGTTGTACAGAAACTCTTATACTCCTATATTTTGATGGAATTTGGAATATGTTCGGAACACTAGGTGTAGCATGGACTGTACAGCAGGGATCTGAAATTACATTAGGCTTGTTGAACTAAGTCAATGTTTATTTTTCCGCAAATTATTATTTACTTACAGTTAGCTTTCATTTGTATAGTTTCAATAGCAGTGATTCCCAACTGTTCTATTTTTTAAGTTTTTTCAAAGAATCCCAAAACGGTAAAAGTGCCCTTTCCATGGGGTACAATCACCAAGAACCAAAGATTCACTTTGAGTTAGTGAATTATAATTTTTTTTAGTTACAGATTAAGAAAACCAAGTGTCAATTAAATTAAAACAATTTCCACCACAAAGAATTGCGAATAAAATAATAAATAACTCATGTAAATTTGATTGACTTTAAAATATAGATTTATAGAAATATATCTAAGCAAATAGATATTAGTTAGTAATACTAACCGTGGAATCTAATTAAAATCAAATTAAACTTAAAATGTTCTCAACTTTTTGATAATTTCTAAACATATCAGATTATCCTATTTTCAATGTTATTATCTTAAAGTATTCCCTGGGTCCTTGTATAATTTCAATTTTATTAAACTCCAAAATGTCTTAATAGGTCAAAAGTTAGTTGAATTTTGGGCGATGGAAATTGATTCTGAACCACTGGCCAAGTTGCTCGTGCTCTGTGTCACTAAACATTCAAAACGATACCTTGGCCATTACTTGACGCTCCCGTGAGAGCGGCCACGTAAACCAAAGACACTAAATGTCTATTATCCATAGCGGGACAGAAACAGAAGGTGTTCAACGTTCTCAATCTCCTCCTCGTCCCGCAGGTTCAACGACAGTTGTTTGACTCGATGCGCAGCCACTGGGCAAGTGCACCTATTTCACAGATCCCCGTCAATGCTACAATTGAAATCTTTCAAGTGATCATCTTCGTGACTAAGCACATACCTGATGATCGCCAGTGCCATCTGCCTGTGGTTGTATGTCGGCAGGGTCATTCCTAATCTAAACAACATTACAGTTCCCCGGGATGTCCCTATACCCTGGCACCCAAATAAGGTGAATATCGAACAGCTTGTCCATGTTCTGAAGAGATGCGTGGCAGTCTCGTACTGTTCTTGAATATAAGGTCACCGTCTCCATGGATCTGATGTCAGCCTGACTATCCGAGTAGATCTTGACTCCAGTGTACGTCACAACCTTTTCACGCAACCACTCCGCAACTTCTCTAATTGCCATAACTTCGGCTTGGTGTGCGCTGCAGCCTACAAGGATAGCCTACAAGTCAGGTTAACTCCCAGTTCTTTGCAGGGTAGCCCCTAACCCACCATACCATCAAGTTTGGCGCCATATGTGTAAAACTTGTGGTAGCGACATCTACCAGGAATTCCACCCACCCAATTATTCTTAGCTGGGACGTGTATGCTCTAGTTTTTGTCAAACCCACCGGCATGATATAGTCCATCCTATGTGACAGCGATGGTCATTGACGAGAAATCCTGTGGCCTATATGCAAATTGGTCCAAAGAGAAATAAATTAAGTCAAATGGCCGCTCTAGCAGCCGTGTACTTGCCTATAATCGACAAAACATGAAGCAGAACCTGTAATGCCTCTGTAGCAGTTGTCCTTATGATAGTCCAGGCCATTCTCTGCACCCTTTTCGGCGGATCCAAGTAGCAGGTCTTCTCAATTTTTTAAAGTAAAGCTTTCAATCAATAATGATAAATACTTCGCACTGCCCGAAAGAATAGATCTGAGCCGTTTATTGTAGTGAGGCATTTTTTTATTCCTCGTAAAGAGAACCAACTCACCAATTTATTTTACTCACATGAGCGTGCGTGAGTCTAATTTCTGGGTGAATCACGTGATTTTTTTACCACCACTTATTACACCCCCACCCTACTGAGTAGGAGGGTATATACATTTGGTTTTGTCAAAGACTATAGAATTTAATATAGACCAAAAACTATTGAATTTAATATAGATGCCTCAAGTCTATGCCAATTTTTTCTTTAAATTCTAAGTCGGCTTTTATATTACTGTATTAAAAGACTTACGTTGTCTATATTAAATGCTATAGTCTTTGGTTTTATGGACATTCTCTTATGCGAAGAGAAGTTCATGATAAAACCCAGTAAAAATGGAGTTAAGTTCCATCTGGTCGAGTCTAACATAACAAAAATGCTTAATTGGAACTTGGAATGTAAACATATTCGGACTTTGATGTTTTTCATGGTCACTGGGCCGTATTGATTTTTAAACCCTCTCCTAGGGTATTATGACTTTGTGCATTTGTTTGTAACGCCCAAAAAGAATCGATATAGACTCATCATTTATTTACAGATCGACTTTATGTCTGTCTGTCTGTTAATCTATTCTTGTAATCAAAGTACAGGTCGTAATTATTGTCCGATCTTAACAAAAATTGGCACATGCAAGTTTTACGGGCCTAGAACGAACGCTATTTAATTTGAAGTTAATCGGTTTAGTTTTAGATATAGCCTAGATACATCTATGGTAATTGTGGGTCAGATCGGTTCAGATTTATACATAGCTTCCATACAAATTTTGCCCACGATTTGATTTTTCCGCTCTAGAAACCACATATATTAACCGATTTTTTTCAAATTTGGCACAGCACCTTATATTTCATCTAGAAACATTAATGGTTAAAATGGGTCAGATCGATTGACACTTAGATACAGGCCGCCCGGGATTTGACTTTTTCCGCTCTAGAAACTATATATTTTAACCGATGTTCTTCAAATTTGGCAAAAGACATCATATTTCAAACAGGAACACCTACGGGAAAGTGGTCAAATGAATCGGCTGCACTGCAGTGATGCCGATTCCGAAATCACATCTAAGAAAATACATGTGTTAAAATTGTATCGAAAATAAAAAATATTTTTATATACAGTTATGAAAACACAAATCGAAAAACCAAAATCCAATTTCTTATTGATTTTTTTGTCATCAACAGTTTTGCCACTCATATACTCCCAAAATGCAAATCCGTTCTTATATGAAATCGTTCCAAGTGCATTTGACAGTGTTGGTGATTGATAACACAGCGCTACAAAAAAATTGAAGCAGAAAACTCTGGAAAGTGATAGTATTTGACTGGTAGGTATTGTCGAGTAGAACAGGAGCCTGTATTTGAAATTTGCCAGACACCCCCAAAATCTTGAGTTACGGGTATAAAACCGAGTATTAGTACCTTTGCACACTTATAAGCCTGTAACTTATTTGGTTATCAACCGATTTTAATCCGGATTTGAAAAGAAGAAACCTGGTACTTTCGACAGATATATATATATATATAGCTTATTTAAGAAAACTTACGAAATCGGTGTACTTTAGTCCAGCAAACACACTTTTTAAACAAATGTTAACCATTTTCAAATTAGGCAATGTTTTTGCACATTATTGTGTTTGGTAACCGTACCGTAAAATTCCTCAAAATATATAAAAATGGGAAAAAACATGGCGACCATTTTAAAAAATCCCCAATTCGTCACTTACTGAAATATGTTAATATCTCGTAACATTTTAAGAATAACATTTTCACAAGTGAGTGAACGAATTTCTTGTATGGGGTCACAGCGGTAAGGTAAGGTCTTTGCACTCATAAGGTCTCGGGCTCGAATCATGGCTCCGGATTTTTTTTTATTATTTACTGTAAATAAACCATGCTTAATTTTCTATATATATATTTTTTTTTTTTGATTTATACAAATTTGTTTAAAATTTTTATAAATTTATTGTTTTACTAATGTACTTCAAATATTAATTATACCCTCACTTAACAGAGTAGGAGGGTATATATCCTTTGGACCAGAAAAAAATGTAACGCATTGAAGGAGGAATCCGTTTCACGACTTTTTAAGATGTTTGATCCTTGTCCGTCAGTCCGTCTGTCTTGCTGGCTGGTGTAGATGATAACTGTCGAAAGGAGTTAATGAATTAATACAAACTTTGCTCACGGTAATAATTTTCCCAAGCTTAGTTTAAGTACGAAGATGGGCTAAATTACCACGGCTAAATTACTCCTCCCACACAAATGGGCTATATTCGTATGTTAAATTAAAAACAAGTAAAAGCGGCGTTAAGTTCGGCCGGGCCGTGGTTGTCGGTTTTCATAGAAGTGCAGTAATATTACAGGAAAATATAATTTTTTAACATAGCCAAACCAAAACAAATACAAATATTGAAAAATTAATTTTATAAATAAATATAATATTTTATAATAATGCTACCAATACGTCAATTCAAAAAATAAATATTCTTATATTTATATTTTCAAAGACATAAATATTGGTAGATAGTGGGTGCTACAGTTGGTTGTATTTCCATTCTATTTTAATTCCAAAAGTACAAATTTTGAAAATCCATTATCAGACGTACATAGTGCAAAATAACCTAACTTCACGATTCAACCAATTTTTGCCGTAAAAGAAAAAGTACGAATTTGGAAAAAAACTTTTTATTTTGCGTGTCTATGCAGTCAGAGGAATGTATACACCGAATTCCATGATTCCAGCTGCGCCCATTTGGTTGGTACCATTTGTATCCCCTTGACATTTCTACGCAATTAGAATTTCATCATTCTAGCTGTAGTCGTTTAGTTGGACTATTTTTATCCCTCTGTACCATTGTATCCCTTGAATGTACTAATTTAAAAAACTTCGTCTATTTTCCGTGTCTACGCAGTCAGAGGAATGTATACTACGAATTTCATGACCCTAGCTGTGGTCATTTGATTGATACTATTTTTATCCCCTTTTTTCATTCTAACCCCAAAAAGTACGAATTTCGAAAAATCAGTTTATTTTCCGTGTCTACACACTCAAAGGAATGTATACTGCGAATTTCATGACTCTAGCTGCGGTCATTAGATTGGTACTATTTTTATCCCCTTTTTTAATTTTAACCCCAACCCCCTTATCTATGCAATCAGAGGAATGCATACACCGAATTTCATTATTCTAGGTACAGCCGTTTGGTTGGTACCATTTTTATCCCTCTATTCCTATTTTACCCCTTAAAAGTACGAATTTGGAAAAAATACTTTTATATTATTTATCTACTCAATTAGAGGAATGTACACACCGAATTTCGTGTTTCTAGCTCTTGTCGTTTAATATGTACCATTATTATCCCTTTTTTGTCCTTTTTTGCCCCTTTTCACCCCCTACAAATAAGAATCACTTTATGGTGCACGTTTTTGCTATAAGGGGAATGCGCATACCAAATATCAAGCAAATATAAACAGACATATTCAAAAAACATGCTTAAATACGCTAAAATATTAGGGATTATTATGGGTATTTTTAGTGCTTGTGAGGGAAAATTTTTTCCCTTTGGGCCGATTTCGCCCCATTTCAATCCCAAGGAAAATTTGAGCGTTCTAGCTCCTTTCGTTTAGATGGTAGCGTGCTTTCAACAGACGGACGGACGGACATGGCTAGATGGACTTAGAATTTTATTACGATCAAGAATATATATACTTTATAGGGTCTCAGGTCGATATTTCAAGGTGTTACAAACGGAATAACAAAGTTAGTATAACCCCATCCTGGATAACTTCCATACGGATATTCAGAATCAGCTACAATTTGGTATTTGATAAAGATATTATAATCACTTTAAGCGTAAATAATATAGCGGAGTTTGCCACGCCCCTTCTTGTACCTCCCATACAAATCACCCTAACATACCTAACAGCTTTATATGCGGATGATCGGAATACTCTGAAATTTGACGTTCGGCAATGTTTTTATAGGCATTGCATTCACCTAAAATACGGACGATATTCATAATAAAACTACCACTTGGATTGTCGAAGCCAGTTGAAATTTGATATTTGAAAAAGTTTTTATAATCACTTTAAACCTACAAAATACTTATGATTTTGCCACGCCCCTTCTAAAGAGTGATTTTTTTGAGGTTAGGATTTTCATGCATTAGTATTTGACAGATCACGTGGGATTTCAGACATGGTGTCAAAGAGAAAGATGCTCAGTATGCTTTGACATTTCATCATGAATCGTCTTACAAACGAACAACGCTTGCAAATTATTGAATTTTATTATCAAAATGCGTGCTCTGTTAAGAAAGTTCATTGCGCGCTTCCATTTTATGGTCAGTTTAATCGACCCACTGAAGCGGCTATTCGGGCTATTGTGACTAAATTTCGCACCAAATTTACATTGTTGGACATTAAACCACCAACACGCTTACGTAGAGTGCGAACTGAAGAAAATATCGCAGCTGTATCGGCCAGTGTTAATGATGACCACCAATTTTCGATTCGTCGCCGTTCGCACCAATTGGGTCTCTGTTACTCAAAAACGTGGAAATGCCAAAATTGGACTAAGCGGATGGACCACCTAAGACGCAGCCGCGGTCAACATTTAAATGAAATTATCTTCAAAAAGTAAATGTCATGGACCAATCTAACGTTTCAAATAAAGAACCGATGAGATTTTGCAAATTTTATGCGTTTTTTTTTAAAAAAAAATTATCAAGCTCTTAAAAAATCACCCTTTAGTACCTCCCACACAATTGTCCCTATCATAAGTAAAATTAAATCCTGTACAACTTATTTACCGGTGCCTGAAATTCACTCTTATTTTATAATAGATCATGTTTTGCAAATGTGGAAGCTGGACCAATGTGCCACGAACCTTCTAGTACCACACAAGTTTGCCGGACCTAAGTAAAATATAAGTCATTATAACCTTCATGCATATGTAATCTGCAAAGTTAAAGACATTTTTGAAACGAATTTAATGTAATATTCTTTTACGAATCATGTGAAATTTGCCATCCAAAATAAAAGTCATATACAGTGACCTATAGTTTCACTTCTATATAATCTCGTTCTTGAGAGGGAAATCCTGTCGCACGGTTTTATTGTAACATCTTATGTGAAGTTTTCCTCCCAATTTATGCATTGAAAGACCAAAATTTCAGATGTTAATTTTCAAAAATTAGCTTTTTGTAAGACTAGAATGTGTTTACGATGCAAATAACCCCATATTTCAGTTTTTACATCACATTTAACCCACTGAGAACCAACAGTAAGAAAAAAATTGTCGGCCCTTAATGGGTTAGGAAGTTCTAAAAATTGGAATTGGTGATCAATATTCTCTTCAACGATCCAACAAAAACACAAATCGGACTAAAAATGTTAAAAATCTACCCTCTATTCTTGATTAAAATGCAAGTTTTTGATATGGTTTGATAAGGCTCGGACCAGATTTTAATTTCTAGCAGGTCTTTTTCTAAATACAATTCTCACCGTGAATTTTATTCAAGAAAAACCTGATTTATAGAGGTTATTTTGAACGCGTCCAGCTCACGAACGGACAATGATAAAAGCGAAATATTTTGGGAGACCACATAAAAGAAACCAATCTTTCATTTTAGTCGGGAACATCCACTACTTTTATTTGAAGCCACTCTAATATACATATTATTGTCTTTGGAAATTATTTCCGTGATTTACGCGAATCACGCGTGATTGTGAGCAAAATTGCGTATGAACGAAGAAATCTTCGTGCGTGAACGTGTGTGATTCAATTTTTTTCCTTCGTGAACGTGAGTCAAAAATCACTCACGCGGCCATGGTCAACTTATTTCACACAGGCAAACTCATGGATACCCCTGCTCAACCTTCGGGTTGTATCGGGCTGCGATTTAGACCAAAATTGCTACGACAAATATATGACCTCGCTTCGTAAAAATCACGAAATTTATCTTATAACTAATGAAATGTTTCTTACTTTTTCAGTCAAAGAGAAATTTCATAAAAACAAAGAAAAAATCTTTTATTTAATTATGCCCATTCTATGATAATTATTCGTGACAATTGCGAATTTTACGAAATCTTATAATTTAAATCTTTAATCTTATAATTTAAGAAATTGTTTCATATTTTTAAGAAATATTTCATTGTTTTAATAAAATGTTTTCTTAATTTGTATGCATTTTTTCATACGTTTTATGAAAAAAGTATTATTTTTTAAGAATGGTTTTCATGATTTTTAAGAAAGTGTTTCATAAATTATATGAAATAATTTCATAATTTTTAAGAATTTGTTTCATAAATTTCATGAACATGTTTCATAATTTTTAAGAAAGCCTATTTTTATTCTTATGAAAGCATTTCATAGTTTTCATGAAACATTTTCATATATTCTATGAAAGCGTTTCATAATTTTAGGAACCCTTTCCTATTTTATATAAAAACAAGTAAGGAAAGGCTAATCGGGCGGGGCCGACTATATGATACACTCCACTTTCAATCCAAATACAATTCAATTCGGTAAAAAAGTAAAAACGGGAAGAATTTTTGTATGTTTCCTAATCATAGGCTAATATGACCTGGTCCAATTTGTCAAATCGAGAAGAATGTTTGTATTGGGGCTATATCCAAACTTCTAATGAAGTGACTAACTTTCACAATAAGTTCTTCCACTTCAATAATAACGTTTTAGCTCAATTTGAACAAATTCGGTGAAAATACGCGGTTTCTGGGGCGAAAAAAGTCAATACGGGATCGAAATTTGTATGGGAGCTATATGTAAATCTGAACCTATCTAACACATTTTTACCACAGGTGTTTCTAATTGAATTATAAGGTGTTTTGCCAATTTTGAAGAAAATCTGTTAAAATAGGAGAGCGGAAAAAGTCAAATTGGGAGCAACATTTGTATGGGAGCTGTATATAAATCTGAACCGATCTGACCCATTTTCACCACAGGTGTTCCTAGTTTAAATGTAAGATGTTTTGCAAAATCTGAAGACAATATGGTACAATATGTGGTTTCAGGAGCGGAAAAACTTAAATTGGGAGCAACATTTGTATGGGAGCTATATATAAATCTGAACCGATCTAACACATTTTAACCACAGGTGTTTCTAATTGAATTATAAGATGTTTAGTCAATTTTGAAGAAAATCTGTTAAAATATGTGGTTTCTAGAGTGAAAAGAGTCAAATCGGGAGTGAAATTCGTATGGGGGCTATATCTAAATCTGAACCGATTTTCTTCAAATTAAATAGCGTTCGTCCTTGTCCCGAAAAACTTCGTTGTACAATGTTTCGTTTGGTTCTGGCTACAATTCCGACCTGTATCGTTATTACAAGAATAGATGGACAGACAGGCAGACATTGCTAAATCGATTAAAAAAGTGATTCTAAGTCGATCGGTATCAGGGCCGTGCGCAGGATTTTCCCCCCGGGGGGGTGGTTTTCATCTACACTCATAAAAAAGTTAACCCTATAATGAGTTAAAATGAACTAAAATTTAGTAAATTGAACTTCGTATAGCGCTAAAGCAATATTTCCTCATATCAAATTCAAACTTTTCCTTGAAAGTAGTACATGCTTTGAACTTGATTTTAGTTCAATTTTCCTCAAACCAAGTAAATATTTACTCAAACTGAGGAAAATTCCAGTAAGTTTTTCCTCAAACCAAGTACATTTTTACTAAATCTAAGTCAAATTTTGATGAAATAAATAATAATAAGTAAATTTTGCCTAAAACCAAAAATTTTTTTACTAAATTTAAGTAAAAATTGTCCTAAAACTAAGTAAATTTTTACTAAATCTTAGTAAAATTTTGCTGATTTTTTCCTTACAACAAGTATTTTTTTACTTAATTATTTGATACAAGGGAAAAAGTGAAATTAAAATAAGTTCAATTTAACTAAAAAATCAAACAAATAGTTTTGCATCTGAGTATGCAAAACTGATACAAAAAATGACAACATGAAATATTTCTCAAAAGCTTCATGGTACCTCTGCCATAAAGAGTTTTTATTACTTCATGTTGCGAAGGCGAGATAGGCGCCTTCGCAGTGGTTGTTTAGAATAATTCTTAATGTATTTAAGAAATAAGTCTCTGCAAACGAACGAGAATTGCTTCTTAGAATAATATTCAAGAATTTTTTAAATAATTTCAAATACTTTTTATAAGTTCATTAATACTTAAATGTATGAAGAACTCGGCATAAATTTCAGTAAACATTTTAACTTCATTTTAGGAAATACGCTTTGTATACCCTCCACCTCCAGGATGGGGGTATATTCACTTTGTCATTCCGTTTGTAACACCTTGAAATATTCATCGGAGACCCCATAAAGTATATATATTCTGGGTCGTGGTAAAATTCTAAGACGATATAGCCATGTCCGTCTGTCCGTCTGTCTGTTGAAAGCACGATAGCGGCCGAACGAAATGAGCTAGGAGGTTCAAATTTTTCCTAAATGTGTCCTATGGTTGTAGATCGGTTGGGATTGAAAGTGGGCGAAATCGGCCCAGAGGGAAAAATTTTTTCCCTCACAAGGACTGAAAATACCCCTAATATTTAGAGCATTTCAGCATGTTTTTTGAACATATTAGCTTGTATTTACTTGATATTTGCAATGCGCATTCCCATTATAGCATAAAAGGGCACCATAGAGTGATTTTTATTTGTAGGGGGCGAAATGGGACAAAAGGGATAAAAATGGTACCAATCAAACGACAACAGATAGAAACACGAAATTTGGCGTATACATTCCTCTAATAGAGTAGATACATAATATAAAAGTATTTTTTCTAAATTCGTACTTTTAAGGGGTTAAATGGGGATAGAGGGATAAAAATAGTACCAACTAAACGAATACAGCTAGAATGATGAAATTCACTGTGTGCATCCCTCTAATTGTGTAGATACGTAAAATAAAGAGATTTTAGATATTCGTACTCTTGAGGCGGCAAAATTGGAAAAAGGGGATAAATAATGGTACCAACAAAATGGCCGCTGATAGAATCATGGAATTCGGTGTATACATTCCTCTGACTGCATAGCCACGTAAAATATTTTTTTCCAAATTCGTACTTTATTTTGTTGCTTTTACGACAAAAAATGGTAGTGTCATGAAGTTGTCTTGTACTGCGTACGTGAGAGATAAGGTATTTTCAAAATCTATCTTTTGAATTTAAAATAGGTTGTACATACAACGACTGTAGCTGAGAATACACTCTCTATCCCCCAATATTTAGGGTATTTATGATTGCTCCCTTATATTTACTTTATGAATTGAAGTATTATATCCATTATATATATAGTATACAAATATTGGTAGCCTTGGCTTATTAATTAAATTTCTTATTTTTATACAGTTAAAATTTGTTGCGGACATTCCAGTTGTAGCTTGGAAGCAAGTTTTAGCGGGCGAAATGGGACAAAAAGGTATAAAATATGGTACCAATGATACGACAACAGCTAGAATCATGAAATTCGGTGTGTACATCCCTCTAATTGCATAGACACGAAAAATAGAGGGATTTTTCGAAATTCGTACTTTTAAGGGATATAATTTCCAAACAGCTGAAGTTGAAATCATGAAATTCGGTGTATACATTCTGAATACTCGAAAAAGGGCTTTTTTCGAAATTTGTACATTTGGGCGGAGAATTGGGCGAATGGGGATATCTTTAAAATTTATACTTTTCTTATCACTTTGTCTGTATCTGAATATGCTTCTTTCTAATGGCGACTTATTGTCGATTTTAAACAGTGCGCATAAGTATACATTATAGTTTGAAATAGTAAACAAATATAGTAATGTGCATAAAAATATCACAATTTTCGTAATATGGTACTGTACTTCTATGTAAAGTCGACATCCTGTAATCTGCTGGTAATACTGTGGAATGCACTCCGTGGTGGAGGGTATATAAGATTCGGCCCGGCCGAACTTAACGCCTTCTTACTTGTTTAAGTTGAAATTTCCTAAATATAATTTTTTCCATACAAAAAATTTCAGATTTTTTTTCTCACTTAAAACCTTGGAAATATTCCTCAACATAAGTATGAATTTACTCAATTGTAAGCATTTTTTATTAGATCCAAAGAAATATTTTCAAGTTAATCTACTACCCTTTTTCTAGTAAATGAACTATTTACTATGGCTTTGAAAGAAGGAAACTTTACTCATACTTAGTTCATTTTCTAACTTTTTAGGAAATCTTTACTGAACTCGAGTAAAATTTTTGAACTAAATTGTAGTATGAATTTTACTCAGATTTAGGAATGCTATTTTTCTGAGTGTACTTTTACAAAAAATAAATTATTTTAGTAAACTTACAATTAATGTTAAATTTTTCTCGTTAAGTCTAGTCAGTCTATGGCGCAATGATAAATGACGTTAATTTGATTATGTGTGATTACGTGAGCGTTTGGAAACCATTCATATTTTATTGCCAGCATCTTCGAGAACTATTTTGATACGTTCGTCCGACAGACATCGTCGATAAAATTACATTTCAGTAATCCATCCATCAGTACACGCAAAGGAATTTGTCAGTAAAAGAAAACAGATTTTCTGCTGTTGAAAAAGAGACAGCAGATTTGTATCTGCTGAGATGGTAAACAGCTGTTTGCTGTTTTTAGCGATATAGAAAAAAACTTAAAGCAAATGTACAGAATAGTATGACCACTTAGATATACATGTTAACAACACTTTTTTTGAATAGAAGTTATTATAAAGCAATTTATTACCACGGAAAGATATTGCGATTGTCTTTTTAATGATACGCATATTGCCCCAAGCTAATATAAAAGGAAATTCGAGCTATACTCACTTATGAACGCTTATCTATCTACAGCAGCCAATTTTAGCAGACTGCAGTGTGAATGGTGATGTAAGATTGCACAAAACTGCTGTTATGCCAAAAAAGCTGTAATAGCAGAAAAGTGTCTGCTGATAGGCAGCAGACAATCGCTGCTTTCATTAACAGACTTGTTCTCTAAGTGTAGAACTTTTTTTAAATAGTTGCTTGAAATGACATACATACATATCGAGGTCTTATATTCATAACTGGCTATGAACAAAAACATAACTTTTCAGGAGTGCGAAAAAACTGATTTTCTCCTTAATTTGAAGAGAAATTATTAATCATTCTTCTACAGTTTAACCTACAAAGGAAAGGAACGATTAGAACGTTTTCGAAAATTCCTATTATTCATAACCACTTTTGTATGTTTAAAATTGAGCACTATGAATGGTGAAATAAGCACATAGTCATTTATGCCCGAACATATAAATAAGATTTGTTGTAAACTCCATAAAGTTTTTCTTACATCTTGGCAATGTTGTATAGAAAACGCATTTTCTTCTAAATCTAGAAAAATGTTTTAAACAAGATCGTTGTAGCGGATTATAACCTAGGTTTTATGCTGATCTATTGTTGATGTACATACTTTATTTCTATTATTTTTATGTTCATAGACAATTATGCAGTCAAAAACTAACGTGTGAGTGGATAGCCAAATCAGAAAATTAAAAAATTATCAGAAAATATAAAATGTATATGACAAATGACTCATTTTCGAGAAAATGGTTCATAGCCACTTTTTAATAAATTAAACGACTTTATTTGTCCAGAATGAACGTTGAATGTGTTGACTTAGCGGCTCGTGTAGGGTGTTTGGTTACTTAGATGCAACCAAACTGTGTGAAGAGAGGAACGCGAGGGTTTTTCACGATAACTAATATAAGCCCTCGATATATATATTGAAGAAATATTACACAATAAACGATCAAATTCCTCGGCGCTTAACCCTTCAGGCCCGCATTTTTTCTGTGATAAATGCAGAAAATTGGATATGCTTTTTGACAAAGTATAGGTCTAAATAGGATGTCTAATGAGTTTTGGGGTTTTTAATTTATATAGGACATGAGTAACATGATTTTTATTCAAAATCTTTATACGCATATTCCGATTAAATAAAAAAATATTTGGAAATTTCTTCATTTTTATAACAGTTTTTTGTACTCGATAAAATGCATGCAGAAACACCTAGAAATTTTAATTCCAAAATTTTAATTAGATCCAAGTTACTGAATTTGTTGTTTCTCTTTTGGATGATACTTGTTACATATGTACAAAAAAATACCAACTCTGAAAAATATTTGACAAGTGACAAATACAAAAAAAAATAAGTAAGTTAAAACTCATTTCTTATTGTTTCGCAACTTCAAAGTAGATTTTAAAATAGAGACCTACACGCAGAGAAAAAATGCATTACCTAGAAACGAAATTTTAGACACGTGAATATCGTTTTTGAGTTTCTTTTATGGGAAAAATTAGTTTGTTTGCGGTAAACATGTCATCAGTTGTTGTAAATGAACAAAGAGAAATAAGTTTATGTATATCAAACAGTTTTCTTCGTTTGTCGAAATGGATTTGTATTATAATTGCCAAACTCCCAAAACATTGGAAGTATCAGAAACCGTTATTGTTGCATATGTGTTGAAAATAGGACACATCGGTTCAGATTTAGATACAGCTCCATAAAAATGTCCAATCGCAAATGTTACATCTAGCGCTCTACAAGCATCAAGCAAGTTATTTGCTTTTATTAAGAATATTTTAGATTTCATTATGATATCATAGTGATACTTATCTACACTTTTTTAAAATTACTAAACGATTTTGTTATTAAATTTCCAAACTTTTATTGTAGTAGACAATTAAAAGTTCACAAGATATTGCTCTAGTCGAATGTCAAGAAGTGGTATCGGTTAATAAAAATGAAAACTTACCGAATAATTTGGTGTCCATTAGCGAAATTAGCATTACACAATCTTGAAATTGGCACAATTCGTTTAGTTTGTTTGTATTTTTCATAACCTTTGTCCGAAATTCAAGAAAGTGTCCACGATTTTTTATGTAGTTTTCGTGTTTTTACGAATTTACTGCAAAATTACCATTTCAGACGAGTTATTTTAAAAAGACCTTAAAATTTCTATATTTTTCAGAAAGTCTAGAAGGTTTTAAAAAGTATATGTTCAAAAACTCTCTGGGGGGCGGGGTTTAGGGCCCACTTTAAAATATTGCAGTATGATTTCCGAAGTACATTGAAATCATTGTGGATCTGAAAAAGGGGTGACTGATTTAGATATAGCCCCCATACAAATGACGCTCCCGATTTGACATTTTCCGCTCTAGAAACCACACATTGTAATCGATTTTCTTTAGATTTTGGCACAACATCTTATAATCCAACTAGAAACACCTGTGCAGAAATTGGGTAAGATCGGTTCACATTTAGACATAGCCCTCATAAAAATGACGCTCCCGATTAGACTTTTTCCGCTTTAAATGCCACATGTTGTACTCGATTTTCTTTAAATTTGGCACAACATCTTATAATCCAACTAGAAACACCTATGCAGAAATTGGGTAAGATCGGTTCAGATTTAGATATAGGCCCCATACAAATGTCGCTCCCGATTTGACTTTTGCGCTTAGAAACCACATTTTCGATTTTCTTTAAAATTGGCACAACATCTTATAGTCCAACTAAACAAAGTGGATCGGTTCAGATTTAAATATAGCCCAAATACAAATGTTGCTCCCAAAAGTTTAACCGATTTTGGCCAAACTATACATTTTATATTTCACCTATTTCGTTCCAGGTTTAAATATATCCTCATACAAATGTCCTTTCCGATTTAACATTTTTTGTCAAACACATACATTTACGGGATACAAAAAACATTGCCGTTTTCACTTTTTCACCGAATTGAATTGTATTCGGATAGAAAGTGGAGTGTATCATAGAGTCGGCCCCGCCCGACTTTAGCCATTCCTTACTTGTTTATTAATAGTTAACGATCATGGGAAAAAATAATAGATTATATATAATATAATATGATATTCACAGTTTATATTACTTAAAAATACGTACACAGAACATAAAATAATTCATTTATTCAATGTGGAAATAGAGAAAATTTGCTTCGCAACAAATTTAAGTAGAATTTGTTTCTATATTTTCCAGAAGAATACTAACTTTCGAGAGCTTCTTTGAAATATAGATTTCAAAAAGATACTGCTCAATAAAGCACCAAAAGTTTTCAGAAGCTGTAGCATATTTTAAATTGAATACATGGAATAAATTAAACAAAAAATTTAAGAAAATTATTGATATTTTCAGGTTTTTTGTTCAAAAAATCAATGAGCGGCCTACTTCTGCTGTCCATAACTGTTTTACTAGCATCTAGCAGTTGCGAACTTGTCAGCATCTGGAAATAAGTACAGATATAAAAATTAGTTTATACTTAATTTAAAAATTGTTCAATAGTTCAATATGTACGTTTTCCAAAAGCTTTCTTCAATTTGCGATTTCGTTGTTTTAGACTTTTTTAAAAAATCGTACAATTTAAATATTTTAGGGCCCACTTTAAAATATTGCAGTATGATTTCCGAAGTACATTAAAATCATTGTGGATCTGAAAAAGTGGTGACTTGAAATTATAGTTTTATTTGTATGGACAGCGAGTCATCCTAATGTATATACAATTATTTTTTATCTTACCAATTTATATACGGTTGGAGTTGTATACTGCGGCCAAAGTTGTAGCACCTCAGATATATTAATGCAGCTATTAAAAATTTGGTCCAAACGGTATTGGCTAAAACCACTCCACATTTTATTAAATTCCTCTGCAGAAAGGTTGTCATACTTGAGGGCTTGGACCATTAAATATGCGTCGTCTTCTGGATCTAAAATTAGTAAATATAAGCTAACAATAATTCATACATAAATAACAATTGTACACACCGATAAAAAAAGCTAACATGAAATAGCGATAGTTTGAATCTTTGAGCATAAAAATGTCAAACATTTTTCATACAATTATTTAATTTCATGTTACTTTATTTATCGACGAGTAAAATAAAACACAGTTAATATTAATAATCAAATGAAATAAGTTAATATTAATATCAAAAAATGATTATTTGACATTCATATTGTGATAATTTATCTAAAATTTCGAAACACCTTTTTAGTAATATAAATTACTAGCAGTACCCGCTGCTTCGCCACTTATTTGTTAATTTTATCCGTCTTTGTTTTTGGATAGTATTTATTTAATTTTCTTTTGGTGGATATAGATAAATCTAAAATAGTAACTTGGAAACCTCCTATTAGCTAGCACTCACACACAGTCAAAGGAATGTGCTTGTCGATATGCACTATTTTAGCTGAACTACTTCGTATGTATAATTTTTATAATTTTCTACCAAGTTTTGAACAAAATATTACAACCATTTCTATCCTCGATCTCATGTTTCTACATTCAGCCATCCAGTTTATACGTGTTTGCACTTCTTTCCCAAAAAGTACACATTTTAAAAAGTCACTATGTAACATGTGTTTTTGCTTCCCCTAAAAATGTGTACTTTATTTGCTAACACATTTATTCCTTGTTGTCCCGTATCCCCCTTTTAAGTACAAATTTTGAAATATACATTTATGTTCCGCGTTTACGTAATTAAAGGATTGTACAGTATTTTTATCCCTTTTCGTCCCGCGCACCCCTTAAAAGTACAAATTTCGAAAAATCAAACTACTGCGCTTCTATATGGTCAGAGGAATTTACACACTAAATTTCACGATTCTAGCTGTAATACTAAAGTTGGTACCTTTTTTATCCCTTTTTGTCCCGCTCGCAACTTAAAAGTACAAATTTCGAGAAATCCATTTATGTTGCAAGTCTACGTTGTCAGATAAATTTAAACACAAAATTTCACGACTATAGCTGAAATATTTTAGTTGGTACTTTTTTATCCCGCTCATTGTTTATAAGTACAAAATTAGAAAAATTCGTTTAGATTTGCGCTTCTCGTTGTCAGTGGAACTTACACACCACATTTCGCGACTATAGCTACAATACTTTAGTTGGTAGTACTTTTATCCCGAAAAAATCCATTTAGATTGCGCTTTACACACAGTTTACACTCCAAATTTCCCGACTATAGCTGCAATTTTTAAATTGTCCCGCCTACCCCCTAAAAAGTACAAATTTCGAACAATCCAATTATACTGCGCTTCTACATGGTCAGAGGAATTTACATACCAAATTTCACGATTCTAGCTGTAGTACTTTAGTTGGTACCATTTTATACCTTTTTGCCCCTCTCATCCCTTAAATGTACAAATTTCGAAAAATCTATTTATGTTGCGCGTCGGAGAAATCTACACGCCGAATTTCACGATTCTAACTATAATAATTTAGTTGGTACAATTTGTATCACTTTTTGTCTCGCACACCCATAATAAGTACAAATTTCGAAAAATTTATTTAGATTTGCACTTCTACGTTGTCAGAGGAATTTACATACCAAATTTCACGACTATAGCTGCAATACTTAAATTGGTACAACTTTTATCCCTTTTTTCCCGCGCACCCCCTAAAGGTACAAATTTCGAAAAAATCAAATTTTACTTCGTTTCTATATGGTCAGAGGAATTTACATACCAAATTTCACGATTCTAGTGTAATACATTAGTTGGTAACATTTTTATCCCTTTTTGTCCCGCTCGCCCACTAAAAATATAAATTTCGAAAAAATCTAATTTTACTTTGTTTCTATATGGTGAGAGGAATTTACATACCAAAGTTCACGTTTCTAGCTGTAATACTTTAGTTGGTACCATTTTTATCCCTTTTCTCCCGCTCGTCCCGTTTAAGTACAAATTTCGAAAAAATCAAATTTTACTTCGTTTCTATATGGTAAGTGGAATTTACATACCAAATTTCACGATTGTAGTTGTAATACATTAGTTGGTACCCTTTCTGTCCCGCTCGCCCCCTAAAAATATAAATTTCGAAAAAATCTAATTTTACTTCGTTTCTATATGGTAAGAGGAATTTACATATCAAATTTCACGATTCTAGTTGTAATACTTTAGTTGGTACCATTTTTATCCCTTTTTGTCCCGCTCGCCCCCTAAAAATATAAATTTCGAAAAAATCTAATTTTACTTCGTTTCTATATGGTGAGAGGAATTTACATACCAAAGTTCACGTTTCTAGCATTAATACTTTAGTTGGTACCATTTTTATCCCCTTTTGTCCAGCTCTCCCCTTAAAAGTACAAATTTCGAAAAGTCCAATTTTACTTCGTTTCTATATGGTCACAGGAATTTACATACCAAATTTCACGATTCTAGTGTAATACATTAGTTGGTAACATTTTTATCCCTTTTTGTCCCGCTCTTCCCTTAAAAGTACAAATTTCGAAAAAATCTAATTTTACTTCGTTTCTATATGGTCAGAGGAATACTGTAATACTTTAGTTGGTACCATTTGTATCCCTTTTTGTCCCGCTCGCCCCCTAAAAATATAAATTTCGAAAAAATCAAATTTTTCTTTGTTTCTGTATGGCGAGAGGAATTTACATACCAAAGTTCACGTTTCTAGCTGTAATACATTAGTTGGTACCATTGTTATCCCTTTTTCTCCCGCTCGTCCCGTTAAGTACAAATTTCGAAAAAATCTAATTTTACTTTGTTTCTATATGGCGAGAGGAATTTACATACCAAAGTTCACGTTTCTAGCTGTAATACTTTAGTTGGTACCATTTTTATCTCTTTTTGTCCCGCTCGTCCCGTTTAAGTACAAATTTCGAAAAATCGCTATGTGTAGCTCGTCTGCATGGTCATTGCAAGGAACTCACCGAATTTCATGTTTATAGCTACTGCCGTTTAGTCAGGACGAAGGTTCGATGTTTATCCCTTTTTGGGCCATTTTATACCCTAAAAGTACGAATTTCGTAAAAGCCTTAGTCGACGTCTACGGCATATTTGGGAACTACCCTGAAAATTTCATGACCCTGGCTTCAGCCGTTACAATTTCGGGACGGCTTCGGACAGTAAAGCTTAACTGGCAGGGCCGTGCGCAGGGGGGGGGTTTTGGGGGTTCAAACCCCCCCAGAGAGGTTTCGAACATATACTTTTTAAAACCTTCTATACTTTCTGAAGCAATAAAATATAAAATTTTTAAGGTTTTTTTAAAATAACTCGTCTGAAATGGTAATTTTGCAGTAAAATCATGAAAACACGAAATTTACATAGAAAAATCGTGAACACTTTCTTGAATTTCTGACAAAAGTTATGAAAAATACAAACAAACTAAACGAATTGTGCCAATTTCAAGATTGTGTAATGCTAATTTCGCTAATGGACACCAAATTATTCGGAAAATTTTCATTTTTATTAACTGATACCACTTCTTGACATTCGACTAGAGCTATATCTTATGAACTTTTAATTGTGTACTGCAATACAAGTTTGGAAATTTAAAAACAAAATCGTTTAGTAATTTTAAAAAAGTGTAGATAAGAATCACTATGACATCATAATGAAATCTAAAATATTCTTAATAAAAGCAAATCATTTTTTTGATGCTTGTTGAGCGCTAAGATGTAACATTTGCGATTGGACATTTTTATAGAGCTGTATCTAAATATGAACCGATGTGTCCTATTTTCATCACAGATGCAGCAACAACGGTATCTGTTACTTCCAATGTTTTGGGAGTTTGCAATTATAATACAAATCCATTTCGACAAATGAAGAAATGAGTTTTAACTTACTAAATTTTTTGTTATATTTATTACTTATGTCAAATATTTTTCACAGTTAGTATTTCTTTATACATATGAAGCAAGTATTATTCAAAAGAAAAACAACAAATTCAGTAACTTGGATCTACGTAGGAAAATGAAACTCTATAATACCAATTATTTGGGTTTTTGGAATTAAAATTTCTAGTTGTCACTTCTTGCATTTCATCGAATACAAAAAAACTGTATTTGTTATTCGAATTTATACACATTTAAGATTATAAAAATGAAGAAACATTTCCAAATATTTTTTATTTAATCGGAATATGCGTATAAAGATTTTGAGTAAACATCCTGTTACTCATGTCCTATATAAATTAAAAACCCCAAAACTCTGTAGACATCCTATTTAAACCCATCTTTTGTCAAAAAACACATCCACATGCATTTATCATAGAAAATATGCGGGACTGAAGGGGTTTATCGCCGAGGAATTTGATCGTTTTTTGTGTAATATTTCTTCAAAATATATATCGAGGGCTTATATTCAAAAGTGGATATGAACCATTTTCTCGAAAATGAGTTGTTGATGCCAAACTATTCTCAGATTTGGATGTCATCTGGCATATAAATTTGAAAAAGATTTTTTTCTAAAGCCATTTTGTAATTTTCTGATTTGGCTATCCCCTCGCACGTTAGTTTGTGACTGCATAAGTGCCTATGAACATAAACATAATAGAAATAAAATAGTTCAACAATGGAGCAGCAGAAAACCGAAGGTTAATTCGATTTTGTTTAAAACATTTTTCTAGATTTAGGGCATATCGTACTATCAAATTCCATCGTTTCGCGTTAATAGCATTTTGATTCCCCGGTTATCAGGCTAAAATAGGAAAAATGGTGGTTGTAAAGTCAAAAATTGTGAAAAGTATATTTAGAAAAACCGGCGTAACTTTTTATTATATTGAGAATGCCAACAATATTTCTTTGTCATGTTATTGCTGACTTCATGGGGAATATTTGTGTATGAAAAGTTTCAGAATTATGAATGAAGAAAGTTAAAATATAAGGAATTGCAACGACGAATTTTGGATTTTTCATCAATTGCAGCGATTTTCGCGACTGGCTACATATATGTTACAAGCGACCAATCTGACGGATGAAGCGGGAATCTTTAAATTCGCTGTGTACATCACAGAAAATGCGTTTTCTATACAACATTGCCAAGATTTCATGAAAAAAGTTATGGAGTTTACAATAAATCTTATTCTTATTTCAACATTTATAGTGCTCAATTCTAAACATACAAAAGTGGCTATGAACCATGAAACAGCGAATACTAGGAAATTTAGAAAACTTTTTAATCGTAGCAATTAGTAATCCTTTTTAGATTAAACTGTGGAAGCACGATTAATAATTTCTCTTCAAATTAAGGAGAAAATCAGTTTTTTCGCTCTACTGAAAAGTTATGTTTTTTTCATAGCCACTTATGAATATAAGCCCTCGATATGTATGTATGTAATTTCAAGCAACTATTAAAAAAAATATATTCGAAAATGGGTTTTAACTTCGTATGGGAGGTGCCACGCCCACATTTCCATTACCGCCCATTTTTGTCACAACTACGCACATTAATGCTAGATGCACTTACACAAAATTACAGTAGGTGTATTTTTGGTTTTAACTTCATATGGGAGGTGCCACGCCCACTTTTGCATTACCGCCCATTTTAGGCGCAACTACGCACATTGATGCTAGATGCACTTACACAAAATTTGAGCACTATACGTGTCATAGAACTGACACTATTCGATAATATGTTTTAACTTCGTATGGGAGGTGCTACGCCCACTATTCCAATACCGCCCATTTTTGGCAGAACTACGCACATTGATGGTAGATGCACTTACACAAAATTTCAGCACTCTAGGTGTCATAGAACTGACAATATTCAATAATAGGTTTTAACTTCGTATGGGAGGTGCCACGCCCACTTTTCCAATACCGCCCCTTTTTGGCACAACTATGCGAATTGATGCTAGATGCACTTACACAAAATTTCAGCACTCTAGGTGTCATAGAACTGACAATATTCAATAATAGGTTTTAACTTCGTATGGGAGGTGCCACGCCCACTTTTCCAATACCGCCCATTTTTGGCACAACTATGCACATTGATGCTAGATGCACTTACACAAAATTACAGCACTCTAGGTGTCATAGAACTGACTATATTCAATAATAGGTTTTAACTTCGTATGGGAGGTGCCACGCCCACTTTTCCAATACCGCCCATTTTTGGCACAACTATGCGAATTGATGCTAGATGCACTTACACAAAATTTCAGCACTCTAGGTGTCATAGAACTGACAATATTCAATAATAGGTTTTAACTTCGTATGGGAGGTGCCACGCCCACTTTTCCAATACCGCCCCTTTTTGGCACAACTATGCGAATTGATGCTAGATGCACTTACACAAAATTTCAGCACTCTAGGTGTCATAGAACTGACAATATTCAATAATAGGTTTTAACTTCGTATGGGAGATGCCACGCACACTTTTCCAATACCGCCCATTTTTGGCACAACTATGCGAATTGATGCTAGATGCACTTACACAAAATTTCAGCATTCTAGGTGTCATAGAACTGACAATATTCAATAATAGGTTTTAACTTCGTATGGGAGGTGCCACGCCCCTTTGTCCAATTGGTCAAATGTTTCCATTTCCTTGTATTGTCATCGAAAATGATTAAGTGTGCAAAATTTGAGCAAAATTGGTTGAGAAAAAAGCTTTCAAAAATTGATTTCAAATTTTGTGGCACACAAACATATATAGAAAGTAACCTTATATAAAGCATGGAAAAATAGATAAGCGTTCATAATCGAGATTAGTTCGAATTTTCTTTTATATTAGCTTGGGACAATATGCGTATCATATATATTGCTAAAAACAGCAAACAGCTGTTTGCCATCTCAGCAGATACAAATATACTGTCTCTTTTTTAACAGCAGAAAATCTGCTCTTTCAGTAGACTTTCTGATTTCTTTTACTGACATATTCCTTTGAGTGTACTGATAGATGGATTACTGAAATCCAATTTTGCCGACAATGTCTGTCGGACAAATGTATCAAAGTTTTTCTCGAAGATGCTGGCAATAAAATATGAGTGGTTTCCAAACGCTCCAGTACAAATTTCCTAAAAAGTTGGAAAATTAACTAAGTATGACTACAGTTTCCTTCTTTCAAAGCCATAGTAAATAAAGAGTGATTTTTTTGAGGTTAGGATTTTCATGCATTAGTATTTGACAGATCACGTGGGATTTCAGACATGGTGTCAAAGAGAAAGATGCTCAGTATGCTTTGACATTTCATCATGAATCGTCTTACAAACGAACAACGCTTGCAAATTATTGAATTTTATTATCAAAATGCGTGCTCTGTTAAGAAAGTTCATTGCGCGCTTCCATTTTATGGTCAGTTTAATCGACCCACTGAAGCGGCTATTCGGGCTATTGTGACTAAATTTCGCACCAAATTTACATTGTTGGACATTAAACCACCAACACGCTTACGTAGAGTGCGAACTGAAGAAAATATCGCAGCTGTATCGGCCAGTGTTAATGATGACCACCAATTTTCGATTCGTCGCCGTTCGCACCAATTGGGTCTCTGTTACTCAAAAACGTGGAAATGCCAAAATTGGACTAAGCGGATGGACCACCTAAGACGCAGCCGCGGTCAACATTTAAATGAAATTATCTTCAAAAAGTAAATGTCATGGACCAATCTAACGTTTCAAATAAAGAACCGATGAGATTTTGCAAATTTTATGCGTTTTTTTTAAAAAAAGTTATCAAGCTCTTAAAAAATCACCCTTTAGTTCACTTACTAGAAAGGTAGTAGATTTACTTAAAAGCACTTATTTGGATCTAATAAAAAATTCTTACAATTGAGTAAATTCAAACTTATGTGGAAGAATATTTTCAAGGTTTTAAGTGAGAAAAAATCTTAAATTTTGTGTATGGGAAAAATTCTATTTAGGAAATTTTAACTTAAAAATGAGTTTTTTCCTAAAATGAAGTTAAAATGTTTACTGAAATTTATGCAGAGTTCTTCATACGTTTAAGTATTAATGAACTTATAAAAAACATTTGAATTTTTTAAAAAAATCTTGAATATTAATCTAAGAAGCAATTCTCGTTCGTTTGTAGATACCTATTTCTTAAATACTTTATGAATTATTCTAAACAACCACTGCGAAGGGGCATATCTTGCCTTCTCAACAATCATGGAGTAATAGCTCTACTCTTTATGGCAGAGGTATCATGAAACTTTTGAGAAATATTTCATGTTATAATTTTTTGTATCATTTTGCATACTCTGAAACAAAACCATTTGTATTATTTTTTAGTTAAATTGTACTTATTTTAAGTTCACTTTTTTCCTTGTATTAAGTAAAATTTTCCAGTGTTTAAGTAAATGAATACTTGTTTTAAGGAAAAAATCAGCAAAATTTTCCTCAGTTACTTGATTTGAGTAAACATTTACTTAGTTTTAGGAAAATGTTGCTTAAATTTAGTAAAAAATTACTTGGTTTTAGGAAAAATTTACTTCAATTTAGAAAAATTTCACCAAAATTCTACTTATATATAGTAAAAATTTACTTGGTTTCCTAAATTTTAGTTAATTTTAAGTCATTATAGGGTTAACTTTTTTATGAGCGTAGATGAAAACCCTCCCCAGGGGAAAATCCTGCGCACGGGCCTGTAAACTGGTTTACATACAAATCCCACAAGACCATCGAAACTAAAGTCAGCATTGCACCAAAAGGATCCAATGTCAGTGAAATTATTACCAGATAAAGCTCTAGCGTATTTTTAAATTGTGGATTTATTATTGCAAGAATATCTTTGGTTACAGTCACAGTACATAAAGTGTTTCTTCATTCTAAAGAGATTGTGGAAAATTCCTCACTTTCTGCAGGATTTTTTGAAGATGATGATGATTTTGAAGATGATGCCGGAGAATCTCGTCATAAAGTATGTAAGACTGACAGATCACTTCACGTTAGAAAGAATAACCGTACAAATAATGTACTAGATGTATTTAACAAAGCCTTGGAGTGGATCTGATGTATGCACTGATTTCTTCAATACACTTGAATGAGCCAACACGGCAAAGGAAGCGCTTCCTTATTGCTCCGGAAGTCATGGCAAATATAGTCCAGAGCATAAATCAAATTTTAATTCCAGAACTGATGAAGACTATAGCACCTGCCAGAACGATGGTAAAGAGGACATCTTAAGTAATCCGCATGTCAATATCTTTGACAATATATGTATATTTGGATGCTTGGAAAATGAACTTAAAAGTATACTTTTAATAAGCATTACACTTAAATAATTTTAAACAATAAATACAAAGTTATTGTGTAAAGTGAAACTATTAAATGCGCAGTAAAAAAAGTTTTTGGAACCAGTGATATAAAGAGGTCCCAAATGGGTTAATTTTGAGTTTTTAATTAAAGAATAGCTTTCTGCAATGAGAATATACACTTGTATTGTACATTTAAATTACTTATTTGAGGTTTAAGACTTTTGACCAGTGAAATGGGTCATTGTCCCATAGTGAAGCGCTTTGACACAGCCGGTCAACAGTCTCAATTAAGTACTCAATTAACGAAGGTAACTATTTCTTAATTTTTTGCTGAATTATAAATTTTGAAAATATGACACCCAGTGTAGCTAACAACGGGAATAATATAAACAAGTAAGAAGGCGTTAAGTTCGGCCGAATCTTATATACCCTCCACCACGGAGTGCATTCCACAGTATTACCAGCAGATTAAAGGATGTCGACTTTACATAGAAGTACAGTATCATATTACGAAAATCGTGATATTTTTATGCACATTACTACATTCGTTTACTATTTCAAACTATAATGTATACTTATGTGCACTGTGTAAAATCTACTGCTATAAATAAATACAATGCTGTAATTGTGAAAGTGAACATGACTAAATATTAGGCGATTGTCAGTCGCCATTAGGGAGAAGCTTTTTCAGATACAGAGAAAGTGGCTGTATTATTTTGATAAGAAAAGTAAAAATTTTTAAGATATCCCCATTCTCCGCCAAAATGTACAAATTTCGAAAAAAACCTTCTTATTTCGAGTCTTCATAGTCAGAACACCGATTACACACCGAATATATATAACGAATTTCATGATATCAACTTCAGCGGTTTGGAAGGTCCCATTTTTATACCTCTTTTTCAATTATATCCCTTTAAAGTACGAATTTAAAAAATCCCTCTATTTTACGTGTCTATACAATTAGAGGGATGTACAAACCAAATTTCATGATTCTAGCTGTTGTCGTATCATTGGTACCATATTTTATCCCTTTTTGTCCCATTTCGCCCGCTAAAACTTTTATTTTCTTTGTGGTGCTTCCAAGCTACAAGAGGAATGTCCGCAACAAATTTCAAATGTATGAAAATCAGAAATTTAATTAATAAACCAAGGCTACCAATATTTTTATACTATGTATATACATATATAATGGAAATAATACTTCAATTCATAAAGTAAATATACGGCAGCAATCATAAATACCCTAAATATTGGGGACAGAGAGTGTATTTTCAGCTACAGTCGTTTGGTTGGTTGTATTTCCATCCTATTTTAATTTTAAAAGTATAAATTTTGAAAATACCTTATCTCTGACGTACGCAGTATAAGACAACTTCATGATTCTACCATTTTTGACGTAAAAGCAACTCAATAAAGTACGAATTTGGAAAAAATATTTTACGTGGCTATGCACTCAGGGGAATGTATACACCGAATTCCATTGCCATTTTGTTGCTACCATTCTTATCCCCTTTTTTCGCATTTTACTCCTTAAAAGTACGACTTTCGAAAATTTCATCATTCTAGCTGCAGCCTTTTAGTTGGTACCATTTTTATCCCTCTTCTCCTATTGAATCCATTGAAAGTACGAATTTGGAAAAACCTTTTTTCGTGTCTACTCAGTCAGAGGAATGTATACAGCGAATTTCATGGTTCTAGCTGCATTCATTTGTTTGGTACAATTTTTATCCCCTTTTTCCATTTTACACCCCAAAGTACGATCTGCAACCATAAGACACATTTAGGAAAAAAATTTAACCACCTAGCCCATTTCGTTCGGCCGCTATCGTGCTTTCAACAGACAGACAGATGGACATGGCTATATCGTCTTAGAATTTTACCACGACCCAGAATATATATACTTTATGGGGTCTCCGATGAATATTTTAAGGTGTTACAAACGGAATGACAAAGTGAATATACCCCCATCCTGGAGGTGGAGGGTATAAATATAATAATATATATAAACCAGTAAGGAAAGACTAAAGTCGGGCGGGGCCGACTCTATGATACACTCCACTTTCAATCCGAATACAATTCAATTCGGTGAAAAAGTGAAAACGGGAAGGTTTTTTGTATCCTGTAAATGTATGTGTTTGACAAAAAATTTTATATCGGAAAGGACATTTGTATGAGGATATATTGAAACCTGGAACGAGATAGGTGCAATATAAAATGTATAGTTTGGTCAAAATCGGTTAAACTTATGGGAGCAACATTTGAATTTGGGCTATATTTAAATCTGAACCGATCTTACCCACTTTCACCATAGTTTTGTTTAGTTAGATTATAAGATGTTGTGCGAAATTTAAAGACAATCGAGCACAATATGTGGCTTTTAAAGCGGCAAAAGTCAAATCGGGAGTGACATTTATATGGGGGCTATATCTAAATCTGAACCGATCTTACCCAATTTCTGCATAGGTATTTCTTGTAAGATTATAAGATGTTGTGCCAAATTTAAAGAAAATCGAGTACAATATGTGGTTTCTACAGAGGAAAATGTCAAATCGGGAACGACATTTGTATGGGGACTATATCTAAATCTGACCTATTTTCACCATAGATGTTCTTAGTTTAAATATAAGATGTTTTACCAAATCTGAAGACAATCTGATACATTATGTGGTTTCTAGAGCGGAAAAAGTCAAATCGGGAGCGAAATTTGTATGGGAGCTATATATAAATCTGAACCGGTATAACACATTTTTACCACAGGTGTTTCTAGTTACAATATAAGATGTTTTGCCAATTTTAAAGAAAATCTGTTGTAATATGTGGTATCTAGAGTGAAAAGAGTCAAATCGGGAGTGAAATTCGTATGGGGGCTATATCTAAATCTGAACCGATTTTCTTCAAATTAAATAGCGTTCGTCCTTATCCCGAAAAACATCCTTGTGCAAAGTTTCATTTGGTTCTGTCTACAATTGCGACCTGTATCGTGATTACAAGAATAGATGGATGGATGGACGGACGGACGGACAGACAGACAGACGGACATTGCTAAATCGACTCAGAAAGTGATTCTAAGACGATCGGTATAATTAATTATCTCGTTTCCTTTTGGGTGTTACAAACAAATGCACAAAGACATAATACTCTCGTGGATTGTATAAAGAGTTGCGTAACTAGAGTGATCAAACCCGAGACCGAAAACCGGGTCAACCGGGTTTTTCATTTGAGACCGACCCGGGTTTTTTATGTCGGTCTCAACCGGGTTTTCATATTGCAAAAAACGAACGAACGGTATATAATTTGAAGAAAATCGGTTCAGATTTAGATATAGCCCCCATACGAATTTTACTCACATATTTTCACACATTTTCTTCCAAATTGGCAAAACATGTTATATTCCAACTAGAAACACCCATGGTAAAAATGTGTTAGATTGATTCAGATTTATATATAGCTCCCATACAAATTTCGCTCCCAATTAGACTCTTTCTGCCATAGAAACCACATATTTTATTGGATTGTCTTAAAATTTAGCAAAACATCTTATATTTTAACTAGGAAGACCTGTGGTGAAAATAGGTCAGATCGGTTCAGATTTATATATAGCTCCCATTCAAATTTCGCTCCCGATATGACTTTTTCCGCTCTAGACGCAACATATTTAAACAGTTCTCTTCAAATTTGGCAAAATATCTTATTAGAAACACCCATAGTGAAAATGGGTCAGATCGGTTCAGATTTATATATAGCTTTATATTTATGTTCGCTCCCAGTTTGACTTTTCCCCCCAGAAACCATGTATTTTCAGAGAATTTCTTCATATTGAGCATAACACGTTATACTTGAACTGGAAGAACCTATTGTGTAAGTGGGTCACATCATTCCATGTTTGGATATAGCCCCGATACAAATATTCTTCTCGATTTGACAAATTGGGTCAGGTCATATTAGCCTATGATTAGGAAAAATACGCAAATCCTTCCCGTTTTCACTTTTTTATCGAATTGAATTGTATTCGGATAGAAAGTGGAGTGTATCATATATTCGGTCCCGCCCGAATTTAGCCTTTCCTTACTTGTTTTATAATATGACACTTTTTATATTATCACAAGCAACATAGAACTTTTTTATTAGGGACCGTAAATTGACTAAAAATGTTGCGAATACAGTGAGTCTAAATTTTCGATGTTCGCCCTAGGTTTCACATGGATTTCTTATGGGTAGAAGAAAAATCGACCCCGTTGACCATTTGCCGCTGCAGATGTCAACCACCCATACACATAAAAAGTGTAACACATTAAAGTAGTGACTTAAGACCCCAAGTATGTTTGGACCAACTCCGTTTCACGATGTTTGAGCCATGTCCGTCCGTCTGGCTGGTGTACACGATAACTCTCGAAAGGAGCAAAGAAATCAATTCAAACTTTGCTCATGGTAATATTATTCCCAAACTTAGTTTAAGTTCGAAGATGGGCGAAATTGCCACGCCCCTTCTGGTACCTTCCACACAAATGACCCATATTGCTATGTTAAATTAAAACTAATGAAATATCCACACCGACATTCAGAATAGCTATATTTTGGTATTAGATAATATTTTTATAATTACTTTAAGTGTACTAAGTATGGCGGGTTTTGCCACGCCCCTTCTAGTACCTCCCACACAAATCACTCTAAACTACGTAAAATTAAAGCTGTTATAACTTCTATACAGATGGTCGGAATAGTCTGAAATTGTATATTTGGCAATGCTTTTATAGAAGATACATTTTCGTGGAATATGGGCGATATTGCCACTCCCCTTCTGGTACCTCCCATATAAAGTGACATAAACTTTGATTACAATAAAACCGACATAACACCCATACGGGTAGTCAAAATCATTTGCAATTTGATATTTAAAAATCATTGTATACTCACTTTAAACACAAAAAGCTTTCAAAAATTGATTTCAAATTTTGTGGCACACAAACATATATAGAAAGTAACCTTATATAAAGCATGGAAAAAATATTTACGCTTTAGTCATCCCTTCGTGTACCTCCCATACAATTGTCCTGTCATAGGTAAAATTAAATCCTTCATAACTTCGGTAGTTTTAATTTCGGTAATTTAAATTTAATTCCTTATAACTTATATGTTCTCTGAGAGTGAGGGTATATATAAGTCGGTTTAGCCGACTGACGTTATCTAACTTGTTTTTAGAAGTGTTTTCAGGAAAAAACTTGAATTAATTTCTGGGGGTGACCGCACAGGCTGATGAACTTTGCGATTATAAGAAAGAAGTGAATGGTCCTTGTATTTCAAAGAGTCAAAAAATACGCATAATATTTGAACTTAATGTCAAATTTATGATTTATTTTCTTATTTTTTATATATTTTATCTTATTTTATTCTCTACAAGATATCTAAATCGCAGAATGGGGTAATTGGTCCACAAATTATAGTTGTTTCAAAATGATTTCCTATTTCCGGAAGACATAATTTGTAGATTTTACGTTCACATCTGTTCTAAAACAGATATTTTGGGAGTAATAGATGCAGGACGAAAAGTAATGATGGGCTGATATATTATTAAAAAATCGCCAAATGATCCTACAGGAATGTTTGGAGTCATTTTCGAAAGATTTCAGTGAATCTGATTATGCCATCAGAAATGACCTATTCCCAAGAACGAGTATGCATCTTGTGGAATTACCTTAACAATAATTTCCCCATTTTTTACTGTTTCAAGAAAAATCCAATCCGACCAGTTTTTTTTTAAGAAAACCGGGCATCACGGTTTTCGAAAAACCCGAAATTGCAGAAAAACCGGGTTTTTGATCACTCTATGCGTAACTGACTGACTGATTTATCATTGACCAGCCCCAGACCAAACGGCAGAAGCCAGGCTCATTTTCAGGGTAGTTCCCTAATATGACGTAGACTAAGAAAGGGTTTTACGAAATTCGTATTTTAAAGGGATAAAATGGGACAAAAAGGGATAAACATCGAACCTTCGTCCTAACTAAACGGTACGGTGTGTTCCTTGCACTGACTATGCAGAAGAGCTTCAAATAGGGATTTTTCGACATTTGTACTTTTAAGGATGGAAAGAGACAAAAAGGGATTAAAATGATACCAATTTAAGAATTGCAGCTATAGTCGCGAAATTTGGTTTGTCAATTCCTCTTACGTCATTTTTGTACTTTTAAGGGGTGCGGTCATAAAAAGGGATAAAAATTGTACCGACTAAAGCATTGCAGCCAGAATCGTGAAATTTGATATGTAAACTCCTCTGACTATATAGAAGATTCTTCGAAACTTGTACATTTAAGGGGTGCGCAGGACTAAAAAGGGATGCAAATGGTGTACAGTCCTTAATTACGTAAATGCGGAACACAAATGGATATTCCAAAATATTTACTTATCTGGAGGATGCGGGACGACAAGGGTGAACGTATTACCAAATAAAGTACATGAAAAGAAGAAATGTCTGTTATTAACACATTGAGTGCCAAGCATTTTTTGGGCTATACGTAAAAGCAATCACTGTCGTACGGAAACGTACGACGTGGCATTCAATGTGTTAACAGCAGAGATTATTTGCTACCTATCAGCAGAAACTTTTTCTGCTATTAAATCAGGTCTTCTGGCATAACAACAGTTTATCTGCAGTTTTGCATCAGCATTCAAACTGCTGAAAAGTTTGCAGTCTGCTAAAAATTACTGCTGTTAATTAAAATATAAAAATAAGATACAGAATGATCGCTCTGGAATTTAAAAGTCATTCAGAATGACGAAACTTCAATTTCTATTAGCTCGTGACAATGTGACTATAATAAAAAATATCTTTCAAGTAATAATAAGTTACATGTAAAGGTATTGTTAATATATTCAATTATTTCAATTGGCTTGCAGTGGGTTAATGTGTGCAGAATAGCCCCATTTAATAGTTTATATATATAGATACTCTTTTCAAAGATAACCATATTAATATGATAGGTTAGAAAACATACGAAATATTTCTGAAAAAAATATTATTGTAATCCTTAATATTGTATACAACTTATATTTTGTAAAAAATTTTAGAATTTGTTGCCATTTATTTTGGTTTAGACAAAAGGTTGTGCCGAAGTCTTCAGCAGAACCCAAAATTAGCAAAAAGGCATTGTTGCAGCTAAAAGTTGACTGCGCAGATTCGATGGTCGCTACCTCATCTCGTCAGAACTTTCGCAACGAGATGGCAACACATACAACATAACAGACCAACTATACATACTGACAACAAATTGTAGAATTTTTTAGTATTTGAGATAATTTGTATCATATGTGCAACTAGCAAATACCTGCTACTTCGTACGCGGAAAAATGGTATGGTATTGACATTATTTTGTATCGGTATTCAAACAGTTTTTTTATATTTTGAAATTGCCTTGATATCACTTTCAGCGTAAATCGTTTGTAAACGCTCACAACTTTCGAAGAATCGCTACGTATTCAGAGGTATATTTACACTAACTTTTCGCTACGATTTAAATACGTAGGAGCGTATATATCATTTGGGATAGAAAAAAGTGTAACGCATTGAAGGAGATCTCTTTCACGTCTGTCTGGCTCGCTGGTATACACGATAGCTCTGGATGGGACTTAAAGAATATATTCAAACTTTGCACATAGTATTATTTTTCCCAGACTTAGTTTAAATTCGGAGATGGGGAAATTGATATAAACCTTATGGTACCCCTACACAAAACAAACGACCCGTACGTAAAATTAAACCTAATATAACTTCTATACTTTCCACGCAAATTGACATAAGCTTTGGTCAAAATAAAACTGATACAACTTCCATACGTATGGTAGAAATTAGTTGTAATTTGAGATTTTAATATGTTTTTATAATCGCTTTAAACCTACAAAATATGTATGCTTTTCCACGCCTTTGTAGTCCCTATCCAAGTGAAAATTAAAACTATAACTTCTATACCGGTGCGTGACTTGAAATCTGAACATATAATTTTATATCTATCTTTTATTTTGACTATAATGTTCACACCGAACTCTTTCTGTGCCGCTGGTGCCCTTAAACATACAAATTTCGAAAAATTAATTGATGTACTCGGAGAAATGTACACACCGAATTTCTTTTCATATTCTAGCTGAACACTTTGGTTGGTACTATCTTTATTCCAAATCCCCAAATTTGGTTGGTACCAATTTTTTTTTTTTCAAGTTCAACTTAATAGTATAAATATTGAAAATCAGTTAATTTTTCGCGTCTACACTGTCAGAGGAATATACACACCGAATTTCACGATTCTAGTTTCAAAAAATGTATTTTTTTAGCGGATACACAAGTATTAATGAACAAATTATTGAATATTTATTGAACAAAAGTTCTATATCGAATGACAATTATTGGAAAATTATTTATAAAATGAATATTACATTATTTCGATATCAAACTATGATGAATCAAAATTGTGAGTTGCAAAGTATATTTATATCAGCATATTAAATAATTACTACAATACTCCCCCTCCAGAAGAGTTTATATTTAGTAAATTGAAAGTGACCTTCTATTTCACTATTCCCGTTGAAATACTTCGTTCAGCATCTGCTCGCTCGACGAATGCCGGTGTTAGTCTATCAATTGAAATCGTTCGTATCGTGCCATTTATATTAATTCTGAAAAACGACTAGTCCTTTTCAACCACCAGATAGGGACCTTCATAAGGACATTGCATGGATCGCTTCTGCTAAATTCTCACAAATACATATTTGCAGCTATTAAGATCTTTTGGAACATATACATCCTTATCCTTTAATTTAGTCAGACAATCAGTAGTCGGAACATGAGGACTTGAAACAACAATTTCACCAGACAAACGTAAATTTTGACCATATACCATCTCCGCCGGAGTAGACCCTAAATCTTCCTTAAAAACTGATCGTAGACCAAGTAACACTATCGGTAACACGTCGTACCTATACCCTGGTTGTTCACTTGTCAATATTGACGTCTTTAACTGTCGATGAAATCTCTCAACGATGCCATTGGCCTGAGGGTGATACGAAGTGGTAGTAATCCGGTGGCTTCCTAACATCCGTGTCAATTCCGAGAAGACATTTGATATAAACTGCGTTCCCTGATCGCTAGTTATATGTAGAGGCACACCAAAACGGCTAATATAATTAGAGAATAACGTTTTTGCTACTGTCACCGCTGAAATATCCCTAATAGGATACGCTTCTGGCCAACGAGTGAATCTATCAATAATCGTTAGGATGTACCGATGATTACGGGATGGGGGTAACGGACCCACAATATCAATGTGAACGTGTTCAAACCTACCCTTTGGAATATCAACCTTCTCTACCGGTGATTTCGTATGTCGATAAACAACTTCTTCTGACAACTAATACACTCCCTTGTCCATACATTGAGCTCTATATTCATATTCGGCCAGTAATAACGACTCGAAATAAGTCGGCGTGTGCATCTCGTTCCAAGATGAGAAATCGAATGTAGTTTCCTAAATATGTCCATACGAATTCTTCTGGGAACAAATGACCAAGGCGAATTCAACGAAATCTCACACCAGAGATCAATATCAGAAGCTGAAGCTCTTACTACTTTCAAATTCAAATGTTTGTCCTTGTTCAGCAATATATCCCTAGGTTCGTCATCCCTTTTCTGTTCCAAGTGTAATGGCCTTGTGCTAAAATCTGCATTTGCAAACGCATCAACATGGACAGATCTTGAAAGTGCATCGGCCACCACGTTAGAGTCGCCTTTCACATGACGAATGTCGCTCGTAAACTGAGAGATGTACTCCAGATGCCTCGTCTGTCTCGGACTTCTCTCAGTCTTTGAATCTAATGCAAACACCAATGGTTTATGGTCTGGTTTGTGAAGGGCCTGCCTTCTAACATATATCTAAAATGCTGAATATTCAAATAAATTGCCAAATGTTCGCGATCAAAAGCACTGTATTTCGACTCGGATGGAGCTAACTTTTTCGAAAAGAAGGCCAAAGGTTCCACTATATTTCCACGAATCCACGAAATTGCAAAACTCCTTCTATGGCCACACTTGAAGCATCCACCGTTAGAGTAAGTTTGACATCCTTATCGAAATGATTTAGTAAAACGTTCGATGCAAATCTATCCTTGATATGTTCAAAAGCCAATATAGACTCGTTATCCCATCCCAAAGTCATTTTCTTTCTTTCGTGAGCATGTGCTATCATAGCGTGAATAGGACTAGATAGTTCAGCTAATTTGGGAATGCATCTATGGTAATACTTTATCACTCCCATAAATTTCTGCATAAGTTTGGCTGATGACGGACGTTCAAAATTGCGAAACTTTGTCCTCCGCTGGTGTAATTCCCGTCTCAGATATGTTATGTCCGAGAAATCCACGTTCGAAAAACCATATCTAGGTGAATTAAGTGTTCCTCCTCTGTCTCACTGGCAATTAGGATGTCGTCTACGTACACAAAAAGGAAATCAAAAACACTGAAGACCTCATCCATAAATCATTGAAATGTCTGTGATGAGTTCCTAAGCCCAAATGCCATCCATGTAAACTCAAACATGCCGAAAGGCGTTGTGATCGCCGGCTTGTGGATGTGTTCCTCCGCCATCGGAATTCCTCATATTCATATTGAAATCATGGATGTGTGGAATCGGATATCTGTCAGGAACTGTTACACAGTTCAATCACCATGGTTCCTTTTTGGGAACTAAATGTAATGGTGAATTAGAATTAGACGGCCTGCATATCCCTGATTTAACTAAAAATTCGAATTCCTTCTTCGCAACCTTGTACTTTATGGGGTCTAACCTTCTTGGTCTAGAAAAAGGTAAAGGACCATTTGTCATTAGCCTATGTACAGTAGAATGTTTTACTGGTTTTGAATAATCGGGCTCCGATATTAATAAGGGGTACCTCCTTAATGATTTAGTGTATTTAGTATCGGCTGGAAAAACTTTCGGTAGAGATACGTTGCATAATTGTCCAATGTTAGTGAGAGAGTCTATGAATGTCTGGTTCTTGATGTCTATCAATAGACCATATCTGTGTAGGAAGTCGGCCCCGATTATAGATCTCTCAATGTCAGCTATAGTAAATACAAATGGGAATTCTCGGCGCAGACCTAGATCGACATTTAGCATTTTCCTTCCATAGGTAGATATATTAGAGCCATTAGCCGCAGTTAAAACAACGTCTGATGCCCTCTTGTGACTCCTAAATTTCGAAATTGGTAAAACAGATATATCCGCTCCACTGTCTATCAAAATTTTCAATTTGTTCGTTCTGTCATAAATAAATAGGCGATGAGTAAGCGAATTTAGTAGCCGTGGCGACAGACAATGGGGCCCTTTAGTTTGTTGAATCTTCATTCCGACCTCCAAGGAACAAGGTTGTTCAAATTTCCTAACATCGTTCCCATACCTATAGTGGAATTTGCAGAGCCAACCCTTTCTATTAGATCTACCCCTTGATCGAGATCTGCTTCTACCACTAAACCTGTCACTATTGGGTCGACGTTGATAATCTTCCCACTGTTTCCTCATAGCACAGACTTCTAAAGACAGACTCCTAAAATGCTCACACATGTTAGTAGTAGCCTGCACCAGATTGCCGACTACGTCACCAAGATCAAATGAATTTGGACGTGTTGAGGCGGCCGTAGGTTTTCTTACACTAGCTACTTCATCACCCTGTAACATCTCCCACAAATTATCAGCCAATTTCATCAATTGATTGACGTCTGTCAAATTCGATCCTGTCAAAGCTATATTCAATTTCTTGGGTAGTTTCCTGAACCATAGATTCTTCAAAATGTCCGTACTAAAATTAGAACCCGCGAGCAATGACAAAGATCGATAAAAATCCGATGGTCTTCGAACACCCATCTCCGAATCCGATAAAATTTTGTTCAATTAAAATCCTTTTCAAGTTTTCGTATCTCTCACCAGAAGGAGGGCACTGAATGAAATCCAATACTGTCATGATTACTTCCTGCGGCAATGCCGTTGTTGTATATTCATACTTTGTACTAGTCTGTGGTAGCTGATATTTCAAGATCCTGTTGATAAGAAGTACTACGTGGTGTGCCCGAAAGAATCATTGATGACATTGGGGGTCGAGCAGATGATTGAGCATTGTAAACTTCCGTACTATTTTCCGTTCCTAAGGTATTCTTTTCTTCCGCGCGAGTATTTATACGATTTGGAGAATGTAACATAATGCTGGGGGAGGAGCTCACAATCGATAACCAAATCAAATAAGGATAGTGGAAATGGAATAAGATTCCGTAACAAATTGCAAATGATAATATATTCGAATAAATGTAATTACGATAACATATTTTAATTGACGAAGAAGATGTTTGCCACTTCATAAATTATCAAATTTATCCGATTAGAAAATTTCTCTCGCTAATGCATGAATTAAATCTGTTGTTGCCAATGTACAATTTTAAATTCTTTATTGACTTCTTAAAATTGGAGATTCTGAGCCCCTACCACACAGGGTATAATGTCATTGTGCATTTGTTTGTAACACATAAAAGGAAGCGAGGTAGACCCATCGTTTATTACACAGATCGGCTTATCATCACTTTCTGAGTCGATTTAGCAATGTCCGTCTGTCCGTCCTATCTATTCTTGTAATCAAAGTACAGGCAACAATTATTGACCGATCCTAAACAAATTGGCACAAGTAAGTTTTGCTGGCCAAGAACGAACGCTATTTAATTTGAAGGAAATCGGTTCAGATTTAGATGCCGCTCCCGATTTACTTTTTTCGTTCTAGAAACCACATATTTTACACGAATTGCTGAAAATTTGGCACAGTACCTTATCATTCAACTACAGACATCTATGATGAAAGGGGCTCCCAAACAAATTTCGATCTCGATTTGACTTTTTCCGCTCTAGAGATCACATATTTTAGCCAATATTCTTAAAATGTTGCACAACACATTATATTTCAACTAGAAATATCTATGATGAAAGTGAGTCAGATCGGTTCAGATTTATATATGTCTCCCATACAAATTTGTCTCGATTTGACTTTTTCCGCTCTAGAGACCACTTACATCGTACCCATACAATAATCGTTCCCGATATCACTTTTATCCCCAAAATTTAATTGTAGATGGAGGAGGGTATCATAAATTCGCCCCGTCCGACTTTAGCCTTTCCTTACTTGTTTTGTATTTAATAATGGAAAAATAAGCAGAATGAAGAACTTTTTAATAAATTTTATTTTTGAATTAAATGGTCTTTGGAAAAAAGAATTTGGGCTTCGAATTCTGCGTGTGAGCATTATGTTTACGCATAAAATGTCGCACGAGTTGCATTTTCGATCGTACTTAGTGAATGCAGCACAGCCTGCATTTCCGAAAAAAAGCTTTTTTGATGGTAACGAATCTCTCGTAGAATTTAATCACACCTGCTTCATTGGAAATTGCAGTTAAGATTAAACGTTAAACGCGCGACGTTTAGTAGCAATGCAAATTGATCGTTTAACTCATCCAAAAGGTGTTCATACATTTTCAGAAGTATACTCCATGTAAAATTTCCCATCCATGACCGTAACCTTATATTAAATCGAAATCGTTAACGAATACAATGATAACTGAGAAATAAATAAATATTTCTCATTTCAATTTTGTTTATACATTTTAAATAGTTTTCGAAAATGCCACTTCCGAACGGAATTTAACACATTTTAACACTAATAGTTGTTATTTTATAAGTTGTTAGCTCCTCCTGTAAAATTATGGTGTTATGGGTGATGTTCCGCCCTTTTGCATTTCATGTGATATTATCAGCACAACAGAATCCGGAATTCGCTGTTGGTTGCCGGCTCGAACTCGGTCCATACCCCAACAATTTATTAGCCCCGGCACAATTCAGATGACAAATAATATATACTTTGAAGCTGCCAAAACAACAACAACATCACGTGTAAACTCACAACATGGTTACAATAAAAAGTGTGTACTGATATATATCGCTAGGGAAGGGGTAACTGCACTACAGATTAACTGCAGCCGTAGCATACATTTGATAATTGTTCAAACTAAACATATGTATAAAGAACAAAAGAGTAAAACACTTATATTTTATACGTTTATTTTTGAAAATTATTAAAAATTAAAATATGTATTTACTTATTTAGATTACACCTAAAACAAGTGAACATCATAAATATACAGATGAAAGAACTACAATGACAAAATTCAATTTTAAGAAAGATAAAAATACATCATTTTGTATTCGGTGTGAGGAAAGATTGAAGCAGTGCCGTCACATTTCAATTTATTCTTCAGTGTCTTGGATATTATTTCCTGAAATACAAAAGCAATTATATCATCTGAGGTACCACGTTAAAAGCCAGCACTGCAAACAATTCTTAAATATTTTATAAGAAAAAATCCTTTACATTTGCCATGCAAAGGTTTTAATATTAAACTTAGTAAACTTAATTCACAATGAAAAACTGCAAAACTAAAAATCAATCGGAATTATTTTTAAATCATTTTAAGAACAATTTCTTTAAATTTGCCAAATGTCAGATGTATTTACTGATCATTTGAAGGTTCCTTTTACAACCGATTTATTATATGTATGTTGTCTTGGGATGGTGGAAGTTAATTACTTTTCCAATTTTTTTTCAAATTCTAATGTAGTTTTATAAATATTATAATAAGTTGTTTCGTCACATCTAAAAACTACTTTTAGGGATGTCTTGTTATTCGCTTTCAATCGATCAGCATATCGTCGGTTTTATACAATTTTGGTTCATATGCCCTTTCTCACATTAGGCCGAAATATTACTTCGTAAAATAACCAAAGGATCGACAAATATATCTTGCAAACAATAAGAGAAGTGTAATTAGATACACCTGGAGTCCTGAGTCCTATGCAAATACAATCCCAAATTCTATAGCAATCGCAACTGAAATACATAGCCCACTGACAATCGAATTTCGTTAGAAATTTGCGATTGCCATTTGAATTCGCATAATAGGTGTACTGTAGTTCACAATCAGAAAAAATAAGGGTACTTCATTTTTGTACTAAAGTATTTTGCTCAAACTGAGTTTCAAATGAATGTAATGAAGCGTGAATCACAGTACATACTGAAATAATTTTGGCGACTTACAAATCGCGCGATTCCCATTACATAGGCGTATATGTATTTCGATTGGAAAAATGCTAAGACCCTTGGACGACGACAGCTCTAACCAAATCGGTTGAAAACAAAATATTATCCAAAACTATTTTTAGTTGAAACAGAGAAACTTGAACACCCTAATTCTGTAAAATATTTTCGACTCTCGACGAACGAATCGTTTAATTTAAAGACGATATACGTTCCTAATCATTTTTCTAGCGTAAGTGTCAAGGAATAGTGTCCGAGTCTAAAAAACAAGGACTTTAATTCGTACAATCCGTTCATCTAAATCAGAGAGCTTATACATACTGAGAGTCGAAATTTCTCCCTTAGCATATTAAGCAATATGGAGCAACATTAGATTCTTAACGGTTCGTTTTCATTAAAACGTGAATTTTAGTTTATTTTTCCAATTTGATTTGCTACTATTAAAATTGCCAAATATTATTTTATTTGTTACAACATCTAAATATAATAGATTTTTATAAATTAGTCACATAAAATATTTCAGTTAACATCGATATTACACTGATGTTGCTTGAAAACTAACATGTTATGGGAGTAATTTCAACTCTCAGTATGTATAAGCTCTCTGATCTAAATACGAAAATATTTCACAGAATACCGAGATGAGTATTAAATTTACGGCAGCATTTAGATGTTGGTTATGATCATCCTAATATTCATTGAATTGATTTAAAAGGACAAAACGTACGTTTACAATTCACTACTGACCAAAGATCTGTTTGGGTATATGGGACACTTGAGTTATTGCCATCATAATGGCAACCATTGGACAATAATTATTACTATTATGATTGGCAGCCTTAAAATCGTTCGATCTGATGTAAATTGACTAACTCTGATACGATACGAAAAAAAAAAATACATTTGATTCAAATTCAAATGTCTTTTTACTATTTTTTATTGTAAAACGATAGTAAATGTTAAAAGTTATTGTCGTTTTGAAAGTACTTAAATTTGTCAACTTATATGATGCCGATACAGATATCAAAGATGCAGTAGCATCTCCTCTTTGACGGAGCTATGTGGAAACGGACGTAAAATAATTATTTAAACAAATACAAATGTGTACAATATTGAAATGACACTCTTGGTATGATTTCATTATGATAAGTTCAAAACTAATTTGCCTTTTCTTCTTTCATTTGGTATCCATATCAACAGGAGTTATTTTAAAAGGAAACAACTCGGTTAAAAAAACACTTTAAAAATTAAATGAAAACTGCGCTCTACCACGTATATTTGAAATATAAAACTATGCGAACGCTGAAATGGACTCGTGTTTAAATACGAAAAAAAACTAAGAAGTTTCCGATAGTTTTATTTTCCGGACCGAGATATAGTGATACAGTTGTGTAATTCTATTTCAATTTGGTTGCATAGTTGTATAGTATTACAGACCATTTGGAAATGTGTTGGGATTTCAGGAACGGAATGGATTTATTTTTTTGCACCTGCCAGGATATATATGATACGATGTCTCTTAGCCTAAAGTCCTCGGGAAAGTCTTCATCATTTTCAAAATGGCAATTGAAAAATATTTTAACGCGAAACAACAGACAAGCGTATTGTTTCGCAATGTTGTGACAATTTCACTTTTACAAGGAAATGTAATGGAATCTATACCATACACCTATTGAATAAAAAATATTTCCCAGACAGATTTCATTGAAATGTTATTTTGAATTTAATAAAAAGTGAAAATTTGAATCCCCAAGTCTTTTATTAAATGTATGTGGACCACATAAATTAAGGTTAATTGAATTGTATTTAAGTCCGTGATGTACTTCCATATTTCACCATAGCGGAGGGGGAAAATGAATGGCTTGGCTTCTTCGGTTGTTGAGGCTGGTTGTCAAGGGCGTTTTTTTGGCTTCAAATCAATTGCAAGTGCTGCTTGTGTTGGTTTCTTTAATTTTTTACTGATTTTTTATTTTTTGTTTGTTGTAAATTAAACTGAATAAATGGATTTTATATTTATTATTATTATTAAATATTAAATTTTTCTTTCACATCATCATGCTTTTGTTTGTTTGTTTCATCGTAGATGTGTGTGGTTATGTGTGTGTTTGGGGGGTGGTGGTGTATGTGTGTAATGTTGTTGTTGGTTGTGTAGTATTTGTATTTATATATATATATTTGTTTTTTTTTTATTTAATTCTTCAAAGAGCGTTTACACAATCTGTTTTGTTGCTAATTAAGTTGTTGTTGTTGTAGTGGTAGTAGCAAAATTCTTATTTCATTTTGTTTTTTTTTTCCTTTATTATTTTTGTTTAATCCTTCAAATCATCTTTTTCTTTACAAAACACATTTCTTGCTGTTGTTGTTGTTGTTTTATTCTCTCATCAATATTATATTGTTGCTGATGCTGCTGCTGTTGTTGTTGCTGTTGATGTTGTTTTCATTATTATTGTTGCTGTTGTTGTAGTAGTAGTATTTGCTGCTGCTGCTGTTGTTGTTGTTCTTGAATTTGTTTAAATAGTTGTAGATGTTGCTGTTGTAACCATTTGACGACGACAATAATATTATAATTAATTTGAAATATAAGAATAAGAATAATGATGATGACGACGACGACGGCGACGACAACGTCGGCAACATTAACGACGGCGACGACGACGATAGTGATGATGTTGAAGACGACGACGACAACAACAACAACGACGACGACATCGACGACGACGATTCAATTATACAAACTGGAACGCATCACATAGCATACTTCCTAGTCCATTCTCGTGCCAATTCATTATATTTTTCCCGATCAGTTTTATATATTCTTGCAATCTCTGGTACAAGTGGATCATCTGGATTCGGATCACAGAGTAGAGAGCAAATTGATAATAAAACTGCAAATAATAAAACAAACACAATTGGTTGGTCATTCATTCATCAGTCATAGTTATTTAATCCTTAATCAGTCATACCTTTTGATATAGTGAGTGCTGGCGACCATTGAGATCTTAATATATCGAGACAAATAGATCCATTGCTGTTTATATTTGGATGGTATATACGCGTTGTAAAAGCCACTTTTGGTGGTTTGAATGGATAATCTGTTGGAAAGTGAATTGTTAAGAAAAACACACCACCTTGGTACGGGCTGTCAGGCTGGAAAACAGAAAACAAACAATACGGTCAGGTCATGTTTAGAAAATATAGTACGACAAAATGTTTGAATTTGCTTAAATTAATAATAATTGTTAATAAAGTTTAATAATTTGTTTCATTGACTCATCTATTGTAGTTTATTTTGGTGAAAAGACGGAAATTTAGATCTGAGTTCAGAATTATTTTGTCTTTAAGTTGTTTGTTTGCTGACAATTTAATAATCAAATCGCTCCACTTGTGCATCTACTACCATTTGAAATTCGGTTGAAAAATGAATCGATTCAAGAATTATTTGATAAACCGAAATCACAACCAAAAAAAAGTATATTTTTTCCACTCCCATTTAACAATGCAAGTTAGCGTTTAGGGGCAACCGGTTAACAAACCGGGTCAAAATGTGCATTTCAATAAAAACGATAACCATAACAGGATCAAAGTTAATGATATCCAGTTGTGAGATTTGATTTGAGTTTTTGCCTGAACGTCTTCAAAGTTATTCTTCTCCCTTAAACTAATGGCTAACCAACATTACTGTCGAGTATTCAACATCAACAAATTTTCACTTTTCATATTGACCATTGTCAACTCAACTCCCTTTAAAGCTCCAACAACAACAATTGTAGAACTGGGACAAATGAATAGGGAGTGGACGCCGGATACAGATCAAGTATCAACATAATAACTAACTCGTAATGTATGTCCCAGACAACGGTCCAGTACTAGCGCTGTACGGTAGTTTGCATTGGTAGTATTTAGTACCTCCCCACACTTGGCCGTATTTCATTTTCAGTAGTGGCTGAATCGAAATAACAAAAGAGTGTATAGATCTGAAATGTTCAAGACAAAGACCTAAAGTACGAGGTCAGAATATCATTGATCTTATTCTCACTGTTCATGAAATACATACATATGTTTAATAATAACGATTTTCCATAATATAGGCATTATTGTAGCTTTGTTTTAGCTAATTATAATGAATCTTGAGGTAGCACTTGAGCTAAACAGTACAAATCGACCATTTTAATCCTTTCCCAGAAAATTATAAATTTCCTAAAATAAATGCTGAATTCGTGTTTAGAGAGCAAATTTGCATTAGGGTAGCTTAGTCTACATACTGGCAGCTGACATCATGCATTTAAGGGTTAAATACCATCAAGGTGGTCAGAATAACACGTCTGCTTTGTAAGGAGGGCAAGTCAATCAACTTCAATCTACGAGTCTCAATGAAAGCAATAAAACTTGCTTTTGAACTGACTGTCAATAGCTGTAATACTGAGGATCCCATATTACAGAACCATATTCCAGAATAGGCCTAACACGCGATGTAAATAGCTACGTAAGGATACGAAAATTCCTTAGCGCATCGTTTAATGAAGCCAAGAACACCACATACGCCTTGTTGCGATTGATGAAATTCAGTTTGGAATCCCCATTAGTGAAAACTTTAATATCTTATTAAATGTCATTTATAAATAAGTTCAGAAGTAGTACAGTTACCTCACAAATTAATGCGAAAAATTGAAACAAAATGTGTTTGATGGACAATTACACACAGACATTTTTTGGAAAGTCGACATTTTTTGGTGTATGAGAAATTTCAAATTCAGATTCTTGCTTTATTCGACAACACCTACAAGAAAAAGAGAATCACTTCCCAAATGTTTTGTACTGTCACACAGTTTTATCTACTGCGTCTAATCAAAGGTAGGAATGTGTGTATTTTTGATGTTGTTTTACAAATGGGGTAAGAATACCTTTAGACCTAATATGAGAAAACAATTGTTGATACATTTAGTTTGTGCAAAGCTTATAGGCTTTCTTTCTTGGTACTTGTCAGCTTTCCCCACTTTATAATTTATAAGTATCAGAAGTCTATTTTGTATACCTATTGAAGATGACTGTACACACACTGACACCCCACTAACTAAGATTCCCTTAATATTCGATTCCCTTAATATTAATGTTTATATCAACAATTCAGTCAAATGATCAAAATAAACCAAGAAGATCATTTAATAGATATGCCGTCTCGAATATATATGTACTTTATGAAACGTTGATCATTTAAAACGTTGATCTAAAAACAAATGTTTCCTATCAAATTTACATATTTAGGGCACACTTTAGTTTTACAGCAAAAACATACAAGTTATTGAATCCATTTTCATATTAATATCAAATTCTTACCGGTCCCATTATTGTTGCTTGCCAGTGAAATACTGAAATAGAAAAATAAAATATAATCATTAAAAGACTGTGTAATAAAAAAAAAATTAAACAATTATATTTTAACTATTTTAAGATGAATCATCAAAATTGTAAGTAAATAAAAAAAAACATATCGACCTAGAACCAGTCACAAATACATTATACACTGATTAATTGTATTTCATACAAAGTTGCAGAAAACAACTGATTGACAAATGTGTACAGTTATATAGTAGATATTGCCCCCCTCAATTTCCATTGATAAACAAACGCAAAATATTCGTTCCGATCACCGTTTGTTATCAGCTGGAATTACGCTTTGATTTGTCATACAGTGTCGGGTATTAACAACTGTAAACGAAGCGGTTTCTTCTATTTCGTCCACAAACTTGTACCCAAGAAAAAACTAATAAATGAAGGGTAAAGTACGATATGTAAAACCAGAAACGGATGTCACAGGCAGAAGCCGAAGGTTTAAAAAACAAATAGTCACTGAAAACTAAATCGACGACTGAACCTGTATAAAAGGTTGATCTATCAATATTACTTCATCTTTAGCCAATATTAATGTAATATGACAAAAAAATACTTCTGCCAAATTCCATCGCAATCGGAACATGGACGCTGTTACCTTGATAAGAGGATTAGGTAATGATATTGATGAGACGAACGATTCGTTAATATTGAACAGGACAAATCGGATTTCATTCTTTGGGATATTATTTGTCCGCATGATATAATTGTTTTAGTTTGTTATGTCGCAAAATAAATCCTCGGACGAAAGAAGATATTCTCTCAATGAATGATCTTTGTATTTTGAAGTTAAGCGATAATAGTAGTTATAAATTTTCGTCTTTATCAGCACGACATTGCTGGCATGAAAAAATAATTCTGTTTTTAGTAAAACTAGATAGATTCGATAAGAATATCTGATAGATGTGATCGTGTTAGCATTATGGCTGCCTAGACGAAACTAAACACAAAGTCCAGTATTTAAAATTATGTCCCTTGAGAACGGTTCTAAGAATGGTAGTAAGAACAGATATCGGACATGACCAATTCCGATATCTGTACCTCCATGTCGTGACAAACCCATGCAAAAGGGACGGGTTCACTACATAGAACTAGGATCGGTCTCAATCCATCAAAGCGTAGTCACAAGACTTGTTCTAGTTTGTTTTCTCATACAACTGAAAATACCGCTTTGTGAATATACCTCAGTAGTAATTTGAATAAGAATTAAGATTTTCAAATATTTATTCACTTCGACCCCTAATTACACGTCTTGGCCTTAAGGGACGTATAATTCACAAATTTTATAATTCTAGCATTGAAGGGTAAAAATTCGGAAAACTAATGTTTAGCCACGGACAAAAATGGGATAGCGATTAACCCCCCCGTGCTTTTGCTCTGAACGTTTTTCTAACCCATATTTGCTAGTAAAATTCTAATGTTTTGGCGGTAATTATTTTGTATTCCGTTCTTGCTTGATACCAAAGGAATATGATCCTTTAATGTTCTCATCCCCCTATTGTCGATAGTATTATTATTTTTACCAATATCGATCTCTTTGCTAGGTCTTTGATGTGACAAGCACTAAGCGGGCTGATCTCCCACAGACGCAGTATTATTACAGGTTTATCATAAGGTTTCCATTTGAGTTGTTTAGATGAGAAAATTAAGAATCAGTGCAGCACCTGCTATGTTCTTGTAAAGGACTGCAAGAGCATAGTCTCGCATTCTTGGGGTGCAGTCTCTTCGAAGATCTTATCGAGATAGATGCTCCTCTTAAATCCATCGTCAGATTTATAGAGGAGTCTAGCTAGTTCAGAAGAGCCAATAGGAATAATTAAGAATGCCGTGTGATGAAACTACCTTTCTTTCATCCGACTTGCTCTTTCTCTATCTATCCTTATTTAAAGGAACCACTGTAGGGTTTCCCTGTCAACCTAACCAAACCTAAAGCTATCATCGCCAGCTTAGATTAGGTAATACCAAGTATTAATGAGGTGATACCTCTGGTGAATACAGTCTATCCAAACAAATACAAAAAATATTGTATATAAAATGTTTTTTTTTATTTTTACTATTATTATTTACAATTTTACTTACAATCATCGCCAACTGGACCAGCAGAACATTGTGCAGGTGGATCTCTGCCCAAATCTTGTAATTCCTAGAAAATGCAAAACAAAAATGATTAATATATATTCATTAAAATGTTAAAATGAAAACGAAGAAATCAAAATGCAGAATTATTTCGAATTTGTGTACATTTTTATTATAAAAATGTAAAATATTAGCATAAAAAGTAATAATTTCCACGATGAAGTAATGGTTTCTTATATATATTCCATTCTTATATATATTCCATAATTATTTATTATTAGTTTTTAAGAAGGATAACATTTTGTTCACTCGTGACTTTTTAGGGCTCAACCAACCAAAGAACGGCAAAAGTAGATAGTATGTGTTCATTCGCAAGATCCTTATTAGACCACGACGCAATATATTTACTCGACGTTTGCAACTGCCTCATCCATATTCAATACACCCTCCATAGAATGGGAAAACTTATACTGTGCATCCTACGAATATTTCTTGCAAATGTTTATTCCAAAATCAATTCAAATGCAACTTATAAAAGATCGAGATATTACACACCATGCAACAAAAATGTATTTGTAACAAAACTATTTGATGGGTCATGGTAATGTCTATAGATGTAATTTTGAAAGTAGACCCAAAACATAACAAAACTGTGTACTCAGTTTTTCATTTTCCGGTCAATTTCACGTTTAAAATGACTCGACATTTTTGAAGGATATAATTATTATTTTTTGTTATTTTCTGCTAATCCTAGAAACGCGATAATGAAAGGGGACACATTGGCAATCTAAATATTTCTTTGTTTTAGGAATTGAATTTAGTGTTCTACTATACATATCCAAATTGCATCCTTCAATGTTAAGCTATTTCACATATCCACAAAATTGCACAGCAGAAAACTAAACAAAATTTTCTGCTCTTGTTGTCTTCGTAATAAAATTGGTCATAACGCTTAGAATTATGTGCATGTTCTGATAATTAGAAATAAGTCAAAGACTTTGCACAAATAAAATGGAGAATATCGTTTACATGCGAAAGCGGTCGTCCCTTTAGTATCAAAATTTATGCCAATAAGATTTTCTTAAATATAGGCCAGACACACATTTTAATTTTGCAATCCTTTCGTTGTCTCTCAACAGTGACGACGAAACATTGTAATATAGTTTCCAACAAAAATATAGTGGTAACGAATACATATCATCTACATACACCTCCAACACCTCTGTCGGTACTTGCATACGTATGTACGTGCATTAGACTGGGTCTCGGTCCGTACAAATAAAAAAGAGAAAAGTTCTGTAAGAAGGTTTGAAACAAAATATTTCGTCCTTGCGTCAAGCCATCTGAGAGAAAACACCGCTAAAAATCATCAGGTTTGAAGCACTTCTTTTAAAAAAACAGATTATTTATGAGAAAATCTCGAATCATCATCTCGAACCTGAGTAAAGAGTATTATTAGTATGTATTTTTAGTCTTTTGTCCAAACTTTTTTTAAATAGACTATTGGAATGTCTTGTATTATACATCTTTGTTATTATCTTATCATATCCTATTGGTCGAATTATGGGACGTTTTAGTATTTTTACAGTTTTTTTAAGTTACAACTAAAAATTCATATTTCTTGAAAACATTTTGTAAATTTTGTGAAAAATTAACAGAAGGATATATATGACGAAAAATCTTTAGTTTAATAAATACAAAAACTGATTTTAAATAAACCAAAAATTTCAAACTATTTTTACAAAAAAATTAACATTCCGGCGTTAATTTCCTTCACAAAATACGAATAATTTTTTAGTTGTTACTTAAAAAACACATAAAATACCATAAAAGTCCAGTAATTCGACAATAAGGTAATTCTAAGACAAGATTAAAAACTCATATTTAAAGTGATTTCAAGGGTCTACTATATATTCAGAAGAAAAAACTGAACAAATCTGCAAAATGCAAAAAAATTACACTGGCAAAACATGATTTTTAGGGGTGTTTTCGGTAGCGTTTAGCTCACTTAGGTATGAAATATATTGCAAATAATCACACGACAATTCAAACTTTATTTCTGTGGGGTAACTGGAAACCTTTTTTATTGAATGGGCCCACGACCCACTTTAGTGTACTTATGTATACCGATAATAAAAATATATGCACTGAAGGTAAAAACACAAGAAAAAAAGGAGAAACCGTAGAAACGACAATGAACAAACGATTCACACGCACGTACTCCACCACTAAATATAAAAAATGTAATACCCACAAAAAAAAACATGTAAAATTTCTGTATTAAAAAAGTTCATTGGCCCAGCACACAAATGCAAACACAATTTATTTTTTTTTTTGGCAAGAGATGAAAATTTGTTGTTTGCCCAAAAATACAATCACAGAACCAAAGGCAACATACTCGTACATACATACAGTGGGCCAAAGTAATAAAAGGGAAATAGCAGATATACAAGAAGAAGAAGAATTACAGCGATGGTTTTTATTCTTATAATTCAAGATGGTTTTTATTTTTATGTACTACTCAATTTTTCAAATTTGTGATATTTTCCCCTTACAAAACGTCTACAACTTGATTTAGGGACAAGCAGCAAATTAAAATTTCAAACTCTTTTTTTTTTAAACTTTTATTTTATCATTTTGATGTTTAGCAACATATCGTCCCCTGAAACTCAAAAGGACGTAACACATATGCACATTACGTCTGATAAAAACGAAAACATTTTATTTTTTTTATATGTTTGCACATAGATAATTTCAGTAAATTACTTAAAAATATAAAATTTATTAAGACAATTTTGTACAATGTACAATAGAGAAATTTAAAGTTAGATGAAAAGTTCTTATTATATATTACCGCTTGTGACAAACGAACTTCCGAGAAGGAAAAAGAAAAGTTGTTCACAATTTGCAGCACAAGATCATATCAAATCTTCTATTATTGAAAAAATACCGCCAAGAATCTAGCTCAAATTACTATTGTAAAGAAATCGAAATGTAAATTACTTGCAGAAGACCATTCCAAATACATATTAGTTTGTGTTCTAATAACATACAAAATAACCAAAAATATTTCGAATTTCAAAAGTCAAGTGTTGTCGCGCACATACCATTACGAAACAATTGTTAAGCTTATATAAAGTTCCAGTGGATGTGCCTGCTCTTTTTGTACATATTTTAAGACGACAAATGCTTATTTCCAATGTTTCATTGTTACTTTGATCCACAGTACAATTCTCTAAAGCTGAAACTTGATTTAATAACAAAAAAATAAAACCACAATTTTGGATTCCATAACAAAAAATAACTTTGTTTCAAATTAGAGATTCGCGACCTGACGTATATACATGTATATATATATATATATATATATAATATTGACGCCACAACGGTAAATATTCAGATATACGTCAACCCCTGAATACCATAATTAAATACTTTTTAAATACGTATGTGTACTTGTGCATATTTTTTAATTCCTCAAGAAGAATTGTGACGACATCAAATGAATATGTACGTAACATATCGTCGGTGTGTGTTATTTCGTGGGGAGAACACAAATAAAAAGAAATTTATATTTGTATATATTTATAGTAAGATCAGGAAGAGGCACCTCAAGCGATGTATATATATCTATAATATGCGTGTATTTATAATAATATTGGTCCGTCGAAATGATCAAGAAGAACAACGTTGACATAACGTCAGCAACGACAACAGCAAAACATAAGAAAGGCTATTCTTTTTAATACAAATACTATATCTTCAGACATCTAAGTCGATATATCCCAGACGGCGTTCGAAATCGTTAGTCACATGTGCTCGTGGTTTTAATATAAGAAAACTATAGTAAAAGGCGTCAACAAATTTTAGAACGAAGTATATAATTTCCGCTTAACGAAACATTTTATGCGTTTTCATCCATTTCTGTTCAAGTAAAACGCATCGCCGACTACAAAAAAGATTCGGTGTGCCATGAGCTTTGCCTTATCATTTTGTAAAACGCGATGTGGCTTTTGGGAGTTTTCATTCAAAAGTAAACGCGATTGTTGTGTTTCGCGTTGCGTTTTACAAAATAAGCTAATGGTAAGTACTAAATATGAGCAGAACAAAATAATATTAAATGAAATGGTAAATATTTAAAACGCGTTAGTTAGAAGTCTGCTTACAGAATGATATAGTCTGGAGCTTTAGAGAAAAAACTTTAGTCAGTTTTAGAGAGATTTTCTCTTACCCACCATAAATGCATGGGTTGTGATAACTAATTTACGGCAGCGTTGATTATGGGCGCCGCAACCACACCACTCACTTATCAGTCTTTTTTATTACAAAATATTTAGAAAATACTGCTTATATGACCCACTCACTATAAGGCGCAAAATCTGAAACATTTATTAGAATTATACTGGAGGATTTTCCAATAGGGATAGGTAGAGATTTTGGCATTTTTAGATAACTAGTATTTTGTACCCGGCGTTGCACGGGTTCATTCTTCTCCAATTCTCTACTTCGGATGCTTTGGAATATAAAATGTGTAATCTTTGATATTTTTAAAATATTTTTTAATATATCAACGAACAATCCTCTGTCCAGAAGATATATATAGTAACACTTTCAAGCGAATCGGTCCACCGGATTGGCATCCTATACGTAACATACAGACATATAGACACACATTGATTTATATATATATATATAGATAAAGAAAAGATACCACAGTAAGCACAGTAAGTTCAACATATTCAGCGGAAGGACACATTTTTGGATACATTTATGTCAGGCTAAGAAAATTCATAGATTAATGACCATAGTCATTTTCGTATGGGATGAACTTATTGACGAAGCTATTATTATAATTAATACGAGAGTTAACATGAATATAGTGGAGGATGGTGGTGTATAACTAGATTAACATCTCATTCCCTTAACAATAACATCAGCAGTGAGGAAGATGACAATAACACCCGGACTAAATGTCTACAATTGAAATTGAGAAATAAAATTAAAATTGGGAACACAAATTAAAATTGGGAAAATACAAATTGAAATTGAGAAATATAAATAGATATTGAGTAATATAAATTGATATTAAGAAAGGAAGAGTTAATACTGAGAAAAAAACAATTCATATGGAGAAATGACAAATTGTTATTAAGAATCACAAAATTAAATATAACTGAGTCGATATAACTGTAACAAGTGTCAAATTTGCCTGACATTCAGTTTCTTCTATATGAGTCAAGGCGTATTTATACAGGTGATAGCAGCAGAGCAAAAACAAACTCGGCAACAACAAAATACAAGAAATTTTTTGAATGGTGAGCCATACTGTCAAAGCAAAATATATGGGATTTGACAGTTTCGGTTACTTTTGAATGAAAAAAAAATCAGTCAGCTGGGCTCCTGCTATCACCTTTATAAATACGCCTTGTACATGAGTCATTCCATGAATTTGCATTTTTCAATCTATAATTCTCAATGTTATGAATATGTTATTTCTCAATATCAATTTTAATTTGGAATGTCGATTTGTCGGAAAAATTGAATTTGAAAATTAAAAGTGGCATTCGCTTTACATGGGTCGAAATAAACGAATATGAATTGTAATATATATTGGTTATATATAGGACGCCAAACCGGTCGATCGATTCGCCTGAAAATTTTACTATATCTAACTTCTGGACAGAGGATGGTTCCTGGAAATACTAGGTCATGATAGGCACACAAAAAATATTTGAAAACTATCAAAAATTACTCATTTTAGCTTCCAAAGCATACGAAGGGAATAGGGAAAAATGAACCCGTGAAACGCCGGGTACAAAATAGGGTTCGCCATCTAATGTTTTTTTCAATTATTCAACCGTTGGACTATTATTTGTGGGGTGCCCTCAGCAGCCATTTGAATGAAATTATTTTCCATTATTATCCGGAAGGATTGTACTTTCAAATAAAAAAAGAAATTTGAGAAAATATTCAGTAGTTTTTTTTTTATAGCATTTTCAAAAAAAAGTTATTTTGCGGATCCTATTCTAGTTGGTTATGTTTTTATACTATATCACAGTAGTAGACCGAATTGCTTGCAAATATTAATATAGGTTAATGCAGAAAGAAATCCAAAGATCGGGTACAAAAGCTAGTATAAAAATAACATCGAACGATTTGGTAGAAACTTAAAAATACCGGAACCCGAGATTTTCAAAACCATATCTGCGTGTCTACACATGCACTCCTTCCAAAATGGACACTGGCTTGATTTAAACAATGTGATTATAACAACAAAGGTCGTTCGTTCATTGAGTAAGCAAACATATTATTTATCGCATTAAAATAAACACAAACAACCACATGTTAGCTGCAGATAAACTCCCAAACTGCAATTGTTTGATGAGATAAAATAAATAAAATTAATAATAAAATCTGTCTTTGTTTTACAAAAAAAGAACACATACTAATAACAACTGTTTACGTGCAAAGTAAGTATACTAGTATACGAGGGATTTCAAACATAAAGTAAAAAAGAAATACAAAAGAAAAATCATGATGACTATGAGTCATTCGATGAGAAACGAAAAAGCCAAAACAGCACAGCCAGTCAACCACTTTTTGTTTTAAACATTGTTTGATTTGTTTCATAACAAAAATAGGTCTGTTGTTAACTGGAATGTAGTAGTATCTCCCAGGCCTGTACAGGCCACTGAAAGTCAAAGCGTACGTAGATTAGTGAATATCATGGTTATAATTTTACCCAAAAACGTACATTTGTGATATTTAAACATCGAACGATCAACAAAACTCAGATCAGGTTAAAAGTAATAAATAACCAGCCAGCAGAACGGTAGGGAAGTACAACTACGCTGAATGGAAAGAAAATGAATGAATGAAATTGTTCAACTTTCCTAACTAGGTAGCCCGTCAAAACACAAAAACTATTGCAATGAAGTTTCAACCTTTTGCGTTGACCAAATAGACAAGAAATAGGGTTAATGTTAGCAGCGTTTGTTTATACATATCCACATTCGTGCATACATTCCAACCAAATAGTTTTGAAATTATAATTAAATAACAAATAACACTCACAATGGATATCTTCTGGTCCAAGTGAGTCAAATGCTTACATTCTGACTGCCACCACAACCTAATATATAACACACAAGGCGTGTGACGGGTGAGTGCCCTTGTAAGTGCTGAAATCATGGCGAACACCAGATGATTGGCTTTTTATGTAGTGCAACTTTAAAACATGTTTAAGTTTATTCAAATGTTTATGATTTGGTTGTATGCAAATTATTTTGTAAAAGTCCAGCTACAACTCTTTCAATTGACGTCTTTTTTAATTTAAATTCTTATATTTTGAATATCAAATGGTGTCTTTAAATATAAATTTGACAAGTTTAACCATTTCAGAAGCTGTTCCAAGTTCCGAAGCAGTAGGATTCTGCGCTGGTCCATAAGACACATACCCGGATTCAAAACAATTTGCCAACTTTAAATTTTTCCGGGTGAGGCGATCTGACCTTAACCCATTACCGCCTTCTGTGCCCATATGCGGACACATATGAACAACAAATTTGTCTGGGCGTTAATGGGTTAAGAACATCTATTGGGTATAACATTTTATCAGACATTCACATTTTTTGGCATTTCACAGAGGCAATGTTTTCAAAACGAATTGGAGGAGTGGCATGCAGTTTTGATAAGACACGCCATCAAAAAGCAACAAATTTCCTTGAATGGGAACCAAGGAGAAGCCATCGACTCAAAATTATAACATTTCTGCATTTAAAGGTATGTAAGCGGAATTTAGAATAATATAGCTTGTATTATATGCCTTTTTTTGTTTTATTTTCAGGTATATGTTTTGGTACTTTTCCAAACCCAAATCCATTTGATTAACATGCAAAAGACCGAAATAATAAAGAACATAAGGCAAAAACAGCAGTAGTATTTATAAGCTATCAGTATTATTTATAGTTGTTCTACGTTTACTTATCATTTATGAAGTTATTATATTTCTTTATTCACCACTTTATGTAATTATTAATTTTGAAATATAAAAAAAAACACAAAAATATAGAAAATTTCGTTATCCCGTTTTTATCATCCAGTTTATATTACGGCGATATCATCCAGAATTCTTGCGGATGATAATCTGGCAATATCGCCGATTTATCATACGGATGTATTGCTTTCGTATTGTCTGGCCGCACAAACTTCTCCAATTGAAGTAACTTCCGCAATATGTTTCTTCTAGATGATACGATTTCGAATCGTTTTCGTATTGCTTTGCTTATTGGGTTATAATGTGCACACTAATATGGCTCAAAATCACAATACACGAATCTTTTAAAAATATGGAACTTATGTTGGTGAGTTCCCTCCGCTTATGTCGATGAGTTCCTTACGTAGTCTACATGCAAACAACCAACACGGAAGGTGATGCACCATGGCCACAAGAGTTGATAAACCCAGTGCTAATTCGAAAACGTTTAATAATCATGTGGCGTTTATAAATATATATTATCACAGTGTCTCGAGACAATTTACGCATATGACCATTTATTCTTAGATTTGTTTATAGTGATCAAGGGGGACATTGAAATTTTCCGAAATTAAAGATATAGCTTTTCTATCGCATGTTAGTACGAAATCATTGAAATTAGCTTTAAGACCCATTCGGACTGTTGTGCCGCGTCTCTCTGAATAAATCTGATATCCACCCTCTACTGCTTGTCCGCCATAGCTCGGACAGTGGGGCGTACGTTGTCCCTACATTATTGGGACGAGGGCCACTCAGTCGGCAGGGGCGGGAATAAGAGACTCGTTCATTTATACAACACATCAATATAGTGCGTAAGATGGTTCATAATAAACAAATTAATCTACTGTTTATTGTTGCCCTCTATCCAAGGAAGAATGTTTATTTCATGTAATTTTGTGCCTCTAAGATTTTCTTGGAATAACTTTTTCTTATATGAAATTTTAAAAAATAATAGTCTCTTATTTGCAATAAAATTTCTAAAATCCTGACATTTTATCGAACAATTACTACTAAGCCGGAAATCCACTAGCTTGTAAATTTGCTGAAAGTGCCCGAATACGAACGCAGTTGCATCTATAGGGTGGCTGATGAATGATCCTACATTAAGAAACTCAACTAACTTTTTGTTGAATTCATATAAATTATATTTTCCTAGTTCATTTGACAACTGATACAAAACAAATAATAGAATTTCAATGACGTACATATTCGGTGACGCATGTGCAACATTCATTGATCATTACTTCCTGCAGAGTTGCAGTAAGAATTATCTCAACTGTTCTAATACATTGCTTTAAATCATCCAAATTTTTTTATGAACTTCCTGTTGAAATAACCCCACAAGAAGAAGGTAGGGGCAGTGAAGTGAAGTCTTTGGGGATCAACGAAATGTCGAGTTTCTAGAAATCAGGTTATTTGGGAACTTTCGCAGCAATTATCTCATAGCAGAACCTGGCTATGTGACAAGTCGCATCATTCTGTTGAAACCACAGTGTTGAAAGGGATTCACTTTCGATGCAGTTCAGCAAACAAAAACTCCTTTAGCAGCAGCATTAACCGGTAACAAACCTTTCACACCGACGACGAAATCGATTGATTTTTACACCCTCACTCTACAGAGTAGGAGGTTATATATCATTTGGGACAGAAAAAAATGTGTAACGCATTGAAGGAGTTACTTTCGAACCTAGGTATGTTTGGACCAAATCCGTTTCACAACTTTATAAGATGTTTGAGCCATGTCCATCTGGTGTACACGATAACTCTCGAACGGAGTTAAGGTATAAATTCCAACTTTGTACATGGTAATATTTATCCCAAACTTAGTTTCAGTTCGAAGATGGGCGAAATTGCCACACCCCTTCTGGTATCTCCCACACAAATGGTACATATTCCTATGTTAAATAAAAGCCAATGAAACTTCTACACGGATAGTCCGTATTAGCTATATTTTCGTATACGGTAAAGTTTTTATAAGCTCTTTGAGCCTGCAGGATATGACGGATTTTGCCACGCCCCTTCTGGTAACTCCCACACAAATCACCCCAACCTACTTAAAATTAAAGCTGTTACGACTTATATACGAATGGTCTGAAAACTATGAAATTTGACAATGTTTTTATGGACGTTTGATACACTTGAATTATGGGCGATATTGCCACACCCCTTCTGGTACCTCCCACACGTTTGTAATATTATAATTAATTCTTCTAACGCCTGCACCGCTACATTTAAGATATTCATCTTGTTTTGGTAGGTTTACCAAATACATATGTAAACTAAATAAATAAAAATTCGTAGTGTCACATTAGTAATTAGTGTGATCAAACATTTGAAATCTAACTTCTGTTGATTTAGCCGTCAAAATAATCCATTATCCCAAAAACAAGTGTTAATTAGAACCTGGGCGCCCAGTTTAAATAAGAAATAGTATGTTCAGAATTCAATTACCCAAATATACCCAATAAGAATTAATTAAAATGTTTGCATTTCTGGTTTTCAAGGTCCAGTCTCACTTGCATTTAATTCGTTGCCACCAATTAAGATTGTGTAAACAAATAATTGTATTAGTGATTGATTAATGCACCATTACTTTTGAAAAATAGAAAAGTAAATGCAACACTGTGAATTAAGAAGATTTAGCGTAACGACAACGTACGCAAAAAAAAGACACAAAAATCACGCGAAATAAGTGAGCAAGAAAAGGACGACAGTACTTCTCAATAAATGAAAAATCAATGAAATACGTTGATGGCAAATTAATGGTGTTGAGGGAATGAATTTATATTTAGTCCACCACCTAGCATTAAATATCGTTCAGTTGACTCTGATAAGTAAAATGGCACAATAGAAAGTCCCAATTAGAATTAAGCCGGCTTTAACTGAAAACAAACAAGGGCGTAAAAACCAACCGAAGAGCTCTGTTAAAGTGAACTGTTATTGTCGTCTGTCAAAAACAACAACAGACACAGACTGTCGCATGAAGGAGACAACGATATGGCGATATAGCAATGATTGTAGGGAGAGCATCTGTAGCATAAGACGGAATGAAATAGAAAGCACTCCCTTGAAAAACGAACGAAAAAGCTACACAAGAACACAGCCAACGTCTATGTTAAATGTGACGTTTCTCTGCTGTTGCGTCTCTTGTTTCCCCTTGTTGTTACTGCATCTGATAGTAGTACTATATTCTAGAAGTTTTTTTTCACAATGACATACAAAATCAATTAAAATCACATTTTAAAATGAATACAAGGATATCCTTGCATTACTCCAAAACAATCACGAAGGCTTAATCACACTCGATAGCCAAAGCAAATGTTAGGTTAGGTTCTACTTTTAGCACTGTTTGTAGTACATGACTGGAGTATTCACTTTGCCTTTGCTTTGCTTTGTGTTGGTTGTGTTGTTGTATTTTTGGTTTTGATAGTAACAGCACTGCTATAAAAGAATTGCGGAGAGACAGAAAAAAGACTGATAGCTATAATTGCTGTGTATACCACGAAAATTGGGTAACACCTTTAAAGGAAAACATTGCTGCTATCGCATTTGCTATTTTTAATTTCAAATTGGAGTCAAGTTGATTGATATTGAAACCGGCTTTTAGTAGTTTGTCAAACACGCTGTGCAAAAATTTCATCACTACTTTCCATACCCCATAGCAGAAAAAAAAAACAAAAGTCTATCAACACACAGGAAATGAGAGGGTCCACATGCAGAACAAAAAAATGTTGAACATCCATCACATCATCCCCCTGCACACACCACAAAAGCTATGACTACAGGTTTTTCGATTTTTTCCTTTCCAATCTCCTCATTTGCTGTGACTGACTATTTACGAAAAAGATCATTGTACTTTTCATTTTCACATTGTTTTTTGAAAAGAATTCGTCACCATACACGATGTTTTCAACACATCAAGCATTTATTCCTGCTTCGAATGTGTCTCCATTAATATTTTTATATCAAAGTTTTTCTTTAAGATTGAGTAAAAGAAAAAACTTCGTGCAGTGTGAGTGGTGTCTCATCGGTTGGGTTCTTCGGTCGGTCGCACATCATTTTATTCGATCAATTTTTCCCCGTCATTTTTACTCGCTTCTCATTTTTTACACTCCGAGGCGACGTTTCACATTTCTTGCATAAATTTTTTTCTTGTGTGAGCAAATCTTATACACTTTTTCTGCATTTTAATTTCTCGTTGTTTCAGTTCATTATTACGTTCCTTGATTTTTTTTCCAAAAAAACATACCTTATTAATTCTTTTTAACGCCATTTTATGCTGTTAAAATTTGATTACAAATTTTCTGTGTATGATTTTTCTTTTTTCCACGAGAGGTCTGTGAAGCCGCCGCTCCTCACAATTTTTGTGTAGCAAAGCTCACCAAACAATCCGAATATCAATAAAAAATGTTGAATTATACTTAATATTTCTAATTGAAAATAGTTTAAAGAAAAAAAGAAACGTTTGAAAAAATGTGAATTTTCTCTTTTTCTAGAATCCAGAGATTTGGCAAATGAATTCGATGTAGTTACGACGAATTCACAATTCTTTGCACCACACAAATCGCACTTGATTTTGACGACTGCCTTTACCAACGAACGTACAAAAGACTCGGCTAAACGACGAGACCAGACCTTCTGACGATTAGCGAAAACTATATTTAGCTCCCTCTTGTCAAAAACAGAAAGAGTGCACCACATGAAACAATCGGCTATTTTTAGCTGTTTATCAGCTCTTCGACAGAAAGAGACCACTGGACAAAATCACATTACAGCGCTTTTCTCGAATGCGGGAAAGAGACAACTGACGCAGTACTTCGCGCGTTCCACTAGCCACAAGAGTGACAATTGATTTTGGTATTTCTTCTGTTCTGAATTCGTCGTTGTGTTGGGGGTTTTTCGTTGCCTTCACAAATTCGCTCAAACCAAAAGAGCTTTGCAATACAGTTTTTGGTAATTTTTAAACATCTGTTGTTTTATTGCGAAAACATAATCCATTCCTCAAACAAAACAAATTTCCTCAGCCGATTGTCTTACGAATGCGCACATATGTTTGTAATCGTTAATTCGCCACTAAGCTTCGTTCGTTTCTTGTATGTACTTTTCAGAATGACAGTTGCCAATATTATCTTATAATTTGTTTTGGTACCGTTCTTTACAAATTGTTTTAATTATAATTTGTAGGATATCTTTATTGACTGATTTATTTATAATTCACAGGACATACATAGATTGTATAGGAAATTAAACTAAAGTTTCAAATGCAGCTCTGTTTAAATATAACTTTAAGGGGCATTCAGACTATTGCATCAGGGGAGATCACACATCGTATGGCATAAATCTAGTTTAAGTGCGATTCTCAGAATTGTTTCAAATTTTCACTAGATAGAACTTTTTGATCTGAACACAACAAAAAAAATTTGTTGGCGATTCCGAGATTGGGGCCTTGAACGTTCGGATATATAAAGGCTGTTTTTTTTCTAAGCCGGGATAACAAGCTGCAATAACAAAAACGTTAATAAAAATTTATTTTTTTGCTCAAAATAAAAAAATATTTTTTCACATTGTCGCCAACTACAATATAAATATTTGTATCAAAACAAATTTTCAAAAAAAAAAATATTTTGTGTTGACTTTTTTGGACTTAGCCTCGATAACCATAAATTTGACTTATATTGGATAATTATCCAGGCTAAGTCCAATATTTTTAATATAAAATATTTTTTTCAAAAATTGTTTTCATACACACATTTATATTGCTGTTGGCGATAATTTAAAAAAAATAAGTTTTTATTTTGAGTGAATATTAACTTTTTATTTAGGTTTTTCTTATCGCAGCTTAGTTATCCAGTCTTAAAGAAAAACAGCCTTATAATTTGAGCTATAGTCATCATTATATATATCGTTGGAAAGCTTACTGAATTTACTATAAGATAGAGGAAAAAAATTTTAAATCATAATCATAAAAAATACCCCAGAGGATAAAATCTTTAACCCCGGCCAAAAGCAGGCTACGCAAGAAAACTTTAGTCTGCGAAGCCGGTTTTGGACATACCCCAGAGGAGAAAATCTTCTACCCAGGCCGAAGGCCTGCTACGCAGGAAAACTTTAGTTTGCGTAGGCGGTTTTGGACATACCCCAGAGGAGAAAATCTTTAACCCCTACCCTACCTACCCTAGAAAACTTTAGTCTGCGTAGCCGGTTTTGGACATACCCCAGAGGAGAAAATCTTTAACCCCGGCCGAAGGCCGGCTACTCAAAAAACGTCATGTTTCTGTCTGCGTGTTTACATATAAACTACTTTTAGGAAGTATAGGGTGTTTTTTATTGAGGTATAGAACTTCGAATTGAAATAAAACACAAGAAAATCGTTTTAATGTCCATCAATTTGGCTTTATTGGAAGGATAATTTTATGCCATTAATGTTTAAATATGATTTCGGGCATGTGGCCGCCGCGGCTGGCTCGAATATAGCCAATTCTACAGGTCCAATTTTCAACCACTTTCTCCAATTGCTGTGCACGGTGGCGAATCGATTCATTCGGGTCCTCTTCAACACTTTGCTCTACAGCGGCAATTGTTTCTTCGGTGCGCACTGTTCGAGGTCTCTGCGGATGCGTATTATCACATAGAGTAAACGTAGTGCGAAAACGATCCATGGTTAACCGAATTAATTGCTCTGATGGACGATTATGTCGACCATAAAATGGTGAACATCGCGAACTGAACCATTACTTTCGAAATAAATTTGCACGATTTGCAAGCGTTGTTCTTTTGTCAACCTGTTCATGATGAAATGGCAAACCAAACTAAATATTAATCACATGACAGCTGACAAAATGGCCGCCAGTTAAAAAAGTGATGCCAACTTAAAGTTCTATACCCCAATAAAAAACACCCTTTACAATACATCCTCATGTGTAAACACGCCTACAGAAAACAAAATTTTTACAAATATTGCAGATTTTCCCCAAAAACATTATTTTGATATTAATCATCTCTTACCTCAATTTCGATCACATTTCCAGATAATGTCGATTTTACCAAAAAAGCGGGTTCAAAATTCACTTTTTTAACGCTGGCTCCCGATGGGTTAATGATTTTAAATTTTTGCTCCGCTATCTTATAGTAAAGCTTGGAAAGTGGACCTTAGCGCCAAGCGCTCTACAAGGCTGTATTTTTTTTTTGACCATCGCCATTAAACTAGATTTGTTCCAAAAAATATCTTGTGCATATATCTTTATATCTTTAATGTAAATGTTAAAAATACATTATTAATATGCATTACAATGCATATACTAGACTTGTCACACTACAATAGCCTTGTAACAATGCGAAATCCAGCAGAAATGAAATTTGACATTTGAAAATCGACCATAGATCATTTCTGCAAGATTTCGCATGCAGTGTGACAAAGCTATTACAAAATAATAAAAACATAGTTGCGCAAAAGATCTGTTTGGCAATTATTTTGAATTAGTTTTGAATGAAAATTAATTTTTTGTTTTTTTTTTTTTAATTAAAAAACTACTGAAGCGCACGAAAAGAGAGAAAGTAGAAATAAATAAAAACCAAATGAATGAGAAACAAGTAAGTAAGCTTCAGTCGGCTAAACTTACTTATATATATACCCTCAATCTCAGAGAACATATATACGGAAGTTATAATGACAAAATAATTTGTGTGGAAGGTACTAGGAGGTTCGTGTCACACATTTCGTCTACATTTATAACTAGACAGCGGATTTTTATGCAAAATCGTATTTTAAACGGGTGGTTATAATTGAATGCCGTCTTCACACAAATGATTTTACTTATAAAACATTTTAATAAACCGATATAACCATTTTATGTCAGTATATCTTGCACAGCAATATGCATATGTTATATACTTGAGTATTAAAAATGGAATTTTCATAAAAAGTCATATCAAGTCATAGCGGATTCCATGCACCAGTATAGAAGTATGAAGGATTTAATATTACCTAGGATAGAGATAATTGTACAAGATGGGGCGTGGCTAAAGCGTAAATATGTTTTAGGTTTAAAGCGATTATAAAAACATTTTCAAATATCAAATTTAAAATGATTTTGACTACCCGTATGGATGTTATATCGGTTTTATTATAACCAAGGATTTGCAACTTTGTGCGGGAGGTACCAGAAGGGGTGTGGCAATATCGCCCAAATTCCATGCGAATGTAACTTCTATAAAAGCATTGCCAATTATCAAATTTCACAGTAATCTGATCATCTGTATAGAAGTTATAACAACTTTAATTTTACTTAGTTAGGGTGATTTGTGTGGGAGTTACTAAAAGGGGCGGTGCAAATCCCGCCATATTTAGTACACTTAATGCGATTATGCAAACTTTAGCAAATACCAAAATATTGCTGATCCGTGTGGAAGTTACATTCGTTTTAATTTAACATAGAAATATAGGTCATTTGTGTGGGAGGTACCAGAAGGGGCGTGGCAATTTTGCCCATCTTCGAACTTAAACTAAGTTTGGGAAAAATATTACCATGTACAAAGTTTGAACTGATTCCTTAGCTTCTTTCGAGAGTTATCGTGTACACCAGCCAGCCAGACGGACGGACATGGCTCAAACTTCTTAAAAAGTCGTGATATGGTCCAAACATACTTAGGGTCTTATGTCACTCCTGCATTCCGTTACACTTTTTTTCTGTCCTAAATGATTATAATTAAATGAGTATAATTAAATTTTACTTAGGGAAGGATAATTTGTGTGGAAGGTACTAGAAGGTTCTCGGCACAGGGTTCCATCTTCCACATTTATAAGATAATTGTATAAATATGATCAAATATCAAGTGATAGTATAGTATAGACCGGTATAGAAGTTGTAAAGGATTTAATATTACCTAGGATAGAGACAATTGTGTGGGAAGTACAAGAAGGGGCGTTCCTTTAGCGTAATTTTTTTTGAGTTTAAAGTGATTTTAAAAACATTTGCAAATATCGAATTGCAAATGATTTGGATTACCCAGATGTTATATCGGTTTTATTGTAACCAAAGTTTATGCCACTTAGTTGTGTTGCCAGATTTTTCCTATTAATCCATTTAAGACAAACAATGTTAGCAACGTTGCCACCTTCTCAAGTCTCTTAGTTGTAAGCTAGTAAGCCCAATCGAACAGGCCTTATAATAGTCATCACTGGGGCAAATCAGACATTTACATTAGGCTGGATCGCGGATCATGAAAATGGAAAAACAATTTCCAGTCACCCCACGAAAATAAAGTTTGTTTAATGATGATCTGCAAAATATATCGTCACTGGGTCAAGCCATCTGTGAGTTAAACATCTCAAAAAATCCTCTTTTCCCGTTTTTTTCTAATTTTTTATGATTTAATAGACCCTCGGAAGCACTTTAAATATAAATTTTGATTCTCGTCTTAGAGTAACTTATTTTTTCGTTTTTTCGTAGTGACAACTGAAAACTTTTTCGTATTTGGTGTCAGTATTTTATAAAATAAAATTTGACGTCGCAGCGCTAAGTTTTGTAAAAAGAGTTTGAACATTTTGACTCTGGAAAGCCATCTTCTGTATTAAATTATTTCACAAATATGGAGTTAGTGACGTCATTTATCTCCGATATTTATCATTTAGGCATCATTCGACTGATATTGATTCCTTCTATTTATTTTTCATAACACCTTTAACAAAATGTTCCCAAGAAATATGAGTTTATAGCTGTCAATTTGAAAACCCACAAAAAATCAATCTAAACGTCCAATAATTCGACCAATGAGTTATTCAAAGACAATAATAAAAAAAAATATTTAAGGGTCTCCAAGGGTCTATAAATTCAGAAAAAAATGTTGGGCAAAAATCCAACATAAACCAATTGCACGGGTAAAACAGGATTTTTATAGGTGTTTTCCGGAGCGTTTAGCTCACAGATGGCTTGAGCCAGTGACGAAATATTTTGCAGATCATCATTAAACAATACAATCTGTAGGGTGACCACTGTAATTTATTGAAAATGGTTTATTGCAAATCAATTGCGTGTGTGTTGAAAGTCGGATGTGCGATTAAAACCCCTATAATAAGCGAGTTTGGACAAACGCCATTAACTTCTCGAATAAAATACTAATTTCTAGTTGGTAAATGACATTATTATCGCTGTTCACATGTAAAGATTTATTGTACAACTCGGTGAAGGGTTTTCAGATAAAACATTGTGGGCATTTAAATACTTCATTCAATTAAATGATTGAAACCATATGTTTTTTCATTGATAATATCCTCACTCTACAGTGTAGGGGGTAAATATCATTTGCAACAGAAAAAAAGTGTATCGCATTGAAGGAGTGACTTAAGACCCTAATAGCCTTGTCACACTGCATGAGAATTCTAGCAGAAATGACATAAGGCCCTTTTTCAAATGTCTAATTTGTATGGCATCTGACATTTGTAAATCGGACTTATGTCATTTCAACTAGACAAGGCTATAAGCTATAATTTGGTATGTGATAAAGTTTTTATAAGCACTTTAAGTGTGCAAGATATGGCGGCTTATGCCACGCCCTTTCTGGTAATATGATAATTGAAAAAGTTTTTATAATCGTAATAAACCTAAAAACCTTCTAGGAAAAATTAAATCCTTTATAACTCCTATACCGGTTCATGTTTTTACAATTATTTACGAATGTGTAAGCTGGGTCCAATTGCAAACTTCCAAGTCCAAACTTCCAGTACCAGCACTAAGAAAAATTTAAGTCCTTCCATACACTCAAAAGAATTTAACTGTAAAAACAGTGTCTGTAGAAAAAGAGAAAGCAGACTTGCTGCTGAAATAGCAGGTGGATGTTTGCTGTTTTAGCAGACTTTTTTCCTGCTGTTGCAGCAGACAATTGTAGCTGTTTCAGCAGCAAAAACAGCGAATAAAACATACTTTTGTGAATTACGCAGCCTATCTCCTTTTTCACAAATAAACACATCCAAATTTTATTTTCAATTAGTTCTTATTATAGTATAAATTACATTTATTTGACATTAATTAAATTGTACATACCTTCTTCCTCCGCTAAAAAGTAACGTCAAGTTATTACTAAACTTACTTGAAAGAACTTGATTGAATAAACACTGACTGCTCTCACGGAATCAAGTAGTGCATTAAGGCACCGTTTTGAAAAAGGTTTATCCAGATTCGTTCAAACACCACAATTTTTACTCGTTTTTATTATCCGCTGTATGTATTACTTTTTGTATCTGCACTAACTTCGTATACGTCTCCGCTAGAAGGTTGATAAACAACGCCTGGTTGTACAGATTGCTTTGTGGAATACCTACTAAAGACGCTGTAGTATGCTGCGTTGACGGAATATCCTTATAACCTTATTCATTCCCACCCACTAATATTTTTTGACCGGACTCCTCAATTAGTTCGCAATTTGGTAAATATTTTAGTTCCAGCTGCGAAACTGTCTGTAATAAATGGAAACATTTGATTAGATACATGTAATTTGTTCAATGAAATGTCCCTTTTTTAATTTTCGGTCTTTTGCTTCACGATAGGTAAAATTGTTTGCTTCAGTAAAATAAATATTTACATCAAATTCAATGAACAACATTGTCTAACACATACAAATACTTACCCTGTTCCATGAAAAGCTTTCGTTTCTTTCGGCAATAACTTTATGCATTTTTTCCTTATCCATTCGCTTTATTATTTTTCTGTTCTGTTTTTTTGGGTGTTTCACTCTTTAATAGCGTCGGGCGTTCACGACGTGTGCGTTGATGACGTCGATAGCTATGTTATATAATGTAATATATATAAGGTGTTCGGAATTTTTGATTATGCTGTGTGTTTAAAATGACCTTTAGAACACCTTTCATAAATTGTAAGTGCTCCATTACCATTGCAACGAAAAGTTTAATTCTAAAAACAATTATTTATCGGCTTAGAATTTTTTAAGTTTGCTAACCATTTTTGGGCGAATGGAGTTGATTTATGTCCTAAACATGATCTTTTCCGTAAATAGGTTTTTGATCTCACTATTGTGTGATTTATATTTTATATGCATTTCTACATGACGAAGAAGTTTTGGATAATTTTCAAGTAGAGTGCTTACTTCTCTACTTTTCTGCTAGAGATTTCCCTCCAAAATTATTTGTCATTTCTTTGCCCACTTCTCGTCAACAATTGCGGTCTAAAAAAAAAAAAAAATATTAACTTTTTATTTATTACTTTAAGGGCATGTTAATTTTATTTTGCGTATATATCAATGCATTTATATTATTTATATCAGCGAGCATATCATGATTTGTGCTGCAGTTTCAGACTGTATAATGTATGTGTGCCTAATGGATATATGTATAGCTAAATTAGTGATACTAACTAAAAGCTAAAACCGATCGTTACCGCTAAATTCAGAGTATTTTGTCATTGTAAAGGACTCAGAGAAAAATATGTTGAGGACTATCAGAAATTTCGAAGATATAGTCTATCATACTATAGTATATCTACCATGTCTTCTAACCTATCGGTAATATGGGTGTCATTGGATATAATTTAGAGAATAAATATTAAACAGATTCTTCAAAAAATTTAATGCTTTTCATTAGAATTTTTCTCAGACTAATAAAAATATAATACTCGGTGTCATTTTAAACTTTTTTTAATTTTAATTAACAGCAAAATTTTTCAGCAGCCTGCAAACTTTAAGGCAGTGTGGCTGCTGAAGCAAAACTGCAGATAATCTTCTGTTATAGCAGAAAATTTGCTGTAATAGCTGAAAAAGTGCCTGCTGATAGATAGCAATCAGTGTCTGCTGTTAATAGCAGACTTTTTTCTGAGTGTACGCATGTTTTCTGAGAGTGAAGGTATATAATAAGTCGGCTTTAACCGACTGAAACTAAATATGTTGTCAGTGATTCAAATCTAACTTAAGCCTCAACTCCGAATTGTCAGATATGGCGATTTCTCGCCAAACGTGGCGAATTTTGAATGAGTTTGGCGACATGTCGCGTCGCCAATGGGAGGAAGTTGAGTAAATAACTTTATAAAATAGTTGATTTTATAGTCTTTTCAGGCTGCATGCGAAATCAATCGATTTCAGCTTGTTATGGCACAATAGCCTTGTCACATGCGAAATCTAGCTGAAATGATTTCAAATGTCAAATTTTTATGAGATCTGACATTTCTTTAAATGACATAAGGTCGATTTTCAAATGTCAGAACCCATACAGATTTTGTGTGTGCGACAGTGTGACAATGAATCGAAAATAAAAGCGACTTAAATGACCAAAAACGTGGTATTTGAAATTTTACTTTATTCGTTTTCGTTCAATTTTCAGTATTATAAGCGAAACAAAATTTAGTGAGTTAGAATGTACTTTGAGTGAAATATAATATACATTTATCACTTCCGCCACCAAGTGGTTTTGGGTACAGCTACAAACATTTTATAAAGAGAATTTACAACTAGATTCACCAACTCTCTTAGTACGTAACAGTAAGCAATAGATGTCGTTGATGTACAGCTCTCTCCGTGCAAATCTTAGCCAATAAGAAAATTAACTTAAATAACACTTTAATTCTTATACTAAGCTTATAGCTCATATAGGTTCAGAACGGTAGATGTTTTGAATATTATAAATAAATTTGTCTGTATCTATGCTTACATATTCTACAAAAATTCGTTCGAAATAGAAACGATCTATTGAATCAATTTGAGTGTTTTGACAGTAACTTCCCAAAGACCTAGAACCATAAAGATTGATCATATGGGAAAATAAAAAAATGTTAACAATAGATGTCTCATAGTATTATTGGAAAATTTGAATATTCAACCCACAAAAATGGTGAGATGGTGAACATTTGCAAGTTTTGTGCCATCTACATTTCATTTTTCTCACGTCACGCCCAGTATTTATGCTTTTAGGTCTTTGTTATTTTTTCACATTGTCGCCAACTACAATATAAATATTTATATGTATCAAAAGAAATTTTCAAAAAAATATTTTGTGTTGACTTTATTGGACTTAGCCTCGACCATCATTTTGACTTACACTGGATAATTATCCAGGCTAAGCCAAACATTTTTAACACAAAATTATTTTTTTAAAAATTTGTTTTCACACATACATTGATATTGCTATTGGCGACAATTTTAAAAAAAGATTTTTTTTATTGAACTGGGATATTGTCCTGGCTCAGGACCATTTTGCTTCTATATTTAATAGAATGCAAATTTATTTACAAATGGCATGGTGACATTTATTACTTGGCTGCAGACTGCCACGATCATGATTTCGACCATGTCAAAAGTCTTTTCAAGTGTCTTCGCAGCGACTTTTCAACATCAAACCCGGCCTCTATAAGGAGATGATTCTCACAAATGAACGAGAAGCACAACTCACTTGCCGAATTTGCGTAATAAAGCACACATGCCATCTTACAAGCATCTCATTGAGTTGCATATGTAAGTATGTGAAGCCACTTGAAAAGACTTTTGACATGGTCTAAAGTCTGCAGCCAAGTAATAAATGTCACCATGCCATTTGTAAATAAATTTGCATTCTATTAAATATAGAAGCAAAATGGTCTTGAGCCAGGACAATATCCCAGTTCAAATCAAATATTAATTACAGACAAAAAAAATTCAAACGAAAAAACTAAAAAAAAAGATTTTTTTATTTTCAGTGAAATTTTAACATTTTATTTAGAATTTTGTTATCGCAGCTTAGTTATCCAGTCTTAAAGAAAAACAGAAAATCTATTTATTCTACTTCTAAGCAGCTTTCAGGGCGGATGTCATGATGAAGTTACGCAAATTCACTATAAAAAACACAAATACAAAAGAATAAAATGTCGTGCACCACCAACACCTAAGTCAAAAATATGGGAAGTAAATTTCGACGGCTTTTAATAAAGTGATGATTCTCGTGAAGAATTGGAGTCCGTCCAGGCCGACTGACGGACAGGAGTCATTTCATCATTACATAGCGCTTCTATTCATAATTCATTTTATCATTCTCTGAAACTTGTTTGATGTTGGCGATTATTTATTTTATAATTTATTTAATTTCTTCATGTATTTAATTAAAATTTTATTTTTTTAAGAAATATAAATTGCATCTTCTTATTTGTATGGCATTTACGTGGCATCAAAAACAGCTAAAATAGAGCAAAAATAAATTTGACTGCACCATAATATCTCGGATTGGGCAAAATAAAGTCCGGTAGCGCTGATACGACTTAGCTGTGAAACTAACACTGGATAATTATCCAGTCTTAACTTAGCCGCGATGGCTAAAATTCTCCATATAAATTTCAATCACAGCTAAAAGAAAAACAGCCCTATTTTATATACAAATAATTTTCTATATTTTAATTTTAGAATATTTAATTTATTTATTTAATTGAATTAAGAGACTTGACAAGGTGGGTTCATTGTTGCCCATTGGCTTATCTTAAATGGATCAACAAGAAGAATATAAAGTTAAAAATGCTGATATTGTAAAATTTCGGTTAGAAATATCCTCGAAATTTCGCAGAAGTGTTTATAATGAATGTATAACATCAACTAACAAGTAAGATAAAGCTAAAGTTGGACGTGATCGACTATGAGTTACCCAACACATCTGCTTCCTATTATACCTGGTTTTAATAAACACGCAGTAGTTTGTGAAACTATTATTTTTCTAAACAACTTTTGTAAGATGATAGTAGGTACTTATACCATCCCACTGTAAGTGGGCGAGGCAACTCAACATTTTTGTAGACGACTTTGGTAAGCACCATAACTACATGTACGAAATTTCAACGGTGTAGCTGTCCCCATTTCTTTTTTGCCACTAAAACTAATCATCTGCCCCACCGTGCATAGGTTCGGTTGGTGCTCGATTAGATTTGTAAGTAGTTTAGACCCGGTAGGTGGCGTTGGTGGATTTACATAAAGTGTAAACTAACTACGGCGCAAAATATCTGCGCAAATGCCGCATTGCACAATTTTTTGCATTTGTGGGGCAACAGTAGAGTATATAACTTTATATGTATATATTTTAAGGGCAAAAGGACGAGGAAATGAAAAACTAAAATCGCCAATTAATTTCATTTCACCTATAGATTCAGACGTGTTATCAGAAATATAAATATATGAATTTGAAATAGATTTACAGTCTTCCATTTATAAAGTAAGAGAAAATTAACAATAAAATATTTCCTAATATTTCCCGTATTCGGGTTCCCAAACACCACATAATTTATATTAGATTATATTTATGCTATGCTGACTTTTCACGGTGAAACTCCATATAAAAAAGTAGTGGTGAAATTGAAGCTAATTTTTTCACCAGACAGTAAGTAACTACACGCGGAAAAAGAACTTGTGTAAAAATACCGAATTTAACTTTGTAAATCATTTTTTATATAGAGCTGACAGAAGTCATACAAGTAAATGCTAAATTTCCCTCGTACATGTGTAAATTACACATGTGCTTCTTTTGTATAAATAACTAAGTTTACTTTGTAGGTGTTCAGTGCCAATTTAGAAATTTGTAGTTTTTACACAAGTTTCTTTGTTAAAATTAATTAGTTAGTTGGATAATGGTGTAACTATGAATATGTAAATTGCCAATTTCATGCATTTTGTAGCTGATACCTGCAAAAATACATATGTATATGTCAAAGTGAATTTCGACGATTAGAATTACAAGAAAAACAAAAGCAACAGAACAGAAGAAATAACGGATGAAGAAGTATGGTGAAATTAATTTATTTTTTATTTTTTCACTCGCAAAATGAAGATTGATTAATCTTTTAATTGATTAATATCAATTTTAGTTACATTTCGGAGCAACATTATACATTATTCGACAAGTGGTGCCGTAAATGGTGTCGGCAGCAGTGGTATTTATGCATTACGCACAACAACATTTGGTTTTCCGCCCGGTGGTGCTGGGACATCTTTTGTCTTTAGTAACGAAAACAGCAGCGGGCCTCTGGTATCAATCCTGTTTGGGGATAACCGAAAAACGTACAATTATAACATGGTAAGTGTAGCTGTGTGTGTTTTCAAAAGTTTATTTCGTCATTATTAATTTAATCCTTTTACGATTGACAGTTGACATGCTGTGGGGGTGGCGGTGGTTGTGCTTCAGCAACATTCCATCGGTAGTAACCACCACCACACCAACAACAACAACAATATTGATCAACAAAATACTGTTGTTTGAGAACGAAACAGAAACCACAAACGAATATTGTTGCTGTTAACTCATCGCAACAGACTGCAGCTACAACAGCATCATCAGTACGTCGATGTCCAATCAACACACCTGCAGCAACGACGACAGCATCCCCACCAAAACAACAGTGAGTATAATATTTAAAATAAACCTTTTTTGTTTCCAGGGGGAGGAGCAAAAAGCTAAACAAATTAAGTCATCATAATTTTTATTTGGGTGGGAAATAGAAAATCAATAAAAAGATTTAGGTATTTCATATTAGGCCTGTTCGATTGGGCTTACTAGCTTACAATTAAGAGACTTAAGAAGGTGGCAACGTTGCTACACATTGGTTTTTCTTAAATGGATCAAGAGGAAAAAATCTGGCAACACAAGTGAAAGAGTAGTAAGCTACTTTCTTGTTAAGCGAGTAAATTCCATTCTAGTAAGCTCAATCGAACAGGCCTATTATTAAATTTAGTTGAAAAAACATTCCAAATTAGATAAATGAAACATGGCGTTGGATTACTTATGTTCTATCAGTTTGTAAATTTATTTCTTTATTTTTAAATGCTGATAAATGCATATTGTTTAAGAGAACAAAGTGCTTTGAAATACAGCCACAACATACAAGGTAATTCTACGCAAGTTTTATTGTATAACTGGTAGAAGTTTTTTTGGTACCAAGTGTTCTGTATGAGTTGCCAAAGAACTTTTAAAGTTGTATTTCACCTAAGAAACTTAGGTAAATTGTACGCTTTTCTTGTGTGATTTCTCACATTATTTTCTTTGCGTGTATGTTCTTTTCAAGGTAAAAACAGCTGATCGTAAAATCTGCGGTTTTGTGCACCATTTTCATTATAAATATTAAATTAAATTGGTTAAATAAATTAACACTACCTAATGTTACTGATATTATGTAGTATTAATAATTAGTAAAAATTAAATATTTCTTGAAAATTGATAAAACAATAAATTTGTATTTTTTTAGCAAAGATATTTTTTAAGTTAAAATTATACAAAATTAAAAATTGTTTATTTATAAAAAATAATAAAAAACAATTTCCAAGCCACGATTCGAACCCGAGAGCTACTGCGTGCAAAGCGGAGATTCGTTACATCCACAAAAACTCACTATTTTTGTGTTTTATGGATGAGAACGTCAAACAATCTACTTATTGAAGGAATCATTTAGCGAATGCGTTATGTTATTTCTCGAAATGGGAGACCATGCGATTTAATGTCTCCAGATTATTTTCTCAGGGGTGCAACAAGTGGTCGAGCCAGCCGAGATCACATATTATATATCATGTCGATTATGCACGCCGACGGATTTGCTGCGGATCGGATTGACTCGACTCACTTTGTGAGGAAAATTGTATTATGTAATCCGTCGGATGACTGCATTACCAACATAAAGTCGATATTACATTACAGCTGTCAAATTGACATTTATAAGCAAATGACAAACAAAAGTAACCAATAAAGTGCGCTGACATATTCTTAGATTTGAAATTAAATAAAATAATTGAAATTCTAAAATTTTATAATGTATTCATCAATTGTTTTTTTTTATAAATTTGGAAGAAAAAAGTGGCAATAGAAGACAGGTACGGAACAGGGCCGTAAGTGTTTTCAAGTTAACCGATGTAATGTAAGTAGAAAAATTCCTTAAGTGAAAAGTGAATAAATTTTATATATTTCCACAGGTTTGTGAAGCAATTTCGGTTAAAACAAATAAAAAACAACCAAAAAGTACTTTATCCGCATGAAATCAGCGATGATTTTCTGTCGGATATTTTTGTATGTGAAGTGAGTCGCATGAGGAATACATAATACGAATTTTTCCGCACCGGCATTACCATCGGCTTATATAATACCAAAATACTCAACTGCGGAAAAAATCCGATCCGCAGCCATCCGTCGGCGTGCATAATCGACATGATATATACTTTGTCTTAATACTCTACTCCGCTCTGTATAAAAAGTTGAAAACACACACCAAATAATAATAGTTATAACAACGTTGTGTACAGGGTTTTTCATTTTTATGGAAATTAATTGTTGATCACCAAAAAAACTATATTTTTATAAAAATAGAGATCCAACATAGCAATGCATGAGTACACACTTTTTAATTTTCGGATCTGGTTTAAATTCAACAGCATCTTATTGTTTAAGGATGTATGTTAGGGTGGTTTGATTTATATGGATGAAAAAAAAAAATAAAAATCGTATAGCATAAACGTAATCTACATTAAATTCTAACAAAATTCTCCGAAGAAACCATGGGTCTAAAATCAAAACCTAATTCGCGCCTCTCGACATGAACATTTTTACTTGGGTGAATATTTTTCAATGAAAATAAAATTTGAGTGTAGAAAAAATATAAAGTGCAAAAGAACTACCTTACTAAACAATTTTACTCAGAAAATTCGATTTCTTTTTGGAAAAAACTATTTTTTTCTAATATTTATTTTTTTGCAATATAAATAAAACTAAATTCTCAAGTCGAGAGGCGCGGATTAGGATTTTATTTTAGATGCATGGTTTCTTCGGAGAATTTTCTTAAAATTTTATATAGTTTACGTTTTTGATATACGATTTAAAAAATAAAAATCAATCCGCCCTAATGTATGCCCTTCAAAAATTTGTAGGTTTATTGTGACAATTATGTGAGAGCACTACTAAGGCAGAATGGACACCAACGCGTTGGCTAGAAAATATTCCACAAGTTCATAATTAAAAATATTTTGAACGAAAACAAGATCAGAAAATCGAAACATATACTTTTCTTATGCCGTTGCCGTTAACCTTGCTTTAAACTGACACTGAATCGTCACTTTTACCAAAACTCATGCTCTGACTCATGAAAATGCTAGAGTGGACACACACACTGGGAAATTCAAACACTTGTTTCAAGTTTCCAAAATAAAGTGATTATTTATTGAAATGAAAAGGCCAGACAATGTTCAGAGTTACTCATGCCCTATCAACTACTTTGTCATTGAAAATAATTTTAATGTCGGTTCTCATTAAGTTGGAGAATGATGATACCAATGCGTTCAGGTTGTTTCCGGGCAAACGTCTATCGAAGGGGAAGCCCATTGTTCGTCTATCTGGATACAACTTATCTTTCAATCCGCAGAAAGAGTACGCGTCGTCACATGTATTCGCACTGAGTGAAATGGGAAAGCCATATTATTGAAAAATCCAAATGTGATCGAATTTGTATATTTGTATTTACCTGTTGTTTGTTTGTTGTACCGAATCATTGGTGTAGTCGGAGATCATGACAAACAAGTCAAAAGCCATTCCTTCGGCCTTGCCCTTGGGCAACAGCAAATGATCGGGCCAACCACAACCACAGAATTGGAATGCGGCCAGAGCATCTGTCGCAGTCGGCATATCATTTGCCCCCACTCGACGGAAGGAACGTTCGAAAGGAATAGTGACCGAAGATTCATCAGAGCGACGACGAATTGTATTTTTGCCAGGAAGCACTGCGAATGCAAAGGGAGGTATTACAAACGGCGGTTGCTGGAAGCATATACACTATATACTTACAGTTTACGGTAAACTTATCCATTTCGATCGCAAGGACACGTTGTTCTTCCAGAGTCAATGCGATACCACGTTCGTCATTCTTGGGGCACAGGAATATGCGGCACGTTCCCATCCTAGTCGATGCATTCGTGTTGGAAACAGTAAAAATGTACTCGAATGGTGCGTGTTGCAAATGCGTGAAGGTAGCGTAAATGCTACCGTTGGGGCCGAAGTCCAGGCCAGCTGCTAGATCGACTTCGGACTTTTGCCAGTAGGTTAGCAGAACATTTGGAACAGCGTTGCGTGAGCTGATTCTCGCCTCTATGTTGTTGATCGTGATGCCTTGGTAGTTCAAGTGGCTTTGGTCGTATGGTGGTAGAATTGTCTTGAATTTATTGAATAGAGTATCCAGATATCCGTGCCACCTGTAGAATATTGGATCACGCATGGCCGTAGTAACATCGCCCATCACACCGTACTCTTCCAGATGACGGGCATCTGGGTCATGCGAGTATGAAATGAGGTTGTGCACCATATTATGGAGATTGCCGTAGTATTGAGGGTTAACCGAAAGTGAGGAAGCTTCAACCAAATCTCCAAGTATATCAATACCCTTGACATCATCCAAGGGAATGCGTTTGCCCGAAGCCTAATGATAAAAATTAAGGATAATTAAAATCTTCGTTTATGGAATTGTACGACGAATACTTACGTCTTGAAGGAACCCTTGGTCAATGGCAGCTATAATACGATCACGCCACCGTTCGCAATCGGCAATTGTGAGGAAATTGTTTGCGCGGCTCGTATCACGCAAGACGGTGTTAGTTGTGCGTGCAGGATACGTGCGATTATTAACACTGCTCAGAAGTTTTGGGAAATATCCCTCCGGAATCGGGTCACGCAAATTGCTCAACACTTGAGTACGTTTCAAGTTATTACAGAAACGCTCAGTATTGTAACGCGCTATGATCTGATGGTGCATGTAATAGAACAATTCACCGCGACGATCTTTGGCCACAATCTCGCGGGGTCCTTCAGTTGGATACACTAAATGCCAGTGCCAATGATGCATATTCACACCGATGTCCTCGCGGAAGTAGGCCAGACGTTGCTCGTCCTCGGCATCCGAAGCCGTATAATTCCGTGGAATTTCAACGGAAGTCTTTGGTAAATAAACATTTGGAATTAATTTATGTTCGGTGAGAGTTGCTATAAAAAAAACCTACTCTCTTGCGTGGATCAGATATAAGTGAAGCCTCCTTACGAGCCTCCTGAAGCAAAGAAGGTTCAACGAAATTTGAGGGAAACGTCTCCGCGATTGGCGGTATTTGTATTTTTCGTGTATCCCGGCGATGTTGTATAGCCACAGAAAAGCAGTATTGGAACAATAAAGGATTAATACGATCCCTAAAATATGATAGGAAATTAATATTATTGCTGGAAATGATGGCAGTAGTAATGTGAGACGTACTTAGTGTATGCGCACAACGAAGTAAAACTTTGAAGGTCAGGACAATCCATGAACATCGTAATTAGTTGGCTGGCGACCTTTTTGTGGTGGTCCTGGAAGAGCGAGAACTGGCTCCTTTTACCAATAGTTTGGGCAAAGGCTAAGTTGGGCTTCTTGGCAATATCTCTCAAAGGAATCTGCAATTTAGAGTTTCCAGTTCTAAGCGAGTTCATTAAATACTGTGCTTTCTACAGACCTTAATTTCGACGTTGTCACCGAAACGACTTTCCAATTCGACGTTAGAGCCGCTGTAATTTTCAGTGTAGTAACTGTCGGGTAAGTCGAAAGCAGCCTTGCCATTGTCTCTCGACGTGAAGACTGGTTCCAGTGGACGTTGGAACAACAGTTCTAGGGCTTTTGTATCGTTCGACATGGTTCTTCTGGAGTTTTGACAGGACAAACGACTGTATACGCAATGGGAATAGAATGTTCACTGATGGTGTGCTCCTATTCACAAACACTATTTATAGTTATGTTGAGTGTAAATTTTATCACTTCTAGATAAGTACTGAAAGCCGCACAGTGGTCTCGTATCTAATGATAGTGTTCATGTCCACGCAGTGACCGCAATGATAAAAGAACTGCGTTAATTAATGCGTGAGTGATATGTAGCATATTATGTACATATACACATACGCACAGATATGTCAATGGCTATCCATTGTATTTTCTTGATTTCTGGATTGTTGCGTCCTTCATCAGAAACATTTGCATTTGACTCTTTTTGTAGAACGGTCTCACCAACCGAATGATAATTAACTTCCGATTTAATTCATTTTTTCCAAAACAAATGCATATTATCAACACATATCAGGATTATTGAAAATGTTCACCATTCATATAACTAATATGTTTTTAAAGGCCATCGTATCTTTTTATAGATGTAATATCCGTAAGGAATATTATGAAATTTCTTGAAACTTGTATCTATTTACTCATGCTCGACATCATTTGTTCTTTAACCTGCGCACGCCCAATACCCACCCGTGGGATTTCTGTTTTTCAAACATTGATAACTCACCGAATTTACATCAAATCAAAAATAGACTTGGTTTCAGTGACAAAATTTCTTATTTAATCCAGATAATAAAAACAGTATCCAAATATTTATACCTCATCACAGTTTTTTTTAATTTTGTCATTTTTTCTACGTTGTAGTCCGATAACCACTCGGGTGGAATTTCTTTTTTACTACGAAATACTGAATTTCTGTCATCAAAACAACTCTAAACCATTGAATAATGAACATTACTATAACAAATAATGAGATAAAATTATGAGATGAAGAAGGTGTACCCATATGACAATTTTCGCACTTTATCTGTGTACTATGTTATGTATGACATACCGGCTTCTTACATGTAACGCTAGTCTTGTGTTACGCAATTTTTTGTTTTACGCGGCCTGTGTCATAACGCTCTGATGTCTCGTCTGCGATAAACTCCTTATCCACATCACCCGAAAATCGCCCTCCTGTAAAAGTTAAAAACATAAATTATACAAACCTAAAATGCATTCAATTCCTGACCTGATTGAAAATCGGCCAACAACTTGAGCGGGCTTTTATCTGTGGCATGCACATGTCTTCAATCAACAGCTGTAAAAAGTGCCTGCGCCGAGACTTTTATTTTCCATAAATATTATGTCATTTTGTCCACGGTATCTACACCACCCTTGGTATCTGGCTTTTCCGGTTCATAAGGACCGGTTATAGATGCATCCTTATGCATCGTTGACAATAAAACCCCAGCTTTATAATTAGATTCATATCATATCTATAACGTTTTTTAGCTTTATTCAGTACTAGCTGACCCGGCAAACGTTGTTTCGCCTTCAAATTTTATTTATATTTGAATGGCTGGCTCAGCAAACTTCGTTCTGCCTAGAAAAGTATTGATTTAGACATTTAATGCTTCATTGTTACGGGTATGTTTAAAATACAGGTACATGATAATATTTAGAGGAGATCGGTGCAGGTAATTCATATTTATTTGAAAAAAAAAATAAATAAAAATGTGAATAATATATGAACTATTAAATTATAAAAAGTATATATATAATTAAGAGAATGTTAGTGTTATTCATTATGGTGGAAATGTCTTGTGACATGTCATACTTGTACTTGTCCCACAATTCACGTGGATTCAATGGAAAACATTCAACAATAATCAGACCCAAAGGTTCCTTGTCACCTTTCTTCTCGAAATAGAAGAGTAGATTACCTTTGAGTACGAAATATCTTTTCTGAAACGCCTTGTTGACCTCTCCCCTTTTGTTGAGGAATCCTTCTTTGTCGTACGGAGGACTCGTTGCAAAAACGCACAAATTTTTCTCATTGATTTTCGTACTGAAAACGTTTTGATAACAAATATATCTGCGAAATATGATAACGACTTTACATCAAGCGAACTATCCAGCATCCACACAAGGATTTTCGCCGTTTTAGATTAAGTAAGCAATAAACACAAGAATTTCACACCAATGACAGGTAAGGGATCTCTACAGTCAATATTCAAGAATAACAGGTAAGATGTCTATGGCCAGGCCCGTGCGCAGGATTTTCCCCTGGGGGGGTTTTCATCTACTCTCATAAAAAAGTTAACCCTATAATGAGTTAAAATCTAAAATTTAGGAAACCAAGTAAATTTTTACTAAATATAAGTAGATTTTTGCTGAAATTTTCCTGAATCTAAGTACATTTTTCCTAAAACCAAGTAATTTTTCACTAAATTTAAGCAAAATTTTCCTAAAACTAAGTACATTTTTACTAAATCTTAGTAAAATTTTGCTGAAAATTTTCTAAACTAAGTAAATGTTTACTCAAATCAAGTAAATATTTACTCAAACTGAGGACAATTTTGCTGATTTTTTCCTCAAAACGAGTAAATTTTTACTTAAACTGAGGAAAATTTTATTTATACAAGGAAAAAAGGTGAAATTAAAATAAGTTCAATTTAACTAAAAAAATCAATCAAATAGTTTTGTTTCAGAGTATGCAAAACTGATACAAACACAATTTTAAGTTAAAATTTCCTAAATGGAATTTTTTCCATACAAAAAATTTCAATTTTTTTTCTCACTTAAAACCTTGGAAATATTCTTCCATATAAATTTGAATTTACTCAATTCTAAGAATTTTTTATTAGATCCATAGAAATGTTTTTAATTAAATCTACTACCCTTTTTCTAGTAAATTAACTATTTACTATGGCTTTGAAAGAAGGAAACTTTACTCATACTTAGTTCATTTTCCAACTTTTTAGGAAATTTTTACTGGAGCGTTTGGAAACCACTCATATTTTATTGTCAGGATCTTCGAGAAATATTTTGATACATTCGTCCGACGGACATCGTCGGCAAAATTGCATTTCAGTTATTCATCTATCATTACACTAAAAGGAATATGTCAGTAAAAGAAAGCAGAAAGTCTACTGAAAGAGCAGATTTTCTGCTGTTAAAAAAGAGACAGCAGATTTGTATCTGTTGGGATGGTAAACAGCTGTTTGCTGTTTTAGCAATATATATGATACGCATACTACCCCAAGCTAATATAAAAGGATATTCGAGCTAAACTCGCTTATGAACGCTTATCTATTTTTATATTTTAATTAACAACAGCCAATTTTAGCAGACTGCAAACTCTTTAGCAGTGTGAATGGTGATGTAAGATTGCAGAAAACTGTTGTTATGCAAAAAAACAGATGTAATAGCAGAAAAGTGTCTGCTGATAAGCAGCAGACAATCGCTGCTTTTATAAACAGACTTGTTCTCTAAGAGTAGAACTTTTAGTTGCTTGAAATTACGTACATATGTACATATCGAGGGCTTATATTCATAAGTGGCTATGAACAAAAATATTACTTTTCAGGAGAGCAAAAAAAAAAAATGATTTTACAGTTTAATCCAAAAAGAGTTACTAATTGCTACGATTAAAAAGTTTTCGAAATTTCCTATTATTCGCAGTTTCATGGTTCATAGCCACTTTTGTATGTTTAAAATTGAGCACTATGAATATCGAAATAAGCACATAGCCATTTATGCCCAATTATATAAATAAGATTTACTGTAAACTCCATAACTTTTTTCATGAAATCTTGGCACAGAAAACGCATTTTCTGTGATGTACGCAGCGAATTTAAAGATTCATCCGTCAGATTGGTCGCTTGTAACATATATGTAGCCAGTCGCGAAAATCGCTGCAATTGATGAAAAATCCAAAATTCGCCGTTGCAATTCCTTATATTTTAAGTTTATTCATTCATAATTCTGAAACTTTTCATACACAAATATTCCCCATGAAGTCAGCAATCACATACCAAAGAAATATTTTGGTATTCTCAATATAATAAAAAGTTACGCCGGTTTTTCTAAATATACTTTTCACAATTTTTGACTTTACAGCCACCATTTTTCCTATTTTAGCCTGATAACTGGGGAATCAAAATGCTATTAACGCGAAATGATGGAATAAATTTTAGAAATTTCAATTAAAAAAAAAAACAAATAATTGGTATTTTAGAGTTACGCCTTCCTACGTAGATGCAAGTAACTGAATTTGTTGTTTCTCTTTTGAATAATACTTGTACAAAAAAATACTAACTCTGAAAAATATTTGACATAAGCGAGAAATATAACAAAAATTTATTGTTTCGCAACTTTAAAGTAGATTTTAAAATAGAGACCTACACGCAGAGAAAAAATGCATTTCGTAGAAACGAACTTTTAAACACGTGAACATCGTTTTTGAGTTTCTTTTGTGGGAAAATTAGATTGTTTGCGGTAAACATGTCATCACTTGTTGTAAATGAACAAAGAGAAATAAGTCTATGTATATCAAACAGTTTTCTTCGTTTGTCGAAATGGATTTGTATTATAATTGCCAAACTCCCAAAACATTGGAAGTAACAGAAACCGTTGTTGTTGCATATGTGTTGAAAATAGGACACATCGGTTCAGATTTAGATACAGCTCCATAAAAATGTCCAATCGCAAATGTTACATCTTAGCTATCTACAAGCATCAAGCAACTTATTTGCTTTTATTAATAATGTTTTTAGATTTCATTATGATATCATAGTGATTCTTATCTACACTTTTTATACACTCCACGAGAGTATTATGTCTTTGTGCATTTGTTTGTAACACCCAAAAGGAAACGAGATAGACCCATTGTTAATTATACCGATCGTCTTAGAATCACTTTCTGAGTCGATTTAGCAATGTCCGTCTGTCTGTCTGTCCGTCCGTCCGTCCGTCCGTCCGTCCGTCCATCTATTCTTGTAATCACGATACAGGTCGCAATTGTAGACAGAACCAAATGAAACTTTGCACAACGATGTTTTTCGGGATAAGGACAAACCCTATTTAATTTGAAGAAAATCGGTTCAGATTTTGATATAGCCCCCATACGAATTTCACTCCCGAATTGACTCTTTTCACTCTAGATACCACATATTTTAACAGATTTTCTTTAAAATTGGCAAAACATCTTATATTGTAACTAGAAACACCTGTGGTAAAAATGTGTTAGATCGGTTCAGATTTATATATAGCTCCCATACAAATTTCTCTCCCGATTTGACTTTTTCCGCTCTAGAGACCACATAATGTATGAGATTGTCTTCAGACTTGGTAAAACATCTTATATTTCCACTAGAAACATCCATGGTTAATATCGGTCAGATCGGTTCAGATTTAGATATAGCCCCCATACAAATGTCGCTCCCGATTTGACTTTTTCCGCTCTAGAAACCACATATTGTATCAGATTGTCTTCAGATTTGGCAAAACATCTTATATTTAAACTAAGAACATCTGTGGTGAAAATAGGTCAAATCGGTTCAGATTTAGATATAGCCCCCATACAAATGTCGTTCCCGATTTGACATTTTCCTCTGTAGAAACCACATATTGTACTCGATTTTCTTTAAATTTGGCACAACATTTTATAATCGAACTAGAAACACCTATGTTGAAAGTGGGTATGATCGGTTCAGATTTAGATATAGCCCCCATACAAATGTCGCTCCCGATTTGACTTTTTCCGCTCTAAATGCCACATATTCTAATCGATTTCCTTTAAATTTGGCACAACATCTATAATCTAACTAGAAACACCTGTGGCTAAAGCGCGCTAGATCGGTTCAGATTTAGATATAGGCCCCATGCAAATGTCGCTCCCGATTTGAATTTTGCGCTCTAAAAACCATATATTGTACCCGATTATCTTTAAAATTGGGACAACGTCTTATAATCTGACTAAACAAAACTATGGTGAAAGTGGGTAAGATCGGTTCAGATTTAAATATAGCCCAAATTCAAATGTTGCTCCCATATGTTTAACCGATTTTGGCCAAACTATACATTTTATATTTCACCTATTTCGTTCCAGGTTTCAATATATCCTCATACAAATGTCCTTTCCGATATAAAATTTTTTGTCAAACACATACATTTACATGATACAAAAAACCTTCCCGTTTTCACTTTTTCACCGAATTGAATTGTATTCGGATTGAAAGTGGAGTGTATCATAGGGTCGGCCCCGCCCGACTTTAGCCTTTCCTTACTGGTTTAAAATTACTAAAATATTTTGTTATTAAACTTCCAAACTTATATTGCAGTACACAATTAAAAGTTCATAAAATATAGCTCTAGTCGAATGTCAAGAAGTGGTATCGGTTAATAAAAATGAAAATTTTCCGAACAATTTGGTGTCCATTAGCAAAATTAGCATTGCACAATCTTGAAATTGGCACAATTCGTTTAGTTTTTGTATTTTTCATAACCTCTGTCCGAAATTCAAGAAAGTGTCCACGATTTTTTATGTAATTTTCGTGTTTAAAAAGACCTTAAAAATTACATATTTTATTGCTTCAAAAAGTCTAGAAGGTTTTAAAATGTATATGTTCGAAACCTCTCTGGGGGGGTTTGAAACCAAACCCCCCCCCCCTCCCTTGCGCACGGCCTGTCTATGGCTAATAAAAGCAAAACGAACTCATTTGACATTTGAATGTGTCGACGTTATTTGGTCATTGGAAGAGGGCCCATAGAAGATGAATTGCAAACAATATTGTGAGTTCGCCGACGATGCAAAGATGGGGGATCCCTGTATCATTATCTTTAGTTGTAAAAAATTTAATATTCGAGGGACCGGTTTGATCATAATTGTCATCTGCATATCGCTCTCATCATCGCTATCAGGGTCATTATTGTCGTTCAACTCTGGAAGCAAGTCTTCTCCCACATATTCGCAGTCGGAATCTAGAATCTGTTCTTCCGGCAAATAATCGTCATCATTTTCGTCCTCACCTTCACCAATTTCACCACAGATGTTTCTAGTTGAAATATCAGGTGTTGTGCCAAATTTGAAGAAAACCGGTTAAAATATGTAGTTTCTAGAGCAGAAAATGTCAAATCTGGAGCGAAATTTATGTGGGAGATATGTATAAATCTGAACCGATCTGACTCACTTTTACCATATATGTATGTTGAAATATAACGACATTTCTATGGAGGCTATATCTAAATCAGCTTCATATTGGAAAGAGTTCGTCATTGTCCCGCAAAACTTAATTGTGCCAATTTTTGTTAGGATCGGACTTACGACTTGTACTTTGATTACAAGAATAGATGGACGGACGGACAGACAGACGGACGGACGGACATTGCTAAATCGACTCAGAAAGTGATTCTAAGCCGATCTGTATAATAAACGATGAGTCTATCTCGTTTCCTTTTGGATGTTAAAAACAAATTCACAAACTCATAATATCCATGTGGTATACAAATTTACGAATTATCAAATGTTTTCTTAGGAAAGTTAACTATCATCGGAATCGTAGTAGTGATTCCGATGATAGTTAAGAAACATGTTTCGAAGTCGTTTATCGCAAACATAATTTATTTGTCTATAACGATCTACTTTTATCATAACAGTTGAAACATTTCGCACAAATGAAAACGTTTATCGTAAACGTAGTTTCTTTTATGTACAAATTTTCAGAATTTACGTTTACGGCAAAGAAAAACGTTTAAGAACGCTTATTGTATTTATAGTCCGGGAGCCAGCAACGCGTTTGGTTACACTATAAGTATCACGGCTTAAACTTTTAGGATATGTGCCTTTAATTTTGAAAAGAAAAAAAATGCATGTCTGGCAAACCTTCGGGGGTGGCTTTGGCCCCCTGGAACTTTTAAGGTCGCAAAAAATGGGTCGCATTTACACTATTTTATCATGTCTGACATTTATATATATGAAAGCTCTTACCTCTGCGAGTTACCAGCAGCCAGACCAGTCAGGGGGTGGAAAGTGCGTGCCAAGTGCGACAAGGTCAAAGTCCGAGGTCAGCATCGAATTTCTTTACGCTATAAGTAAAACGGGCCACTCTTTTATGGCCACTTCCTTACATTATGAGAAGATAAAAAATCCATGTCTGTCAAACCTTCGGGGGTGGCTTTGGCCCCCCTGCAACTTTTAAGGTCGCAAAAAATGGGTCGCATTTACACTATTTTATCATGTCTGACATTTATATATATGAAAGCTCTTACCTCTGCGAGTTACCAGCAGCCAGACCAGTCAGGGGGTGGAAAGTGCGTGCCAAGTGCGACAAGGTCAAAGTCCGAGGTCAGCATCGAATTTCTTTACGCTATAAGTAAAACGGGCCACTCTTTTATGGCCACTTCCTTACATTATGAGAAGATAAAAAATCCATGTCTGTCAAACCTTCGGGGGTGGCTTTGGCCCCCCTGCACCCTTTATGGTCGAATGGAAATAGTGATATTTCTACCACTTCCTTTAAGTAAAACTGCCAAAACTTTTATGGTCACCTCCTTACATTATGAGAAGAAACTAGTAAATCAAAAAAAAAAATTTTTTTCAAATCCATGCTTTATGCAAGCAGAATTCTATTGGGCCTAGAAATTCTTTTTTAGTTATCTTTTGTAGAAGGAAAAATTACTGCAAAATTTCAGTTTTTTATCTGCCATAGAACGGCATATATTCGAAAATGGGTTTTAACTTCGTATGGGAGGTGCCACGCCCACATTTCCATTACCGCCCATTTTTGTCACAACTACGCACATTAATGCTAGATGCACTTACACAAAATTACAGTAGGTGTAATTTTGGTTTTAACTTCATATGGGAGGTGCCACGCCCACTTTTGCATTACCGCCCATTTTAGGCGCAACTACGCACATTGATGCTAGATGCACTTACACAAAATTTGAGCACTATACGTGTCATAGAACTGACACTATTCGATAATATGTTTTAACTTCGTATGGGAGGTGGTACGCCCACTATTCCAATACCGCCCATTTTTGGCAGAACTACGCACATTGATGGTAGATGCACTTACACAAAATTTCAGCACTCTAGGTGTCATAGAACTGACAATATTCAATAATAGGTTTTAACTTCGTATGGGAGGTGCCACGCCCACTTTTCCAATACCGCCCATTTTTGGCACAACTATGCACATTGATGCTAGATGCACTTACACAAAATTACAGCACTCTAGGTGTCATAGAACTGACTATATTCAATAATAGGTTTTAACTTCGTATGGGAGGTGCCACGCCCCTTTGTCCAATTGGTCAAATTTTTCCATTTCCTTGTATTGTCATCGAAAATGATTAAGTGTGCAAAATTTGAGCAAAATTGGTTGAGAAAAAAGCTTTCAAAAATTGATTTCAAATTTTGTGGCACACAAACATATATAGAAAGTAACCTTATATTTATAAAGCATGGAAAAATATGCTTGTCTGGCAGGTATACGGAGTTAACTTTGGCGCCTGCTATTTTTAAGGTAAAAAAGATAGTGTTTTTTAAGGTGGAAAAGGGTGGTGTTATTTACAATATTGTATCATGGCTAGTATTTGATTATTTGGAAAGCTCTTACACCTACGAGTTGTCAATCAACCAGTCAGACCAGTCTGGGGGTGGAAAGTGTGTGCCAGACAGGTTTAAAGTCCGGGGGTCAGAAACTATAAGTAAAACGGCCAAAACTATAATGATAATTTCGTTCCATTGTACAAAGAAAAAATCCAATCCATCCAAACCTTCGATGACGGCTTTGCCCCCCCTGCACCTTTTAAGGACGAATAAAAATAGTGCTATTTCCACCACTTCCCTATAAGTAAAACCGCCAAAGCTTTTATGGTCAATTATGAGAAGAACAAAAATTAATGTCTGGCAAACTCCCCCTGCAATTTTTAAGGTCGAAAAAGGTAGTGATATTTCCACCAAAAATTAAAGTAAAGTAAAATTGCCAAATCTTTTATGGTCGCTTCCTTACATCGTAGAAAGAAAAAAAATCCATGTCTGGCAAACCTTAGGGGAGGCTTTGCCCCCCCAGCACTTGCCGGTCTGTCAATTGCTGATACAAATTTCTATGGAAAAACTTGCTAAATCAAAAAAACTGTCCTCTATTGTGAGATTGTGCAGAAATCGACGGAATTGTTTGTTTAAAAACATATGTTTCAATAAAAGGAGAAAATTAAATTATAATTATGTAAAATGGAAACACAAATTAAATTCTGAATTGTTCTCCTTTTATTGACACATATGCATTTTAAATATAAATAGTACCAACCAAATGACCACAGCTTGAGTCATGATATTTCATTTCATTTATTCAGTCTGTGGAAATACAATATTCCTTACAGACTACAATATAATACTTAAAATAAATTAAATTTAATATGTTACAAAAAGTACTTAATGAATTCGAAAAATCTAAATTAAAATAAGATATACGATTCTCTTCTACTCTTTCAAAGCCCTTGCGATTGGTTCACATACAGAATAGTTAATTCTATGAAGCGGAGTATACATTCCTCTGACTGCGTAGACACGAAACATAAAAGGTTTTTTCCAAATTCCAAATAGTACCAACTAAACGACTACAGCTAGAATGATGAAATTTGATGTGTAATTGCGTAGACACGTAAAATAAAGATATTTTAGAAAGTCGTACTCTTAAGGGGTAAAAAAGGAAAATGGAGATAAAATGGTACCAAACAAATGGCCGCGCCTAGAATCATGGAATTCGGTGTATATATTCCTCGGACTGCATAGACACACAAAATAAAAAGATTTTTCCAAATTCGTACTTTTTTACTTTTACCGCAAAAATTGGTTGAATCATAGTTAAGTTAAGTTGTTTTTCACTATGTAAGTGAGATAAAGGATTTTCAAAATTTGTACTTTTGGAATTAAAATTGAATGTAAATACAATAATCAACTGTAGCATCCACTACCACACCTAAAAGTCAAGTATTTTTCTGCATTTCATTTGACGTTTCTCAATTTCGGACTAACTCAATTTGAACCATGGAAAGATACACAATCGAGCAACGCGTTAAAGTTATTCAGGCTTATGAAAATGGGCGTTCAAATCAAAATGCATATCGTGCAAAATCATCTTCGAAAAAAATCATCTTCAGTGATGAGGCACATTTTCACCTCAGTGGATTCGTCAATAAGCAGAATTGCCGCATTTGGGCGAATGATAATACAAGAGTGATTGTCGAAAAACCAATGCACCCACAAAGAGTGACTGTTTGTGCGGTTTATGGGTTGGCGGCATCATCGGCCGATGATAACGAACTTTTTATGGCCCGAATTGGAAGATATGGATGTGGACGATATGTGGTTTCAACAGGACGGTGCCACTTGCCACACAGCTAACGAAACACTGGCTTTTTTGTGCGACAAATTCAATGGCCGTGTTGTCTCACGTGGCTAATTGGCCGCCAAGATCATGTGATTTGACACCGTTGGACTTCTTTCTTTGGGGTTATTTGAAAGAAAAGGTGTACGTCGATAAGCCAGCAACAATTCAATTCAACCCCAATTATGCCTCAGCGTCATCGAAAATTTGGACCATCGTCCGATATTTTGTTGCATACATAATTGAACGATACCAATATTATCATAATAAAAATAAATGACAACAATTTCCTAAATAATTTGTGTTTTATTCAAAATCAACATCGGCCCTTAATATAGTGTAAACGTATTGGTAGCCTTGCCTTATATGCGTAGTTTGAAATAATAAAAATATTATATTTATTTATAAAATTATTTTTTTCAATATTTGTATTTGTTTTGGTTGCTATATTAAAACAAAACAAATACAAGTATTGAAATATTTTTTTTTAATTTTATAAATAATTATAATTATTTCAATCCACGCTAATAATAAATATTCTTTCTATATTTATATTTTCAAAAAAAGCGTAAGTACCATAAATATAGCTAGATAGTGGGTGCTACAGTTGGTTGTATTTCCTTTCCATTCCAAAAGTACAAATTTTGAAAATCCATTATCTCACGGTACTATTTTTACCTCCTTTACTCATTTTAACCCCAAAAGTACGAATTTCGAAAAACCCGATTAGTTTACGTATCTACGCAATCAGAGGAATGTTTACATCGAATTTCATTAATCTAGGTGCAGCCGTTTGGTTGGTACCATTTTTTTCACTCTTTTCCCATTTTACCCCCTATTATATTATGTATCTAGTCAATTGGAGGAATGTACACACCGAAATTCGTGTTTCTAGCTGTTTTCGTTTGATATGTACCATTTTTATAACTTTTTGGCCCATTTCACCCACTACGACTTAAAATCACTTTATGGTGCACGTTTTTGTTATGGGGGAATGCGCATACCCAATATCAAGTAAGTACAAGCAGACATATTGAAAAAATATGCTCTAAAATATTAGGGGTTATTATGGGTATTTTTAGTCCTTGTGAGGGAAAATGTTTTCCCTTTGGGCCGATTTCGCCCAGTTCCAATCCCAACCGATCTACGACTATAAGACGCATTTATGGAAATTTTGGACGTCCTAGCTCCTTTCGTTTATATTCGTCGATATTTCGAGGTGTTACAAACGGAATGACAAAGTTAGTATACCCCATCCTGGAGGTGCAGGGTATAAAAAGTGGGTCAACGATTTCATTTTGGTCGAAAGAAGCATTTGAAATATGATAAATGTTGGTTGTAAAGTCAAAAAATTGTGAAAAGTGTCTTTAGAAAAACCCGCATAACTCTCTATTAATATGAAGAATAACTAATAGGGAAATAAATTTGTCACTGAATTGTTTTACAAATCCAGATAGAGAAAGTTGAAATAAATAACATTCCAGTCTTGGATTTTTGCAAGAATTGCAGCTTTTTCACCACTACATATATATTAGGATGGATCACGAAAATAAATTGCTGTGGTCGCCCCCCCAGAAAGGAAGATTGTATTGTTTAGTGATGACCTGGAAAATAGTTTGTCAATGGGTCAAATCATGTTTTTGGCGTGTAATTTTTTACGTTACATTTTTGTCCAATTTTGTTTTCTGAAGCACTTTGAATATATATTTTTATTCTTGTCTTAGAATAACTCATTGGTCGTATTATTGGACGTATAGATTGATTTTTTGTGGTTTTTCAAATTGTGAAATAATTTAGAGCCAAAATGTTCAAACTCTTTATTACAAAAATGAACGAGTTGAGTTTTTTCCCCAAATGCTTCTGATGAAAGACGTTACGATCAAGAAATCGAGGCAAAACCAATGGTAGCAATGTGTGTATGTGTATATGTACATAATATGCTACATATCACTCACGCATTAATTAACGCAGTTCTTTTATCATTGCGGTCACTGCGTGGACATGGACACTATCATTTGATACGAGACCACTGTGCGGCTTTCAGTACTTATCTAGAAGTGATAAAATTTACACTCAACATAACTATAAATAGTGTTTGTGAATAGGAGCACACCATCAGTGAACATTCTATTCCCATTGCGTATACAGTCGTTTGTCCTGTCAAAACTCCAGAAGAACCATGTCGAACGATACAAAAGCCCTAGAACTGTTGTTCCAACGTCCACTGGAACCAGTCTTCACGTCGAGAGACAATGGCAAGGCTGCTTTCGACTTACCCGACAGTTACTACACTGAAAATTACAGCGGCTCTAACGTCGAATTGGAAAGTCGTTTCGGTGACAACGTCGAAATTAAGGTCTGTAGAAAGCACAGTATTTAATGAACTCGCTTAGAACTGGAAACTCTAAATTGCAGATTCCTTTGAGAGATATTGCCAAGAAGCCCAACTTAGCCTTTGCCCAAACTATTGGTAAAAGGAGCCAGTTCTCGCTCTTCCAGGACCACCACAAAAAGGTCGCCAGCCAACTAATTACGATGTTCATGGATTGTCCTGACCTTCAAAGTTTTACTTCGTTGTGCGCATACACTAAGTACGTCTCACATTACTACTGCCATTTTCCCCAGCAATAATATTAATTTCCTATCATATTTTAGGGATCGTATTAATCCTTTATTGTTCCAATACTGCTTTTCTGTGGCTATACAACATCGCCGGGATACACGAAAAATACAAATACCGCCAATCGCGGAGACGTTTCCCTCAAATTTCGTTGAACCTTCTTTGCTTCAGGAGGCTCGTAAGGAGGCTTCACTTATATCTGATCCACGCAAGAGAGTAGGTTTTTTTTATAGCAACTCTCACCGAACATAAATTAATTCCAAATGTTTATTTACCAAAGACTTCCGTTGAAATTCCACGGAATTATACGGCTTCGGATGCCGAGGACGAGCAACGTCTGGCCTACTTCCGCGAGGACATCGGTGTGAATATGCATCATTGGCACTGGCATTTAGTGTATCCAACTGAAGGACCCCGCGAGATTGTGGCCAAAGATCGTCGCGGTGAATTGTTCTATTACATGCACCATCAGATCATAGCGCGTTACAATACTGAGCGTTTCTGTAATAACTTGAAACGTACTCAAGTGTTGAGCAATTTGCGTGACCCGATTCCGGAGGGATATTTCCCAAAACTTCTGAGCAGTGTTAATAATCGCACGTATCCTGCACGCACAACTAACACCGTCTTGCGTGATACGAGCCGCGCAAACAATTTCCTCACAATTGCCGATTGCGAACGGTGGCGTGATCGTATTATAGCTGCCATTGACCAAGGGTTCCTTCAAGACGTAAGTATTCGTCGTACAATTGCTTAAACGAAGATTTTAATTCTCCTTAATTTTTAACATTAGGCTTCGGGCAAACGCATTCCCTTGGATGATGTCAAGGGTATTGATATACTTGGAGATTTGGTTGAAGCTTCCTCACTTTCGGTTAACCCTCAATACTACGGCAATCTCCATAATATGGTGCACAACCTCATTTCATACTCGCATGACCCAGATGCCCGTCATCTGGAAGAGTACGGTGTGATGGGCGATGTTACTACGGCCATGCGTGATCCAATATTCTACAGGTGGCACGGATATCTGGATACTCTATTCAATAAATTCAAGACAATTCTACCACCATACGACCAAAGCCACTTGAACTACCAAGGCATCACGATCAACAACATAGAGGCGAGAATCAGCTCACGCAACGCTGTTCCAAATGTTCTGCTAACCTACTGGCAAAAGTCCGAAGTCGATCTAGCAGCTGGCCTGGACTTCGGCCCCAACGGTAGCATTTACGCTACCTTCACGCATTTGCAACACGCACCATTCGAGTACATTTTTACTGTTTCCAACACGAATGCATCGACTAGGATGGGAACGTGCCGCATATTCCTGTGCCCCAAGAATGACGAACGTGGTATCGCATTGACTCTGGAAGAACAACGTGTCCTTGCGATCGAAATGGATAAGTTTACCGTAAACTGTAAGTATACTGTATATGCTTCCAGCAACCGCCGTTTGTAATACCTCTCTTTGCATTCGCAGTGCTTCCTGGCAAAAATACAATTCGTCGTCGCTCTGATGAATCTTCGGTCACTATTCCTTTCGAACGTTCCTTCCGACGAGTGGGGGCAAATGATATGCCGACTGCGGCAGATGCTCTGGCCGCATTCCAATTCTGTGGTTGTGGTTGGCCCGATCATTTGCTGTTGCCCAAGGGCAAGGCCGAAGGAATGGCTTTTGACTTGTTTGTCATGATCTCCGACTACTCCAATGATTCAGTACAACAAACAAACAACAGGTAAATACAAATTCGATCACATTTGGATTTTTCAATAATATGGCTTTCCCATTTCACTCAGTGCGAATAGATGTGACGACGCGTACTCTTTCTGCGGATTGAAGGATAAGTTGTATCCAGATAGACGCACTATGGGCTTCCCCTTCGATAGACGTTTGCCCGGAAACAACCTGAACGCATTGGCATTATCATTCTCCAACTTAATGAGAACCGACATTAAAATTATTTTCAATGACAAAGTAGTTGATAGGACATGAGTAACTCTGAACATTGTCTGGCCTTTTCATTTCAATAAATAATCACTTTAATTTGGAAACTTGAAACAAGTGTTTGAATTTGCTGCACCATTTTAAAATTCTTAGTCAGTGTTGCCTGTAGAGTCGAACTCTCGTCATTTTTAAGATTTCAGACCCAAATATTTGAATATTTTCCCCTATTGTTTGCCTATCATCAGGGACTTTTCTGGTAGTGCAGCAATTTTTTGTCATATTCCTTCAATTGTGGGATATGAGGTATCGCAAATAGAAAAATACACTTTTTATAAAAAATTTATACCATTTTGGAAAACACAGGACAAGGGGTTTAATAATATGTAACAGGCAATAAATGAAATTAATTTCATTACACGCCAAACTTAAAATCCTAAAGATGTAAATTATAATGAAAAACCAATTCATACTGCTTAAAATATATAAAAATTGAGATAATGAAATTTTTGGAATTATGTAGAAAAGAATGTATTACTAGTTTATGTATTACTAGCAGTACCCGCTGCTTCGCGCGCGAAATAGCCAGTTATTTGTTTTTTCCACCTCTGATTTTGGATAGTTCAAGTTCAATAAATAATCTTCAAATTTTACGACTATAGCTGCAATACTTTAGTTGGTACCATTTTTGTCTCGGTCATCCCTTATAAGCACAAATTTCCATTAAGTTTTCGCTTCTGCATTGTCGGAGGAATTTACACACCAAATTATACGACTATAGCTGCAATGCTTTAATTGGTACACTTTTTATACCTTTTTTTTCCCGTTCACCCCTAATAAGTACAAATTTCGAAAATTAGATTGCACTTCTACTTTCTCAGAGGAATTTACACACCAAATTTTGCCCCCCTCACCTTATAAGTACAAATTTCGAAAAGTCCAATTTTACTGCACTTTTACATGGTCAGAGGAATTTACATACCACATTTTACGATTCTAGCTGTACTACTTTAGTTGGAACCATTTCTATCCCTTTTTGTCCAATTCACCTCTTATTAATACAAATTTCGAAAAATCCATTTAGATTGCGCATCTGCGTTGTCAGAGGAATTTACACATCAAATTTCACGATTATAGCTGCAATACTTAAATTGGTATCATTTTTATCCCTTATTGTCCCGCGCACCCCTTAAAAGTACAAGTTTCGAAAAATCCTTCTATGTTGAAAGTCTACGTTGTCAGAGAAATGTAAATGCCGATCTTCACGTATATAGATGCAATACTTAAATTGGTACCATTTTTATCCCTTTCCTCCCTTAAAAGTACAAATTCCTCCCTACAAATAGGGTCAGTGCAAGGAACACACCGAATTTCATGTTTCTAGCTACTGCCGTTTAGTCAGGACGAAGGTTCGATTTTTATCCTTTTTGTCCCATTTTACTCCCTAAAAGTACGAATTTTGTAAAACCCTTTCTTAGTCGAAGTCTACGTCATATTTGGGAACTACCATGAAAATTTCATGACCCTAGCTTCAGCCGTTTGGTCTGCGGCAGGTCAATGATAAGTCAGTCAGTAAAGCAAATCTTGTAACACCCAAAAGGAAACGAGTTAGACCCATTTTATTATACAGATCGGCATAGAATCACTTTCTGAGTCGATTTAGCTTCTGTCCATCTATTGTTGTAATCAAATTACAGGTCGCAATTATAATCCGATCTTAACAAAAATTGGCACAAGTAAGTTATGTGGATCAAGGGCGAACGCTATTTAATTTGAGGCAAATCGGTTCAGATTTAGATATAGCCCTCATAGAAATGTCGCTCCCGATTTGACTTTTGCCGCTCTACAAACCACATATTTTATCCGATTTTCTTTAAATTTGGCACAACAACTTATAATCAAACAAAAACAGCTATGGTGAAAGTGGGTAACATCGGTTCATATTTAGATATAGCCCCAATACAAATGTTGTTCCCAAATGTTTAACCGATTTTGGCCAAACTATATGTATTATATTTCACACATTTCGTTCAATATAACCCCATACAAATGTCCTTTCCGCTTTAATACTTTTTGTCAAACACATACATTTACAGGATACAAAAAAAACCTTCCCGTTTTCTCTTTTTACCGAATTGAACTATATTCGGATAGAAAGTGAAGTGTATCATATAGTCGGCCCCGCCCGACTTTGTTTTGTTTTTCGTTAAGCCTGAATAACAAGCTGCGTTAACAAAAAGTTAGTTATTTACTCAAAATAAAACAAATATTTTTTCACATTGTCATTAATTACAATGTAAATATTTAGATTTTCAAAAAATTATTTTGTGTTGACTTTTTTTGTACTTAGCCTCGATAACCATAAATTTGACTTACAATGGATAACTATCGAGGCTAAGTCTAATATTTATACGCTCCACGAGAGTATTATGCCTTTGTGCATTTGTTTGTAACACCCAAAAGGAAGCGAGATAGACCCATTGTTATGTATACCGATCGACTTAGAATCAAATTTTGAATGCAATGTCCGTCTGTCTGTCCATTTATATTTGTAATTACGATACAGGTCGCAATTGTACCCAGAACCAAACGAATCTTTGCACAACGAAGTTTTTCGGGATAAGGACGAACGCTATTTAATTTGAAGAAAATAGGTTCAGATTTAGATATAGCCCCCATACGAATATCAATCCCGATTTGACTCTTTTCACGCTAGATACCACATATTTTAACAGATTTTCTCCAAATTTGGCAAAATATATTATATTTCCACTAGAAACACATGTGGTGAAAATGGGTCAGATGGGTTCAGATTTATATATAGCTCCCGTACAAATTTCGCTACCAATTTGACTTTTCCCTCTCTAGAAACCACATATTTTATTTTTTTTTCAAAATTGGCAAAACATCTTATATTTCAACTAGAATAAGCTGCGGTGAAAATGTTATAGATCGGTCCAAATTTATTTATATCTCCCATTCAAATTTCGCTCCCGATTTGACTTTTTCTGCTGTAGAAACCACATATTTTATTTAAAAATCGAATTTACCCAGAACCAAACAAAACTTTGCACAACGAAGTTTTTCGGGATAAGGACGAACGCTATTTAATTTGAAGAAAATCGGTTCAGATTTAGATATAGCCCCCATACGAATATCACTCCCGATTTGACTCTTTTCACGCTAGATACCACATATTTTAACAGATTTTCTCCAAATTTGGCAAAATATATTATATTTCCACTAGAAACACATGTGGTGAAAATGGGTCAGATCGGTTCAGATTTATATATAGCTCCCGTACAAATTTCGCTACCAATTTGACTTTTCCCTCTCTAGAAACCACATATTTTATTTTTTTTTTTCAAAATTGGCAAAACATCTTATATTTCAACTAGAATAAGCTGCGGTGAAAATGTTATAGATCGGTCCAAATTTATTTATATCTCCCATTCAAATGTCGCTCCCGATTTGACTTTTTCTGCTGTAGAAACCACATATTTTATTTAAAAATCGAATCAGGAGCTATATATAAATCTGAACAAATCTGACCCATTTTCACCACAAGTGTTCCTAGTTTAAATATAAGATGTTTTGCCAAATTTTGAGACAATCTGATAAAATATGTGGTTTCTAGATCGGAGATACTCAATTTAGGAGCGAAATTTGTATGGGAGCTATATAAATTTGAATCGATATAAAACATTTTCACCACATGTGTTTCTAGTTGAAATATAATATGTTTTGCCCATCTTGAAGAAAATCTGTTGTAATATGTGGTATCTATAGTGAAAAGAGTCAAATCGGGAGTGAAATTCGTATGGGGCTATATCTAAATCTGAACCGATTTTCTTCAAATTAAATAGCGTTCGTCTCTATCCCGAAAAACTTCGTTGTGTACAGTTTCATTTGGTTCTGGCTACAATTGCGACCTCTACTTTGATTACAAGAATAGATGGACGGACGGACAGACAGACTAACGGACATTTCTAAATCGATTAAAAAAGTAATTCTAAGTCGATCGGTATGATTAACAATGGGTCTATCTCACTTCCTTTTGGGTGTTACAAACAAATGCACAAAGACATAATACTCTCGTGGAGTATTTAAAAGAATAAAATTGGTATCAAGCAAAAATTGTGAAATATGTTGGACCTGCAATATTAGTACTTTTTCTATTAAAACGGTACGGACATTTGGGCTGTAGCTGGAATCAAGAAATTGCTAATTGGAAAATCGGTCCTGAGGGAAATTGTTTCTACTAATAAAACTAATAACGACTGACAATGCATCTGATAATTAGATCATACTTTTAAAGATTTCTGCCTCATGTTCACTGCTTGATTACTCTTGAAGTTTTATATTTATATAGTAGAGGACTATTATAATAATGTAGCATCACTATTTATTAAAAACAAATATTGCGATGTGCATAAAAAATATCACAATTTTTTTCCACCACTCCATGGTGGATGGTATATAAGATTCGGCCCGGCCGAACTTAACGCCTTTTTACTTGTTATTTTTCGTGTCTACGCAGTCAGAGGAATGTATATTCCGAATTTCATGGCTCTAGCTGCAGCCGTTTGTTTGGTACCATTTTTATCCCTCTATTTCTATTATACCCATAAAAAGTACGAAATTGGAAAAAATACTTTTATATTATTTATCTACTCAATAAGAGGAATGTACACACCGAATTTTCCGTTTCATCATATATCAGGGCCATATAACATACCCATATTGGGATTATTCTGAAAAGTAATGGAGCTTGAGATTTTTCATTATGAGACGACATTACTTGTATTATTTTTTATTCACATTTCGATTTCTTTAGGAAAGGCGTGGAATTGTCCTTAAAGCACGTTTCCATGGTGAAATTCTGGATCATTCACCGTTGCGTAATTGTGAGCGAAGATGCTGAATTAAATGAACAAATCCTGACCAGCACCACCCATATAACCAAACATCGTATCTATGGCATATTGCACAAATGGCTGGGCACTGGCCTGCTCATGAGTGAGGGGCGAAAATGGCATTTGCGACGCAAGATTATCACACCAACATTTCATTTTAAGATTCTGGAAGAGTTCGTGGAGGTCTTTGATCAACAGTCCAACATCTTGGTAGAATGTTTGGCTGAGAAGGCCGACGGCCTTTAATATCTATCCGTACATGTGTGCGGCAGCCTTGGATATTGTGGCCGAAACGGCGATGGGGACGAAAGTTAATGCCCAAACCGATAAGCAAATGCAGTACACACACTGCAGCGGTAAATGAGTGAGTATGGATATGGGAAGGCAGGTGAATTATGTGGATTAATCTAAAAATAATTATTAGAGCTTTGAAGCGATCCCATGTGGATGAAGGAATGACTAGGCGATTCGGCCGCATAAACTTTTCGTTCTTTTCACTTGTCAAAGGATGATTCTAATTCTTGCGACTCATGTTTTTCTATTAACCTATTGTGGCAATTTACAGGAGGAGTATTTTCACCAAAATTTTGATTAGCGAGTTTCTTGAAACCAGTTTGAGATAGAACTTAGTTCGAAGCACAACTTTTGATTTTGTTTCTCAAAATGGCAATTCTAGGATTTTTTGTAAATAGCGATTTTTTGGCAAACGCATTGAGATAGAACCTTTGTCGTTTACAACTTTGGTAGCCTTTTGGTGTGCTGGTTGATTTAGGCGGCTATCGATCATAACCCTTAAGTATTTTATGGATTCGGAGGACTTTATTGTCGTCATTCCTACTTTTATTTCCAGACTTTCTTTATTTTTGCCACTCGTCAGCACTGCCCCTGTATTGTGTTCTGCTAGATAAGGATTTGGTGAAATACATTTTGCTTCTTTTACAAAATTCTCTTTACACCTAGAATAAAAAGACTGCTTTTAACAACAGACATTGTTTGCTGGCCATCAGCAGGCACTTTTTCTGCTATTACAGCAAATTGTCTGCTTCTCTAAATTCTTTCCGATGATAGACTATATCTTCGAAATTTCTGATAGTCCTCAAAATATTTTACTCTGAGTCCTTTACAATGACAAAATTCTCTAAATTTAGCGGTAACGATCGGTTTTTGCTGTCAGTTAGTGTCACTAATTTAGCTATACATATATCCATTAGGCACACATACATTATACAGTCTGAAACTACAGCACAAATAATGATATGCTCGTTGATATAAATAATATAATTGCATTGATATATACGCAAAATAAAATTAGCATGCCCTTAAAGAAATAAATAAAATGTTAATAGTTATTTTTTTAAACTGAATTTTTTGCGTGAGGAAATCTATAGCAGAAAAGTAAGCAGTCTTCTTGAAAATGATCCAAAACTGACGAAGAACCATGTTGAAATGTATATAAAATATAAATCAATCCATAGTGAGATCAAGAAGCTATTTACGGAATTAGAAAGAATAAATCAACTCCATTCGCCCAAAAATGGTTAGCAGACTCAAAAAAATATAAGCCGATAAATGATTGTTTTTAGAATTAAACTTCTTGTAGCCATGGTAATGGAGCACGTAAAATTTATGAAATGTATTTTAAATGTCATTTTAAACACAAAGAGTATTTGCGCAAAACGTCGCGTTGCACATAATTTTGCATTTGTGGTTCTAAACCAGAGTATGTCAAACACATTATCTCGCATTTTGCGCAATACGCTTTTGCATAAATGTCTAAACCCCCTATAAACAATATATCAAGTAGTCGATTACAGAATTAGAAAGTTAATTTTTAACCATAAATCAACTATTTCCGAATACCTTCAAACTGATATAACATAGCTATCGACGTCATCGACGCACACTCGATGCATAAAATTACTGCCAAAAGAAACGAAAACTTTCCATGGTAAGTATTTGTATGTGCTAGACAATGTTGTTCATTGAATTTGTTGTAAATATTTATTTTACTACAGCAAACAATTTTACCTATTGTGAGGCAAAAGACCGCAAATAAAATTCGAAAGAAATATCAAACATTGATGTATCTAATCAAATGTTTCCATTTATTGCAGACAGTTTCACAGCTGGAACTAAAATGTTTACTAAATTGCGGGAACTAATTGTGGAGTCGATGGAGTGGGTCGTAATGAATAAGGTTATAAGGATATTCCGTCAACGCAGCATCTTTAGCAAGTATTCCACATTTTTCAAAGCAATCTGTACAACCAGGCGTTGTTAATCAACCTTCTAGCGTATTCGAAGTTAGTGCAGATACAAAAATTAATACATACAGCGGATAATAAAAACGAGTAAAAATTGTGGTGTTTGAACGAATCTGGATAAACCTTTACCAAAAACGGTGCCATAAGGCACTACTTGAATCAATTTTTATTTTTTATAAGTGCCGTTATCAACAAACTGAAGTTAGTTCTATTCAACTGTAAGTTTAGTACTAACTTGACGTTACTTTTTGTATTTAACGGAGGAAGAATGTATGTACAATTTAATTAATGTCAAATAATTATAATTTATACTATAATAAAATTTGGATATGTCTTTATTTGTGAAAAAGGAGATAGGATGCGTAATTCGCAAAAAATCTTTTATTCGCTGTTTTTGGAAATAATTTGATTCTATTCAATAGCAGAATCATGCTGCTGAAACAGTACAATTATCTGCTGTAACAGCAAAATCAACCTGCTATTTCAGCAGCAAGCCTGCTTTCTCTTTTTCAGCAAACAATGTCTGCTAAAAACAGCAGACTTTTCTGCTGTTTTTACAGTCAAATTTACTGACCGTAGAGGCATATCGGTCTGTAGGATTGTGCCTCTTCAAGGGTTTTACCTGGATTTTTGTAATGAGTTTTTGCTTTTCCATTGCTAAAATATTCCACATATCATTGCCCTAATATAAAAAAGACTCAACTAATTTTTTGTAAATCGATATTTTTTGTTTATTATGACCGAAATGGCTGTGTTTTGTTAAAATAACTAAAAATCTCGATTTGCGAAAAATATGTCGAGTTGATGTTTCCTTTGGATGCGATACGACTTTTTAACAAGTTGCTAGATAGGCTTAGAATTTTATTCAACAATAGTATTAATGTTTTGTTTCCAGGCTGCTGGATCTGACAATGTGGCGAATATTCCGCATATATTTGAGTAGTGACATCCGCAGGTGCAGAACAAACTGCTCGCCGAGATTCGTCAGGTGTATGGCGAGGACAGGTCAGCTTTAAGACCCATCACTTTAATGAACTTAAACAAGTTGAAGTACATGGAATGTGTCATCAAAGAATGTTTGCGATTGTTTCCACCAATACCATTAATTGGGCGGGACATAAAAGACGAATTCAAATACAGTAAGTGCGAGTATAAATGATACATTGACATCCCCCAGTTACTAATGCAAAACTTCGATTCTTTCGTAGAACACTCATGTTTGGCTGAAGGTGTTAATGCAGCTGGCACCGAATTTGTAGTTGCGATTTGTGGATCGCTTAGAAGTCCTACTTACTATGACAACCCCAACTAGTTTCGACCGTCATGAGAATGGCAACGTAACTGTATAGAAAACCATTATAATGAAAATTATCCGAGAATATGAACTTCTGCCCTTGGGCGAAGATATGGAGCCAGTAATTAGCATAGTACTGCGTTCGGCAAACGGCATGCAGTTGGACATTCGAAAGAGAGCCTCACAGTGAACTTTTGTTTGATATTTTCAAATGTATTATATTGCCATTTATATATAGTCAAATATATCGAGATCGATTAAAATATTTTTTTGCTCAAAAATGAGCCTTAATAAAGGTTGTTTCTTAGTTTTTTATTACAAGAACAACAAGTTCTATCATGTAGGAGGAGGGTATACAATAAAAAAGAAATGTATACATTATGATCCCAGCAAAAAGAGTGCAACCAAAGAAGTGAAAAAGATATTCATCTTGTGATTCGGAAGTAGTGAAAATTGGGATCTTCACCAACGAATTTAACATGGTGTTGTCATAGGAGGGATGTCCTTTAATTTGAAAGATTTTAAGATTTAAAGGAACTAATTTCTATTTCTTTTTTAAAAAATCTGACGTTACTAACCATCTCAGCTATCCTCTGTCGTGAGTGCTGAATAACTAAAACAAACCATTTTGTTCGTTATATTTGACAATAGGAAACTTAACAGAATATTTATTTAGGGCCATTTTCTCATAGTTCGGTTAGAATTTATCGGTTATGTGTTTATCGATTCGAAAACTCGAACAGCTGTGTTGCTGTAATTAAATATGTTTTCCATTAATTTGTACCGAACTTCAATTTGTTTGCTTCCAAATTGCTGTTTCGGACTAATTATTTCCTAACAAACATTTGTGCTCCTCATCAACCTAGAAAGTAAGTGTTTCACCTCCTGCGAAGCATGTTTCCATCGTTGCATTTTGGATCATTTGCCATGTATTTTCAGTTTTTTTCCCTTCGACACAAACACAATAAAATGAACAGCTGAGTTAGCACAGTATTGCCATTTGATCTCATTTCAGTTGATAATTATAAGTGGTGTTGCCATACTCACACATTTATATGTGAACAATTTAACCGTTGAATGAGAAAACCAAAATGTTTAACAGGCACTTTATCGCTTCGAAAAACCAATGTACCGGTTAGTTAATTGGCACTTTAATCGGACTATGAGAAAATGGCCCTTAGTATGAATTAATATGTAACGCAAATAAATATTAAAATAAATTAGCACAACTTAATTTTACTGATATTATGTAGTATTAATAAATAACAATAACAATTTAAGTACATTAATAAAGCAATAAGTTTGTATTTTTCAAGCAAAAATGTTTCAATTGTTAAAATTATACCAAATTAAACATTGATTATTTATAAAAGTAATAAAAAAACAAAAAGTTTTTTTCCCGAGCCACGATTCGAACCCCATACTAAAAATTCGTTTCCATTCACTTGTGAAAATGCTATTCGTAAAATGTTACGGAATATTAACATATTATCGACTTTTTGGAAGTTGTTTAAAATAACTCCCTCAAAAGCGAGAAAAATGCACATTTGGATTTTGAGATGCGATTAAAATGTCTTTCCTACGGAAATACTTCCAATTTTTTTCTGGGTTGGGATGGATTTTTTCACACAAAGCTAAAAACGAAACCTACGGAAAATTTTAAGAACATTTCTTCAATTGAAGCAATGCCGGGTTTAAAGTTGTTTAAAGTGATTTGCTATTTCTTGTGTTCAAAGAAATTTGTTTGTATAAATTTCTTTACAAAAAAATAAAAATTTCAATGCAAACTCTATTTTAGCGAAAATAAAAAAATGAATATTCTTACAAATTTCTTTATTCAGGCCCATTAATTCTTAATACGAACACAACGAGAGATCAAAAGAAATTTAAAAAATTCCGTTATTTAAAACGAAATTGTCCAGTTGCATATGTCTTGTCCACACCGATTTTTATATTTATCGATAAAAATACCGATAACAAAGACATTTTAACAGAATATGTGCATTTTGTTAATTATTTGAAATCTTAATGCTGTATTATTATTTACTTAAACATTATTGTTTTCTTTGTAATTCAAATTTACAAACTTACATAGCCTATTAAAGTAAGTCTCCCTTGGGTGCATATGTTTTGGCCACCACTGTAGGTTAAGTGCTACGTGAAGATAACTTCAGAGAAAAAATTTAGTGCCAGTTTTTGTCACCTTATTTTCACGTATGCGCCATAAGCAAAAAAATATTTTCCAAACAACAACAAAAGGCCTGTTCGATTGGGCTTACTAGCTTAATTTTTGTATGGAATTTGCTCGCTTAACAAGAAAGTTGCTTGCTACTCTCTTAGTAGTGTTGCCAGATTTTCCCTGTTAATCCATTTAAGAAAAACCAATAGGTAGCAACGTTGCCACCTTATCAAGACTCTTAATTGTAAGCTAGTAAGCCCAATCAACTGGCCTAAAATGTGAAAAATTGTTTGGTGCTAAAAATCGATATAAAATTGCAAGCCACTTTTTTATAAACATTGTTGAAACTTTCAATTTCCCAAAATAATTTATTTGGAGATATGTGAAGATAACGATTTGTAAAACGTTGAGCTAAAATAGCTTGATTTTCCATGCAGTCTGAAAAGACTATAAGGGAAATGTAGAAAAAGTTGAAGAAGTATTTTTTAACAGTTGAGCTTAAAATTAAGAGATACAAATATGGCACCACCTTACTCGGAAATTTGGAAATGTCATATATGGTTTGTTATCACGGTGTGGGGTAAGCTTCACATTGGACACTCTAAAGTGGACCGTATGACCATATGGCTGATGTATGGCCAGCCTCTGGGATCATATTACGCAGTTCCTTTTCAATTCTGAAATCAACAAAATTGAATGAATTTGACCAAAGTTTTCGGGTTATTTGCATAAAACGACACGCAGAGCCAGTAAGCCCAATCGAACAGGCCTAATATCTCGTATCACTGCATGCGAAGTCTACCTGAAATAATATAAGGTCGATTTACAAATGTCAGATCCCATATTAATTTGACATTTGAATATTTCGCATGCAGTGTGGCAAGGCTATAATGTCGGTTTTCAGATGTCAAATTTGTATAAAATCTTAAATTTGTAATTAACCTTGTGCTGAAATCGATTGATTTCAAGAAGTCATTTATTCCAACTAAAGTTATTTCGGATGAACCATCTAATAAAAGTTGATTTAACCAGATATGTAAGACTGCTGTCAGACCCAAAGAGGAAGCATTCATGAAACAGCGTTTGAATAAAAACGCCAGCAATGATCTACTAAGCAGACAAAGTTTCAGTACGAACAACGTCTACATGCCACAGTTCTTTCTTCTCCCAGTTGAAGTAAGAACTTTTGGTCATTTGTAAGAAGAGTAAAAATAGCTTATCACCCTATTGGCTGAAATGTTTGCAAGGAACTCATCATTGTCGGAAAGCAATCAACAACTCCTCGTGATCGGAAATGTATCTAGTTCCATGTCTGAAATGTGAGGTATCTAGAGACCAATGGTCATCTTAATGATCGACGGAATGGCTTTCGTTGGAATCAATGTACGGGGACCTGATTACTTTGCTGTCAGAAAAATGGAGTGTATCCATCCACCAGTTTGGTGAGAGTTAGGTTGTTGCTCTAGATCCATGGCATTTGATAGAGTCTAGGACGGTGGACTTATATCAAAGCTTATCGCTTCTGGTGTTTGTAGTGACGTCTCTCGATTTATCACCTTTTCATACTACATGCGAAATCTAGCTGAAATAACATAATAGCCTTGTCACACTGCATGCGAAATCTGGCTGAAATGACATAAGTTCGATTTACAAATGTCAAATCCCATACAAATTCGACACGACAGTTGCAAGTAGCTATGACAATAGCGCCGTCTCGTACGCTCTTAATTGACTATGTGAGACACACTTCTGTCAAAGTTACTGTCGTGTCGCATCTATCTGAATGGGCCTTCATTTAGAAAATGCTTACATTTTGAAGTGTTTGTCAAAAATACTTTACTTGTACAATAAATGTGTGGGTGTAAACAGACCTGACCGAATATAACGTAGGTTTGTAACAGTTTTAAAATGCTACGATACTACTTAACGTAGTGACTAATTTCATCTTAAATTGCGTGCCGTCGTCAACGCAAGTAACGCATCGGCTTTGTTCTCCAGCTCTAACGAACTAAAACTGAAAAAAAAAACAAACACAACGATGGATTATTGCAAATTAAAGTTATAAATATATTAATGAAATACAAAGAAATCTATAATAGCTACAAAGAAAAGTTATATACAAGCGGCAAATAAGAAATAGATTGAAATACTTGTGTAGAAAATGTAGTTGTTTAGTGGTTGACGTGCACTGTAAAAAGTTGATGACAAATAAAATAAAGCAAAAAAACTAGAATTACTTTGAAATATCGGAAATATCTATTGAAAGGATTATTTTGTGTAAAACTAGTACACAATCTATACAAGGATATCGAAAGGAATCAGTAAACTGTGCATAAAGTTTGTAGCCTTTGGTATCAGCCTTTTTCTTTTGCCTTTTTGCTTTGTGTGTTCTTTCGTCTTTTGCAATTTTCTCAATTTGTTTGTGTGCCTCGGAAGAAGAAGATCTGGAGTTTTTATCGGTCGACTCCCAGTTCTCGTATAGAAAGAAGTTTTGCTGAGGAAGATTTTTTATTTATGCGCTTTCAAGAAGATAGTGAGGTGTCAAGAAAAGTGGAGTGCGGAAATAGACAAAATCGGTTTTAAATAAATTAACAAAATACGATAAAAAAACATAAATGTTGGAGCTTTTATGACGCATGTAACACAACATGCCACAACAACAAAAGCGGCACCAGCAGCACCAACAAACCGTCCAACAATCGAACAAAAGCAACACGAATTTCTCAAAGAGACAACAAGGAATTGCTGCTACAAAAGTAACAACAGTTTTATAGTGGATCCTTTTGTTTGGTTAACTTTTCTTTTTGTTTGTGTTCTGCTGATTTGCGAACGCGTTTTACACCAACTTCCTCCCCCCGTCCCGGTAAATAACGATTGTCGTCGTGGTTCTCTATGGCAACATTTGCGGATTACGATGACAATGAAGGTGGAGATGACAACTCCAGTGTTACCATATGCCCGGACGTTGATGGAGATGCCGATGAGCACAGCAACAGCCATATTAGCCAAAATGGAACACAGACACCAACGCCACAAACAAACGGCACAGCTACAAACATCCCAACCTCTCAGGCATCGTCGAAATTAGTTTGCCAATCGAATACGCTGCTTCATAACGGTTCTAACGATACCCAAAATCATAGCATCAACAAGAAGTCGAACATTGATGGCGGCATATATGCAGTTGGTGCGGATGCAGATGCAGCCGGCAATGGAGAAGAAGATAATATTAGGTGCGGCGGCCCCATTAGATGTGATCTGAACAATGTGGGCTTAAATGCATCTGCAACAAACTCAGGTTTATTGTTGACTGCACAACAGAAACAACAACAAGCGGAAGCATTGGTCACCGCCTCCACGGGATCATCGCCAAGTGCCAAGAATCTGTTGTTGTGTCGCCGTTTTAAGGACTCGGGCGATACGTTGCGCAACTTTACCTCATTGCCACTATTCATCTATGCCACTTCACCATCGACACATGCCACCTCGGCCGATGGTGTAGGTGTTGCACAAGTGGCCGTTAAAGCAGCCGAAGAAGCCGCTGCAGCAGCAACTAAGAAAAAGGTAAGATTGCTTTTATGACATCAACCACAATTATTTGAAATCGTTTACATTTCTAAAATACTACATTTTGAAGATTAAGAGCTGGTTTCCAGAAGACGAATTCGTCAGAGACGAACGAATCGTCTTAAATGAAGTTGTTGTAACTTGCATTTAATCAGTCGCATGAGTTCATTCGTGGAAACACCACACGATAGAAGAGATCGAAAGGTGCACATATCCAAAGGAATAAAATCCCATAACTTCTAGAAATCCACATTTTCCCGTCTTCAATGTTGACGATTCATTTCTCTCAATCGAATTCCTCTTCTGGCAAACAACTATAAATAAAAGTTGGGTATTTGCATATTGTATCAGGAAGTAGACTCCGCAGTACATTCAAATCTATCAGTATGCGACTGTGTGGATTTACTAACGCCGAATATGGCGGAGTGGAATATGCCTATACTAAATTTTTATATATTTGCATAGTTATTCGAACGATGATAATTTCGCGCAAGTACACCAAATAAACTGCAGTTTATATGGGTTTGTTTGCATTGCGGGTACAATCTGTTCTGGACCCACTTCTGTTTATTCGTTTTATTTCATCGAACTCCCCCATCTGTTGACCGAGACGTCAATTTGGCAATCATATTTATGGAGGGGGGTCAATGAATGATTTCCTCCAAGCTGAAGGGAAGTATCCACATGAATTATTAAATAATAATGTAAGCGGAATAGCAAAACAACTAAAATCAGAGCCAACACTTATTTCGAATTTTAAATTATCTAAATTTGATTTAAGATTAAGACTACGTATTTTTTTATCGAACGGTCCCAACGCCTCTCACTCCCGCCCCTTCCGACCGAGAGGGCCTCGTCCCCATAACGTAGGGACAATATACACACCACAGTCCGAACTGTGGCGGACAAGCAGTAGAGGGTGGAATACCGGCTACAGATTAAATATCTTCAGCCGGCAAAAACAAGCTACACTAAAGGTTAATGCTAACATTTGACATAGAAGCAATACATTACATTTAATAATACTAAAACTGAACACTAAACATTCAAGTACGAGAAAATCCTCGACTTTATTGTATCGATTCCGACACCGAAATCTATGATGTGGTACAATGAATTAAAATCAATACACATTCTACGAATGGGCTGCGCAGAAGCATTATTCGTACGCTGAAAATCAATATGAAGAAACTGATAGTATCTAGTTGGTCTAAATGGCACGTTAAACTTAATCCTAGAAATAAGATATTCAGATGAGACATCACCATTCATAACCTTAAATACCATCACTGTGTTCAGCATAATTCGTCTACTTTTTAAGGAGGGCAAGTCAATCAACTTCAATCTACTAGAATAGGGGGGAAGAAGAAAATCACTATTCCAATGTAAGTGTCTCAATGAAAACAATAAAAATTGGTTCTGAACTGACTCAATTCTGTCAATATAGATGCCATACTGAGGGTCCCATACTACAGAACCATATTCCAAAATAGGCCTAACGAGCGAAGTAAATAACTGTTTCGTCACATAGGGATCAGAAAATTCTTTAGCCCAACGTTTAATAAAGCCAAGAACACCATACGCCCTGTTAACCATGGTCATAATATGATTGTTGAAATCAAGTTTCGAATCCATCAGAATACCAAGATCTACAAAAGAATCAACTGTCTCTAACTCAGCTCCAATAAGATTATGTCTGACGAATTTCGGATTCGATCTAAAGAAACGCATATGCTTGCATTTCCGTAAATTAAGTTCCATGCAGTTTATGTCACACCGATATCCAAAATTATCTAAGTCGTCCTGCAAATAATGAGAATATTCTGGCTGTTTATAAGAAAAAAATATTTTCACATCATCCGCATACATCAATATCCTAGAGTTTATAATAGACTCCGGGAGACCATTTATGAATAATAAAAATAGTATAGGCCCAAGATGAACTCCCGATGAAACCAGAATTGGCCTAGAACAATAATTCCCGAATTTGACAATCTGCGAACGATTATTCAGATAAGAAGATATCCATTTCAAAAAAATACAGCTAAAACCAATTCTATCTAATTTATATAACAAAAGATCGTGATTGACTTTATCAAACGCCTTGCTAAAATCCGTGTAAATGACGTCAGTCTGATTACCCACATCAAACCCATCAATAACGTGTGAGGTAAACTGAGTCAAATTCGCCGTGGTCGATAAGCCTTTACGAAACCCATGTTGGCTGGGACTCAAAATAGAAGAAACGCTGTGAGAAACAACATTAGTCACCAGTTTCTCAAAAAGCTTAGGGATAGCACTTAATTTAGCTATCCCTCTATAATTCGAAACGTCAATTAGACTGCCAGATTTATGTAGGGGATCAATGAACGACTGCCTCCAAGCCGAAGGGAAATATCCAAATCTCAACGAAGTATTAAACAATAACGTCAGAGGAATAGCCAAACCACTAGCACAGAATTTTAAAATTATACTTGGCACCCCATATAAATCAATAACAGAAAAATCCAATTGATTTACTGCAGGAATACGACTCTTAGATTGATAAGACCGATACGAATATGTTGTCTCCAACAATTCACAAAACAAACAGTCATCGCTCTAACCGACCATTCTAATCGTAGTCGGCTTAGATGTGTATTTACGCTTCAGATTCAAAAAATCATAAAATGACAGGGTTATTTCTAAAACCAAATTTTATTAACCATTTGTTATGGAAGTTGGACATTTTCTGTACTCTGTATGATGATATTCAGTTACTCCTCATAGGTGATACACGTCATGGAGTAGTTTTTCAATTTCCATTTTTTTTAGATGGAATTTATGCATTGCCTATGAGTTCTGATTGATGTCAAACTCTGCTTTGATACGTATGCTAATCTTATCTCCAGAAAAAAATCTCACTCCGAAGTCTATACAACACTGGCTATACATAACGTGACCATCTCTTATTGGAAAAAAATCGGGATTTATGAGTTCAAAAGCGGGATTTGGCGGGATTGTAAAAATCTAACCAAAAAGCAAAATAAAAACTAGCTGCATTACACCGTGCGACAATTTTACATTTATTGAACCTGAACAAGACGATATACATGTGTAACTATTAGAGATTGTGTGTAGAAAAACTGTGTACTCAATTTTTCTTTTGGCCATCCTTTCTCCTTTTTTATTTCCAAAGGATATAGATGTTTGGATAATTTATTTTCATATTTTAGCGAGTCATACAAAGGATATGGGTATCTAATGAAAGAGAAGAATATCTGTTAAAAATATTTTAAATATAATGTCTCTGTCTGTATTAGTTTAGTATTAACAACAATTTCAAGTTTACATCACTATTAATTTAGTTTATTCATCTTTTACTATTTAGGAGGGAAAATTTGAAATGGTTGTTAATGCTAAAGAGGCATGGAATTTTTAGTATACCAAGGACAGAAAATATTTAAATAAATAAAAAGTATTTAGGGTATTTAAACACATTTAGTGAAGATTGCTGAGGGAATGATCTTTAAAGATACTTAAAACTTTCCAGTTATCAAGAAAGAAACATCACAACTTATTTTAAAACTGTAAAAAAGTCGACAGGCAAGAATCGGTAATACTGTGAAATTCACTCCATGGTGGAGGATATATAAGATTAGGCGTGACGAACTTAATTATTAATATATGTTTTAATTTAATTTATAATTTATTAATATATGTTTTAATTTAATCAATTGAACAACGCAGCATTGAATTACATTTTATAAAAGTATAGATTAAATTACTATTAATGATCTTAAATGTTGCCTAAAAACTAGATCCAAAGACAATTAATTAAATATTTTATAAATTGTGGACTTTTGTCGGTTACTAACAAATAATGTGAAACGAAAAAGCGGGATAAAGCGGGACTGGCCATCAAAAAGCGGGATAGTCCCACGAAAAGCGGGATGGATGGTCACTTTAGCTATACATCATTGTTCTTCTTTGCAAGAGTGCGGTTGATTCACAGTTTATCATTTTATCAAGTATATATTCCTTGAGGCTTTACTCTGGCACTAGTCAAGAGATTTTACATATTTAACACATTGAGTGTCACGTCGTACGTTTCCGTACGACACCTAGCCTGTCGTGGGGTGCCACGTCGTACGTTTCCGTACGATAGTGATTGCTTTTACTTAGAGCCAAAAAAATTGTTAGCCTCCTGGGAAGGTTTGCGTCAAAACCGCTTGGCACTCAATGTTTTAAAATATTTGACTTTCCTATTGAAATTATTAGAATAATCCATAGTTTATATACGACACAATTTTCAGGGTGTATCTTGGTAATATTATTGGCCTAGTGGTTGTCCACAACCCATAAATTTTACGAGAAAACAGACAATGTTACCTTCCTCAAGCTACACTTCGTTTTCTCAACTACGATAAACACGCCTACCTTTCATGTAACATAAAATAAGAAAAAACGTCATAAATTTCTTATTTTGCCCACATAAAAATTTTATTTTCTTAAAATTTGTGAAATTTCTGATAACATTATTTGTATCTTTTAATCGATGTCAACCAGTTCTTATAAATTAATAAATAACAAACTTAATATAGCTGCTCGACATTTGGAAAATATCAGGAGATAATGGCTTACCGATTTTTGTTAATTAATTATTAAGGCATTCCTATAAACTTATGAACTGATTGGGACATGTGTATTTTGCAATGGATACTTTAAGGGTTATAATAAATTTACTATTAAATTATTTTGTTGTTGGTGTTACAGGAACAAATTAATACACACGTTCGAATCACAGTAATTATATTTTGTTTGTATTGTAATTATAATATGTAATGGTTTATATTTTTGTATATGTACCCCCGAAGATGATTGAAGATTTCAATGGAAGTGTAAATAAACAAATCATAACACCAGTTTTTTCAATACAACCCTTTAGCCGAACCAAATCAGATAAAATCGCATGAATAATTTCGGGTTGGCTTTTCAAATTTGTTTTATCATTTTTGAAATTAAAGCGATGTTTTGCAACTATAAGCAGAGTTTTACTTTGGCAATGATTAACTAAGACCATGGTTTATCAATATTTGTAAATGCCGATGCAACGGTCGACTTCGCGAATACTGTAGAAAAATAGCCATACTGAACAACATTCTGTCTGAAAAGAATAAAATAATATCTTTTCAACTATTTTAACACTACTATTTTAATTAACATTGCATCCACAACCATATTTAACAGCGATATTGCCAAAATCTTTGAGAATCAACAAAGCCGTGTTTTTTATTAAAAACTAAGAATTTAGCAGCCTATGTCGCTCACCCCATACTTCCTTCCCGCCTTGCGCGTGTATTTCGCTTTGTATAAGCTTTATGATCAGCGATAAAAGTGAAAAGCTAGATTTTTTCGTTGATCCGTTTTACGGAAAATCCCGAATCCTCGAATTCGTACCAAAGTCACACGTGCAAGAGTTTTGCACGATTGCATTGATTCAAGTTATTTATAATTACTTTGCTTGGACTAATAATCTTGTCTCTTTTCTAGGGATTGGGGTCCGGGAATTCCCGAATCGTTTTTCCCGGAAATTCCCGAAAAAATTTGAACTCGAATTCCCGGGAAAAATTTTTAATTTCCCGGATATACGGGAAATATTAAAAAAAAATTATTGATTATTTTGAGCACTAATTTAGTTATACTATCACTACGGGAAAGTGACAAGTCCTAGAACTGGTCCCTGGTGGGTAAGGGCCGGTCGTGGTTCAATCCAAATGCGGACCGGTTCCTTTTGCCATGGTTTGTCATTGGAGAGGGTGAATTGAACCCCTGTGATATGTCTTGGACAGGTCCACTGTCTGTACTAAACTACCGATCTCAAAGGTTATGACGTGGAATCGGTTTCAAAGGACATGACTTCGCATATATTTTTATTAATATGCGATAATATATATCATTGTATGTATAAAAATATGCAATAATTTTATTTAAGTATACATTAGAAATGAGTTGTCAATTTATTCACACTTTGGGACCAGTTATGTGATATATCCATATCGACCAATCCAAGGATAGGTAAGTTTATAGCAATTGTCATCAATTTCCCGTAGGGATATAAATGGGATAAATTATTGACAATAATAATGAGCTTTTTTGTATTTTATTACTACAAACAGTACTTTTTAAATTCGTTAATGGGTTAAAAAAGCACACCAATGTAGATATTTTAAACCGTATTAGACGTACCTAAGATAAATAAAATTTTCACTCGAATTCCCGTGAATGAAACTTTTCATTCCCGTTTTCCCGGGAAATGAAAAAGTCCGGGAAACCCCAACCATTACTCTTTTCTTTATATTGTCAGTAATTTTTACATACGAAAGTAGTGAAAACTATTTTTGAAATTTGTACCAAATCCTTGAGTAATCTTTCGAGTTCAATCGAAATCATTTCACTGAAATTCTAATAATAATACTAGATTTTATTACGGGGTTGCGAAAGAAAAATGGGCCGTCAACGTAGAGAACCATTGCTATGTTTTGGATATACTTCAGAAGAAAAAAACTTTAAACCCGACCTGGCTTAAAAGGTTGTGGTTTTTTCTGTCCCAAATGATATATACCTCCCTCCTACTAAGGAGATGATAAATTAAATAAACTTTTAAATAAATTAAAATAACTCCTACTTCATGTGTATACCACAAAGTATTGCAAATCTATATATATATAAATATATATATATATATAAATCAATGTGTGTTTGTATATCTGTATGTTCCGTATAGGACGCCAAACCGGTGGACCGATTCGCTTGATAATTTTACTGTATCTAACTTCTGGACAGGGGATGGTTCCTGGATATACCAGGTCATGATAGGACAAAGGGGCGTGGTACCTACCACGCAAACATTATTTTAAAACTATAAAAATTACCCATTTTATATTCCAAAACATACGAAGTAGGGGAATAGGGAACAAAATACTAGTAACAAATAAATAACTCATGAAAAAATACTTTACAAATGTTGTTTTTGTACAAATATATTTAAGTATATATATTATTTAAAGTACTGTTCTGTGCAAATTTAAAATCAAATTTAACATAATATTGAACTGTGTGAGATCAATATTGAATGTATTTAATGCAACTTGGCGATAGTACCACAGGACCACTTAATCACTATACACTGTATTTTTTTAAATTTTGAATATGTTTTCAAATAAATCTCTGCTGCTTTTGTGAAAAACAAAGTTATAACAAAGATACTGTCTGTTCGCCATAATTTACAAACTAGAATTTTCAAAGTTATTGGTATAAGGAATGATCAATGACTGCAAGAATTGCCGTTTGCTTCGATTTTATAGCTTTCGTAAATTTTGAGGTACAGAGGTGCCCCAGTGGCGAAGGCTCCCTCTCATATCCTACATGTATCGGCGTTTTAAATTATATTTCTGAAACTGTATAAAATGTAAACGTAATATGCTTTCCCATAGTTTGTCCACTCTACCAAAATTATTTTTGTGGAGTTGGTTCACAGACTTTTTCCTTTGAACTTTTTCTGTAATATCATTAAAGACTTGCATACATATAAACTTCCAGTGCCACCCTCGTATACAAACCTTTAATTTGAGCAGAATAGAACAGACAAAACTTGGCTTCGAAAAGAATGATAAATAATTGATAGATTTGAGAAACATACGATTATTATAACAATCCAATCACCCACCACTTCCTCCTGCCGTTATTATGAAACACACTCGTATCATATCACATGTCCATAATTTTTCATGTTTTAAACTCCTTTTGTTTCATAGCCTTCCACCATCTTCGGTATGTTTGTATGTATGTATATATGTACCATAGTTTAATTTTCCAAATATTCCACAGCACTTGATAAAGGCAGACAGACAGACAGCCAGCCCAAGCCCACCGCCACTCGCCGTGGTGGTGGCGGTGCTGCTGCTGTTTCGGCGCTCGTATAAAATGTTCAGCTTCGTTGCTCACCTGTCTCATTGTCGGCAGTTGCATTTTTTGCTTTCGTTGGACATGTATGCACACGTGTGTGTGTGTGTTTATCTGCATTTTTATAGACCATTCCTCCCTCCCATTTGTTGTTGCTATTTCAAAGTTTTTGTTGTACGCTTTTCTTTTTTTTTCTTCTTGGTTTTCATAGATTTTCGCTTGTAACGAACGGAGGCAGTAGCAACGCCAGCAGAATTAATAAATAAATGAATGCGAATACGAGCAGACATCGGCATTCATTCATTCGTTCGTTCGTTTCGTTTCGTTTGGTCGTAATCGTAATAAATACAATTTAGCTGTTAATGCAACTGTTTTGTTTAAATTGCCCATGAGTGTCCGTATGTGTGGTTGCTTCGTTTTGGAGAGGGGTTGGGTTGGATGGGGGTATATTGTTGTTGTTGGTAGATTTGGTGCTTATTTCTCTTGTTATTGTTCTGGTTGGGTGAGAGCATTGGTGGTGTTGTTGTTGGTAGCAAAAGTGCGATCACCCGATGTCGCTGTTACTGGCAAAGCATATTTTGGTTGAGCTATTTATGTTGTAGTTAGTTATTGCCGTTGTTGTTGTTGTTATTGTTTGATAAAACATAACAATAATTCGTGTACGGTAGTGGTTCATGGATATGCTCACGATGATGACAAAGAGTTACGTTGCAAATGTAAAGTTGCGGTCAAAATAATAGCAGCACGCCATAGCTTAGCATACATTTTCATATATTTGTTTGTGTGATCATTTTTTATTGCTCCTTCTGCATTAAGTGCTGCGTTATGAGGTTACAAACACAAAAAATTGTTTATTTGGTGATATGATTTTAATTACTTAAGAAATTTCACATTTTTTGGATTATTCGACATTTTGGACGGGTCAAAATAATAGCAGTCCAGAAAATTGAATGTTATCTCAATTTTTTCAATTCGATTCTTCGACTTCTGAAATGTTATTGTATTATTTTTCTTCATAAGTAGGACGAGGAGAGCATTGTGGAGAAGAAAATCGAGTTCATATAAAAAGGTTGAAATCTGAGGGAAAATCATATAGTGAATTTCGACTTTTATTCCAGTGTTCTATTAAAATGAAATATATATATATATATATATATATATATATATATATATATCAGAAATTCGATATTATAAGAAGAAAAATCAAAAACTCGTGAAAAAAAACCGTTTATATCACCTACAACCATTCGCCTAATAATAATGTCTAGTACAAAAAACCCACTTACGTCACCGCCACCGAAATAAAAAATAATGTATGTCCATATTTGAGAGTCTAAAATGTTCGTAGAATACTAAGAAAAAAATAATCTGTAAGCCAGAAGTCCGAAAAAAGTCCCACTTATAAATAAAAGACATGGCAAAAAAAATTGCAATTAGCAAAAACACACCTGTTGTAGCCAACCAATAAATGGGTGCACATTTTATGGCCAGTTGAATCAAAAATTGTTTTGTATGGTGGGACAGTCCCTCAATAGTTTGTAAGACGCCCACAGAACACGGAGTATATCTCCAGGTATAATACCAGTCAAATAGGGAGGATCAAGCGTAATGGCTTGGGCGTTCTTTTTTTTTCATATTATGGAGTTGGGTCAATACATTGGCCCAGAACTACCATGGACATCAAAATATTGCATAATGTTATGCTTACGTATACAGAATACGGAATGCCCCTTAAATGGGTCTTCTACCAGGTCAATTATCCCGAAAACACCAGCTGACTCGCAAAAAGGTGGTTTGAAGTCAATAATATCGTTGTAATGGAATGGTTCGGGCAGACACCACACCTAAATATAATCAACAATTTTAAGTGTAATGGCTAAAATGAGGTTTCTCTAGCAATACTGAAAAACAATATCGAGCTTTGACACGATATTATAGTGGTATGGGCAAAAATATCGGGTAAAAATTGTAAAAGACTAGTCGACTCTATGAAGTGGCCTTATATATCAGTAATAAGCCATAAAGACAGTACAACAAAGTATTAAATTCAAGGAAATATCCTTATTTAACTTATTATTCAAAAAAAGTTTTCAATTAAAGTGAATTGAACAAAATATTTTTAGTTTTTATTAGCGCTGCTATTTTTTTGACTGGTCTCATTTTTGACATAAATGGTTCTAAAGGCTTAATCTCAAAATTACAAAAACTAAATTTTTTATTTAAAGCCAGATTAAGAATGGCACAATACCACCTTTCAATCACCGTAAAAACTTTTAGGATTTTCGAAAACTAATATTTTTCTTTGTCGACATTTTTTATCTCGTCTCTGCTATTTTTTTGACCGCAGCTGTATGTATGCTCTCAACGACTTTCGGCTTCAAATTCACTTTGCTTCCAAAAACACAACTAAAAATATGCTGCCAAAATACACTGCTGACCGGCAGAATAGCAGGGCATACATCGGTTAACGTGAACCAACACAAATTGCAACCCATCACATCCTTGACCCGTTGATCGGTTTTTTGTCTAACAATGGTTTTCTGAAAATAACCCGTCTTTCCGGCATTTCATGTCAAATAGAGAGTCATAGTCGGGCATTTTCAGAAAACCGGGTTTCGGTTTGTTTGCATTTTCATTTTATTAAATATACAGCTGCGGTCAAAAAATAGCAGTGACGAGATAAAATTTCGAATTTCTGATCATTTTAATGGAACACTGGAAAAAATCAAACTTCACTATATGATTTACCCTCAGATTTCAAACTTACTTATTATATGAACTCGATTTTATTCTTCACAATGCTCTCCTCGCCCTACTTATGTAGAAAAATAAAACAATAACATTTCAGAAATAGTGTACATTTCATAATATCTTATTTATAACATCAAATCGAATTTAAAAAATCAGATAAAATTGCTTATTCTAGAGATTTTTTGAATGCTGCTATTATTTTGACCGGTCCAAAATGTCGAATAGTCCAAAAAACGTGAAATTTCTAAAACAATTAAAATCATATCACCAAATAAAGAATTATTTTGTGTTTGTAACCTCATTACACAGCACTTAATGCAGAAGGAGCAATAAAAAAATCATCACACAAATAAATATATGAAAATGTATGCTAAGCTATGGTGTGCTGCTATTATTTTGACCGCAACTGTAGATGCAAAAAGGTCTTGAGCCAGGACAATATCCCAGTTCAAATCAAATATTGACTACAGACCAAAAAAATAAATAAATACAAACGAAAAACAAATAAAACGAAAATTCGAAATATAAAAATCGAGTTTTGGGTTTTAAATTTTCACAAAACCGGGGTTGCCCAAAAATGGATTCTTCTATATTATTTTTAAACTTTTTCGAATTTATTGAATAAACAATAATTTTAAAAACTTTCGTTTTCATTTATGATATTTATAGTCAGTTTTTCCATTTTCTTATATATAAAATGATATACGAATAAAGAATTAATATTTTCAATGTAGACAGAATTTCAACTTAAATCGCCAGACCAGTATATCAACTTTGCTAGAGGTTTTCGTTAAGTTTTACCCGAATTAATGAAAGCATGTAAAAACGGTGCTAAGTTCGTAAGCCGGGCCGAACTTTATATACTCTCCACCATGGATTGCATTCCACATAGGCTGTCGGTTTTCGTAGAAGTGCCGTAATATTACAGGAAAATATCAATCTTTTTAATATAGCCAAACCAAAACAATTACAAATATTGAAAAAATAATTTTATAAATTAATACAATATTTTTATTATTTCAAACCACGCTTATGAGGCAAGGCGACCAATACGTTTACATATCGAAGTAATACTTAAGTCAGTTCAAAAAAAAAAATATTATTATATTACCATAAATATTGGTAGATAGTGGGTGCTACAGTTGGTTGTATTTCCATTCTATTTTAATTTCAAAAGTACAAATTTTGAAAATCCATTATCTCATGTACATAGTGCAAAATAACCTAACTTCATTATTCAAATAATTCTTGCAGTAAAAGTAAAAAGTACGAATTTGGAAAAATCTTTTTATTTTTCGTGTCTATTGATTCTAGCTGCGCCCATTTGGTTGGTACCATTGTTATCCCCTTTTTTCTTATTTTACCCCCTTAAGAGTACGACTTTCTAAAATCTATTTATTTTCGTGTCTACGCAAATAGAGGGATGGACACACCGACTTTCATCATCCTAGCTGTAGTCGTTTAGTTGGTACTATTTTTATCCCTCTGTGTCCATTGTAGCCCTTGAAAGTACGAATTTGGAAAAAAAACCTTTTATTTTTCATGTCTACGCAGTCAGAGGAATGTATGATCCGAATTTCATGACCCTAGCTGCGGTCATTTAATTGGTACTCTTTCTACCCCCTTTTTCCATTTTAACTCCAAAAAGTACTAATTTTGAAAAATCCGTTTTTGTTACGTGTCTACGCAATTAGAGGGATGTATACACAGAATTTCATTATTCTAGTTACAGCCGTTTGGTTGGTACCATTTTTATCCCTCTATTCCCATTTTACCCCTTAGAAGTACGAATTTGGGGAAAATACTTCTATATTATGTATCTACTCAATTAGAGGAATGTACACACCTAATTTTGTGTTTCTAGCTGTTATCCCTTTTTGTCCCATTTCACCCCCTTCGAATGAAAATCACTTTAAAGTGCACGATTTCGTTATAGGGGGAATGCGCATACCCAATAACAAGTAAGTACAAGCAGACATATTGAAAAAATATGCATAAATACTCTAAAATATTAGGGTTTATTATTGGTATTTAAGCCCTTGTGAGGGAAAATTTTGTCCCTTTTGGCCGATTTCGCCCAGTTTCAATCCCAAACGATCTACGACTATAAGACACATTTATGGTAAATTTGAACATCCTAGCTTCTTTCGTTTAGATGTTAGCGTGCTTTCAACAGACGGACATGGCTAGATCGCCTTAGAATTATATAGGGTCTCAGGTCGATATTTCAAGGTGTTACAAAAGGGTATAAAAGGTATGACAGGATAAAGCACTTCCAAACTAGCTCGAATGAAGTTTTATGCCATCAATAATCGCAACAATTGTTCTTGCCGTCTCGTAAATAATAGAAATTTTGACCGTTGCAAAAACCGCGGTAGTTTCGATAACCGAGTCAACAAATTTTTCAGTCTAAAGTTTCAGATTTCAAAAGGAAATGTTTATTTTTTTATTTATAATTTGAAGTAAAATAAAAATTAAGCAATAAACTGAACTATAATAAAAGCCTCACATGTTCGAGTTAAAATTAGCATGCACGTTTTCAAATTACTACACCTGTTTTTGGAATAAAACATTTGTGACAGTTAGTATGATAGTGGTCTAAGTTAAAAATTAAAAAAAAATAGTTTTAGTTTGAAAGTAGTCTAACTCACACTATATCCACTGACATTGGCGTGTGGTGATGTAAACAATTTTTTTGTTCCCACTTCACTTCAGATAATTCGAATAACATATAAAATAAAATTATTTGAAAAGTAAATAATAATTTTAATATAAAGTTTGTAGACGAAGAACCTGTAAATATTTATATATATTTTTTAATATTTTTTTAAATAAAATATTTTGTATTTTCTTTAATTTTTGTCAGGAAATATTACTTTTTCGAATTAAAATAAAATATATATTTTTTAAGGGAAGGAAAGTGCCCTTAGAGGTACAAACGTTGTCGATTTTTTTTATAGAAGTTGGATATACATAGTAGTAGGTTATTCTAAGAAAACCATGTTGTGCTTCGGTGGAAAAAATTTTTCAATTGACTCAAACATAAATCAGTGCATATTTCAAAACGGATAAAGTGTGACTTAGACTACAATCATACTACAATCCAAAAATACGTATACAATATTTTTATGAGAAGAATACATACACCAACTTTCAAAACAATCGCAGCTATCGAGGTCACAAACCGTACCGCTTGACATGAAATGTCTCTTATAACACATGATTCCCATAGGTGTAAATTCATTAAAGCTTCAAACTAATTAATTTGTCGTAATAAAGTTTATCTGGCTATATGATAGACATATGTAGTACATGTTCTCAAACCTTATCTCGCTTATTTATCGAGTTATCGTAGTTATATCCAGTGAGCTCAAAATCGAAAATTAAAAGAAGAAAATCGAAAAGTTTTCGATAACTTTTTAATTATCGATAACCGTTTTATTGATTTTGGATTGTTGATAAATTGTGTCCGGCTTCAGGTCATGTAATTAAAAAAACAACGATGTTGTGTTTTTATTAATTTATTTAAAAATTCCCAATATTTCGATTAACTTCGTCAATCATCTTCAGGGATGTCAATTTAAGAATATTACGTATAAACGACAGTAACTTGTCAGCCCAACCACGCCACGTTATTTCGCCAACGAAATAAACTTTGATAAATAAAAAGGAAAACGATACATGCACTCAACATAAATAATAAATTTATTTATGTTGAGTTATCTGATAACCAACGCAATTCATATAATTGTTTCCGAGACAAGATTGTCGAAGAAATTGTCATGAATAATTTTGGCGATCGGCGACTTTTTGAATTCTTCAAGGAAGTCATTTTTTATTGTACTTCATATTCTAATCATATTGCTGTTTTAATCGAGTGTTCTACAAAAAAATCAAACAATTCTCCAACTTTTGGAGGCCATTGTACAAATTATACTTCGATAGCTACTGTATTTCGATAACTAAGCCAGTTACATAACTCATTCAAATGAGATCAAAATAAAAAAAATAATAAAATAATTTTCAATCTAGAAACACTTTATTTTACTTCCATATTGAGCTCATTTCACAAGAATAACTTTTATTTTTTGAGCGCCCTGGTAGTCGAGTTGGTAACGTGCTCGGCTATCAGCGTGGGGGTCGTGGGTTCGATTCCCACCAGAGGCTCTGGTCTGTCGTTGCAATAACGCTACAATGGTCTTAGTCACCCCGGATCAATCTCTGGACCCAAAATTAGAATATAAATTTACTTTGTATTGTAATTCATAATAAATAAATAAACTTTTATTTTAGAGTTTTTCTAGCTTTAACGTCTGATATCGATAACATGTCTTCCAGTTTTTCCTTCTTATTTTGAAGTCCTGTATTCAAAAATAAAGTCAGATTGTATGACCTCGGATATCATACTCTTGCCCGAGAATCGTGTATCCAGCGATTGTTGACAGTAGAAGAACAAATATTCATCAAGAGCAGCAAGAAAAACCTCTCCTTTCTTTAGTTAATGTAGAAAAGCGCTTTTCTTTCGCTGTGCTCAATGTTTCCCGAATGAGTGACTATTGGGATGACGTCATATTTTGCGACGAAACGAAAATGATGATGTAGAGTATGGCGAAAGCCGTTAATACCACTAGAAAACCGAAACATCATTCCAACTGTTACATTTGGAAAAATGTCAGTTATGTTTTGAGGGTGCATCTCAAGCAAAGGAGTCGGAGACGTAACCTTTATAGAAACCACCATGGACGCTCAGCAATATTTAGAACAAATTTGGTAAGCACCGCGAGGAAATTTGGCTTCATCAGATAAAACAAACCACAATTCAAATTTTATCAGGATAACGACCCTAAGCATAAGTCACATATGGTTCGGATATGGTTTCTCTATAATTGCGGAAAAGTTATAGATACGCCACCTCAAAGTCCTGACCTAAACGCTATTGCAAATTTGTGGGTCCATTTGAAGAAAAATGTCGCCAAACGCCAACCCAAAAACAAGACAGCACTCAAAGCAGCTATATTGGACGAATGCAATTATGACATGGAAAAGTTGATCCATTCCATGAAAAAACGATTACAATGCGTGGTGGGAGGATGCAAAGGGGGGTCATACCAAATACTAACTTAGTAAAAAATTAGCGTAAAGACTTATTAGATTTAATATAAACACATTTGCGAAAAGAGTTTCTTGACACTGCCAAACTGGAGAAATATTTGTTTCTGTTGTACGCTTAGTTTATTTTGCATGGAATTTGGTGTATTTTTGTAATAACCCCAGCTAAATAATGTATATAATCAAAATAAATAAAAAAATATATGTGATAAATAAAAAACATATATTTTATTGCTAAAAAGGATGAAATTTTGGATGTGTAAAGTCATTATTGACATACTGTATTTTTCCAAGTGTACGCACATCGTGTTTGTTTCCTATAAAAATACACCCATACACCACGCCACGCCACACCACATCATACATGATTCGTGTACGACTTGAGTATTTACCGCAACACTCACTGAACGATAACGACTGATTAAATGCAATTGGACTGCTCGGCACCGAACATGTTACAAGTTAGTTACAGCAGGCGGTTGCTGATGACGAGCCAATGTGATGCGACGATGCACAGTGGACCGATAGACAACATGTGCACTTGTGCTTTCCAATATCAACACCATGTTGCTGTAGCAACTAACTAACTGCATCATCATTAACGTCATTACTGTCTTTGCATCCAATCCACCACCACCAGCACCTCGACTCGGGTACTGCACCAAATAGTTCCAGAACATCTGGTGGAAGTTTTTGTCTGTTGTTCCCCAGCTTTACTCACTTCCAGCAGCTTTAGTCAGTCATCCATCCAGTCTTTCATTCGGCCGGCGAATGAACTGAAATAATCAGACATTATCATACAGAACATATTTAGGCGAGGAGGGGTGCCACCACCACCGTGCAACAGTCGTACGCCATCCATGTCGGGGTGTTGTTCATAACTGATTGTGTGTGTGCATGGACTTGTACTGTTGCTGGCGAAAACAAGTGGCAATAGCTTTTGATACTCCAACTAGCCAACATAAATCGTCGTTGGATAGTTTTTGGATCACGGGGAATCTATCTATCTATCATCTGAACGGATAGACAGGCAGAAGCTTTTTACCTCGTCCAAACCGAACTAAGGTTGCATTGCATGCTTAGCCAGCACAACACCACCACCACCAACTTTTCGTTCTTCTCCATCCCAGATTTTTAAATTTTGGTTGATTTAATTGTATTCGGTTGAATGTTGTGACGCTGTTCTGATTAGACTTCCACGTTTGTTAGCCATTCCAGGCGGATGTTGTGCCGTGTTGTCGGTTGATTTTTATTTGGATTTTTTTTGGTTGGTAACAAACGAGCTGGGACCGGAAGACAGTTAACGATTTTTCTGTAACAAATTAACAATGAAAACTTTGGGCTAGAACGAACACCTGACTTGACTATTCTTCGTATCTTTTTTGTTGGAGGTGGTATAAATATATTTGATGGCAAACAAATTCTCTTCGGGTGTTATCTGTCATATAAATTTGGAAATGATTTTTTTCTAATATTTCTGATTTGACTATACATTCACACGTCAGTTTGGGGATGTAAAAGTGGATAATAAAATAAACTAAATGAAAAATATTAAAAAAGACAGGTTATTTTACTTCAATTGAGTTGAATAAAAATTATATTTATGTGCAATAATGGCTCTCTGCCAATTTGCACTTTCATAGTGCTCACATATAAAATGTAAATGTGGCTATAACCCACAACCATCTGTAGAATAATGTTTAATAATTACTCTTAAAACTAAGAGGAAAACTTAATTTTTCTATCTCTTGAAAAATTGAGTTTTGTTCATAGTCATTATACACTCCACGAGAGTATTATGTATTTGTGCATTTGTTTGTATCGCCCAAAAGGAAGCGAGATAGACCCATTGTTAATTATACAGATCGACTTAGAAACACTTTCTGAATTGATTTCGCAATGGTCGTCTGTCTGTCTGTAGCCAGAACCAAATGAAACTTTGCACAACGAAGTTTTTCGAGATAGGGACGAACGCTATTTATACGAATTTCACTCCCGATTTGACTCTTTTCACTCTAGATACCACATACAGTGGTGGTCACGAGTTTAGCACACTTCACATGTGTTGTTTATAATAGCAAATAATTTGTTCTGATAATGAACTCTGCGCAAAATATTTGTTTTTACGTGTTGCTTATGGTGTGATCAGTAACCCCAATAATTTTTTTCGAGTTCTTTTGAGCCTTTTCTTCGTACTCTCATGTTTTTGCAAGTAATTCGTAATCTGGGCTGGACACAAATTTAGCACATTTGATAAAAGTTGTTATTTTCTATTTATTTTTGCGTTTAAATTAATTAATTGGTATGTTTGGGTAATTTTTACTCAAATGGAAGTTATTATTTAACAAAAATTATAATTAGATATTGCTAAAGGAAAACAGTGCATTGAGGCGCAGCGTCAGGTTATTATGCAATTGAACGACAGTGGAAGTACCGCTGGGGATATTGCAAACATTATAAATTGATCCAGACAGATTGTGTACAATATACTATGCCATATTGGCACTTATGGGAGCTTCAAAAATATTGCAAAATGTCCTACGCCGAGAAAAACAAGCAATAAACCGGATTTTTTAATTTATAGAACCTGCGTAGCAGATCCATTTAAAAGCTCAACTGTGATTTAGAGAGCAAAAATTGACATTAGCGTTTCCTCAAGAACCATAAGAAGAAGAACCAATGAAAAAAATTTACTTGGTTGCATTGTTCAACATAAGTCAGACGTATCAAAATATGGCTTACAGTGTCAAATTTAATCTTATCAGGATCATTTAGAAAAATCCAAGATTTTTTGGAAAATATCGCCTGGATTGGCGAATCGAACATTTGTCGGTGCGGATCTAATAGGAAACAATACGAATTGTGCCCTCCAAATATGCAGCACAACCCAAAGCTTGTTGGCGAAAATCTGATGGTGTATACTGCGTTTTCTGGACACGGCGTTTGTCCGATACACAAAATCGATGCACTAATGGATCAGTATATTTACAAAAATCTATTTGTTGATACTATGATAACATATTCAGATAAAAACATGCCAATTAAGTGGCGTTTTATACACGACAACCGACCAAAACACACTTAACGCCAGTTTGGGGCCGAACAAAATAGATTTTTAAAAATGGTGCAGCACAGTCACCGGATCTCAATCCTATTGAGAATCTATGGAATGGACTCTAACAACATATTATAGCAATAAAATCCAAAAATTTGCCCGATTTCTTGAATTAAACTCAAAATTCTTGATATGCTACTCCAATGGAGTCTTTTATGTCTCTAGTGGAGAGTATGTCTAGAAGCGATTATTCAACCAAATATTAAGTTAATAATAAAATGTATTGGTTAGTTCAGTTTTTTCCGATTTGATTAAAGTTTTTTAAATTTGTGCTAAATTACTGTCCAATAACTTTTCGTATTATTTGTACTTTAAATTGCATAAAACTAAAATGCAGCATAAGAACCGAACAAAAACAACGTTAAATGGTCATCGTATCGTACGTAATATTTTAGAAAAAAATTCCGGTCAAAAAACATAAAGTTGAAATATTTGATTTATAAAGTTACATGTGGTGACTGTGCTAAATTCGTGACCACCACTGTATTTTAACAGATTTTCTTCAAAATTGGCAAAACATCTTATATTTGAACTAGAAACAGCTGTGGTAAAAATGTATTAGATTGGTTCGGATTTATATATAGCTCCCATATAAATGTCGCTCCCAATTCGACTTTTTACGCTCTAGAAACCACATCTTTTATCAGTTTGTCTTCAAACTTGGCAAACCGTCTTATATTTAAACTAGGAAGACCTGTGGTGAAAATAGGTAAGATCGGTTCAGATTTATATATAGCTCCCATATAAATTTCGCTCCCGGCCTGACTTTTTCCGCCCCAGAAACCACATATTTTCATCGATTTTCTTCATAAATAAAGAAAACTTTTTAAACACGGCTAAAGTAACAGTGAAATAGGATGAATGTTGACTGTAAAGTGATTAACCGTGATTACCTCTATAATCCGGGAACAAAGACAACAGAACAAGATAAAATTCAAATCTAGTCCAAGAGAAGCTATTGGCAGAAAATATTCAGGTTAAGAAGAAAAAACAAACTACATTAAATTATTTTTTTATACCCTACACCACTTCGTGGACTAGGGTATTATAAGTTAGTTTCGCGCCAAATGTTTGTAACACCAAGAAATAATTGAGCTAGACCCACCTTTAAGTACACGGATCGGCTTAGAATCACCAGCTGAATCAATTTACCGATGTCTGTCTGTCCGTCCGTCCGTCTGCTGTCCATCTAAGCTTGTTCGCACTCTACAGGTCGCAATTGTTGTCCGATTGCCATGAAACTTGGCAAAAGTTATTTTTTCTGGCCAAGGACTATCGGTATTGAATTTGGAGGAAATCGGTTCAGATTTAGATATAGCCCCAAATGTCGATTGACGATGCCGATTTGACTTTTTCCTCCCTATAAAACACATATAGTACCCGATTTTCTTAAATCAAATCAAATTTATAATCAAACTAGAAATACCTGTGGCGAAAGCGGGTTAGATCGGTTCAGATTTAGATATAGGCCCCATACAAATGTCGCTCCCGATTTCACTTTTTCCGCTTTAGAAACCACATATTGTACCCGATTTTCTTTAAATTTGGCACAACATTTTATAATCGAACTAGAAACACCTATGCTGAAACTGGGTAAGATCGGTTCATATTTAGATATAGCCCCAATACAAATATCTCTCCCGAATGTTTAACCGATTTTGGCTAAACTTTGCATGTTATATTTCAACAATAAACATACATGGTGAAAGCGGGTCACATCATTCCTGGTATCAATACACCCCCATACAAATGTCATTTCCGATTTCACATTTTTTGTCAAACACATACATTTACAGGATTCAAAAATCCTTCCCGATTTCACATTTTTACCGAATTGAATTGTAGTGAGATAGAAAGTGGGGTGTATCATATAGTCGGCTCCGTCCGTCCTTAGCCTTTCCATACTTGTTTGGGAGATGCCCATATGTCCATACTTTGGTATAACCCAAGTGGGGCCCCATTCTTCTCTATTACAGCTTTAGAAACCACATCTTACATCGGATCTTCATAAAATTTTGCAGATCATTATATGTTTCAACTAGGAATACCTACCGTGAATGAGAAATATATAGGCGCATGTTTTGGCACAGGCCTCAATTGTTTTTATAGTCCCCCTTCAAATGTCCGTCCGATTCATCCTATTACCGCTGTATAATCTGTATTTATCATTGGATCGAGATCAATCTATCCATATCATATTACATTTACTTTACTCGGAATATCTGCTGGATCAATCACTTTATTATTTAACATACTCATTAACTTTGACTAAAGATGAATTTATAGTAACTGTATAATTTATATGAAATACATAAAAATGCTCCCATGAAATACCTGGGTTTAGTTATCAGAGCGAGGTAAAGAGTGATTTTTTTGAGGTTAGGATTTTCATGCATTAGTATTTGACAGATCACGTGGGATTTCAGACATGGTGTCAAAGAGAAAGATGCTCAGTATGCTTTGACATTTCATCATGAATAGACTTACTAACGAGCAACGCTTGCAAATCATTGAATTTTATTACCAAAATCAGTGTTCGGTTCGAAATGTGTTTCGCGCTTTACGTCCGATTTATGGTCTACATAATCGACCAAGTGAGCAAACAATTAATGCGATTGTGACCAAGTTTCGCACTCAGTTTACTTTATTGGACATTAAACCAACCACACGAATGCGTACAGTGCGTACAGAAGAGAATATTGCGTCTGTTTCTGAGAGTGTTGCTGAAGACCGTGAAATGTCGATTCGTCGCCGTTCGCAGCAATTGGGTTTGTGTTATTCGACCACATGGAAGATTTTACGCAAAGATCTTGGTGTAAAACCGTATAAAATACAGCTCGTGCAAGAACTGAAGCCAAACGATCTGCCACAACGTCGAATTTTCAGTGAATGGGCCCTAGAAAAGTTGGCAGAAAATCCGCTTTTTTATCGACAAATTTTGTTCAGCGATGAGGCTCATTTCTGGATGAATGGCTACGTAAATAAACAAAATTGCCGCATTTGGAGTGAAGAGCAACCAGAAGCCGTTCAAGAACTGTCCATGCATCCCGAAAAATGCACTGTTTGGTGTGGTTTGTACGCTGGTGGAATCATTGGACCGTATTTTTTCAAAGATGCTGTTGGACGCAACGTTACGGTGAATGGCGATCGCTATCGTTCGATGCTAACAAACTTTTTGTTGCCAAAAATGGAAGAACTGAACTTGGTTGACATGTGGTTTCAACAAGATGGCGCTACATGCCACACAGCTCGCGATTCTATGGCCATTTTGAGGGAAAACTTCGGAGAACAATTCATCTCAAGAAATGGACCGGTAAGTTGGCCACCAAGATCATGCGATTTGACGCCTTTAGACTATTTTTTGTGGGGCTACGTCAAGTCTAAAGTCTACAGAAATAAGCCAGCAACTATTCCAGCTTTGGAAGACAACATTTCCGAAGAAATTCGGGCTATTCCGGCCGAAATGCTCGAAAAAGTTGCCCAAAATTGGACTTTCCGAATGGACCACCTAAGACGCAACCGCGGTCAACATTTAAATGAAATTATCTTCAAAAAGTAAATGTCATGGACCAATCTAACGTTTCAAATAAAGAACCGATGAGATTTTGCAAATTTTATGCGTTTTTTTTAAAAAAAAGTTATCAAGCTCTTAAAAAATCACCCTTTATATACGCAGGGAGTGGTGTAGGGTATTATATAGTCGGCCCCGCCCGACTTTAGCCTTTCCTTACTAGTTTAAGTAATTACGTAAGTAATAATTAAACATGTATAAGTATTATATCTTGTAAGTGTGCATATTGAATAAATAAAACAAACATTTATGTAAAATCGAGTAAAAAATTTTACCCCAATTAACCGAACATCCGGAACGCTTCCGGTCCCGACCATCCCGGATAATCGATGCTCAACTGTAAATATATTATTGTTATTATTATTGAAATTTAGTACTTTGCTGGTCTGTAAGGAATTATTTCCATAGACTTAATATATGAAAATGATAAAATGCTTCATTACATCAATGACACAGTTTCATTAATGTGTTTACATTGATGCAAATGCATGTTTCTTGGGTGCAATGACAAGTTTCTTTAGCCTAATGATATATTTCATTAACACTACATTTCATTGAAGGAATAAAATCTGCTTTTGTATAAATCGAAGACAAAATGAAAAATATCAGAATTATTGGCCGGATTACAACGAAGTGGATTAAATAAATGTACTATTACAACATACTTGTTTAGTCGATTTTATTTAGCTTTTTTTACTTTTTCCGTCAGAAACAAAATAAAGAAACTCTTTCTTAACCCAGATGTAACATTTCTTTACCAGAATAAACTGGTTTTATTTATTGTATTTTATTTTTTTAGAGTGCGAATATCTGGGTATTGAGGGTATTTTTATTGTTAGTTATTTTTGATGAGGCAATGAAAAATTTGCGTTATATGAACGAAGTGCAACCCATTTATGTGCAATATTCAAGTGCACTTTGGCCACTGTTCTTTTGGAATATCCACTTAGGGGAAAACATCATATCTTCTATTATTTTCTGTTCTAGAACTGTAACATATTTTCACAAAATTTCTTCAAATTTTTTATTAATTGCGCATTTTTATTTTCTTACAGGTACGTCTATATAAAAACAAACATGAGGTAAAAAATATACTTTTAAAATTGTATAGGCACTAGACCAAATATTATTATACCCATCAATTTGGAATTATTTTATAAATTATATTAACAAGCTTTATTTTATTAATTATTTTTTATTTGATATTTTTATTTTATTATTTTTTTCTAGACATTTCAACAATTGTTGTTCGATACATTTTATTTTGTTAACATTTTCAGGTATACTTTTTGGCTGTGTATCACTTTTCAAATCATTAATACTATCAATGGCCATCGTTATCTGACTTGAAGTGGTTTAATCAAAAATTAACTCTCTATAGTCGAGATTGCTACGCCACACAGTGCACTTTTTTGGCACTTTTGGTGATCAAAAATCAATAACTTTTGATTGGGTTAACCTTTTTTCTTAATTTTTTTTGTTTTATTAGTATGTGTTATAGCTATCATTATATGTGATAAATGTTTATAATTTCAAAGCCAGTCCTTGAGAAATAAAACACAAGTTTTAGAAAAAAAAATATTTATTTTAAAAGACCTTCGAGGTCGGATATTACTTCTTTTTCGATATTACTTTTTGGTACATATCGAAGAGATGAGATCAGAGGATCAGAGGAAATCATAAGCATTTTTATTAAATCCGCATTCTGGCTTCTTCTGTCGCACTTTCTTGTGTGCCGCAATCGAAATGCCTTGTATTCTTTGTTTTTCGCTTCTTGAGCCTCTTCTGACAGTTCGCCAATGGGAAAGTAGTGATGCTTTATTATGTTTTCACCATGGCATAGTACCTTATGAATTGTAGGCGACAGTTTTTTCCAGCTACCATAGAGATTATTGTACATTTTAAGGGTATCAGCAGAGAATTCTCCAAACTTTTCAGCATCAATAACTTGGCGACAATTTATCGCAGCCAGAAATTTTTTAAAATTTAGCAAGAGACCTTCATCAATTTTGGTTATGGATGCTGTAAGTGCAACATCTTCAAAAAACCGCCTAGCAGTATTGCCATCATTACTGTTACCGAAACCCTGTTTAGGGTAATCAATCCTTAGTCCAGTACTTTCTTTAAATTTCTTTTGGATTTCCTTTTTGGTCTTTGCTCTGAGTTCCTTTTTTATCTCGCGCTTCTCTTTTGAAGTCTTTGCATCAAAATCTGGATTATTTTCTTTAAATGTTTGGAATTCCAAGTCATATGCAATATTTAAACAATGCGCCATAAATCGAAGTCGAGCATGAAGTGGCGATAATCCCAGTTCATACATTGATTCCACTTCATTGCATTCTGAATTTTCCATGCAAAACTCCTTTTGAGTGGCATGACACACGGTACAGGACAAAGATGACTTGTTTCCTAGGAGTCAACCACATATTTGTCAACAGAATTTATATGAATACATCAATAATTATTAGCCTGAGCAACTTTTCCATCCACCATTGTAAATTGCAGAATATGTCTTATCCTTATTTCCGTTCCCTACTGTGTAGTAAAAACTGTGTTGGAAAGGTTTTTAATTTCATCCGTCATCAATTTGTGCTTCTCAACAATTAACTCCGAACTTTCCTTTGAATACGAAAATTCAATAGGACGACAGTACCGCACAGATGATGGCTTTGGATTTCTCCAAATTTCTTCACAATTTTTAGGATCTTTCGAAGTACCAGCCGTGTCTTGCATTAATCGAAGAGGAACCATTGATACCATGAACATCTGAGAATCACAGTGGCCTTCATCTATAACAGAAAATAATATGCATAAGTACCAATTATGTGAATGTACCAATTATTTTACCAATTTTTGGTTTGTATTCACTCTGTCCTGATGAGCCATCACAACCCCATTTGGAATAAAGAACCATTTTGGAAGGCCAGTTTTGTTCTTTTTGATCGAAACTGAGGCTTTCCAATATGCGTTTCGAGCTATGGTCCAAGGAAGATTGAAGTGAAAGTTTTGCAGATACCTCATCTACTGTAATATTTGCAGGAACACAAGCGTCTTTTTCTTCTGAAAGATGCTCTAGAGACGGCAAACCTCTATAGTTCTTTTTTAAAAACGTCGACCGAAGTATCTTGTACTGTCGGTATGACAAGTCAAGCTCAATATATAAAGCAAGTGATTCAGCCGTAGTAAGTTCCTTACACTGATCTGCAGGTTTCGTTGCTTCTCTCAGTCTTCTAAGGACTTCGATGTCATTCCCATGCAAGGACTCCACCACTGACGCCTTATCATATTCGCCATTTTTTCTTAAGAGATATTTTAAAATGTTATATGCTTCCTCCAAACTTAATTCTTCCGCTAAATCATGTGTCTTTCTACGCTTACTCGAGCGTGCTGAATTTGAAAATAAAGTTTTTTTTATGAATAAAAAAAAATGCTAAAATGCAACACATATGAGCTCATGTGAATATTTAAAGTTAAGATTGAATCCATCTTTCAAACAAAAAAAGAATCAGCCCGATATCTATAACCGTTGGTAAACTGCTTGTCCCGGAAGTTGAACTTTTTTTCATTTTTTTCATCATTTTGCAATATTTATAAATTTATCCAACTTATACATCCAATATCTCCCGAACCAAAGAAGATAGAGCAAATCAGAAACCAGATTTGAAAAATGCAGCTATTTTTCATTTTAGATTCGTATTTGAAGTATGTAAATTCGAACATGCATTTTCATGTTTTTACATATTTTTGAGCACTCACCGGGCCAAAAAAGTGCACTGTGCGCCATAGTAATACAGGATAAATTCTGTTCTAAAGACTTACATTTTCATTTCCTCTTGCTTTGAATATAGAACTAAAGAGTGATTTTTTTGAGGTTAGGATTTTCATGCATTAGTATTTGACAGATCACGTGGGATTTCAGACATGGTGTCAAAGAGAAAGATGCTCAGTATGCTTTGACATTTCATAATGAATCGTCTTACAAACGAACAACGCTTGCAAATTATTGAATTTTATTATCAAAATGCGTGCTCTGTTAAGAAAGTTCATTGCGCGCTTCCATTTTATGGTCAGTTTAATCGACCCACTGAAGCGGCTATTCGGGCTATTGTGACTAAATTTCGCACCAAATTTACATTGTTGGACATTAAACCACCAACACGCTTACGTAGAGTGCGAACTGAAGAAAATATCGCAGCTGTATCGGCCAGTGTTAATGATGACCACCAATTTTCGATTCGTCGCCGTTCGCACCAATTGGGTCTCTGTTACTCAAAAACGTGGAAATGCCAAAATTGGACTAAGCGGATGGACCACCTAAGACGCAGCCGCGGTCAACATTTAAATGAAATTATCTTCAAAAAGTAAATGTCATGGACCAATCTAACGTTTCAAATAAAGAACCGATGAGATTTTGCAAATTTTATGCGTTTTTTTTAAAAAAAAAAGTTATCAAGCTCTTAAAAAATCACCCTTTACTAATGGTTTGGCGACTCTGGCTTTGTCATGAGCATGAGTTGTGCGGCACAGCATCATTCACGTTGTCCAGCACAACACACACAGTAGCAGCTGTGTTGTTTTGGATCGATTTTAATTGTTTTTCTTTTTTTGCAACACAAAAGTTTACATAACATTTGAATTGTTGGAGATTTGAAGTGAAATGCGTTTACCACACCTCTGCTGTGGTAGCGGGTACAAAAGGCTTTGTTAGAGCTCTTGACAAGCCTTTTTAGAATGTTTAAGTATGAGCGAGCAATTGTGTTTATTTTTTATTTTTGACCAACTCTATGGGGGATTAGCTTTCGCTTTTGATTTGTCTACTAACTGATTTTTATTATGTTCACACTGACTTGTTTTCGGCAAAACGTGTGTCTTTCATTAACCCCAACTCACTACCTGCTTTCTAGTATAAACCAATTTGAGCAGATATCTGTGGCTTCGCAGATAGATAACAACTTATCTTGAAAAATGTCCGAAATGTACATACTAGAAGTAGACTCTTATAGAGTCGTAGGTCGAAACGGAATTGATCAGCTTTATCCAGAAGGTTATCATCATATTGCAATCATCATATATTGAAATTTTTTGCGAATGGGAAACCAAATCTTGATAATGTATCGAATTTAAATGAAGCTAATTTCACAAGTGACTAAAATCGGCACAACCCTGTCGGACAATACATATTACACATGAACCACATGATATATGTCTGAAACTATAGATTAAACGGAGTTAATTGGCGTATTTAGTTTTTTATTTCCTCGTCCTGTTGCCCCTTCACAGGACAATAAAGATACATTTTACAAAAAATACATTTTACAAAATTATTTTAAATACTTTTTCGCACCCCATGATATCGGTATTAACGTCAACTTAGAGAAGAGAATACAGCTGTGGTCAAAAAAATAGCAGCGACGAGATAAAAAATGTCGACAATGAAAAATATTAGTTTTACTTCGAAAATAATAAAAGTTTTTTCGCTGATTTCAAGGTGGTATTGTGTCATCTTAATCTGGCTTTAAATAAAAAAATTAAGTTTTTGTAATTTTGAGATTGAGTCGAAACGGAATTGATCAGCTTTATCCAGAAGGTTATCATCATATTGCAATCATCATATATTGAAATTTTTTGCGAATGGGAAACCAAATCTTGATAATGTATCGAATTTAAATGAAGCTAATTTCACAAGTGACTAAAATCGGCACAACCCTGTCGGACAATACATATTACACATGAACCACATGATATATGTCTGAAACTATAGATTAAACGGAGTTAATTGGCGTATTTAGTTTTTTATTTCCTCGTCCTGTTGCCCCTTCACAGGACAATAAAGATACATTTTACAAAAAATACATTTTACAAAATTATTTTAAATACTTTTTCGCACCCCATGATATCGGTATTAACGTCAACTTAGAGAAGAGAATACAGCTGCGGTCAAAAAAATAGCAGCGACGAGATAAAAAATGTCGACAATGAAAAATATTAGTTTTACTTCGAAAATAATAAAAGTTTTTTCGCTGATTTCAAGGTGGTATTGTGTCATCTTAATCTGGCTTTAAATAAAAAAATTAAGTTTTTGTAATTTTGAGATTAGGCCTTTAGAACCATTTATGTCAAAAATGAAACCAGTCAAAAAATAGCAGCGCTAATAAAAACTAAACATATTTTGTTTCAATTCACTTTAATTGAAAACTTTTTTTGAATAATAAGTTAAACAAGGACATTTCCTTGAATTTAATACTTAGTTGTACTGACTTTATGGCTTATTACTGCTACATACGGCCGTTTCATAGAGTCGACTAGTCATTTACAATTTTTTCCCGATATTTTTGCCCATACCACTATAAAGCTCGATATTGTTTTCCAGTATTGCTAGTGAGACCTCATTTTAGTCATCACACTTAAATTTTTTGATTATATTGAGATGCGGTGTCTGCCCGAACCATTCCATAACATCGATATTATTGACTTCAAACCACCTTTTTGCACCAGTCGACTCGTGTTTTCGGGATAATTGACCTGGTAGAAGACCCATTTAAGGGGCATTCCGTATTCTGTGTACGTAAGCATAATATTATGCAATATTTTGATGTACTGGGCAGAGTTCATGGTAGTTCTGGACCAATGTATTGACCATTACGCTTGATCCTTGATTGGTACTATATCTGGAGATGTACTCCGTGTTCTGTGGGCGTCTTACAAACTATCGTGGGACTGTCCCACCAAAAACAATTTTTGATTCAACTGACCATAAAACGTGCACCCACTTCTTGGTTGCCTACACCAGGTGTGTTTTTGCTAATTGCAATTTTTTGTGCCATGTCTTTTATTTATAAGAGGGACTGTTTTCGGAATTCTGGCTTACAGATTATTTTTTCTTAGTATTCTACGAACAATGTAGTAAAAGTCGAACTTCACTATATGATTTTCCCTCAGATTTCAACATTTTCATATGAACTCGGTTTTCTTCTCCACTAAGCTCTCCTCGCCCTACTTATGAATAAAAATAAAACAATAACATTTCAGAAGTAGTGTAAATTTCATAATATCTTCTTATAACATCAAATCGAGTTGAAAAATTGAGATTAAATTCCATTTTCTGGAGATTTTTTAAACTCTGTTATTATTTTGACCGGTCCAAAATGTCGAATAATCCAAGAAAAGTGAAATTTCTTAAGTAATTAAAATCAACTTCAGAACGCGGCACTTAATGCAGAAGGAGCAATAAAAAAATTATCACACAAATAAATATATGAAAATGTATATTAAACTGTGGTGCGCTGCTATTATTTTGACCGCAACTGTATGTGGTAAAAATACTTCAAATTTGAAGCTTCTATATGCATTACTTCAGCATTAACAACTATTTCAAGTTTTCCCTCTTAAAAAGTAAAATCTGAATAAACTAAGGGGTAAACTTGGGCTGAACTAATGTAGACAGAAGCATAATATTTGAAGTATTTTTAACAGATATTCTCCTCTTTAACTTGACACGAATGCCGTTATCATAGAGTGGGATTAAGCAAATTTTTGTAAAATTGTAACCTTTGGAACTTTGTAATCCTCTGGAGGGGCAAGAGGGAGAATGAGAAACTAAACTATTAACTCCGTTTTGCCTATAGTTTCATACTCATATCATCCAGTTCAAGTGTAACGACGATATGTGCTATTATGTCCCTACATATGTATGTACATAATTTGCCCTGATTTCATCTCATTTGAACTTAACCCACTTTTGCTGATGCCCCACGATACTGATGATGATTCTGCAACTGTTGTGGTGGGCTGCTGCTGCTGCTGCAGATGTTACTTCTGTTCCCAATGTTACCATTGTTGTTGTTTAAATGTACATACACTGTATGTTGTTGTCTGTTTCATGGTTTCTTTATTGTCATTTTGACATTGCAAGTAAACATTTGACATTCCATATGTACACTTAAGGTCGTTCATAATTTCGCCCGTTTATTGGCAGTTGTTTGTCTACTCACTCACTCACTCATTCAATCTGGTAGAAAAGTTAATACAGTGTGACCTCTATTTGTGTGACTAGCGTGACATATACAAAGGCAGCTGTTTGGGGACAAATGTTTTGAATGGATTTTCTGAATTTTAAAAGGATTTTCTGAAATTAAATTAAGTTGGTCTACGAAATCCAAATTTACAGCACAGGTCCTATGATTGCTTTCTGCTGTTCTAAGGCAAACGTATGAATAGGAGGCGATCGCTTTAACATGGGTTTGCCATTGAAGGTACATATGAATTTGATCCCCATGGAAGTACTTTTGCTCTATACGACTTTGAGACAATTTTACATTTTTTATTGGACCTGCACAAAACCAAATACATATGAAACTAGAGATCGTATGTAGAACAATTTTTTGCAGGATAATTGATTTCGACTATCATTGTGGAAGTTATATATTTTAAGCAAAGATTTTACCCACTGTGAGTGGTGTACTACAAATTCCCATCCGATTTTGTTGCAAAAAACATCCAGTTGAAACACATTCGATCACGCACAATTGAGGTAATTCAATAATCGTGGAATCGCTATCATCGTAATGTTTGTTAAGCGAGGTCGCACTGTATTTATGGATGTAAAATCTTATGTGTGTGTCGACAATCAAGTAGATTTAAATATGTACATATATGTCAAAGTACGAGGGTAGGTCGGAAAATAATTTCAAAGATATATATATATATAGAAAATTCTCGACTGGTGCACCAAAAATCACCCAATAAAAAATCGTTCAAAAAATCCATACGAAAAAAGGGCGAAATTTCAAGTTTTCGTAAAAATGTGGACAATATTTCATATTTGGGTTTGCGGCGATTTTTCATTACGCAAAATCATTCAAATTTCTAATATGAAATATCGCCGGTATAGACAGACGGCTTTAGGCGTATCCCAGAATAGAAAAACCTGCCGAATTTCGGCAACATAGAAAACCTTTACTCGGCGTATGTACCCCAGAATAAAATTAAAATTACCCTCTTTTTGAGTAATTTTTCATGTGACATGTGATATAAATAATACCCAAGTTTCGGACTTCCAAATAATTGGAAGATTTTTCATTTATTATTTGTGAACAGAATCCTACCAGTTTGGTGGCCCTGTTGGTCACCCCTAGACGGAGTCTAGAGGAGACAATTTAAAAATCAAAACAAATTGCATTCCTTAATAATTTATTTATTTGGCAGAGACTGCCAACTGTTTCAGTACAAGGTGAGTTGACACCTAAAGAAACCCAAGAATGGCAGTGATGGCGTTACCATCAACACCAGTCATGTGTTCTTATTTCGACATGTAGGCGACGCTGACTGATCATATGATGGATCGTCAACAATTTGGGTACGTTGTATTTATTTTTGGGCGACATTTTATTTTGGTCCACTTTTTGTTTTGGCTGAAGTTTCAATTTTGAAAATACTTTTCAATCTACCCTCGTATATGTGAATCCCTCGTATAGATCAGTAAACACACATTTACCAGTTTTCGTTTATCGTTTGTTATCATTCTGTCATAGATATTTTATGCACACACACACACAGAGAGACAGACATACGCGTACATTTCAATTGACAGAGTATCTGATGTGTCGTAGAGCACAATATCTGCTGATTTGTCTCTTAGCCAGATTCATTTCCACCCTACCTCCCACTCCCCTCATCGAATTCCATGTGGTTGCATTTGTTGTCATTCAAAGCGTTTTTTGTTTACTTTGATAATTTCTGCTGTAGTTACTCATGGGATAGTTGTTGCTGTTGTTGTTGTTATCGTTATGAATTTGGATCTGTATCTTCAGTATTGTTTACATTTTCGTGTAGCATTTGAACTGAACTGATTTAACCGCAATACAAAATCGTATTGCTCTAGATGCCATCTCCGTTACAGATATACACAACATGTACATACAGTGACGCAAAGTAACTTAAAGAAGTCTAAACCTGGTCTACATAAGGATTACTTCCGAAAGGCGTGTCTGAATATACAAGTTTAGTTTTTAAATATTGAAAATGTTATATTACACCATGTGACAATTTCACATTTTTTCTATTGAACCTGAGCAAGACCGTATAGTTGCGGTCAAAATAATAGCAACACACCACAGCTTAAAATTTATTTTCTTATATTTGTTATTGCTACTTCTGCATTATGTGCTGTGTATGAGAGTACAAACACAAAATAATTTTACAATTTTACATTTCTGGATTATTCGACATTTTTAAGCGGTCAAAAAATCTCAAGAAAAATGGATTTTTTCTAAATTGTTCTATTTGATTTGGTGTTATGAGTATGATATTATGAAATTTATACTACTTCTGAAACATTATTGTTTTTTTCTCAATAAGTAGGACGAGGAGAGCATTGTGATGAAGAAAATAGAGTTCATATAAAAAGTTTGAAATCTGAGGGGAAATCATATAGTGAAGTTCCAGTGTTATTCCTGTGTTCTATTAAGATGATCAGAAATTCGACATTATATGAAGACATTTGTCTTCAGAAATCCGTTTATATCACCTGCAACCCCTCGCAAAATAATAATGTCTAGTACAAAAATCCAACTTACACCCACCACCGAAATAAAAAATGTCTGTCCATTTTTATGTGTTTAAAATGTTCGTAGATTACTAAGAAAATTTAATCTGTATGCCAGAAGTCCGAGAAAAGAAAGAAATAAAATACATGTCACGAAAAAATTGCAATTCGCAAAACAAACTTTCAGTGGCCAACGAAAAATTGGATGCACGTTTTATGGTCAGTTGGCACAGTGCCTCGACAATTTGTAAGACGTCTCCAGGCATAGTACCAAAATTGGCAAACATGGAGGATCAAGCGTAATGGCTTGGGCGTGATTTTCATATTATGGAGTTGGGTCAATACATTGGCCCAGAACTACCATGGGCTCTGCCCTATACGTCAAAATACTGCATAATATTATGCTTGCCTATGCAGAATATGGAATTTCGCTTAAGTGGGTCTTCTAGCAGGTCAATAATATCAAAAACACCGGCCGACTCGCAAAAAGGTGGTTTAAAGTCAATAATATCGATGTTATTGAATTGTTCGCGCAGACACCGCATCTCAATCCAATCAAAAATTTGAATTGTGATGTCAAAAATCAGGTCTCAGTACACTCAGAAAAATAGCATTCTTAAATCTGAGTAAAATCCATACTCCAATTTAGTTTAACAATTTTACTCCAGATTAGGTAAAATTTTCTTACGAGAAGGAAAATTAAATAGATATGAGTACACTTTCCTTCTTTCAAAGCCAGAAAAAATAGTACATATACTCAAAATAGTGTAGTAAATTTACTTAAAACCTTTTTTTGGATCTAGTAAAAACATCTTACAATTAAGTATATTCATACTTGTGCGGAAGAAAATTTACTAGCGTTTAAGAAAGAAAATAATGCAGATTTTTTTGTATGGAAAATTCCAGCTAGGATGTTTTTACTTAAAAATGTGTTTATTACTTCAAATAAAGTAAATAAATGTAATTAAATTTATGCCATGTTCCTCATACATTCAAGTATAAATGAACTTATAAAAAATACTTCAGAGTGTTTAGAAAAATACATGAATAGTAGTCTAAGAAGCAATTCTCGTTCGTTAGCCGAGACTTTCTTCATAAGTACTTCAAATATTACTCTAATAAAATCACTGCGAACGCGCCTACCTAGCCTCCCCAGCAGTCATGTTGAAATATCTCAACTCTTTATGGTATAAGTAAGATGAAACGTTTGAGAATTATACCATGTTGTAATTTTTCATATAAGTGTTGCATACTCTGAAGCGAAAAAAATTATTTCAACTATCAAGTATGTATAGTCGTAGTCAGGCTGAGTACAAATTTACTTGAATTAAGGAAAAAAATCCGAAAATTTTCCTCAGATTGAGTATAAATTTACTTGGCATGACTACAAATTTACTTAGTTTGAGTAACAATTTACTTGGATTGAAGAAAAAATAGGAATATTGTCCTCAGTTTGAGTATAAATTTACTTGATTTGAGTAAAATTTCTTAGAAATTTTCCTCAGATTAAGTAAAGATTTACTTGATTTGAAGAAAAATGTTCCTTAGTTTGAGTAAATTTTACTTGCTTTGAGGAAAAGTTGAACTTGGATCAAGTTCAAAGCATGTCTTATTTTCAAGGTAAAGTTTGTACTTGATGTGAGAAATTTTTGCCTTAGCGCTATACGAAGTTCAATTTTCCTCAGTTTTAGTACATATTTACTTAATCCGTGGCATACTTTTTTCTTCACGTCATTTTGATTTGATTTATTTATTTCAACTTGTAATGCAAAGCCATCGGGTCAATTTAAAACAAATTACAAAATGCATATATAATACTTTTTTTAACATGGCTAAAAAAACTACTCAACATGGCATTAGTGGCATGGTCAAAAATATCAGATGAAAAGTACGAAAGACTAGTCGATTCCATGAAATGACGTTGTATAGCAGTAATAAGCAATATAGTCAGTACAACTAAGTATTAAATTCAAGGAAATATCGTTATTTAAGTTATTATTCAAAAAAGATTTCAATTAAAGTGAATTAAAACAAAATATTTCTAGTTGGCGCTGCTATTTTTTTACTGGTCTCATTTTTGACGTAAATGGTTCTAAAGGCTTAATCTTAAAATTACAAAAACTTACTTTTTTATTTAAAACCAGGTTAATAATGACACAACCTTTCAACCGCCGTTAAAACTTTTAGGATTTTCGAAGTAAAACTAATATTTTTCTTTGCCGACATTTTTATGTCGTTTTCTATTTGGTGATCTTTTCTCCTTTTTATACCCTCCACCTCCAGGATGGGGGTATTCACTTTGTCATTCCGTTTGTAACACCTTAAAATATTCATCGGAGACCCCATAAAGTATATATATTCTGGGTCGTCGTAAAATTCTAAGACGATATAGCCATGTCCGTTTGTCCGTCCGTCCGTCTGTCTGTCTGTTGAAAGCACGATAGCGGCCGAACGAAATGAGCTAGGAGGTTCAAATTTTTCGTAAATGTGTCTTATGGTTGCAGATCGGTTGGAATTGAAAGTGGGCGAAATCGGCCCAGAGGAAAAAATTTTTCCCTCACAAGGACTGAAAATACCCCTAATATTTAGAGTATTTCAGCATGTTTTTTGAACATAATAGCTTGTATTTACTTGATATTTGCAATTCGCATTCATTTTAGAGCATAAAAAGGAACCATAGAGTGATTTTTAATTGTAGGGGGCGAAATGGGACGAAAAGGGATAAAAATAGTACCTATCAAACGACAACAGATGGAAACACGAAATTTGGCGTGTACATTAGGGCGTACCTCAAAAAAAAAGTTCGCCGTACACCTTCGAATATGAAGTATTATTGAAAGGTAGTTTCAAAAAAAAAATTTTATTTTTTTATGCCGAACGTAGGGGTCGCGCTTTTACATTTTTCTATATAACTTGTATTTATAAACGGATTTTAAAGTGTGATACATCGATGTTTTTGTCTCGACGAGGCCGATTTTTTTGTCTTTGAAGTCATTGAGCTCAAGCACCCCCTTCTGGTACTTACCCATCATTTCTCAGTTGCTACTACCCTAATGTACCACTCTAATAATCGAAAATTAAAGCTCGCATAAAATCATGAATCATGTTTGAGCTCAATGACTTCAAAGACAAAAAAATCGGACAAAAACATCGATGTATCACACTTTAAAATCCGTTTATAAATGCAGAAGTTATATAGAAAAATGTAAAAGCGCGACCCCTACGTTCGGCATAAAAAAATAAAAAAAAATTTTTTGAAACTACCTTTCAATAATACTTCATATTCGAAGGTGTACGGCGAACTTTTTTTTTTTACTTGTAACCTGGTACGCTCTAGTGTACATACCTCTAATAGAGTAGATACATAATATACAAGTATTTTTTCTAAATTTATACTTTTAAGGGGTTAAATGGGGATAGAGGGATAAAAACAGTACCAACCACCTAGAATAATGAAATTTGGTGTATATATTCCTCTTCTTGCGTACACACATAATATAAAGGAAATTCGAAATTCGTACTTTTAGGGTGTAAAATGGAAAAAGGGAATAAAAATTGTACCAAACAAATGGACGCAGCTAGCACCATACAATTCGCGGTATACATTCCTCTGACTGAGTGATAAGAAAAAAAAAACGTTTTTCGAAATTCAAACTAAAAGGCTACAGCTAGAATGATGACATTTTCGAAAGTCGTACTTTTAAGGAGTAAAATGCGAAAAAGGGGATAGAAATGGTATCAACAAAATGACCGAAGATAGTATCATGGACTTGGGTATATACATTCCTCTGAGTGCATAGCCACGTAAAATATTTTTTTCCAAATTCGTACTTTATTTTGTTGCTTTTACGACAAAAAAATGGTAGAATCATGAAGTTGTCTTATACTGCGTACGTGAGAGATAAGGTATTTTCAAAATGTATACTTTTGAATTTAAAATAGATGGAAATACAACCAACCAAAGGACTGCAGCTGAAAATACACTCTCTATCCCCCAATATTTAGGGTATTTATGATTGCTGCCTTATATTTACGTTATGAATTGAAGTATTATATCCATTATATAAATAGTATACAAATATTGGTAGCCTTGGCTTATTAATTAAATTTCTTATTTTCATACAGTTAAAGTTTGTTGCGGACATTCCTCTTGTAGCTTGGAAGCACCGCAAAGAAAATAAATGTTTTAGCGGGTGAAATGGGACAAAAAGGGATAAAATATGGTACCAATGATACGACAACAGCTAAAATCATGAAATTCGGTGTGTACATCCCTCTAATTGCATAAACACGTAAAATAGAGGGATTTTTCGAAATTCGTACTTTTAAGGGATATAATTGAAAAAGAGGTATAAAAATGGGACCTTCCAAACCGCTGAAGTTGATATCATGAAATTCGGTGTGTATTCGGTGGTCTGACTATAAAGACACGAAACAAAAAGGTTTTTTTTTCGAAATTTGTGCATTTGGGCGGAGAATGGGGCGAATGGGGATATCTTTAAAATTTGTACTTTTCTTATCAAAATAATACAGTCACCCTCCGTGGTGGAGGGTATATAAAATTCGGCCCGGCCGAACTTAACGCCTTCTTACTTGTTACATTTATTTTCGTTACATTTTTATTTCCCTAGAAGGACGATATGGAAGTAAATGAAGGAGGAGAATATCTGTTAAAAATACTTCAAATTTCGTGGCTCTATATTTATTAGTTTTGCATTACCATTCACTTAAATTCCCCCTTAGTTTAATTAGTTATTCATGTTTTACTTTTTAAGGTGGAAAACTTGAAATAGCTGTTAATGCTAAACTAATACATGAAGAGACATGAAATTCTGAGTATTTTTAACAGATATTCTTCTCTTTCATTTGATACCCATAACGTATTTGTATGTCTCGCAAAAGTATGAAAATAAATTATTAAAACAAATATAACTTTTTTTTTGAAAATGCTATAAAAAAACTACTGAATATTTTCTCAAATTACTTTTTTTATTTGAAAGTACAATCCTTCCGGATAATAATGGAAAATAATTTCATTCAAAATGGCTGCCTCGGGCACTTCACAAATGATAGTCCAACGGTTGAATAGTTGAAAAAACGTTAGATGGCAGACCCTATATGTCCTTTGGAAATGAAAAGTCCTGTAAAAGGGAGAAAATATCACCAAATGAAAAACTGAGTACACAGTCTTTCTACATACGACCCTAGATTCATATAAACATGAAGCTGGAGGTCTTGTTCAGGTCAAAAAATACTGTCGTACAGTGTTACAGTGAATAATAAAATTCATAAAGTCTATATGAAATTATGCAAATTCTTTGCGACCGTTTATAAATTACATAGGTTAGTTCACTTTTGATGGGAATATTGAGGTTTCTCTGTACCATGATGACCTTCACTCAACGTAGACTTCGCACAGATCACTGCAAGAATCTTTGTTGTCGTAATAAAGTATACTCATTATATCTTATATAATTAATAACTATTGTATAATCATAAAATAAGCTCATCTTGATGGCAATTTATGAGTTATGATTGCTTAATTGTTACTTTGAGCCACTGTATGTTTATACAAGTGTGCACCATTGAAATTATGCTCTACTCATGTTTCTCGGATGTTTACATAATACAACAACAAAAGTCACAGTCATTGTAATTGTGGGGACTTCATCTTTTTGTTTTTGTTGTTTGGTTTCACAAATATTCTCAACAACAACAAATTGAGAGTGGAATATTAAATTTAATGTCTGCTTCAATTGACTTTTAATGTCGCTGGTAACGATCGACAATTGTTCAAACAACTCGAATATGTGTAGAGCGACATGCTGTGGCCGTGTATACCCTACTGCCTCCTGGGAGTGTTTGTCGTCGGTAAAAAAGCGTTTAAAGATTCACTTTTGCATTTATGTATTTGTATGGAAGTGGTGGAGGCATATCGAATGAACAAAGATTGGATTATTAGATTTCTGTACTAGAATATCAGCAATTATCAAAAATAAAATTATTATTATTCCACGCAAAGCTAAGCGTTTACCTACCAGTTGTAGGGTGTTCACTAAACGTGTGTATGGCACACGATGTTCCCCCGCCGCATTGCATGACAATATTTGGTTTCCTTGTGTTTTTCTGTTTGATTGGTAAAACCAACTTTAAAACTCTTGTTTACTTTTGACATAGTTTTTGTGATAGTGCTCTTTTTTTTATCAGTTTGCATGTTTTACTCTCACATTTGTGTGTGAAAACAGCCACAACTTCACTTCAAACATTCTTATCTTGACTGGCGTTTGGTTTGTAAGTCAAGGTTACTACAGCGTATTTCATTCGTACAATCACTCTTCAATGCAGAGTGGGTAGGGTCACTCTGTGAAGCTGGCTGTTGCAGTTTTAATGAATAAAATAAAATCAACAATAAGACAAATTTGCTGTCCTTATTGTTCAAGAAATTTCAAAATATCACAATTAACGATCAGTGCCTTTCCAACGACTCCCTTAAAACACAAATCGGACTAAAAGAGTGGAAATTATTGCGTTTTTTTTAAAGCACTAATATCATCAAAATCTGACATTTAATTGGGTCATGTTGCAACGTTTTGATAGAGTTAGATAACGATCAGGCTAGATTTTAGTGCCTAGCTGTTTTTTTCTCTCTCAATATTATTCATATCGTGATTTGTGTTTTCACGAAAAACCTGATTTCTATAGGTTATTTTGGAAGCATCCAGCTCATTAATGCGAAATATTTTGAGAGAACATCGACAACAATCTAATACACCGTGCGACAGAACTTTCTGGATCTGAACAAGGCCATATAAAAATAAATTAGGGATCTTATGTAGAAAAACTGTGTACTCAGTTTTTCATTTGGTGATATTTTCTCCTTTTTACGGGACTTTTAATATCCAAAGGATATAGATGTTTAAATTATTTATTTTTGTACTTGAGCGAGTCATATACAGGTTTTAAATTAAAGAAAAGAATATCTGTTCAAAAAAGGATTAGTTTAGCATTGACAACCATTTCAAGTTTTCCCCTTAAACTAAATAAACTAGGGGGGGGGATTGATACATATGTTTGTTAAAGATAAACTAATTCTGATAGAAACATGAAATTTGAAGTATTTTTAATAGACATTCTTCTTTCATTTGATATCCACATCGTCTTGTATGGCTCGCTGAAGTATGAAAATAAATTATTAAAACATCTATAGGGTCCGCCAAATAACTTTTTTTGTTGAAAATGCTATAAAAAAACTACTGAATATTTTCTCAAATTTCTTTTTTTTTATTTGAAATTACAATCCTTCCGGTTAATAATGGAAAATAATTTCATTCAAATGGCTGCCTCGGCACCCCACAAATAACACTACTCAACAAAATGAAAAAAATTTCATGTACTCCGGATGCGATAATTTTTTCTGTGTAGATAACCTTGACATGAGCTCGAAAAACGCAATAAAAAATTTTTTTTTCGTTTGGTTTTTTTTTATTTTTTTTTTTGTTTAATTTTAAAATTTTTTTTTGGTTAATTTGTTTCGTCCGGCATAACTCGGGAACCACTAGCCCGATTTAATTGAATTAAATTTTAAAAAATTTAAAATTACAATTCCCTTAATCTGTTCATATATTGTTTTCCTATACAAGCAACAGTTTCCAAGTTAAAAATGAATATATAAAGGAAAAAACTTATTTTTTGCCTAAAGATTTTTTTTTTTTTTTTAAATCCATAAAAAATCCAAAATGAAAAAAAAATGTCAAATCTTATTACTTTTACGTAAAGTCACATAACCTATGAGCAAAATGAGACAAAGATCATGAAAATCGATGCACGCGTTTCGCTTTTATTCGCAATTGAGTAAAGGTATGAATTTCAAAAATTTGCTCGACATATGCACAACTTTGTCTATGGTAAGGTTTTTTCTATTTTTTTTGATTCTCAGAATTAACAAAACGGAATAAACAAAGGGTTATTTAATTTTTATGATTGCGTAAGCAAAGTAATAAACGCTAATAAATGTGCGTGAACAATTAAAAGGAAAAAAGGAAAGGGGACTTTTTTAATTATTTGGGTTTTCCGTTGGCTACCTGTATGATTTTTTTACAGAAATGCAACCCACATTTAAGGGTGGTCATTATTCGGAAAATTTAAGACTCACACATGGTGAAACAGGTATGTAGCCACCGTAAAAAAATATACACCCATTTATAAGTACCTGTCAGTAAAATACTAAACAATACACAGTATAAATAGGTCTTCATTGATCGATTTTACTCATTCAACAAGTGTCGACGAACGCGAGTGTAGAAAATGTATCTTAAGCGACATATTTGCTCTAATTTTTTTATAATTTTGGAGTAGTTCCAAGAAATCCGGAAACAATTTGCCGAAATGAGTTCCAAGCTGCAGCTTCATTTGGTGATAAAATGTGCTCAAACTGTTGGTCTTGCAACAACTTTATAATTTGCGGACCGTCGAAAACGCCTTCCTTAATCTTTGCCGATGAAAGGTGAGGAAAAATGGTTTTTAAATAGGCGAACGCTTCGCCATCTTTGTTGATAGCTTTCACGAAGTTTTTTATGAGTCCGAGCTTTATGTGAAGAGGTGGGAGAAAAACATTTTCCTTTTTTATGAGTGGTGTATATTTCACGTTGTCGCTGCCGGGGATGAAGTTAACTCTTTCTGTCCAACTCCTCCTGGTGTAATGATGTTGACGATCGCGGCTGTCCCAAAGGCAGAGAAAACAACAGTACTTTGTGAATCCACCTTGTAATCCACAAAGGATACCGATAACCTTAAGGTCGGCACAAACTTTCCAATCGTGCCTCTAATAGTTAAGGCACTTTAGTAGATTGTCCATGACTTCGTATGTTTCCTTGGTGTCAACGGCATGAGCAATTGGAATCGAAGGTTTCTCGTTGCCGTTGTGCAGTAAAATTGCTTTAAGGCTGTGCTTGTTGCTGTCGATGAAAAGACGCCACTCTCCTGGATCGTAAGAGTACCCGAGTTCACCAAATAATCCGGGAATGTCCTTACAAAAACAGATGTTGTCTTTTTTTGTGTAGTACCTTGCGTATGGTTCATGACGCTTCCTGTAGATTGTTGTCACCACACCAGGAGCCAAGAAACCGAACTGTTGCATGCGCGATGCATGCAACTCTGCATCTTCCTTGGAGAGTTTCAATTCTCTAACCCAATCGTTCAGTTCTGCTTGGGAACATAAGCGTTGACCTCCATGCAATGTATATGTTGACTCGCATTCTGATGTGGTTTCTACTGTCTCCGGATCTGATGTTGGATGTATCGCCTCATTATTAGATGCCCATCTTGAAACGGACGGTTGCGGGTCCACTGGTTCTTCGGAAAATGGCACTGGAAAATTCACTGTTGAAACAGCAGCGTAAGTCCATCGTATATTTTTTCCCACGCCTGTTTTTTTGCTAAGACAGAAGTAGCAATCTGTTACATGGCAAAGCGGAGCTCTCCAAAGCATTGGCATGATGATTCTCGGCTGTCGTCTGAAAGAATTTCAATAATAAGTTATATATGTTCTTGAATTTCGTAATCTACACTTACCTTGAGTCAGCTAGCTGTAAGTAGCACCTTGGACATAGAGCACTTGGTGTCCACCGCTCATCTATGTTTGAGACCTTTAAATTGAAGCTCTCTTCAAATGAATCTCTCAATTTAGGTGAAAAACAACGCTTGTTTTTTTTTCAGAAACGTAACAAAAATTACTTGGATTGGTATTGCATTCAAATCCTCGCGAACGTTTGCTCATTTTAACTATCGCGTTCGTCGACACTTGTTGAATGAGTAAAATCGATCAATGAAGACCTATTTATACTGTGTATTGTTTAGTATTTTACTGACAGGTACTTATAAATGGGTGTATATTTTTTTACGGTGGCTACATACCTGTTTCACCATGTGTGAGTCTTAAATTTTCCGAATAATGACCACCCTTAAATGTGGGTTGCATTTCTGTAAAAAAATCATACAGGTAGCCAACGGAAAACCCAAATAATTAAAAAAGTCCCCTTTCCTTTTTTCCTTTTAATTGTTCACGCACATTTATTAGCGTTTATTACTTTGCTTACGCAATCATAAAAATTAAATAACCCTTTGTTTATTCCGTTTTGTTAATTCTGAGAATCAAAAAAAAAAAAATAAAAAACCTTACCATAGACAAAGTTGTGCATATGTCGAGCAAATTTTTGAAATTCATACCTTTACTCAATTGCGAATAAAAGCGAAACGCGTGCATCGATTTTCATGATCTTTGTCTCATTTTGCTCATAGGTTATGTGACTTTACGTAAAAGTAATAAGATTTGACATTTTTTTTCATTTTGGATTTTTTATGGATTTAAAAAAAAAAATTTTAAATCTTTAGGCAAAAAATAAGTTTTTTCCTTTATATATTCATTTTTAACTTGGAAACTGTTGCTTGTATAGGAAAACAATATATGAACAGATTAAGGGAATTGTAATTTTAAATTTTTTAAAATTTAATTCAATTAAATCGGGCTAGTGGTTCCCTAGTTATGCCGGACGAAACAAATTAACCAAAAAAAAATTTTTAAAATTTAAAAAAAAAAAAAAATAAAAAAAAAACCAAACGAAAAAAAAATTTTTTATTGCGTTTTTCGAGCTCATGTCAAGGTTATCTACACAGAAAAAATTATTGCATCCCGAGTACATTTTGACTGTTGACTAGTGTAATAGTCCAACTGTTGAATAGTTGAAAAAAAACGTTAGATGGCGGACCCTATATATCCTTTAAAAGTCTCGTAAAGAGTAGAAAAGATCAACATATTGTACATTTTTTCTAGGTAGCTTCTTTTTTAAATATCAATATTGGCTCAATCCTATTCTTTAGCTGATTGACGTGGTGGCTCTCACGGGAGCGTCAAGTGCCTACACTGAAAGAATTATCTTCATACTAGTTATGATTTTGTCTTAACCTCAGTGAAAATTTTCATTAAAATGGCGCCAAAGACTCTTCATAAAATGTATGAAACATGTTTCAGAAACCACAAATCAATGAAAAGTGTCGCAGTGAGTATGTCTTTGTCCTAAATCAGGGTATATACTTATGTCAGAATTAACAGAAGACAAATGAGAATTGCTAGCATGCAACGAATAAAGTCGACACACTAAAAATGAAACATTTCATAAAAACTGCGAAATCCTTCATTATATATTATATTTAGCTAAAAGTAATTTATTGAAGACACTTAAATATTGCAATAGAAAAAAATTGTCACTGCTAACATTCTAAAAACGGTTTTATTGAAATACAGCCCTTTCTTTTTAATTAAAAATGTTATTTGGATTGCAAATGTAGTTTAGTTGATATGAGCGTATTAAAATCAGCGTTTGTACTCCATGGAAAAAAAGTGGGCTCTGTCGACCTCCGTCTGCTTACTGCTACAGAATGAAGCGGGAGAATATATTCTTCAAATTTATGCAAAACCAACTTTTATCAATAGCTGAACAAATCCTGTGAAAATTGTCAAAACATTCGGAACAAATCAAAAAATTTTGTATTGAAAATTCATTTTAAGTCACCGCCCATGTAGCTGATGGAATTGCCCGATTTTTATGAAACTTCATAGTTCGAGTTCATGAATCAATCAATCAGTCAATCATCAATCTACGAGCACTCCTTATATTTTTTGCAGTCAAATGTATGAAGTTAACCAACTGTGCGACGTTTTGAATAAATCCAATCCATTTCTACATCAACTTGCCTTTCAGAATAATAATAAATTTTTAGTTGTATACGCCTGTAATTTTCTGAGATTATGTTCTTATTAAGAAATGCAGCAATCTTCCAAAAAACGCTTACATAAATACCCTTAATATTAGAGATTATTTCCGGCATTTCCATAGTTTTTAGGACAAAAACGTTTCCCTCTAGGCTGATTTCAATTCTAACCATCTACGCAGAGGAAGGACCATGCATAACGAATCCCATTTTTATCCATTATATTTCACATTCACTGTGGAATGTACACACGTAATTTTATGATTCGTACAACCATTTTTATTCCTTTTTGCCTTATTTGGTCCCTAAAAGTACGAATTTGGAAACATTTTATTTTGTGTGTACACAGTTAGATCAATCTATAAATCGAATTTCATAATTCTAGATGCAGCCGTTTGATTGGTAGCATTTTTACCCTTTCGCCCCTAAAAGTACAAAAAACACACCGAATTTTATGATTCTAAATTCCTAATGTTGGAAGATCGCTTAATTTTTCGAGTCTACACTGCCAGAGCGAAGCATACACCGATTTCCTTCCATTACTCTACCTGTATCCTGTACCCGCCATTTTCTTCTCCTTTCGCCCAAATTCCGAAAACTGTATTTATTTTGCACGTCTATAAAGTCAGAATTTTATGATTCTGTCTTCAGCCGTTTGATTGGTACTGATTTTATTCCTTTTTCAAAATTTTACCGCTTAAAGGTACGAATTTGGAAAAATCATTTTATTTTACGCATTCGAATATATGCGATTATAGGGATGATCACAACGAAATTCGCGTTACTAGCTGATACCATTTTACCCCCTTTCATCTCCTAAAAGTATGTAGCGCGTTCACGTTATTGAAATTACCACATATCAAGTAAATACGAAAAGGATATCAAATCTCAAATTGAGATACATCCCAGCAAAAACTCCTGCTCCGTTTGCAGCAGTTTGGTAAGGGAGAGATGCCGGGATTTGAACATGCTAACCTCCAGATTAAGCACTGATTTTTGTGGGGGATGTCTCGAAATAGTGCAATTACTGGGATGCAATAATGGCACGTCTAGTTTGATTTGAACATAGAACACTTTCCTGATAATCGCGTGTTCTACCCAATGCACAGATTCGGCTCTATCCGAATTTTCGGTCTCTGCATGAATCTATTGCACCCGAGTCATGCAGAGTTTCAGCAAAGTTTACTTTATTGCACTACAACGGATTTTTTCTGTTGGGATGTTAAGTGCAATCTGAATGTTAATCAAATCCAAATAAATTCAACGCTTGCAAATAATTTTGGTTTTTCTGAGCCAAGGCAAGTTGGAATAAGATAATGAAGATAAATCACCATACAATCGTTAAACCGCCATACAATCAATTTTAACATCACTAATCCGTAAAAGAAAATTTGAATTTTAATCTCCTGAACATTTATTGGTGTTTCATATTGTAAAGATTAGAGACATCTCGAATTGTGTAAAATGTTAATAACTGAATAGGTTTCCGGCAAGTGAACGAATGCTACCACAGCATCATATCATTCTGCTAAGCAATTAATTTTAAATTAACCTGAACTAGTTTGCTCAGACAGAGCTCATTTTCTCACTATTTACTATTCACTATTCAAACATAGTCTGGAGTTATTGAGGAATAACCAGCACCACCAGAACACCAGCATCACGGTTTTAACTTTATGACCTGGATTGATTAAGTGAAACAACAACCAGAGCAACTGCGAAAAACGCACGATAATCGCGTTCTAATTTTCACTTTTTTTTTTGCACTCTGTGCCTGTCGGCGTGTGTGTTGTGTGTGGCCGGCCACAAAGAAGAAATTCGATCAAAAGTTTAGAACGACGATGAAAGCTGCTGAAGATGAACCCAATCTGGGAGAATATGTGTTTGTAACACACACACACACACCATACGGGGAATGCTAATATTGTCTGGTGTCTTACAGATGTGTGTACGGTAGTGTGGCCCAGCATTATAAGGAAAGTAAAAATACATTGAATTTTGAATGGCTGTTAGATTAAAAAGTCATAGCATCGCTATAAACTGTAGCTTCCTTACAGTGGGTACAAAAACTATATCGCGCTTAGCTTACTGATTGAGCTGTGATGTTTTGCATGTGGAATATGTTATTAGTTGTATGAAATATATTACTAAAAAGGTCTGACGCCGATATGTGTTGCAATACAAAAATGACAAAACCGAAAATCATGTGCTACCAATTTTCGATCACCTCACGTTCAAAAATATTAGAGCTTGAAATGTTTAATTCATAAAACTCACAGTGATTCGAACCGAAATCTATCGTCCAAAAAAACTTTTCTTTTCTCACAGTGATTCGAACCGAAATCTATCGTCCAAAAAAACTTTTCTTCTAATCAACATTTTTGATCAATTCATGGGCTATTTTGACACCACAATAAATTCTCTATAAAAAAGTAAGCATCAGTCGGCTAAACCGACTTACAGTGGTGGCCACGAGTTTAGCACACTTCACATGTGGTGTTTATAATAGCAAATAATTTGTTCTGATAATGAACTCTGCGCCAAATATTTGTTTTTTTAGTGTTGCTTATGTTGTGATCAGTAAGCCCCATATTTTTTTTTCGTATTCTTTTGTGCCTTTTTCTCGTATCCTCATGTTTTTGCAAGTAATTCGCAATCTGGGCTGGACACAAACTTAGCTCATTTGATAAAAGTTGTTATTTTCTGTTTCTGTTTGCGTTTTAATTAATTAATTGGTACGTTTCGACAATTTTTACTCAAATAGAAGTTATTATTGAACAAAATTTTTAATTAGACATTGCTAAAGGAAAATAGAGCATTGAGGCGCAGCGTCAGGTTACTATGCAATTGAACGACAGTGGAAGTGCCGCTGGGGATATAGCAAACATTATAAATTGATCCAGACAGATTGTGTGCAATATACTGAGCTTCAAAACTATTGCAAAATGTCCTACGCCGAGAAAAACAAGCAATAAATCGGATTTTTTGATTTATAGGACCTGCGTAGCACATCCATTTAAAAGCTCAACTGTGATTCAGAGAGATATTTCGGCAAAAATTGACATTAGCAATGGAAAAAATGTACTTGGTTGCATTGTTCAACATAAGCCAGACGTATCAAAATATGGCTTACAGTGTCAAATTTAATCTGCTCAGGATCATTTAGAAAAATCCAAGATTTTTGGGAAAATATCGCCTGGATTGGCGAATCGAACATTTGTCGGTGCGGATCTAATAAGAAACAATACGAATTGTGCCCTCCAAACATGCAGTACAACCCAAAGTACAAATCTGAGACGGTAAAGCTTATTGGCGAAAATCTGATGGTGTATACTGAGTTTTCTGGACACGGTGTTGGTCCGATACACAAAATCGATGCACTAATGGATCAGTATATTTACAAAAATCTATTTGTTGATACTATGATAACATATTCAGTTAAAGACATGCCAATTAAGTGGCGTTTTATACACGACAACCGACCAAAACACACTTAACGCCAGTGAAGAGCAGTTTGGGGCTGAACAAAATAGATTTTTAAAAATGGTGCAGCACAGTCACCGGATCTCAATCCTATTGAGAATCTATGGAATGGACTTTAACAACATATTATAGCAATAAAACCCAAAAATTTGCCCGATTTCTTGAATTAAACACAAAATTCCTGATATGCTACTCCAATGGAGTCTTTTATGTCTCTAGTGGAGAGTATGTCCAGAAGATGTACAGCTATTACTCAAAATAGTGATTATCCAACCAAAAATTGAGTTTATAATAAAATGTATTGGTTAGTTCAGTTTTTTTCGATTTGATTAAAGTTGTTTAAATTTGTGCTAAATTACTGTCCAATCACTTTTCGTATTATTTGTACTTTAGATGGAATAAAACTAAAATGCAGCATAAGAACCGAACAAAAACAACGTTAAATGGTCATCTTATCGTAAGTAATATTTTAGAAAAAATACCGGTCAAAAAACATAAAGCTGAAGTTGAAATATTTGCTTTATAAAGTTACATGTGGTGACTGTGCTAAATTCGTGTCCACCACTGTATATAACATACCTCACTCTCAGATATCATATGCATGAATGTAATAAGGAATTAAATTTGACTTCGGGTCGGATAATTTATGTGAAAGGTATGATCAAGTATCAAGTTATAGTGGATACCACGCTCCGGTATGGGAGTTATAAAGAATTTAAATTTAGCTAGGATAGGGTACAAGAAGGGGCATGGCTAAAGCATACATATTTTTTAGGTTTAATGTGATTATCAAAACATTTTCAAATAGCAAATTGCAACTTATTTTGACTACCCGTATGAATGTTATATCGGTTTCATTTTAACCAAGGCTTATGCCACTTTGTGCGGGAGGCATTAGAAGGGGCGTGGCACTATCGCCCACATTTCAAGTGTATCAAACGTCCATAAAAGCATTGTCAAGAGTCAAATTTGAGAGTATTCCGACCATCCGTATAAAGAGTGATTTTTTGAGGTTAGGATTTTCATGCATTAGTATTTGACAGATCACGTGGGATTTCAGACATGGTGTCAAAGAGAAAGATGCTCAGTATGCTTTGACATTTCATCATGAATCGTCTTACAAACGAACAACGCTTGCAAATTATTGAATTTTATTATCAAAATGCGTGCTCTGTTAAGAAAGTTCATTGCGCGCTTCCATTTTATGGTCAGTTTAATCGACCCACTGAAGCGGCTATTCGGGCTATTGTGACTAAATTTCGCACCAAATTTACATTGTTGGACATTAAACCACCGACACACTTACGTAGAGTGCGAACTGAAGAAAATATCGCAGCTGAATCGGCCAGTGTTAATGATGACCACCAATTTTCGATTCGTCGCCGTTCGCACCAATTGGGTCTCTGTTACTCAAAAACGTGGAAATGCCAAAATTGGACTAAGCGGATGGACCACCTAAGACGCAGCCGCGGTCAACATTTAAATGAAATTATCTTCAAAAAGTAAATGTCATGGACCAATCTAACGTTTCAAATAAAGAACCGATGAGATTTTGCAAATTTTATGCGTTTTTTTTTTTTAAAAAAAGTTATCAAGCTCTTAAAAAATCACCCTTTATAAGTTATAACAGCTTTAATTTTAGTTAGGTTGGGGTGATTTGTGTGGGAGGTACTACAAGGGGCGTGGCAACACCCGCCATATTTTGCACACTTAAAGTGCTTTTACAAACTTTATCATCGAAAGTTACATTGGTTTTTATTTAACATAAGAATATGTACCATTTGTGTGGGAGGTACCAGAAGGGGCGTGTCAATTTCGCCCATCTTCGAACTTAAACTAAGTTTGGGAAAAATATTACCATGTACAAAGTTTGAATTGATTCCTTAACTCTTTTCGAGAGTTATCGTGTACACCAGGCAGCCAGACGGACGGACATATTAAATCTTAAAATGTTGTGAATCGGGTTTGGTCCAAACATACTTAGGGTATTAAGTCACTCCTTTTTTCTGTCCCAAATGATATATATACATAATCCTCAGAATTTGCCGCACCAAAATTTATCCTCCAAATATGGCCACCTTGCTTGATACTTAGCAAGGAAACCAGTCAACGTTGATTATACTGCAGGAATTTTTGTTGGAAATTGTTAGATATATGTTTGTTGATAACTACTTGTCAACAAAATACTTTTTAATAAATGTAAATTATAGAATTTTATAGTAATATTTGAAAAGAAAATTATTCAAGGAAAACTTTCAATAAAGTATTTTTTATTCTGTTCTGTAAACTTTAAACCGATTGCACGTATGTATATTTATTTGGGTTACAATAGAAATAGCAATAGTATGCAACAAAAACAATAGAGATGTTTGGCTCGCTCCATCGTGCAGTGAACCCCATAACGAGTTAAAATGAACTAAAATTTAGGAAAATTGAAAATTGTATAGCGCTAAAGCAATATTTCCTCATATCAAGTTCAAACTTTTCCTTGAGAGTAGTACATGATTTGAACTTGATTCTATTTTAACTTTCCTCAACCCAAGTAAGTATTTACTCAAAATGAGAAAATTTCTAGTATACAAAGTACATTTTTTACTAAATCTAAGTACAAATTTGCTGAAACTTTCCTAAATTGAAGTAAATTTAAGTAAAAATTTCCTAAACCTAAGTAAATTTTTACTAAAATCAAATAAATTTTTACTAAATCTAAGTAAAGTTTTGCTGAAAATTTCCTTAACTAAGCAATTTTTTACTCAAATCAAGTAAATATTTACTTAAACTAAGGAAAATTTTGCTGATATTTTCCTTAAAGCAAGTCATTTTATACTTAAATAGAGAAAATTTTACTTAACACAAGGCCAAAGTGAACTTAAAATACGTTCAATTTAACTAAAAAATTCAAACAAATGGGTTTGCTTCAGCGTATGCAAAACTAATACAAAAAAAAATGACAACAATATTTCTCAAAAGAGTGGAGCTATTACTCCATGATTGCTGCGAAGGCAAGATAGCGCCTACGCAGTGGTTGTTTAGACTAATACTTGAAGTATTTAAGAAATAAGTCTCGGCAAACGAACGAGAATTGCTTCTTAGATTAATATTCAAGAATTTTCTAAACAAATTGAAGTGATTTTTATACCCTCACTCATTTGGGACAGAAAAAAGTGTAACACATCAAAGGAGTGACTTAAGATCCCAAGTATGTTTGGACCAAATCCATTTCACGACTTTTTAAGCTGTTTGAGCCATGTCCGTCCGTCCGTCTGGCTGGTGTACACGATAACACTCGAAATGAGTTAAGGAATCAATTCAAACTTTGCACATGATAATATTTTTCCCAAACTTAGTTTAAGTTCGAAGATGAGCGAAATTGCCACGCCCCTTCTGGTACCACCCACACAAATTGTAAATATTCCTATGTCAATTTAAAATTAATGCAACTTCCGCACGGATCTTCGGAATCAGCTATATTTTGGCATTTCATAAAGTTTTTATAATCACTTTACACGTACAAAATATGACAGGTATTGCTATGCCCCCTCCAGTACCTCCCACACAAATCACCCTTAACTACGTAAAATTAAAACTGTTATAACTTCTATACGGGTGATCGAAATACGGTGAAATTTGATATTTCGCAATGCTTTTATAGAGGTTACATTCGCGTGGTACCTCCTTCTGGTACCTCCCAAACAAAGTGGCATAAACTTGGTTACAATAAAACCGACATAACATCCACACGGGTAGTCCGAATTACTTGCAATTTTATATTTGAAAATGATTTTATAATCACTTTAAACATACAAAATATTTACTCTTTAGCCACGCCCTTTCTGGTACCTCTCATACAATTGTCTCCTTTGTCGGTGCCTGATATCTGTTTTGATTTCATATTTGATCATGTTTCTACAATTATTAAATGTACAATTATTAATTAATAATGTTGCCTATAGGCAACATCATGAGCTAGTCCTATAAACTTTTTAAAATCACAAATTTTGCAGAATTAATAAATTTGTGTACATATGTAACAAAGATTCTTCAAAAGAGGCCCAACAAATTCGGTAACTTGGGTCTGCGTAGGAAGACGAAAACAAAAGTGAAGTCTTAAATTTGAGTTTCTTGTAATTAAAATTGTTTAGAATTCCTTCTTATTTTTATAGGATTTCTTCGAGTACAACATAATAAAGATTTTCAAAATGAAGAAATATTTCAAAATATTGTTTATATGATTTGAACTGGGATCTTGTCCTGGCTCAAGACCATTCAGCATATATATTTAAAATGCAAATTTATTTTGCAAATGGCATGGTGACATTTATTACTTGACTGTAGACTACCATGATCATGATTTCGACCATATCAAAAGACTTTTCAAGTGGCTTCGCAGCGACTTTTCAACATCAAACCCGGCCTCAATAAGGATATGATTCTCACAAACGAACGAGGAACGAGGTGCTGGGTAATTATTCCTGCATATACGCATACTTACAAATGCAACTGAATGAAAAAAAATGCAAACGGAAAAACTAAAAAAAATATTGTTTATATTTAACCGATATCTGCAGTATAATGATTTTAAGAAACATCCTGTTACTCATCTTCTGTATGAATCAGAACCCAAAAAATCTATAGAAATTATATTTAAAGTCATACTTCACCAAAAATCATAGTAAATTTTATATATTTATTAAAAAGAAAATTTGGGCATGAGAGGGCTAAGAAATGTGGAAGCTAGGTCCAATTTGAAATATGGAAACTTTATACATACTTAGTTAATTTTCTCACTTTTAAGAAAAATTTTACTGAACTGGAGTAAAATTGTTGAACTAGATTGTAGTATGAATTTTACTCAGACTTAGGAATGCTATTTTTCTGAGTGTAGTAAGATGAAATTTGGTGTGTTGTGTATATCCCACGTAAAATAAAGAGATTTTTCGAAAATCGTACTTTTAAATGAGGAATTGTGTAAAAGGGATAAAATTGCTTCCGACCAAATGGCTGTAGGTAGAATAATAAAATTCGTTGTGTGTGTTGTATTTGTATTTGCACATAAAAGTCAAAAAAAAACAAATTTTCGAAATTTGTGCTTTGAAGAAACACAAAAACGGAGAGAAAGGGATAAAAGTTGTGACAATCAAATCGCTGTAGCTCGAATAATGAAAAAATCGTTCATACTGCGTAGACTAGAAAAATAAAACGATCGTAGTTTTGGTACCGAATGGTACCAAATGGCTGCAGCTGGAATGATAAAATTTGGTGTACACGTTCTGATTGTGTAGGGAGAGCGGGGCGAAACGAGCAAGCGGTTGCAGCTAGAATCATGAAATTCGAGTTATACATTTTCCAGACTTCGTAGACGCACAAATTATATAAAATAAAAGGTTTTCGATATTCGTATTTTTAGGGACAAAATGGGATAAGAAGGATAAAACTGGTATCTAACAAACGACTGCAGCTACAATCATAAAATTAGGTCTGTGTATTCGACCGTGAACGCGAAAGATAATGGTGATGTTCGAAATTCGAAATTTTAGTATTCTGTCTGTTCGAACTTTGTTCTGATTTAAATCAATTTTTAACAAATGACTATTTAATTTTTGCGACATTTGTTTGCAGCATTTTCAAAGAATACGCGAAATACTGAAAAATTCAACTTCAAATCAACTAAGGTTCTGTTATTGAAATTGAATTATCTTACATTTGTCAAAGAACAAAAAAAGACATCTTGTCAGTTATCTGTCCTTGGTATCAAGTGTACTATAAGTGTTGTCGTTCTCATGGTCATTACTTTTTCCGAGATTAAAAATGTTACCTAAAATCTCCAGGATTACAAACAAATGTGTCTCATGTGGATATTCAGGGATATTTTTTGTAATAAAAGTATTTTTGTAATAAAAAATTTTGTTGTAATAAAAAGTAACATCAACATCACACAAAATCTATATAATCTACGTAGTTGCTTTTAAAACTAAATTTTGAATTTGATAAGCATTTTTTGTTGCTTTCCTTTTGTCCTACACTACTTTCGTTTTATTGTGGCCCTTATGAAGGGTGATTTTTTAAAAGCTATAGGAAAGTTTTTCAAAAAAAAAAAAACACATAAAAATCAGAAAAATGCATGAAATCTTTATTTGAATCGATAGTACGATCCATATAATTTAATGTTTGAAGATTATTTCATGCAAATTTTGACCTTGACTGCGCCTCAAACGGTCCATCCGCTTAGTCCAATTTTGGCATTTCCACGTTTTTGAGTAACAGAGGCCCAATTGCTGCGAACGGCGACGAATCGATAATTGATGGTCATCATTAACACTGGCCGATACAGCTGCGATATTTTCTTCAGCCGCTTCAGTGGGTCGATTAAACTGACCATAAAATGGAAGCGCACGATGAACTTTCTTAACAGAGCACGCATTTTGATAATAAAATTCAATAATTTGCAAGCGTTCTTCGTTTGTAAGACGATTCATGGTTAAATTATAGACCAAACTGACGATGTTTGACAGTGAAACAAAACACGAAACGTGCGTCAGCTGTTTAAACCAGTGTTGCCAAAAAAGATAATGACTAAAAAATCACCCTTTACTTCTTCAAAAGACCTCGAGTAAATCCGAATACTTATGTCCGTCACTGAACAGTGGTTCCAAATCATTTTTATACCCTCCACTTCCCTCGCAAGGACTAAAAATACCCATAATAACCCCTAATATTTTCGAGTATTTAAGCATATTTGTGCATTCCCCCTATAACAAAAACGTGCACCATAAAGTAATTTTTATTCGTAGGGGGTGAAATAGGGCAAAAAGGGATAAAAATGGTACCTATTAAACGACAACAGCTAGAAACACGAAATTTGGTGTGTACATTCCTCTAATTGAGTACATACATAATATAAAAGTATTTTTTCCAAATTCGTACTTTTTACGGGTCAAATTGGAAGTAGAGGGATATAAATGGTACCAACAAATGGCTGCACCTAGAGTAATGAAATTCGGTGTATACATTCCTCTGATTGCGTAGACACGTAAAATAAAGAGATTTTAGAAAGTCATACTCTTAACTGGGCTAAACTAGGGAAAAGGGGATAAAAATGGTACCAACAACCATAGGCACACAAAATAAAAAGATTTTTCTAAATTCGTACTTTTTACTTTTACGGCAAAAATTGGTTGAATCATGAAGTTAGGTTATTTTGCACTATGTTCTATATGTAAATTTACTGGGAGCTTTGTCTTATAACCGTGGTTTAAATAATAAAAATATTATATTTATTTATAAAATTATTTTTTCAATATTTGCATTTGTTTGCGTTTGGCTATTAAAAAAATATATTTTCCTGTAATATTACTGCACTTCTACGAAAATCGACAGCCTCTGTGGAAATGCATTCCACATGGTGGAGTGTATATAAAGTTCGGCCCGGCCGAACTTAACGCCGTTTTTATTTGTTGAAGTTACAATTCTGTAACATGAACGGACAATATATCTTGCCGAAATTTCACATACTTACAGATGATTTGCATCTTTTTCAAAGTAACACGATTTAAAATTCGTGAATTGTTTTCAAAAACGTTTCTGGGAATCTCGTCAAGATATATTTCCGGTACAAAAGTTACCAAAATATTTCCACAAAATCGATTTCGATCCTCTGAGCACTGCACATATAAATGAATAAAATGCATTCACATAAACTTCAATAGACACAAAACATTAGCATTTGTTCCCAAAACACTTTAAATGTCCAATCGATCGTCGTTGAAATTGCCCTCGGTTGTCGGTTGCATTCGCCGGGTTTGTTTGGTTAACAATCGACGAACGACGTATTGTCGGACAAAACCAAACATTTGTACATTTGAGGGATACTTTTTTTTGACACCTTGTGACCTTATCAAAGTTTTAATTGAGTATCTGTCGCACTAAATATAGACCCGCTCTTGTGTCGCTTTGTCGGTAAGTGCGAGTGTGTGCTTGGCTGCGTGTGTGTTTGTGAGTGTTTCCCTTAAGAATGGCCAACATTTGAATAGGACGACGCTGAGAGGCTCTCACGCACATACTTATGTACATTAGGGTGAGTTTTTACACTTTTTCAAAATATGCAATTAGAATAGGAGTAGGAATGGACTTGGCTTGGTTTTATTTTCTGACGCCAAAAAAGTTTCGCTGGAAATTATTTTGAAGGTTTGCAAATTTTCGTAATTTTAAGAGTTAACAAATTTCATAAATGTTTTTGTCGAAATACCAGTACTGGTTTTAAATTTGGCCTTAAGAATCGTAATCACTAGATAGGCCTAACCATAAGGGTGGGTATGATCAGTACAATTTCCTGGAGATATCTGAATGGCTGGATGATATGAAATGGCCTAAATGGTTGAAATATTGATGTTTAATCTGCACAAAATTACCAAGTTTTGTATGTGCAAAATTTCAAATAAAGGAAATTTTTAATTCACATATTTTTCGACATAGGGCTTTAGGGGGCTAGAATTATTTTTTATAAATTTATTGAATTTGTATAAAGATTCCTAAACAATATGATCCTGATCCACAGGATTTTTACGTACCTGAGTAACACCCCTTTCGCATTTTATTCCCCACAGAGTTCTTGTGGTCTACGTACGAAACGACATAGTGTTCCAGGGCAGTATTGACCCATTTGGGTTAAATTCAGGATTGGAACGCACGTACTGCATTTCGGATTTTTGTATAGAAGTCCAAACGCGGAAATGAATAACATTTTTATTTAATTTTAATTGTTTTTTATTTTAATTGTCCTGATAGTGAAATTATTGTTTCTGGTTATTTCAAAGTTTTTCATAAAATTATTGAAGTTTAATTTTAAAAATCTATGATCATTTTTATAAAATATATTATAAAAAATAAAGAACTTGTATGAAAAAAATTTAATTGAATGGAGAGCCGAATTTCATAATGTTTCAGATTTGTACTTGTCATTGATTCACACTTTATACTTCTTTGGCGACTTTTTAATGAAATTTTTCAAAAAAAAAATACAAACGAAAAAACTAAAATTTTTCACTGAGGTTATGACAAATCATAAATATTGCGAAGATAATTCGGTCAGTGTATAGTTAAGGTATTTTAATGCGTGAAGATGCGTTTGAAAGGTATTTCCTTTTGAAATTATAAAAAATAATTTAACTCAAAAAAATATTTTTTCTTGACAATAGAAATTAAAATATTAATTAATTTTCTGTGAATTAACCCATTAACGCCCAGAAAAAACTGTTGTTCAAATGTCTCGCAATTAACAGATGTCCACATGTGGGGACAGAGGGCGGTAATGGGTTAATGTCCACTTCGATTTTAATTATTTTTCCGCTGAATGTGTTTACTGCAAAAAAAAAAAAAAACAAATTCGTGGGATCTTACACGAATCGAAAGTTATAAAGACTTTTTTTTCGAAATAAATATAATTTTTCCCACATATATTTATAATTTCATAATTTTGTATTCACATTTTTTAAGCCTTTAAAAATAGATTTTAATGCAAAATGTGTATATTTTTTAAATGAACGCAATGCACCGTGGTAACGTACGGCCAAACCCCAATAACTTTTTATTTACCATCATAAAATTCTGATTTTGGTATTTTGATATGTGACATTCTGATTTAAAAAAAATGGGCGGGCCACACCCACTTTTTTAATAATGACGAACATTTCACTTTATTACAAAAATACATCGCTCCAAATTCGCCGGCAGACGGATGTATGCCTTTAATACATATGATCATTTATATCTTCGATCATTATTGTTCTTGTTGCGGTGTAGTTTCCACATTCGAAAAAGTTCTCCGTTTGTAATAATATGGGTCGCTTAAAATGACTACTGAAAATATTGCAAAAAATGCAACTTAGTTATGATCCCTTGGACTACTTTCTCCCTCCTGCTCTTATAGTTTTACTCCAATCAGCGTTGAATGTTTTTATTTTTTGTTATTTTTTGAAACACCTGAATCACAGGTAAATGCGTACAAACAAACTCAAATGAAGATTACAACCCAAATTTTCTGAAAAGCTTAATTTTGTAAACAGAGTTATATGCAAACTAGAATTTTGAAGTTGGAACCACTGTAAAACATATATATAAGAAAATATATTTTTTAAAAATATGATCATTCCCAAAAACACTTACCCTAATGTACATGCATATGCAGAGCCAGCAAACATTTCATATGGCGTCTGCTCATTAACACGTGGTTGGCTGTGTGTATGCGTGTGTGTTCGGGATTGTTTCTATAGTTTCATGAAGCCGTTGTTTTTGTTTGCTGTTGTTGTTATTATATTGTTTCATTCTTTAGATCATTGCACTCTCTTGAAAATAAATGACTATAATCAATTTCAATTTCAGTTTTCATTTCGTTTTGGTTTGTGTGTGTGCGTGTGTTTTTGTTTACAAATCAATTTTTGAAGATCTTTAAAATTAAAAGTGAAGTGTTGTTGTTATTGTTTCATGCAATTCCTCAGAGTTACGAGTACTCCTCACTCGTACTTTGTTGGTGGAGAGTGTTTACGCATTTTGTGCGATGCTGCGTTGCAACGATGCGGGTTGTCAACATGTGCGTGCTTCGCGGTTTTGTAGTGGGGATGTTCATTTCACGGGATTTGTAGGAACAGTGTGTGTGTGTGAAAGTGTCCTTAGTAAACGGATGAGAAAATAACCACAATTCATGGATGAATTATTCGCTAGAACAAAAACAATTAAATTAGAAGATGTTCCGAAACAAAAACTCATGTCTAAAAGTTTGTTTCATTTATCGCGGTAAGTGCGAAATTTGGGGTTATTGTGATATTTTGTTGTTTCACATATTTCTAATTAAATTCAATGAAAATATGACACATTCAATTAATTGATTTTATTCAACGAACTAAACCTCATGTGTATGAATACATACATGAGTCTAATGACAACTCTTGTGTATTAAATCTCTTTGCGCTACGATTGCCATCAGGGATCACGGATGTCAAGATCTCGTGCTTTTCGGATTCTCAAAAATCGTAAAAAATGGATAGATTTGACGTTAGGCATTTTCAAGAAAGTGTTTATTTCGTGCAGTGTTAATCGTTAAGCGGGTATTAGACGGGCATACATGTCTGTAGACATGTGTGACATACATGCTATTAGACACGACATACATGCTATTAGACAGTGTTTTTTGGTATGCCATCACACATGTCTACAGACATGTATGCCCGTCTAATACCCGCTTTAGATTTACAGTTGCGGTCAAACTAATAGCAGCGCACAAGAGCGTAGCATACATTTTCATATATTTATTTGTGTGCTCATTTTTTATTGCTACTACTGCATTAGATGCTGTGTTGTGAGGTTACAAACACAAAATAATTGTTTATTTAATGATATGATTTTAATTGCTTAAGAAATTTCACATTTTTTGGATTATTCGACATTTTGGACCGGTCAAAATAATAGCAGCATTCAAAAAATCTCAAGAAAATGGAATTTTATCTAAATTTTTCAATTCGATTTGATGTTATAAGTAAGATATTATGAAAGTTACATTACTTCTGAAATGTTATTGTATTATTTTTCTACATAAGTAGGGTGAAGAATAAAATCGAGTTCATAGAAAAAGGTTGAAATCTGAGGGAAAATCATATAGTGAAGTTCGATTTTTTCAGTGTTCCATTAAAATGATCAGAAATTCGATATTATAAGAGGAAAAAACAAAAACACGTAAACAAAATCAGTTTATATCACCTGCAACCAGTCGCCGAATATTAATGTCTAGTACAGACCAATACATAACCAAGTTCTTTCATTTCTGGAAATGGAAAATTTGCTTGCAAGTAACCAATATGGGTTCAGAAAGGGCTGTGGAACTGAGGAAGCTGTAGTAAATGTTGTCAACTATATATGCGAATGTTTAGACTGTGGATATTCTGGTGTAGGAGGCATGTTTTATGATTTCACAAAGGCTTTTGATTTGGTGGATCACAAAATTCTAATTGAAAAACTCTCCTTTAATGGTCTGTCTGGTCGAGAGCTTGCGTTTTTTAAAAGCTATTTAAGCGACAGAAAACAGTTCGTTGAAGTCAATGCCATAAATAGCTCTATGAAAGATGTCGAGTTTGGTGTACCACAGGGAAGTGTGTTAGGTCCTCTTTTGTTCAAAATAATATTGGGCTTCATGGTAAAGTTTTTATGTATGCAGATGATTTATGTATACTTTATCCATATAAACAGATCATATTGTTGAAATCGGTTGTTGAGCGCGATGCAGAATTAATCGCCAAGTATTCGAAATTAAATAAATTGATTTTAAATCAAGACAAAACTAAATTTATTTGTTTTAAACCGCAGAGAAATAGAAGCAACAACTGTGTTATTGAGTTAAATGGAAGAACTATTCCAGAAGTCACCACTGTAAAATACTTAGGAGTACATTTACAATCCAATGTTTCTTGGCAATTTCACATACATCAGCTTAAATCTAAACTGTCTCCAGTTACTGGTATATTGTTCAAACTGCGAAATAAACTTAGTGAGAGAACGAAGATGATGATTTTTGAGTCGTTAATTCAAAGTAGACTTAGTTATTTGTCACTTATTTATGGTTACAAAAGAAACGCTGATTTGAAATCCCTACAAGTTGTTCAAAATAAAGCACTGAAGAACATATCTAAACTTCCTATGGTTTATTCAACGCTGTCACTATGTAAAGACGTAGCTCTAGCAGTTTTGCCAATATATGGTTTGTACAAGATGCAGCTGCTTATTTATGTATATAAAGTGTTGCATAACATTGGATATCATACAATTCAATTCCAACAGAGCCAGCATAACTTCAATACCAGACATGGATCAGATCTTCGTGTGAGTAGATGCCGCCTGGAAACCACGAAACAGAGAGTTGAATATATAGGCAGTTTGGAATATAATAATTTGCCAACATTCTTAAGGAATTCGGAATCTCTTTCACTTTTTAAAACAAGATTAAAGCAGTATTTGTTGCAAAATATTGAAATGCTACTATTATAGATTTAATATAGATTTAATCAAGAAATGTGTATATAATTTTTTAAAATTAAATTATTGAATTTAGTTCTTATAAAGTTTTTACTGATGTAAATATGTTGCCAGATAGCCTCAAAAATGCCCTTGTGGCGCTGAGGCACATACCATTGTATATTATTAATTGTAAAAATTTTATAATAAAAAAACCCACGTACGCCCGCCACCGAAATAAAAAACAATGTCTGTCCATCTTCGAGAGTTTAAAATGTTCCTAGAATACTAAGAAAACATAATCTGTAAGCCAGAAGTCCGAGGAAAGTTCCACTTAAAAATAAAAGACATGTTACAAAAAAATTGCAATTCGCAAAATCACACCTGCAGTAGACAACCAAAAAGTTGATGCAGGTTTTATGGTCAATTGAATCAAAAAATGTTTTATATGGTGGGACAGTCCCTCGACAGATTGTAAGACGTCCACAGAACACGTAATTCATCTCCAGGTATAGTACCAAAACTGTCAAATAGGGAGGATCGAGCGTAATGGCTTGGGCGTGATTTTCATATTATGGAGTTGGGTCAATACATTGGCCCAGAACTACTATGGACTCCGCTCAGTACATCAAAATACTGCATAATATTATGCTTATGTATTCAGAATATAGAATGCCTCTTAAATTAGTCTTCTAGCATGTCAAGTATCCCGAAAACACCAGCCGATTCGTAAAAAGGTGGTTTGAAGTCAATAATATCGATGTTATGGAATGGTTCGGGCAGACACCGCATCTCAATATAATCAAAGAATTGAAGTGCATTAAAAATTCCGCATTAAAGGTCCAAAATACTAGTTGACTCCAAGAAACGACCTTATGTTGCAATATTAAGCAATTAAGTGTTAAATTCAAGAAAATGTCGTTATTTAAGTAATTATTCAAAAAAATTCCAATTAAAGTGAATTGAAACAAAATATTTTTATTTTTTATTAGCGCTGCTATTTTTTTGACTGGTCTCATTTTTGACATAAATGGTTTAAAGGCCTAATCTCAAAATTACAAAAACTAATTACAAATTTTTTATTTAAAGCCATATTAAGAATGACACAATACCACCTTTCAATCACCGTAAAAACTTTTAGGATTTTCGAAGTAAAACTAATATTTTTCTTTATCGACATTTTTTATCTCGTTGCTGCTATTTTTTTGACCGCAGCTGTACGTATTAAGTTTTTGTCAAGTCGTTGCTGTCAAAGTAATTGCTGCAAATAACAAACCGTGATATTTTGTAATGTCGGTGTAATTGTCGTTAAAAGTGTTCATGCCTTTCGAAGGAGCATCCATTTCAGGTGTTTTTAATGACCCTATATAGAAATCCTTTGTTTCAGATAAATTATTTCGGCGTTGGGTCTTAATGCTCAAATCAAAAATGCCATAAAGTACAAAAACAATGCATTGATTGTGTTGTTGTAAAATTTATCAATTTTTTTTGGGCGATATCTCAAGTCATTGGTATTTGAATTAATGATGGGATTTGATATCAGCCTAAAATTTACAAACGTATTTTACACAAATCGCCAATTTTATTATCTGTCAATTGCTGTACAGAAAATTTCGAAATATTCCGGCAAGTTGTATCCAGATCGGGCGGCAGAATTGTCCTGTCACTTGGGGTTGCTGGGATATATTGAAAGGTTTTAAAATGTGATTTTTATACCCTCACTCTAGAGAGAAGGAGGGTTTATATTATTTGGGACAGAAAAACGTGCAACGCATAAGTATGTTTGGACCAAATCCGTTTCACGACTTTTTAAGGTGTTTGAGCCACCGAAAGGAGATAAGAAATCAATTCAAACTTTGCACATGGTAATATTTTTCCCAAACTTAGTTTAAGATCGAAGATGGGCGAAATTGTCGCACCCCTTCTGGTACATCCCACACAAATAGTCCATATTCCAACGTTAAATTGAATCTAATATATCTTCCACACCGATATTTGAAACCAGCTATACTTTGGTATTTATTAGAGTTTTTATAATCACTTTAAATGTGCTATATCTCGAATTGCACAGTGATGGTGAATGTGATTAATATCAAAGGAAATATCTGTGGAAACTTCTCGACTTTAGTGCAAAAATAATTATATCAAAATAATTCGCATCATTATCCGATCGCAAGCTGGAGGCTTTCAAAATAATCTGTAATAATCAGGTTTTTCGCGGTGTGGGTGATATTGAGAAAAATCACGCGGGAGATTAAATTTGCAGGGTCAGATTTTGATGATTTTAGTGCTATTTTTGATGATTTTTTATAAAATCGAAAAACTTCCATTTTTTTATTATTTCGATATCCATATTTATTTCGATTTTTTGTCTTCAGACGCTCGTTTAAGATTTTATCTTTATTTTCATCTTAGTCCATTAATTGGTCATTTTTTTCTCCTTCACACAGCAGTCACTATAAAGTGTAAGCATTTAACATTATTCGCTAACTATGCAACGCTAACTGACGTAAAAATTTGAAAAAAAATTGTAAAATGAGCACGATAACTGTCCTCTTTATAACAAATCTCGAGTTCTTACTTTTTTATCTTGAACTCATTTGAATGAAAAAGCGAAAAAATCGGGTAAATTTTTTCGATAACTTTTAAGATATCGAAACAAAATATATCTCAAAAACTTATTTGCATAGAAAAGTAAAGTGAACATTTTCGATAATTGACGTAGTTAACGAAATATGGTAAATATCGAAACATAGTAGTTATCAAAATATTAATAACAGTCTGAAAAATTGTACAATGTTCCTAAAAAGGTTGGAAATTGTTTTTATAGGACACTTGATTAAAAATACACTATGTTTGGAATATGAATAAAGTGAGTACAATTTTCTAATGATTCTTTGGCCAATCATTTAAAATTCAACGCAGTATGAGTATATTAACAAACTAGATACACTAAATTGTTTAATGAAGAATTCAAAAGTCTCTTGAAATTTTTAACTTGTCTTTAAATAAAATACTCATAATTTTTTGATCAAATTTCCACAATCGATAACTATGGAACTTCCATCGATTACTAAAACATGTAGTAATAAAGCAACTAAAAAAGGTATCTATTTTTTTTCTTAGTTATCGAGTTATCGGATGTTAAAGTTTGAAAAAAAGCGTCTCTTTTACGTTCCAAAAATCGAAAATAATAAGAAAAAATTGAAAAATATTCGAAAACTTTTTAGTTACCGATAAATGCCTTAACAATCGAAATTAAAAAATATGTATTTTTATTTAAAGCAAAAAATTAATTTACAAAGAAATTCAATAAAGCACTTCAAAGAAAACTAAAACTATTTAAAAGAAGTCGAGAGATTTTTTTTAGAGATTTCAAAATTCTACAAAAATAACAAAATATATTTTTAATACATTGTGCGTTTTTTCGCCTGAGCTCTCTCTCTCTTTTTGTCAAATAATTATACGATGTAATAGAAAAAGTATGTTAAAAGGGATGATGAGGATGCATCTTTGATTCGTTCATTTTATTTTTTTCACAAATGCATCTATGGCGATTTTACTGCGATTTGTCTGATTTTGGACTAATAACTTCAAAACATTGTAAAATATTTGTGTGAGAACATTGTAAAATATCTCCATAGAAAAATTTTACTTTACTTTTTTTTTAACTTTTTCTGAGCTTTTCCAATATTTGTGATTTCGATAACTCGAAATTTATCTAGAATTTTAACCTGATCTTTTCAGTTGAGTTAAAAATAATAAATTTAAAAAAATCAATAACTGTTGTAGTCATTGAAAATTTTTATTTTAGTTTTCGTTTTTTTTTTTCATTTTGACCACATTTTACACAAAAAATTAAATTATTTATTTCGATTTTTTACAAACTTTTTTTTATAAATATATAACTAAACGAGGTACTCTTTCCAAAAATCTATTCAGATCTTGGGTCCTCGGATATCATACCCTTGCCTCATTTTAATTAAATTTAATTCGTTAGTGTCAGCACTCAACGATTCAGCAAATCTGTATTAGAATGATATGTTTAACATATATATATATATGTAACATCAAACCCATCAACAGATCTTTAGTTCCTCAGGTGTGTCCACACATTTTCATGATGAAAATCACCAAAAAGGTGAACAATTAATTGTCACTGCTGATGCTCCCATCTCTGTGTTTTGCGTATTTTTGAGGTTAATCTAATAATGAGAATGATACTGAGTGATTGAGAGAGAGCCAGAGTGCGAGAGTATCTGTTAGATACTCCGCTCTATGAAGAGAGTGTTAAATTTTGCTGAATTACATGTTGAAATATGTGAGAACTTAACCACATCAGAAATATTACGTGCTTTTTTGTGAGGAATAAAATAGAAACCTCGAAAGGAAATTCATTAAATATAATAATATTTCTATTTAAATACAGAATGCACACATGGATGTAGGCTGACTTTTCTCCAGTTCTGTGGACGCATGAAAAATTTTAATGGTTTTTTTTAATCTCTTTTGACAAAAAATAGAAAGTTTGTCAGCCACAGACAATGAATGTTATTGGTATCTGTCTGTCTGTTAGATACGTTTTCATTCTGCTTTATTGGCTCCTTCTCTGTTGAGTGTGTCTGTTGTGCCAGTATGACTCACAATTGCGCGCGCTCTCTCTCTCTAAGTATGGTCGAAACGCGCTCTTGCCCTCTCTGTTTAAAACAAACTTGGTGCTACATTTAGCATTCACCATCTAGGTCTGCTAGCCTTCGCTAACTGAGTACGTGCGAATGGATACAACCAAGCCAACCACCGTTCTTCGTTCGCCTTAGTAACCGTGAGGCTAGTGAGTGAGAGGCGGGGAGCACGACAGAGAGCGACCATAACAGAGAGTGTTCAGCGGTGAGACAACATACTGCGGACTCTTTGCAGTTCGAATGTAACATGAACATTTTAGTTGTCAAACCATTGTCAAAACGCGTACAACGTGACCACGCGTTCTTTCGGGTAAAAACTGTCTTTTTTTGTAGTTCTTCTTGACTCTTGACAATCACCACAATCGTGAACATCATCGTCGGCGTCAATATCTAATCTAAATGTGAGAAGAATTCTTCGCCATGCCCGGATAACTTTCGTGGAAATCTATGGATTTGAAAAAAAAATCAAACGCTTTGGCGTCGTCCATTTTCCGGCATTTCTTTTGCGGTTAAATAAATGCCAGATGTGCAGATGTGTGAATGTGTCCGTGTCGGTATCGGTATCGGTGTTGTAGTAATTGTTGTGATGTTTTGTAAAGAAAGAATCTACAGAGAGCAACAACTTGTTTTACCAGATTTTGACGTCATATCCCGTCAATGCTAAACCATACCATAGCAATCCATAGCAAACCAAACGAAACGAATAAAAGTTTTTGTTGTTGTTATTGTGAATGTTTTGATGATATAAATCTAACAACAACAACAAATCGAAAAAATTTATATAAAAAAAATCCCGAAACATATTTAAAGATCTCTGTGAAAGTTTGCGGGTCTTTGTTGGTGCCTTGGAAGCAAAAAATAAAATAAAATTAAAATAAAATGAATGATATTATATCGCTTGCCTGTCGTCTCAGGGGCGATTTCATTTGGTAGAGCGAGCTGTCCAAAATAAAGTGTGTGTCTTTCACCCCGTTTTTGGTGTCATTTGTGTGTCTCTGCCACAACTAAAAGTTGGTAATAAAAAAGTGAAATTTAAATTCGGAAAGAAATTACAAATTCCGAAAAATACATAAAAAAATACAACGTGAGGAGTTTATAAGCAACATTTAAATAACCTCCAAAAGGATTACTTTGTCGTCAGCGCCGCGAAGCAGCCTTTCACCGACCACATTCTAACATGTTGGACATGGTCCTACTGAGCCGGGAATCGTAATCAACGCCTGCAATCGCTCGTTTAAATAAATGGTTTGTAAACATTTCACTTTATTCTTTGTGTTGAGGAGATCTTTTTTTTTGGTTGAATACTTTTATTGGTCTGCCGATCTGCTTGCTATTCCATCGTCGCTTTTTGTTTTGTCTTTCTTCGTCGTTCGCTCCATTCTTTTCGTTTCTCATGATTTCCTAAAACATTCACGACGACGTACGTCCGCCGTCTTCCTCTTCCGAAGAATAGTTTTTATTGTGGTGCTGTGACTTATAATTATTTTTTTACGCTGCGGCGCTGCCATTCCTGGGGGAGACCCCGATCTGGGGAGACGCCGCACAATTGCATTGTGTTCGCATCTCGAGAGATATTGTTTTTTAAACTTCTTCTAAATGTTTGTGTATAATTATGTGTGGCAGCTTAGTATGCTTGTCTTGAATTAATTATATAGTTTTTACAGTGGCGGGCAATGTGATAGTGGCGCTACTAACGACATGTGACAATCGCCCTGGTTGATAACAGAAGAATGCGATAGGATTCAAAGGGGAATAATGTTACTCTATGATAGATAGGTTAACCCTTCCATTCCCTTCCATTAAATCATATTTTTAAAGAAGTAATAAATTTTAGTTTTGTGTACATATGGGCATCTCTCATTTTTTCCTTATTTAGGCATCTTTTTTTATTATGAAACTTGAAGTTAACTTATTCTCTTTTATTTTTATTAAAAGTTGAAGTGTTATAACGAAAATTACAAAGTTTTTTTACTACGAGTGGAAATGTTTCTCCCGTCCGTTTTGTTCCGTCAGTATTTCTGCTGTACCTGATTAAGAAGTCTAAGAAATAATTCTCATATCTACGAACAAAATATATCCTCTGACCTGTATGGAAAAACAAAGTTCTCAAAAAATCGCTGAACTTTGTTTATTTCTATAAGACCTTCAAAAGTACTTCTGTTTTTTGTCGCGTCCGTTTCGATGTAAAATTGTTTATAATTTTGTACTAATTTGTACTAAATCCTGAAGATATATTTTTAAAATATAGAACTATTTAAGCGCTTTAGAACACTGATATTTCTTGCTTTTGGCGTAGTTTAAGGCGTGCGAATGTCGCGTCCGGGCCACTGTCTGGAGATGCCCATATGTAACAAAGATTATTCAAAAGAGAACCAAAAAATGCAGTAACTTGGTTCTGCGTAAGAAGTCGAAAACAAAAGTAAAGTTTCAAATTTCAATTATTTGAGTATTTGTAATTATTTGTTTAGGATTTCTTCTGAATTTTTCGATTTCTTCGAGTACAAGGAAAACTAAAGATTTTGAAAATGAATAAACATTTCAAAATAAAGGGTCCGCCATCTAACGTTTTTTCAACTATTCAACCGTTGGACTATTATTTGTGGGATGCCGAGGCAGCCATTTGAATGAAATTATTTTCCATTATTAACCGGAAGGATTGTACTTTCAAATAAAAAAAGAATTTGAGAAAATATTCAGTAGTTTTTATAGCATTTTCAACAAAAAAAGTTATTTGGCGGACCCTTTATTATTTTTATTTAACCTGCAGTATATGACTTAAAAACACTTTTCCATATACATTCTATTAAAAAATAAAAAACAATTTCTAAAGTAATATTTCAAAATCGCATTTAATTCTGAATACAATTCAAAATTACTCTTCTTTTTCTGAGTGTTAGTGATGTGAGGATCTGCATTTCAGAGATTTTTTGAAAAGTAATGTTAAATTCATCATATTCCACTGAATATAAAAACTGGCTACATTTAAAATCATTCAATTTAGAAAGAAATATGTTTGGCAAATAAGGCAGTATATCTGTAGCTACACTCTAAAATGAAAAAATATCAATGTTGTTTTTTCATCATATTTATAGACTGAAATATCCGTTGAAGCCTGCGGTTTTCACAAATAATCGTTTATATCGAATAATCAAAATGTTCAGGAGAGCCAAAATACGATTTTCTTTCTTGTACATTTCATGCTACAGTTAGACTCTTATGTATATACAGCAAAAGTATATTAAAAGAGCTCATTTTCAAAAATAAAAAAAGTAAACATTTTGCTGTATTTTTTTTAATTAAAAAATACAAATTTCACAAGCTGAACCAAAGTTTTTCATTAAAAAAAATTAGACTGGGTGAATACTACCGCCCTTACATATTATATATACAGATTTCTTTTGCTTGGTAACTGCTAGTGAAATTTGACGTAGATTTTTTCCATTCACATCACCCCCTAAAATTCAGTTTTGTGAGACAATTTAGCACCAATTTGGGAAATGTTACGAAAATAAATGAATTTTAAGCTTTGAATTATTTCTGGTGTTGTGTTGTTTTTTTTTGGTGTATTCACAGACTTCTAGTAACATTTTATGGCAGATATATTTGTAGAACATTTTGACCCGTTAAACCTCTGTTTAAAAAACACAAACCAAACCAAAAATACGCTTATATTGAGGAGCGAGAGGAGGGTTAATATGATCCACAAAAATGTTCCTTGTAGTGTTTTAAGTAATATTGCTAAAAACATCCTATACTTTAAATATATAGACATATATGGTTTCATATGCCGTTTCATTATAATATTTTCATATATCTTCTTAAAATATCGAACTTTTATAAAAAAATCGACGACATTGGTACCTCTAAGGAAAACACTACTTCCATAAGAAGCACTGACTTAGATCACTTTTATTCTTCTCAAAATTGGAAAAATTAAACAAAAAATATATAATATAAAATATATAATATAAAATATATAATATAAAATATATAATATAAAATATATAATATAAAATATATAATATATATAATATATAAATATATATATAAATATTGTTCGCTAGAAACTTTATAAACAATTTCATTTAATTTGTTATTCAAACTATCTGAATCACTTAAAGTGGACATTATAAATTTAAAATGCTTGTTTACTTCACCACACATCAATGTCAGTGGATATAGTGTGACCTAGACCACTTTCAAACTAACACTAAATACAATTTAGGTGTGCATAAAATGAGAAATAGCATTGGAACGGTGCATTTTTTATAAATGTCAAAAATAAAGTTCTTAAAGTTCTCAAAGTAAAGAGAAAATTTGGCATATCTCATTTTTTTTTTATTTTTGACATAGACCACATATTTTATTTTTTAACTCCTCTATCGGAATCCGTCGTCAGAACCTTTTTATTTTTTGTCTCTCACAGTGTTACATAACTATGGTAGTTTAAGTTTAAAAGTTCGGGGACGCGGTATTTTATCCAAGGCGACGTGACTTGAGCGGACATGTTATCGTGATATGTCCTTCAGTTATTACTATAAATTAAAAAAACGATTATTTTCGTTGCAATGGGTTCAAAATCGAAAATTTTAAGAGAAAATCGAATATAAATTGATAATTGTTTTAGTTATTGATAATTGCCTGTCGATAGTTATGCACCAATTATGACGAACTGAATTTGGAAATTTTAAATTTTAAAAACTGACATCAATAAAAATAAGAATTATTTGCTTAGTAACCTTGATTTGGCTTTGTTGTCACTTTTCTATAACTCAAACTCTTCTGCTAATTGTGGCCATGTGCGCTTGGTTAAGAATACACAATTTTCGTATTCCAAATATATTGCTTTTGAACCTTATTTTAACTTTATTTCGTGTGTTCTACAGAAATCAAATATTGTAGAAATTTTGGATTGCTAAAGAGTGATTTTTTGAGGTTAGGATTTTCATGCATTAGTATTTGACAGATCACGTGGGATTTCAGACATGGTGTCAAAGAGAAAGATGCTCAGTATGCTTTGACATTTCATCATGAATAGACTTACTAACGAGCAACGCTTGCAAATCATTGAATTTTATTACCAAAATCAGTGTTCGGTTCGAAATTTTTTATCGACAAATTTTGTTCAGCGATGAGGCTCATTTCTGGTTGAATGGCTACGTAAATAAACAAAATTGCCGCATTTGGAGTGAAGAGCAACCAGAAGCCGTTCAAGAACTGCCCATGCATCCCGAAAAATGCACTGTTTGGTGTGGTTTGTACGCTGGTGGAATCATTGGACCGTATTTTTTCAAAGATGCTGTTGGACGCAACGTTACGGTGAATGGCGATCGCTATCGTTCGATGCTAACAAACTTTTTGTTGCCAAAAATGGAAGAACTGAACTTGGTTGACATGTGGTTTCAACAAGATGGCGCTACATGCCACACAGCTCGCGATTCTATGGCCATTTTGAGGGAAAACTTCGGAGAACAATTCATCTCAAGAAATGGACCGGTAAGTTGGCCACCAAGATCATGCGATTTGACGCCTTTAGACTATTTTTTGTGGGGCTACGTCAAGTCTAAAGTCTACAGAAATAAGCCAGCAACTATTCCAGCTTTGGAAGACAACATTTCCGAAGAAATTCGGGCTATTCCGGCCGAAATGCTCGAAAAAGTTGCCCAAAATTGGACTTTCCGAATGGACCACCTAAGACGCAGCCGCGGTCAACATTTAAATGAAATTATCTTCAAAAAGTAAATGTCATGGACCAATCTAACGTTTCAAATAAAGAACCGATGAGATGCGTTTTTTTTTTTAAAAAAAAGTTATCAAGCTCTTAAAAAATCATATATAAAAAAATACGAAAGTTGTAGATTTTTTTCTAAAAAATTTACTATATTTTGATGTTTGGTTTACTTTTCCTGGCTATGTTTAAGTTATCCATAAATAGTAGTTAAGTAGTTTCGATAACTCAGAAGTTATCGAATTTTTTCCAAAAATTTTACTTTACTTTTCCAGGTTATTTTGAAGTTTTCCCATAAAAGTCAGTTATTTCCAATATTTTTAATTACGACAACTCGAAAGTTAGCGAAATTTTTCATCAGGCTTTTTCATTCAAATTAGATCAAAATAATAAAAATGTAAAAGCATCAATTTTTCAATTTCGGTAACTAAGGTAGTTATCGAAAAATTGTATTTTTTTTTTTTTTTTCGTATAGCGCTGTGCTTAATATGCATTCTACAAATAAATCAGTCACTAATCCAAAAACACAAAAAATAAAATTCGATAAATGAATAGCTAAGTGAGATATCGATAACAATTTTTGTTCTTATTTTAAGGACCTCTGTTCCCACTTTCATTCAAAAATGGTGTGCTAAAAAATTCAAAGAATCAATGAAGAGCCGTTTTTGATAATATTTTTCATATTCACCAGATGAAGACATTCATATATTGACCAACAATGTTGTGTGATTAAGAAATTCACATATTGACTAAAAAGTTGTAAGTCATTTATCGAAAACAAAAAATAAAATAAAATTTTGTCCGATCCGGGGATATTAGTTTTATAGTCGCTCATCCGTACCATCGCACAACGCGATGTCGTTGAAATTTTGTCAACTCCATGAAGTGCCAGAAAATAATTTCCAATTAAATGTGTAATTAGAAAATGTTGTGTTTTTCATAAAAGTTTAATTCAAATATTTTACTTGAATACCATTTTAGGAGTTTCTAATTTGGACTGAACATTTCAGATAAATGTTTTCTGTTTAGAAAAGTCAGCTTTGTTTAGCTAAAATGCAAATGCGACCAGAAATTATAATTTTTGCTCTTTGTATAAAATGTTCGTCTGAGGGAATTTTGTTGTTTGAAAGATTACTGGGGGTTCTTCAAAAGTATATAAAACTGTTCACAATAAACAGATCGCGCGGCTCAATTTCACCTTTCTTGGTTCTGTTTGAATGCACCTCACTGCTTGCCGGCTGAAAGATAATTGTACATTTCTCTTAGCAAGCCCATGTCAATTGTAAAGATTTAATTGTAGACTTTCCACAGACGATAGAAACAATGAACACGTCCCAATGTTTAAATGGCAGAGAGACATTTCATTTAAAATTGTATTTATGTACGAAACTTGTATGTGCCTCGTCGTTGTCCACAATTGCTATTCGAAAAAGAAGAAGAAATTCGCACATGCAGCAATATTGTGAGTTCGGGGCAACTTTATAATTTAAAAATCGTGTCTTTGGCATTCAATGTCAACAAATTCTGATGACATTTCTTTTCTAAAAATTATTTTGTCCGTTCATAACTATAGGGGGACAACGGTGAAAGTTGGATCATTCTTTGCGTGAAGAGCAGATTTAGAAAATAATTTTCGCAAGATTTCCACAAACGACTATCTTTTACAAAGCCATCTCACAATCATTGCATATATGTATCTGCAACGCTTCGATCAAACATATTTCTTAAGCCTAGGCAATGTTTGCTTTCTCGAATAATTTCATTGAAAGTATTGAAGGCAAATATTTTTCCAAGACCTAACAGACACGCTGCCGTCATTGATTCCTTTGGTATATTTATACAAATGTTTATATGACTTTATAAAAAAGAAGAAAAAGAAAAAACAAAACAACTAAAATATTCTTTAGCCTTGAAATAAAATAATGGTGTTTTTTATTCAGTTTCTGCCGATTGAATTTAAATCAGCTAATTGACTTTGAAGCTTGAAATTGTGTTACCATTTCGAAAGAGTAAAAATATCGAAAAGTACCACCAGTTTGGTTTATTGCAGTTTAACGTGAGTGGAATGTTTAATTGATTTCTGGATTGGAGTTGTTTTAAAATGCCAGAAGAGTGAAATTCAGGTTTTACCGAACTTGATTGACTTGATTTCTTTATAAATTGTTCCAAATTTGTCTTATCTGTGTGAGAGATTTGACTGCGCGAAATGAAGCCACAATATTCTCTCTCAATCATTACCTCAATCAACATTAAGAAATCGTTTCAGTAAATTTAGCAAAATTTTAAAATGATTTGTTGAAGGTGCTACTGAAACTGTTTCCACAATTCTGTTTAAACTGCAGTAAACTTCACTTCTTTTTATTTTTTTTTCCAATATTAAGTTGCCTTTCGGTCTCGTTCAGATTTTTTAGTACTAATTTGCTTTATGAAAAAATCTACACTTGTATTTTTTTAATATTCAACAATAGTAATCTAAATTCAAATGTAAATTAATTTAAATCGCTATAGGGAAGTTATTTGGCTTTGTATGCAATAATTACAATTTATGGCAAAAAGGTAATGTTTTTACCCTCCTTCCTTATTTTCTGGAAAATAAGCATTTGGAATTATTATTTTGAGTTCAATCATTCAATTGAATGAATGAATTTTCTGAAAATATAAGAATTTGGAATTATTTGTTTGACTTCAATTAATAAATTCTCCATTTTGTGAAAAAATAAGAATTTAAAATTATTTGTTTGACTTCAATTAATATTGAATTCAACATTTTCTAAAAAAAAAAAGAATTTGAAATTATTTCTTGGACATTAATTTATATTGAATTCCCCATTTTCTGAAAAAATTAGAATTTGGAATTATTTGTTTTACTTCAATTAATATTGAATTCCTCATTTTCTAAAAAATAAGATTTTCTGAAAAAAATATGGAATTACTAGATTGACTTCAATTAATATTGAAATCCCTATTTTCTGAAAAAAAATAAGAAATTGGAATTATTTGTTGGACTTCTATTAACATTGAATTCCTCATTAATTGAAAAATAAGAGTTTGGAATTATTTGTTTGACTTCAGTTAATATTGAATTCCCCATTTTCTGAACTAATACTAAATTTCCTACTTTCTGCAAAAAAAATAAGAACTGGGAATTATTTGTTTGACTTCAATTAATATTCATTTTCTGAAAACAAATAGAATTTGAAATTATTTGTTTGACTTCAATTAATATTGAAATCCCTATTTTCTGAGAAATAAGAATTTGGAATTACTAGATTGAATTCAATTAATATTTAATTTCCAATTTTCTGAAAAAATAAGAAATTGGAATTATTTGTTTGATTTCAATTAATATTGAATTCCCTATTTTCTGAAAAAATAAAACAACAATAAAATTGAATTCCTTATTTTCTGAAAAAATAAGAATTTGGAATTTTTAGTTTGACTTCAACTAATATTGAATTCATCATTATCTAAAAAAATAATTTGGAATTATTTGTTTGACTTCGATTAATATTGAATTCCCTAATTTATGAAAAAATAAGAACTTGATTTTATTTATTTGGCTTCAATTAATATGAATTCATAATTTCCTCAAAAAATAAAATAAAAATAATAATACCCATTTTCTGAAAAAAAAAAGAATTTAGAATTACTAGATTGACTTCAATTAATATTGAAATCCCTATTTTCTGAAAAAATAAGAATTTGGAATTATTTGTTGGAATTCAATTAATATTGAATTCCCTATATTCTAAAACAAGTATACATTTAATTAATTTAAATTAATTTCCCAATTATCTGAAAAAAAAATAGAATTTGTAACTATTTATTTGGCTTCGATTAATATTGTTATTATTTTCTGAAAAAATAAGAATTTTGAGTTATTTGTTTGACTTCAATTAATGATGAATTCCTCATTTTAGGAAAACAAATAGAAATTGGAGGTATTTGTTTGATTTCAATTAATACTGAATTCAATATTTTCTAAAAAAATAAGAATTTGGAATTATTTATTTAATTTTAATTAATATTGAATTCCTCATTATCAGAAAAGAAAATTTGAATATCGACAGAGTTGCAATCTATGGGAAAATGAAAAAAACCCTAAATGTTAATGACTCGCATATTTATTTATTTGACAAATTAAATTCTTTTAATATCAATATCAAAGTTACATATTACATAATGTGCCTATTTTATATTTGTTTAAATGAAAACTCATGAGAATTTTTTGAATTCGAACACAAAAGCCGAATATTATTGGCTCTCACTGTATATTCCCATCATAATATCACGTTCTATTTGCATACTACTCAGCATACTCATAGATGATGATGATTATTTTAATAAACAAGTCTTATTTCCGGCTGCACATTTGCATTTGCGTCTCTGTCAACATTTTCTTTTCTTTCTGTTGCCACTCTGCTTTGTACATGTTCCAGCCATATATTGACAATTTTGTGTTGTTAGCCACAAGTTATTTCTATGAACTCTACTTGGTGACATTTAAAATTCGTCTTTCATTCATAAAACTTTAATTTATTCCAATAAATTCTCATCTATAATTCATTATGTAGATGACAAAACTAATTAATAGATATTTAAAAAACGATTTTTTTTTTCTAACGTAACATTGGTTGCGCAAGACTCAGAAATTGGAAGCGCTTTTAAATGTCTTCATTCGAAGAAATAGTTTTTCTGGAAAAATAATTGGGATTTTTGAATTATTAAGTTGTTGACAGCATTTTAATTAATTTAGATAAAATATAAAAATGCGGACTGCCAGAATATTTGATAAATGTTTTAACCAATTTGTTAATCCATTCGAAAAATACAGCTAATTTTTGATTGTCTAAAAGGGCAATTGTTTAGTTGCTTTTCAATCAAATCACTTTTTTGTTTATGTTGATTTTTTTTGTTTATATTGATATTTCAAAATGTTGATATTTCAAATATATACAAAATAGTCTTCCAAAATTTGAGTAAATTCCATCCTATAATTTAGATCAAAAATGTACTCCACTTAAGTTACAATTTCCTTAAGAAAATCTTACAATTGCGTAAATTCATACTTGTATGGAAGAAAACAATATAATGAAGGTTTTTTGTATGGAAAAATCCATTTGGGAAATTTTAGATTTGTAATACGTTACATTTGAATTACAATGACAATTATTTTATTAAATATTTATATCATGTTATTCATACATGTGTTAATGAAGTCATAAAAAACACTTCAGTGTGATCAGAAAATACTTGAAGTATTTCTAGGCATTATTTGCCAACATTTTCTTCATAAATACTTAAAATATTATTCTAAACAATCACTGCAAAGGCTAGGTAGCCATCGAACTTCAAAATTATGAAAATTTATTTCCAAAGTAGTGAGTCTTTTACGCAAAAGAAATTTACGTGGCCTTCGTGAAACCCATTTTCATCTCGGTGGCTATGTCAATAAGCAATATTGCCGCATATGGGCTTCAGAGAACCCACACATGGGTTGATCGGCCGAGCCAGTTGTGGTAGTCATAAGAATGATATTATGTTCCATTATTAAATGATAAAGTTCAACCTTCTTTTCCAATAAAACCAGAAATTTGAAAAAATAATCACTACCTTTTTTATAGCCGATTCTAATTTAAGGTCTTAAATGGCCCACCCTATACTTGAATAGTGGTCTAAGAAGAAATTCTCGTTTGTTTGCCAAGATTTTCCAAATATTATTCTTAATCATGCAGTAATAGCTCAACTCTTTATGGCAGAAATATCATGAAACGTTTGAGAATTATTTCATGTTGTAATTTTTAATATGAGTTTTACATACTCTGAAGCAAAATCTGGTATTTGAATGACTTTTTGACATTTTTCTCAGGTTTAGTTAAATTGAATTTATTCTATGTAAACTTTTACTCCGATTGAATAAATGTTTATATGGTTTGAAGAAAAATTTCTGATTGTTTCAGTATCATTATTCTCAGATTTTTTTCTCAGGTTACAAGAAACATTTTCTTCAGTTTAAGTAAATTTTACTTGGTTTGAGGAAAAATTGAACTATAATCAAGCTCAAAAAGCAAGCCCTGTTTTCAAGGATTTTGTTCAATTTGCAAAAGGTTTGGTATATTGAACTGGGATATTGTCCTGGCTCAAGACCATTTTGCATCTATATTTAATAGAATGCAAATTTATTTACAAATGGCATGGTGACATTTATTACTTGGCTGCAGACTACCACTATCATGATTTCCACCCTGTCTAAAGGTTTCATTCAGGTGGCTTCGCAGCGACTTTTCAGCATCAAACCCGGCCTCTATAAGGAAATGATTCTCACAAACGAACGAGAAGCACAACTCACTTGCCGAATTTGCACCAAGTAATAAAGTACACATGCCATCTTACAAGCATCTCATTGAGTTGCATATGTAAGTATGTGTATATGTAGGTATAGTTACCCAGCAATACTTCTGCCGTGTTTGGTATATTTTTACTTAACCCGTGGCAAATACTTTTCTATGTTTATAAGAGGATTCATTTGATCGAGTTGAAACTATTTTATTGGAACTCGATTAATAATCTTGTCTATTTTCATTCAATTATTTCATTTAATGTAATTATTTTAAAAATTATTATTTTTGAAAAGTATTATTTGTTCTATGTCGTTGCCCTCTAAACTACGGGTAATAATGAGGAATGTACTCAATGTTTGAGACTATATACTATTTGGTGCGATAGGACCTTTGGCATTGTTTCATTTCAATTTAAAAATATAATAAAGTACCCTTTTCGATTTGCGCAGATCAATTTTCGAACTCCCCTCTCTCTCTCTCTTTGCACATCAAATTGCTATCCGTAGATGATGTTGCCAACATCCACCAAATAATCTCCAGGTGGAATTTCAATTTCAGCCAACATCGTGTCTAAATTATAATTAAAATATTTTCATATTTGACCACCACCATTTGAATACTCCTAGCAACGGGTTACATTTTGAAATCCAAACAACCACACACACACACACATACACACTGAATGTTATCAAACTGATAAACAAAAGCATTTACAAAGAAATGCCTCTGATTCATATGAAAAAATGTGCAAAATTTGTTAAAAGCAAAAAATCCAAATTTATCTTGGACATGGCAATCAAGCAACTCGTCTATGTACACGATTTTAATCTCTTACGTTAGTTTTGACCATATTTCGTCATATCACAAAGTTTATAACAAGAAAACATGAAAAAAAAAAAAAACAATATTAACCTTGTTTTGTTTTTTCATAAACACATTATAATATTTCGCAAATACCTACTGCATTATTTTAACTAAATTAAAGTGTAGAAAAAAATTGAAAACAATTTCAACATTACAATTGTTAATCAGCTACTGGTGAACTACCTTCACACCTTCATTTGAAAAACTAGAGACAAAAGCTAATTGAAAGACGTTCCGTCTCTTCGTCCGTCCGCCCATCCGTCCTCTTTGGGGTACTTGAGAAATTTCACACATGGAAGCCATCATGCCGTGCCATCCATGCTCGGTGTGTGTCTTCAGTCTTCATAAATATGCAGTGAATGGAATGAATGGAGAAAAACGCTGTATTCCTAAGAAATAGAAACTCTATCAATTCAATTCTTCAGTCAATGCTTTTGATCATCATGAGAATTGAGTTGTTGGCGTTCGCTCTTCTTCCTTTGGAATTGAATTGTGTTGAATGGAATTGATGAGCAAAATTTATCTCAGTCTCATTCATAGAAAATCCTCAGAAATTAATGGTAACTAAATATGCGAGTAGAATGTGGAGGATCTTTGTCATAAATAAGAAATTGTGATTTCTACATGTCATATATTGGTGGATATGGAATAATTAAATCCAAAAATATAAATTCTACACTGGTCTCAGTTCTATGGGGCGGATTCATATGCATATTAAGTGGGTAGTGCCCCCCCCCCCCCAGAAAATCACAATTTCCAGTTTTCATACCAAACTAATATTTATATCTTATGATTCCTAAAGTCTGACGCATCATCTTTCTTATACACACTCACTCTACGGAGTAGGAGAGTATAATCCATTTGGGACAGAAAAAATGTAATGTTTGGACTAAATCAGTTTCACATCATTTTAAGATGTTTGAGCCATGTCAGTCTCGAAATGATTTAAGGAATCAAGTCAAACTTTGTACATAGTAATATTTTCCCAAACTTAGTTTAAGTTTGAAGATGGGCGATATTGCCACGCCCCTACTGGTACCTTCCTCACAAATCATCATTTCTCAATTAAGAGAGAGTAGGTAAATACAAAAATATAGTCGTTCATGAGGAGAAGAGCTTGAAAACTCTGCTGAAATCGTAAATTCTGTGGATTTTTAATAAGATTTCCACAAAATCTGAAACGACTTCGAGATTTTGAACTAATATTGATGATTAAAGGATCATTTTTTACAATAATTTTTAATCATAAATATTAGATGTACCGAATTATTTGACTTACAGGTTTTCATTTTGGTGGTGTCAATGTATGGTGTAATGTTGAGGCTTTAATGAATTCTCAAGATTCCACTGGGGTTCTTATAGGTAAGAAATTTGGGAAATTGACTCATTTGCATTCTTATCTGACAACCCACTTTACATGATATTCTAATTATCGATGCATACGTACATAAGTCATCCCTCAGAATAAATAGGGTGCACTTCCATGTTAAACACTTACAATGTATTGCAAGCATTGAAAGGATAAAAACGTCACCGAATAAAGCCAGCTCAGGAGTGAACCTGTTGTATAATACAGGGTGTTGTTTTTAGATGTGTATGACTGTCAATAATGCGATAAGTGACAATTGACTTTTTAGAAAGACAATTTTACCTCATTAGAAGGCGTCCAAAGTTTCCAGTTTGTTCGCATAAACCAATCCTGTTGCATGTTGCATCATGCATTTAGCCAACATTCTATTTAATTGGGACATAAAATAATTGGCATTCATGGCGTTCGGGAATCTCTTATATATCTCATGGAATCTCTTATGTATACTTTTCATACCAAATGCGGCAATTTTGCTTATTTACATATCCATTGAGCCAAAAATGAGCCTCATCACTGAACAGAATATTTCGATAAAACCAGTGAGTCCATTCGGATTTAATTGTTGCAAATAACACAACAATGTTTGACAACAATGTCGTCTGTTTAGTAAAGATGCTGTTCTGTATGTTTGTTTATAAAAAATTTAACATTTACTTTTCTTCTCAGTAGCATTTCACCCTGCAATGCTACTGCTTTCTTATTTAATTTTATTTTTATATAAAATTAATATTATCAGCCATGTTAAAGAATGCAAATTCGTTCGAAAATGAAATAATTGGTTTATCATTTATGGTTAAACATGCGTGGCAAACTGTTCGAAAACGTAGAAAGCATCATAGAAATAATTTCTGTAAAAATTACTACGTTTTCTTATTGTCAAACAAGTTTATCCATAAATGATTAACCAATGTTTTCACTTTCGAACGAAATTGCGTTCTGTGACAGGGCTGTATATTTCAATCTATTTAAGTTTCAGTCTGTTTCAATAAAATTGTCAAAAAAAAAACAATATTTTCTTCATTATATCCAATATGTGATATGAACTGGGATATTGCCCTGATCATTTTGCATCTATATTTTATAGAATGCACATTTATTTACAAATGGCCACTATCATGATTCCTGGCCCGTGAAAGCCTTGGTCAAAAAATATACCCAATATGTTTAATGAAAATATGTTGATGGAATAATCCGCTTTGGCTTCGGTCCGAAATATCCGCTGCGGTCTAAGTGAACGATAGGAAGTCACACACTTTTGCATCAAAAAGCGACCAACTTTCTTCTGACTTTTCATTCGCAAATCATTGAATACATTTCCGTTCGTATAGCTTGCCGTTCTCTTGTGAAAAAAAAAAAAAAAAAAAAAAAAAAAAAACTTTTCCACTAAAACATTAAGCTCTTCAAAGCTTAGGTGGTTCTTTTCACGCCAATAGTGTAGGTATCGGCCTTCGTCGATACACCCTAAACAACATTGAGATTATTATACGGAACAACATTGGGATTTGCTTTTGCGGTCACTCAAAGCGGTGATGGGAAATACAAAATTCTGCGTGAAATAATCTCCTCTTACTGACGTAATTTTGCACAAGTAGGTATGAATAGAATGCAAATATTTTGCTAACACATGGTCTCATCAGTTCTTTTTAGAATAAAAAAAAAACCCTACGAACATCTGTCAGGTCATGGCGATGAAACAATTTATATTGAAACACAATAGGCCTGTTCGATTGGGATTACTAGCTTAATTTTTGTATGGAATTTATTCGTTCAACAAGGAAGTTTAGGGTGGGCTATTTAAAACTTTGATTATTTTTCAAATTTCTGGTTTTATTGGAAAGGTTGAACTTTTTGATTTAATAATGGAACACAATATCATTCATATGATTACCACGAATGGCTCGGCAGTTCCTCATCCGATAAATCCAATTTTTCAGTACAGCCTAAAATTCACAGCAAACAGTGACTAGTTGTGCATGCATTGGCTTCTCAATAGTCACGTGTGGGTTCTCTGAACCCCATATGCGGCAATATTGCTTATTGGCATAGCCACCGAGATGAAAATGAGCTTCATGAAGGGTGAACTGAAGTAAATTTCTTTGAGTTTGCGTTAAAGACTCACTAATTTAGAAGTAAGTTTTTAATATTTTCCAAATTTCTACGAACGTATAGCGTCCCACTTTGCAAATGTCAAACATAAACCTGAAAATAAAAATGAATGTTATACTACCTTCCAAAGTCAAAGTAATCGGTAGATCAAATTTTAAATGGCCCACCCTATAGCTTGCTACTTTCTTAGTTGAGCTGACAGATATTTCTTGTTGATTCTTTTAAGAAAAACCAATTGGTTGCATCGTTACGGTTCTCGAAGTCGAATATGCGCCAGCAATTTTATTTCGGAATTTCTAGTTATGTTTTTTGTAGATTCAAATCAACTGACATTTATTTATGTATATTCTCAAAAAATAAGAAAAACCATATCAGGTGTTGGAAATGCTGAATTCAAACGAGATTTCGTCGCTGTTGTGGCGTTTTTTCACTTACTGACTTGTAACATTTCATTTTTCAATTTTCGTTGCTCGTTATTTTTTGTTAAATGTTCTACTTTCTTTAAAACCGATTTTCTTGTTGCCGTCTTGTATGTGGCGGCCCCGTGCTGCTGATGCTCTTGTAGTTGTTTCCCCCACCCTCTCCGCCTGAAAACAGGCCGACAAGTTTTCCAATCAATTCTAATTTCAATAGTTAACTTACATGCATGAGCATGTACAAGTGTAGATGTGTGTTCTTCGTACGTTAGTATGGATTTCAGTTTTATTTTTTAGTTACTTATTTGTGTGTGCGCTTTCTTTCTATTTCGTTCCATATTTTTGTTTATTAGAAATGCAAACAAAGAAGAAACGAAATGATACGAACGCAATGAATGAAGTACGAAAACCGAAACTGAGAAATCACTCATGTTCGCTTGTCGTTGGCTTCCCCACCAACAACGGACGGTACGCGTTCGCGTTGTGTGTATGCGCCGGTTAGTACAACGTATCGTATCGTAACGTATCGCATACGTACACGTTTCATTCACATGGATGTACCAACGAACGTACCCCCGAGTAAACATCCAAACACACATACACTCACGTTCGTACCAATGAAAGTCAACCATTATGTTGTTGTTTATGAATTTTTGCTGAGGTTGTTGCTGTCGTTGCCTCTGCTTCTGCCGTGGTCTTTGTTGTTGTCGGCTGTTTCCATTTCATTTTTCAGATTTCTTCGTCGCATTTTTGGTTTGTTTAAAACTTTTTTTTGTTATTTTTATTATTATTAATAATAAAATTGTATATGAGGTGTTGCCATTTCCAGACTAGTATTCACTCAGCAAGGGCTCAGCGGTCCGTCCTCAGTCAGTCGGGGGGTATTCATTTGAAATGAATAAATAAATAGTTAAAGTTAAATAGAAATTTATTCCATTGTGTTCAATGTGTATGATGTTGAGCTGGCACTTTGATACGTTTTTAATGTGATGATCGCTCGTTATTACTGTGTCTTTTTATAAATAAATCCAAATATAAGTAGAAGATGTCGTTTTGTTGTTGCTCGGAACGATTCATAGATTTTCTCTTTGCACAGTGAGGAACAACACAATGTTTGTGGACAATATATAGATAGATATGTACTATTCAAAGAACGCATGATCTTGTCTTGCCAATATTAAAGTTTTTTTCCTAAATTATAACTTTAACTCGAAACTATTTTAACGGCTTAGATCAGTTCAAGAGGTAGTCAAATAATTTTTAAAGTAAAAATTTAAAAATTAAATAAAATAGATTTCTATTTTTATCTAATCATTTTTAATCATTCAATGTATTAAAAGGAAGTAAGTTATGATATATTACACATGATAGACAAAATCAATTATTAAGAACTATATACAGCTGCGGTCAAAATAATAGCACAACGACAAACATTTTTTGGAATAAGTTTAATTCGAAAACAGTTCTGTAAATTAAATTCATTCCTTCAGGAAAATATAGACTATACCGTGTACTATGAAATACTAAAAATAAATTTAAATAACTTTTATATTTCAAATCACAAAAAAAAAACAAATTTTTTATGACCAGTCAAAAAAATAGCACTTTCACAGATTGTGATACAAATGACATATAGGGTTTCTCTCTAGGTAGCAATTTGTGGTTGTAGGTCTTGCAAAGCTTGCAGATCTAGCAAAGTTTGCTACGATCTGCAAGGGTAGCAGAATATGCTACCAAAGTGTACACCTAATAGTTTAATAATAAGAGATGCAAATTAAATATTAATATTTTGGTCTCTAATTATATTACAGACCTAATTAAAACAAGTGAGCGTTGGCACGGCAGAAGTACATATGCAACTCAATGAGATGCTTGTTGGCTTGGTGGCATGTGTGCTTTATTATTTGGTGCGATTTTTGAAACGGATATTCGGCAAGTGAGTTGTGCTTCTCATTTGTTTGTGAGAATCATTTACTTAAAGAGACCGGGTATGTTGCTGAAAAGACGCTGCGAAGCCACCTGAGGAAATCTTTAGCAGGGTGGAAATCATGATAGTGGTAAAGTGCAGAACAAGTAATAAATGTCTCCATGCCAATTGTAAATAAATTTGCATTCTATAAAATATAGATGCAAACTGGTCTTGATCTAGGAGAATATCAAATATTTACTTTACTCTTCAAAGGCTTTCAAAGGAAAAAGTTATGTTGGCCCAAAGTCATAAATTTCTTCAAAAAGGAAATTTTTTAAATATTTGGTTTTGGCGCCATAATAAAGTTAAGAAATAAACATTTTTATTAAAACAAATTCGATTGCAAAATGTACTAAAAGGTGAGAGAAAAAGTCGAAAAAAGAGAAAACCTTTTTTCAATTTTCAAAATCTGAAAACCTGTAGTACGAAAAATAGAAGAAATGTGTATTTTTCTGCGCACTAGAAAGAAATACGTAAAATAATGTAAAAAATATAAAACAAATAATAAAAAATTTATTTTTTTTTTAAATCGGAAAAATATTTAACTTTAAGCAAATTTCTAAAATATATACGATTTGCAATGTTAATATCTCAAAATAATCTTGTCTAGTTTAAATTTTTTGTAGAACTCAAAAATGTCAACTAGAACAAAAGTTATTAAATTTTGATCGATGGACTCTGAATCTGAACCAGGTCGCAAAAGTCATTTTTTCAAGTTTGGCTATGATCTGACAATAATTGCGAACGGCATTCGAAAGCGACAATTTTGCATAAATTACGTCCAACATTATTCAAATTACAACGAGATTAGTTCAATTATCTCGACATTCTATTTGTTTTTATGGGAAATTTATAATTGTTTCGGAGAAAATAAAGATTTATTTATTACGAATTACAATACAAAGTAAATTTATATTTATAATTTTGGGTCCAGGGATTGAGCCGGGGTGTCTAAGACCATTGTAGCTAGTTATTGCAGCGACAGACCAGAGCCTCTGGTGGGAATCGAACCCACAACCCCCACGCTGATAGCCGAGCACGCTACCAACTCGACTACCAGGGCGCTCTCAAAAAATAAAGATATATTATTACGATCGTAACCCCTCGATATCCAATCCCGAGATTAGTCCCTTGTAATTTGATTACAAGAATATATGGACAGACGGACAGTACCAAATCGATTCAGAAAGTGATTCTAAAACGTTCGATTTTTGAAATGCTCTTATTTCTACAAGATGGGTCATAACTTCTGTTATTAATCCATAGAATTTATTCAAATGGACTTTGCATTCTTCGTTAGAATGATAGCTATTAGAGAATATACAACAAAATTTATTGTTATATCTTTTTTATAGTGTTTCAAAAATTAAAAAAAGCATAAACGGGAAATTATAATACAAATAATAAAAACACCTTCAAGCAATTTTGAAACATGTTGGTATTTTTTTGAGGGACCAGAATGTCTTAATGTATGCAAAACATAATTTAATTACCTCAATTAAGGTGTCACGATAAATTTGTATCTGACAAGCTGCCAAGGCCAAGAAAGAACTACCAAAATGGAAAGCTATCCATGATATTAATTACTAAAATAAAGAAGCACATAAAACACAAGAATCGGACTCCATACATAAACTATAGAATTTTAGATTTTATATCCATTTAAATGAACACTAACCCATCCAACCATAAATTTTGAGACGCACATAAAAATTGTGTCGTTATTATTAGAACGCCCCACAAAATAGGGCAATATAGGCAACTGGGAATGTATTAACGAAAAAAAAACATTTTTCTATTCCTTATCGCTAAGCTTTTTCAGCTTTTGGAATATGTATTTATTTATTGTTTTAGATAATACAAAGCAAAATAATAAAAAATACTATGAAGTGGTGTTACGAAAGTCGTCGCTGTTGTCATTATTTGTTTAATACGAAAAGGACGGAGAATGAATGAATGAATATTGCAAATATTTTTAGAATGTTGCATGTTGTTTGTCATCGTGTAAATGCATTTGCTCTGCTCGGTTGTAAAGCCCCCATCTATGCCCCATTGACCAGTGGAGAGAGAGACAGACTGTGAGTGTACTCCGTCCACATTTAGTCATATTGCTTTGGTTAAAAATAGCACCATGATCGTATACATTTACGACACATAATACATACTATGTACGTCTATTTGCTGATGCTGCTGGTGCTGGTGCATACCATAAAAGTATGCTGGCTTCTCCAGGCCACAGTGTTACTTTCCAGTGTACGTCATCGTCACTAATGGTCCGCTGTTAGAATGTATGTATTTTGTATGAACGAGGGGCATACGATCAGTGGCGTAGATTTTATTTTTTAAATAAATTATACGAATCTCCGGCAGACCGCTTTCTGGTATTCACTTTCGATTTGACCCTGCTTCGGCCATAACAAATATGCTCATTAGTGCTTCGCTGGTTTTCGATGTGTTCGTACCATCTAAAAATAAGAAACACGCCTATTATAACTTTGTTCTTCTCAGTGTTTCCACAAATTCTTAACAAAAAATAATAATGACAATGTGTCTTTTGTTACTTGGCGCGATTGTTTTTGGCTGATATTCGAAAATCTAGTTGGGATTCTCATTTGTTTGGGAGAAAAATTTACTTAAAGAGTTCGGGTATTTTCGCAGCCTTCTGAAGACGTTGTCTCGTTGAAGAGGTTGTCTCGGGCCACAAACAAAATTACATTCTGTAAAATATAGATATACAAAGTTCTAATAATATTGATAAATATTGATTATAGACCGAAATAAAAATAATGGCCTAAAACTCATGAAGCGATATAACCGATATTTGTAAAAAAATTAAAAAAATACAAACTAAAATGGAATTAAAAAATATATAAATTACAAATAATAAAACAAAAACATAACAAAGATAAAAAATAAAAAAAAAAAATAAAAAAAAAATAAAAAAAAAATAAAAAATAAACAAAAAAAGGTGAAAAGTAATGAAAAAATTAAATAAAAAACTAGTAAATCAAAATAATTTTTTTTTTAAATCCATGCTTTATGCAAGCAGAACTGACAATATTCAATAATAGGTTTTAACTTCGTATGGGAGGTGCCACGCCCACTTTTCCAATACCGCCCCTTTTTGACACAACTATGCGAATTGATGCTAGATGCACTTACACAAAATTTCAGCACTCTAGGTGTCATAGAACTGACAATATTCAATAATAGGTTTTAACTTCGTATGGGAGATGCCACGCCCACTTTTCCAATACCGCCCATTTTTGGCACAACTATGCGAATTGATGCTAGATGCACTTACACAAAATTTCAGCACTCTAGGTGTCATAGAACTGACAATATTCAATAATAGGTTTTAACTTCGTATGGGAGGTTCCACGCCCACTTTTCCAATACCGCCCATTTTTGGCACAACTATGCACATTGATGCTAGATGCACTTACACAAAATTACAGCACTCTAGGTGTCATAGAACTGACAATATTCGATAATAGGTTTTAACTTCGTATGGGAGGTGCCACGCCCACTTTTCCAATACCGCCCCTTTTTGGCACAACTATGCACATTGATGGTATATGCACTTACACAAAATTTCAGCACTCTAGGTGTCATAGAACTGACAATATTCAATAATAGGTTTTAACTTCGTATGGGAGATGCCACGCCCACTTTTCCAATACCGCCCATTTTTGGCACAACTATGCGAATTGATGCTAGATGCACTTACACAAAATTTCAGCATTCTAGGTGTCATAGAACTGACAATATTCAATAATAGGTTTTAACTTCGTATGGGAGGTTCCACGCCCACTTTTCCAATACCGCCCATTTTTGGCACAGCTAGATGTTAGATGCACTTACACAAAATTTCAGCACTCTAGGTGTCATAGAACTGACAATATTCAATAATAGGTTTTAACTTCGTATGGTAGATGCCACGCCCACTTTTCCAATACCGCCCATTTTTGGCACAACTATGCGAATTGATGCTAGATGCACTTACACAAAATTTCAGCATTCTAGGTATCATAGAACTGACAATATTCAATAATAGGTTTTAACTTCGTATGGGAGGTTCCACGCCCACTTTTCCAATACCGCCCATTTTTGGCACAGCTATGCACATTGATGCTAGATGCACTTACACAAAATTTCAGCACTCTAGGTGTCATAGAACTGACAATATTCAATAATAGGTTTTAACTTTGTATGGGAGGTGCCACGCCCCTTTGTCCAATTGGTCAAATTTTTCCATTTCCTTATATTGTCATCGAAAATGATTAAGTGTGCAAAATTTGAGCAAAATTGGTTGAGAAAAAAGCTTTCAAAAATTGATTTCAAATTTTGTGGCACACAAACATATATAGAAAGTAACCTTATATAAAGCATGGAATAAATAAAAAACTAAACAAAAAAAAATTAATGATAAAAAGTATTAAAACAATAAATTAAAGACCCTATATTTGAAACTTTTTGAGTTAAAAATAAAATGTAAATTACAAAAAATAAAAATATAATAATAAACCAAAAACATTGCAAAGATAAGCAAATTTCAAGTCATATAAAAAAATAAAACATAAATTTTCAACATCACTTTCAAACTTTTTCTTTTTCTGAAGAAGAAGATTTGTTTGCAGCATTTTATTAAAATTAAAAATGTAAAATAGATAATAAAAAATAAATTTAATAATGTAAAAATTAATAAGAAAAAATAAAAATACAAAATAAAAAGTAATTTTAATAGTATACAATTACAAAGACTGCAAAGATAAACATTAAAAATGTTGTAAAATATAAAAAAGTAAGAAAGTAAAACAATAAAAAATAAAAAGTAATACAATAAAGAGTAAAACATAATAAATGAATAAATCACAAAAAATAAAATAAAAAAATACAAAAACGAAAAAAAAATATAAAATAAAAATATACATAAATAAAAAAATATTACAAAAGAAGATTGCAAAAATTAACAAATTTTCAATTCTTTTTGAGAAGAAATATAAAATAATAAAAGTATAATAAAAATAAAGACTCTAAATTCCTAACTTTTAAAATTAGTAAATAAAACATAAATAATAATAAAATAAAAAGGAAATAAAACAAAAAGGTCAAAAATTAATAGGAAATAAAAATACAAAATAAAAAAATAAAAATTAAAAAGTTAAAAATAAAAAAATAAAAAAAATATTTTTTTTAAGTTACAAAAAACAAATAGTAAAAGAAATAATACAAAAAGTTTGCAAAAAGATAAACAAATTATCATCTCATTAAAAATAAATAAATTTTCAATGTCACTTTCGAACTTCTCCTGAAGAAGCTCTCATTAATGTCGCAAGCTATAATGATGAGCGTTTTTAGCAGAGAGAGTATTTTATTAAAATAAAAAATATAAAAATAAAATGTAAACAATAATAAAAATAAAAGATATATCAAAAAAGAAATTCCAAAAAACAAAAGACTAAAAGAAATATATAGCAAATAGATAATATAATAATATAAATATAATTATTCATTACTGTCTGTGCACTTGCAGAGTAAATTGCCTCAATTGTTGTTCGAATGCATAGCTTTAACTAATCCAAACTTGTTGGTTTTGCTTTTTATCGAAACTTGGAGTTTCTTGAGATCAGTTTATGGGGAAGATTACGCTGCAATTTCTGCATTTATCAGCCACCCTGTAGATAACGGAAAAGCTTGACTTGTTGAATGCGTCCATGGCCTAAACTAATTGACATGTATTCATCATTGTGATGCTTTCTCCAGATTTTCCCTATAAACCATCTTCTTGTTCCCTCCCACTGTCTGATGTACCCCACTTTTTAGTTTGTTTGGAAATTGATAGCAAATAGTTGAACTATTTAAAAGTTTGCTTCTCGGGATACGTCCCATTACGAAACGTGTTATTATTCGCTGATGTCTCGAACTTGTTGCCGGTTTGTTGTTAGCGCTGCTGGCTGCTGGCACTGGTGTTATATTGATTTATATATGGTAAAATCATGTGCTGTGGGTTACCTGAATGGTGGGGATGCTCTGTATGTTGCCAACAACATGCATATGAAGGCTGGCAACATACAAATGCTCAGCACAATCTGTGCTAACATTGCAATGAATTTAGGTTAAAGTTGCTATAAACGTACATGAAATTCTATATAAACCTCGTACCCCGATAAACACTGAGCACTCGTACAACCAGTCGGCTGAAATGTGGTCTGGTCCCGGTGAAACGGCAAAAATATGTCGTTCTGTCGTAGACAGTGCGGCCAAAGAAGGCGGCAATAGCAACGTGTATATGCATATGTTGCTGGGCAGCCATCTCGGATGTGTGATAGGAGGAGGCCAGCAAATGAATGCCTCCTCGGAATTGTGTCGAATCTGCGTGCCTTGAGTCCGCCGCGGCCCCAGTTGGGTGTTGTTGTAATGACAGCTTCATTATTTTAATTCGGTTTTGTTGTTTCGCTTTTTTGTATTTAATTTTTTTATTACATTTTGTGGTGGTGGCTGTTTATTTGTTGTTTTCCTTTTTCGACGAGTTCATTTTTTCTTTGCAGTTTGTTGTTGGTTTTATTGTTATTTTCCTAGTTGTTGTTGTGCTTTCGTAGTGCATCCATGGAATGCGGAAATTTTTGTTTATTATAGAAAATGTAGCTCATTTGTTGTTGTATGTTGAGCGTTGATGATCGCGCTGCTGCTGCTGTTGTTGTTGATGATGATCATGATACGCTGGTTCGCCTTTCTGCTCATGTTGAAGTTAGCTTTTGTTGCCTCTTCTCCTTTTGTTGCCTTGTCTTTCGTCGCTCTACTTCTGTTTACACGCCACATATCTATTTATGTTCGTCCAAATGCCGCAGCATATGTTGTGTTACGTCGTTCCGTTCTACGTCCGATATTGTCGAGGGGACAAAAATCATGTTGCTGTTCTAGTGGTTGAGTGGTGCGGTGCGGCTGTGGTACATGTCGTTGTTTGCGGCACAGTGTCTAGTTCCGGACTGTGTGTGGTCTTCGGAATGTAGAATAAGAAAAAGCTGAGAGTTTGAACTCCACTTGCACTAGCCAACATACTAAATATGCAAAAGATAGCTTGACGGACAGACAAAATTCAATCGATTCTTCATTTTTCTGTAGATTTATATCAACTTTTAAGCCCACAAGAGCACTCTTAATTTTAACATATTATTCGAGAATAATATTTTTAATAATTTTTATAAAAAATAATTTATCATTTACTCTTTTTCGTTTCAGGTATGTACACCGATTCCATTCATTTAAAATCAGGTAAACCTTGTGTTCACAAATTTTGATGTAAAAATAAAAAAATTGTTTCCCAGACGTTCTCTGGGTCACTTTTTGACGCAAGAAATGAATATTTCAAGGTGTTGCAAACGGAATGACAACATTAATCCTAAGGTAGAGGGTATACAAATAAGTTTCGGCCAACAGAAAAATATACGTTTGAAAGTATAGCATTAGGGCGTGTTGATTTTAGGCAATTTTTGATTTCCAAAAACGTGTAGTTAAATAAGTGGTGGAATGCTTTGTCTTTCTCAGATATATTTTTATTTTTCTGATAAAATTGAGTTTAACTCGGTAACTCGGTCAAAAGAAAAAACGATTTAACGTTTTTTAATTTTTTTGTACGACTGCATCTAAGCCACTGGTTGTAACATTTGTAGCCCTCATAATTACCTTAAATTTAATGTATCAGTCGCCTCGATTCAAAAATAATTAGGGTGTCTTTGACGATAATTGTAATTAAAAAAATAATAAAATATTTTTTTTTTTAATTTTAAAAATCTTTAGTTATGAAAAGAGCGACAACGCATACCACGCGTTGTCGCTCTCCGATATAATTTTATTTTTTTGTGATAACATTTAGTTAAGCTCGATAAATCGTCAAAAGAAAAACGATTTTTTTCAAAAATACTCGTTTTTTTTCGATTTTCTTTAACGATCGCTACTAAACTACTACTACTTTCTACGTGAAAGATACACTATTGGCATCATTCGGCTCGATCGGTCTAATACTTCAATAATGAAGGTACTTTTGACGACAATTGTAATAATTTTAATAAAAATAAATAAATTAATTAAAAATATTCTGTGAAATAATACCTTAAATTTATGATAATTTCCAGGCTACAAATCTTGAAAGTAGAAACAGTGGTTTAGTAGCGATCGTTAAAGAAAATTGATTTTTTTTATTTATAACGTCTTTCTTTTGACGATTTATCGACCTAAACTAAATTTTATCACAAAAATAAAATTATATAGGAGAATGGCAAAGCATGCCACAGCTTTTCATAACTAAATGTTTTTGAAATTAAAAAAAAAATAATTTAATTTTTGTTATTAATATTACCGAGTAATAACCTAAATTTAAGGTAATTACCAGGAATACAAATATTTCAAATGTATCTTTCACGTTTAGTAGCGATCGTTAAAGACGCTTTTTTTAATCGTTTTCCTTTTTATGATTTTGAAATCTAAATTTTATCACAAAAATAAAATTATATCGGAGAATTGCAAAACATACCACAGCTTTTCATAACTAAAAATAGTCTAAAATCAACACACCCTATTAAAGTGTGTCAAACAGTACGAGAGACATTTTTGGGTCTTTTATTTTTTAATGGGTCTTTTTATCTGTTTTCATGAAAGTCATCATAGGCAACATGTTGCTAATCGTGTTTAACCGTCTAGCAACATGTTGCTAGGCAGCTACCAACTATTATAACCTTTGCAGAGTTAGAGGTTTAAATTGAGGATAGACGCTCCACAAAAATGTTCCTCGTAGTGATGTGAACTCATTCTATATCTGAAATATGCCATAAAAATGTCAACAAATGGACAACTTTAACCCCTCTTTTACATAGTTTCAGACATAAACATCGACTTAACATTTGTTTGCGCCCATTCTACTAGAATCCCTTAATTTTTTGGTATAGTGTAATGAATACCTCCGCGTTCGGTTTCGTAACACTGTTTGGCGTGTGTGTGTGTTGAACATTCTAATGAGTGTTTTTGTTTTTTCTGTGTTCCGTTCCTTTGCAAGTTCTTTCACTTAATTTAGCCGATGATCTTTTAAATTGACTCTTCTGTCGCTAAATTAAACAAACTCTATTTTATGTCTTTCTCCGCCTTCCTCCTCGCCCTCGTCTGATTCTCTAACCCCCTCCCCCACCCTCACTTGCTACTGAACTTTTGAGGCATTCATTCGCTGCGGTCGGTATCTCTTCCATGTATCTTTCATTCGTTTACAGGCCGTTTGCGTTTGTAACACTTACTGTCACTTAATATATACATACATGCATATATACATATGCACAAACATATATATATATATTTGTTGTGTTCATGCAGTTGCTATTTCTTCATGATGTTGTTTCTGAAGACAAAAGCAAAAAAAAAAGAAAACAACTTTTCTATGAAAAACGAAGTAAGAGCACTGGCGCAACACCTCCCCCAACTCGGCGGCGTGATGTGGTGGTGATAGGAACAGCATTATCGTCGCCACAACCGTCACCGTCACCACTGCCACTGCCACCATCATCATCGTTGTCGTTGTCGTCGTCGCCGCCGCCATCAGAGAGAGGCACAACAATTAAACAAAACCCAACGATGCATCAAACGATAGACGATGTGTGATAATACAAATATGCGGTATTCAGTTGTAGTACTACTCCCTCCTCCTCCTCCTTCTTCTTCTACCATTTGAAGTACGCTGAGATGAAAAGGCCATTTACTCCCGGGCGGGAGTTCATCATATATATATATATATATATATGGAGAATTTGCCCTCAGATTTATACACTCAACAAAACGAAAGGGGAGAACCTGAATTTACAAAAAACTTAAAAGGTTTTTTGAATAGCTTAAATCCTGTTTCATTGGATTTTTAGGACCAAATCCCCAGAAAAGATGTACATTTTCGAATGTCCAAAAGTGGTCAGATTTACTTTAAAATTTCAACCAAATGAAAGATTATTTCTATATAAATTGGATTGAATTGAGAGATTCTATGGCCTATTCCTATGGAGCTAAAAGTGTTCGGAATTGTCATACCTCATGGATTTGAAAGGAGGTGAGGTGAACTGCCGATGAAAGTCTGCCATGTAACTCATTTTTTCGCAGACTACGAAGAAATAAAGAAAACCTATCCAGTTGGCTGGCTTGAGGTTTGGTAGCCTAATATTTGCCACTCGTGGAAAGTGGTGTGTTCCATGAAAGATTGTCATTATCCATCCATTAGTTTTTTGATATTTCGTTAAGTTTGTAAATTAATTGTTGCTCGAGGGCTATGGACTGATAGTGATTTTTGAATTGTAGTTTCATTGTGAGTTAGGGGTACCAGCCGGTCCCCTACCGGCACCGCTGCTAGAAAGCTACCTGGCAGCAGTTTGTGTGTCAGCCAAGGTGGAAGTAGTTTCGCCTACGATGTCTGAACTGACCTTACGAGAGGTCAGGGGCGCCTAGGACTAACAGCACCAGCCTTACCACTAGGGAACGGCCCACCTGGGAGTATCATGGTGGCAGATTTTTCTGGTTAAGATTTTTCATAATTAGACGAATATACTTAAAAATACTTAATATTCGTCAAAACGATAAAAACGATGACATAATTACTAGATTTTTTATTTTTTTTTCAAAAAAGCCCGAATTCCCAAAGCGGGGAAAATGTGTTCCAAAATTGGGAGAAATTAACTGGAATGACCAACTATTTAATCAAACCTTCAATAACTCATTCGATTATTAATGATTTTTTAAAAACAAAACGGCGTTTTACAAAATGAGTTGTTTGAATAAATTTAAACGTAGAATTAAAAAGTACGGAAAAATGCAAACCCTAATAGGAACCTACCAATTCATAATGAGTTCATACTCAGAAAATTCAAATTCATAATGAGAAGATATATTTTCATATTCTGAAAATATAAATTCATAATGATAAAATATATATAATGAAAACATTGATAAAATATATGTTTCAATGAAAATGTCCATACATTGTTTCGATTATAAATTTTACTACTTCTGATTACGAATTTATATTTTCTCATTTAGAATTTACATTTCTCAGTGCTGATTATAAATTAACATGCTCTTATTATGAATTTACATTTCTCAAATTCAATTTATATGCTCTTATTATATTAAATTTTCTCATTATAAATTTGAAAAGGTGTAGATGCAAACGAAGTATCATTTAAATTAAAATCGTAATAAAATTGTACTTATAAGTAACTGGAGCAATTTATTATACCCTACACCACTTCGTGGTCTAGGGTATTATATGTTAGTTTTGCGCCAAATGTTTGTAACACCAAGAAATAATCGAGCTAGACCCACCTTTAAGTATACCGATCGGCTTAGAATCACCAGCTGAGTCGATTTAACGATGTCTGTCTGTCCGTCTGTCCGTTCGTCCGTCTGCTGTCCATCTAAGCTTGTTCGCACTCTACAGGTTGCAATTGTTGTCCGATTGTCATGAAACTTGGCAGAAGTTATTTTTTCTGGCCAAGGACCATCGGTATTGAATTTGGAGGAAATCGGTTCAGATTTAGATATAGCCTTCATACAAATGTCGCTCCCGATTTGACATTTTCCGCTCTAGAAACGACATATTGTACCCGATTTTCTTTAAATTTTGCAGAACATCTTATAATTGAACTAGAAACACGTATGCAAAAATTGGGTAAGATCGGTTCAGATTTAGATATAGCCCCCATACAAATGTCGCTCCCGATTTGACATTTTCCGCTCTAGAAACGACATATTGTACCCGATTTTCTTTACATTTTGCAGAACATCTTTTAAGCCAACCAGAAATACGTATGCAAAAATTGGGTAAGATCGGTTCAGATTTAGATATAGCCCCCATACAAATGTCGCTCCCGATTTGACATTTTCCGCTCTAGAAACGACATATTGTACCCGATTTTCTTTAAATTTTGCAGAACATCTTATAATCCAACTAGAAACACGTATGCTAAAACTGGGTAAGATCGGTTCAGATTTAGATATAGCCCCCATACAAATGTCACTCCCTCCGCTCTAGAAACCATATCTTGCACCCGATTTTCTTTAAATTTGGCACAACATCTTATAATCTAACTAGAAACACCTATGCCGAAATTGGGTAAGATCGGTTCAGATTTAGATATCGTCCTCATACAAATGTTGCTCCCGAATGTTTAACCGACTTTGGCCAAACTTTAAATATTATATTTCACCAATAAACATACATGGTGAAAGCGGGTCACATCGTTCCAGGTTTCAATATACCCCAATACAAATGTCCTTTCCGATTTAAAACTTTTGTCAAACACATACATTTACAGGATGCAAAAATCCTTCCCGATTTCATTTTTTTACCGAATTGAATTGTAATGAGATAGAAAGTCCGTCCGTCTTTATCCTTTCCTTACTTGTTTGGGAGATGCCCATGTGTCCTTTGGTATACTTTGGTATAACCCAAATAGGGTCCCATTCCGATCTATTACAGCTCTAGAAACTACATCTTACATCGGATCTTCATAAAATTTTGCATATCATGGTATTTTTCAACCAGGAATACCTACCGTGAATGAGAAATATATAGATCCATGTTTTGGACCAGGCCCAAAATGTAGTTATAGGCCCCCTTTTGAAATGTCGGTCCGATTCATTCTATTACTACTGTATAATTTGTATTTGTCTGTCGGACAATTGGATCAATTACCATATTATTAACCATATTCGTTAAATATGACTAAAGATGAATTTATAGTAACTGTATAATTTATATAAACTACATAAAATTGCTCCCATGAAATAAATGGGTTTAGTAATCAAAGCGAGGTACATACGCAGGGTGTGGTGTAGGGTATTATATAGTCGGCACCGCCCGACTTCAGCCTTTCCTTACTTGTTTTTCCTTAATGACTTTTCTACATATTTTTCAAATAATCGTCTACTGTGACTTCAGTTCTTGATTTCTTTGTGAATATATGTATGTTGCTGAAACTGGGATGAATTAGTTCCATTCCTACATTTTTGTAATTTTTTTTGAATTAGAATTAAGTATTCCATTTTTCGAGTGTACTTTTTCTATGCACATAATACTAACGGTCTTTGTAACATTTTGTACTTTTATTATAACTGAACTATTCTAGTTTTTCGTCTTTTCCTATATAATTTCAAGCTGTTTCATTGTTCATGTTGTCGTCGTTGTCGCCGCTGTTGTCATTTCGTATTCCAGTTCTTTTAAGTGTGTGTGTGTGTGTTTGTTTGTTGCACTTTTTCCCTTTTAGTAAGAGTCGGGGTATTGTCGTTTAATTAAATTACAAATGTTGACTCATGCCATAATGTACATGCTGTAACTGCAAGTATGTATGTTTTGTGGATATATTGTATGTTACACCATTTCCAATGTAAATGGGAACTAACTCAGGTCTATCTAGCGACCTTACGGAGAACTTGGAAACAAATCGAATAGTTTATTTCCTATTTTCGTAATCAAACAGATTACAAATATAAGAAGTTCCCCCCAAAATGGACGGGACAATTTGGAATATTATTCGCATACCACAATTTTCATTATGAAATATTGTTCCTCGCATCATATAGATTTTCTGATACTTCATTACATCAATGAAACAGTTTCATTAAAAGAAATGTTTCTTGGATTCAATAAAATGTTTCCTTACCCTAATGATATATTCCATTAAGAATATTTTTAATGATTTGTTGTGTCATTAATACAACGAAATCAGTTTTCGTATAAATCGAGGCAAAAATGGATGATATTACCAGAATCTTTGGCTGGACTATAATGTAGTGGATTAAATTTACTATTAAAGTACTTGTTTAGCCGATTTTGTTAAGTTTTGTTTACTTTTTTGTTTCTTAACCAGAATGATGTGTTTTATTTTTTTAGTGTGCGTATTTTTGGTTGGCATACAAGAAGTGAGTTATAATTCTCGTTTATGTTGTAGTTCAATTAGCTTAAGTATTTTGGTTGATGCGCCAAAGAATTGCTGATAATTTTTAGGGGGATAGTAGATAAGCAACAATAAGGGTATTTGTAGTATACATTATTTTTGATGCAGCAATGAAATATTTGCGCTATATCAACAAATCAATGTCATTAAACCAATGAACCTACTTCATTACCACAACGATAAAATATCATTAACGAACATTTCGTGTCTTTACATTAGCTTAACATGCTTCATTAATATAATGACAATGTTTCATTGCATTAATGACACTACATTAATCTCACACTAATGAAACAGTGTTCATTGATTGTTATTTTAATGCAACATTTCACATATTAATGACTTTCTACGTTGGTCCAAAAACATTGACAGCTTTCATTGATGCAATGTAAGATTACATTTTTTCAGTGTAATACTGTGGAATGCACTCTAAGGTAGAGTGAATCTCATACGATTCGATTCGGTCGAACTTAAAGCCGCTGTGTTTATTAAAACCGTGATAAAAATATAGTGATAATTATGACTACCCTGTATTAAATTCATAGATGGCCCATCCAAACAGTCACAACATCTGGTTCAGAAGTTGTGGAGAATCAAGCATCGAAATGATTATCCATCCTTTGAGTAGTTTATATTTATGGCATTCTTTCGATACTTCGGATAACATTTTTAATTTAATTTTCGAATCTCTATGTTTTGATTTTTTATATTGAAATCCCCCTCTTGGTGTGGATTTTTTTTTTAGAGAAATTCCCTCCTCACTCTCACTTAATTTTGAAATTTAAAAATAACAAAACATTGCCGGAGGAAATGGTGCTGCCCTGCTACACTTTCCAAACGAGACAACACCCGTTTCTGGTGCATTAAATGGGCGGGCGTAGCTAAAGTCAAAAGTGTGCTGTGGCTGTCCGTCCGTCCCTCTAGCTGGCCAGAGAGAAGTTTTCCTCGCGCATTTTACACATTGCCTTAGACGGTCGTGTCGTACGTTGTGACCTTTGCCATGCATTCCTATGGAATGCCTGTCGCCGTCTTAGGCTTGTCGTTTGGTTTATCGGCTGTTTTTGTTTTTTCTCGGGACTTTTCATTTCCTAGTTTATGGCCGTTGTGTTGCCTCCACTCTTCACACTGCCGGCCGACGTTTTGTTTTATTTATTTTCAAATGCATTTTATTCAGCTTTTATGGCTATTCTTTGATGAAAAACAAAACAAATCTTTTCCCCGGTGTTGGTCGGTTGCTGCTGCTGGCTGTAGTAGTTGTTGTTGTTGTTGTGATTTATGTACGCACGTGTTTAAAAATATTTGAGAAAAAACTAAATAAAACAAAAGCTCGAAATACTTTCATTTTCCATTCCATTTCGATGGCCTTTTATTATTAGACAATAATAAAAAGTAGTCGACAGAGGGAGGGGGGGAGCCAGATTTGGCCCCCGGACTTGATGCATTTTCATGTTACGCGCCGCGCCGTGCCGGCCGCCTTTCATTGGGGAAAATATTACACAAGTCTTGAACTTGAATGATAAAAGCAATCAATAATTTACGGAAATGTTTCAAATCAAAGTCGCGTCGACTGTACGTACCCCACGTATTCATGCAGATGCTAGATGCTGGTCACCCTGACGAGCAGTCTCCCTCTCTCTCTCTCTCCTTCTCTGTCTGCTCTAGGTGATAAATCGATAAATGTTCTTTGTGATGCTGCAACGCTTTCTGTGTCGTTGTGTTCGGCCAGCTGTTGGTTCGGTCGTTGCATTGTCTTCTCTTATTTGTCAACGAATGATATTTCAAATGTCACCGTTCGCATTCAATTTGACAAAATCTATGTCACTAAATTCAAATTAATTTATTATGCAACAGATAATTAGTTGTCAGAAACGGCGGAGGAGGTATAACATGATTCCGTGGGACTGGGGTGCCATATTTTCGGAAACACTTGGCTAATAAAGAATATATAAAAAGCTTGCGTTCCCAGCAAAAACTCTCATTATCAAGTAATGTTGGACATTAGGGTAAACCAGAAGCTTCATTGCTTATTTTCCGATATGTTTTTAATTATTTAAAAAGTTGATAAATAAGTACTTCCACGTACGCTTACAAAAAGTCGATAAATAAGTACTTCCACGTACGATTACAGAAAGTTAATAAATAAGTACTTCTACAAAAAGTTAATAAACTCATGGATGTATTTTTACAACTACTTTTTTTTGAAGTATTATAAGAAGGTTATTATTTCATACTTAAAAAATCAAATTATGAGAACTTGATAATGAAAAGTTTTTGATGGGTTATTTTCTTGAGGTAGTGTCGTTGAGTATGAAACAATTCCAAAATAGAAAAAGAATTTTTATTTTTTTTTTCATTTATGGGATTGATTTTCCCCGTTGAATCTTAAAGACATCAGCTGCTTTCACTTTGACTTACATCAGAATGAGTTAGTTCGAGTTACATATGAGTTACTTCGAAACATAACCAGCAAAAAGAGAGCATCCGCAGAAGTAAAAAAGGAGCTCTTCTTGTGATTAGGAAGTAGTGGAAATTGGGATTTTCACCAGTGAATTTAACATGGAGTTGTCATAGGAGGGATGTCCTTTATTTTGAAAGACTTAAAAGCTATTTTAAAGTAGTTGCAAAGGACCGACTTTTTCACTAGTTTCCATTTCTTCGTTTTAAAAAATCTGCCGCTATTGGATGTAGAAAACAAAAGATCTTCCTCAAAAGCGGAATTTGGATTTTGAGATGCCATTAAAATATGCTTCCTACAGAAGTACTTCCATTTTTTTTTTGCTGGGATAATTTATTGGAGATATTTCCTTGCTGGGTAGTGATTTGTCAAAGCAGAAAATTTATAAGAATCACAACTTGTATCTTTACTAGAGATGTCGATCGGAAAGTCCCAATCTGCAAATGAAGAATATAATTGTTGTGCGATTAACTTATACGTTGAACAGAGTATTACAAATTGGTCAACCAATTAGCTAGATCTGTTTCGATATAACGAAGAATATATGTATATCTAGTAGTCATCTATATTTTGGTATTAAATAAATTGCACATTTGGTTATGATTTTATTATTATATATGACAAGAGAGTGGCCTGACTAACATCACTGTCGAACGGAGATAAATGAGTTTACAATTTTCCAGATTTTTCTTCTGTCCTATGAATTAAGCATCGATTGATTTGTTCTTAATTTTTGTGTTGTTTGATTAGTGATCGATGTTTAGGTGTTTTTTTTTGTAATACATTCGAGCTCCAGCTATTTCGATCAAGTTTTTTCTTCCTACGAAGGACATTTTTGGATTCGTATTCTGTGAGGGGATAACTCATCAGAGAGAATACTTGCTGGGTTAATTCGTTTCTTTTATCATCGACCTAAATTATTAACTGATTCTTAATTAGTGTGTCTTAGGCCACTGTTGCGTTTCATATTACGAATATTTCGTATTCTGTGTGGGGATAACTCAACTGTGGCGCTTCTGTAGAGAATGATTGCTTGAATTATTTGTTTCTGATCATCGACCTAAATTATAAACTGACTCTTAATTAATTTGTCTTAGGCCACTGTTGCTTTTCAAGAATATTTCTAACCTGCTGCAATCTAGCCGAAAATAATTATATTTTAACCGAACAAATTTTAATCAATACAAAATCGACTATAGATATGAAAAATGGCTTAAACTTATTTTTTGGTTTTGCCTTGTAAATCCCCAAAATTACCAAAATTCCGAAAAAGACAGGTATTCGGGGAACTTAATTTTCAAAATCTCGATCAGTTCCTTTCTTTAATAATTACATTTTCCTCTATTTGTATAAGCGGAAGATCTTTTTTCTTCAGGTTCCATTTCAATCTCCTCCCTACGATTGCTGACTCTTAATCTCTCAACTCAATACCGAGAGTGGCCTGATTTTTTGTAGACTTTGGCTGCGGCTTTCAACAATTCTAGTTCTTTCTCTAATAGATTTGTTCTTGCCTTTTGCATCAAAATCATTAACATACACTTGTCACGGCAATAGGCCGAAGTGATGCAGAAGAAGACGAAGAAACCACACCAAACCAGATGGATGGCCGCTCGTGGGGAGGGCGGGAAACAGACACAAAATGTTCTGGCCTGCTTCGTGCGAGTCTTATCTTGCCACAACAACAACAACTCAGATGTTATTGACACAGTTACACTTAATCGAGTAACAAGTTTCAATTGACGCAAATTACGAAAAAAGTTTATGGCGAAAATGCAACAACAAATGCTGCTGCAGCAGCAACAACAAAATGGTCTCAAATTTACATAACCACCGATACCGAACAGCCTGGCTGGCTGGCAGCTATACACAGACAGATAGACGGACGGACGGGTTCACTTTTCTGAACATACATTTTAGTAACCAGCGACAAACCGAGAACATGTTGCGGCCAGCCAAAGAAGCCGAGACCGAACGGCCGAAACAAAATTAAGCACAAGCCAAAAGTCATTCACATGATTTAGGAGACAAGCAAATGAACCAAACCAATTTGAATTGAATTGAAAATTGATCAGCAGCAAAGACAAAAAGAAACCCCTGCAACAAATGATTGTTGTTCGTATTATGAATAGTTCGTGAAAAATTATTATTTATATTCAAATCAGTAGACCATTATCAGACTGATGTAATTAATATTCACGAGCTGATAGACTGGCGCGTACTTGCGATTTTTAATCTCGAAAGCGTATTGACAGAATCATAAGCTGTTATTCTGAGTATGGGGATCGATTTGAATCCGAATATATTTACTTGGTGGTTTTCTGCTTCAAAAGAATACTCAATTTAATTGTATTAAGACAGGAAATCAAATATTCAAATATGAATCCTAGTAAAGAATTCAAAAATATTCGAGGCCTTTAACGTTCATCTAAAAAAATCTAAAAGAAGAAACGAATGTCGATTTCATATCTCCTATTGATAGATTCATATCCCGAAAATATCAGATATAATGATGTTGCTATAAATGCTTTGCTGTGTGTGTTCAAACCACCAACAACAATACACAACAATGTCGACCAACATACTTACCAACCAGTACTTATATAATAACTTTTTACAAGTGTGTGTGGAAGTACTTATTTTTCAACTTTTTGTAACCGTGCATGGAACTACTTATTTCTGTACAATCCCTTTATAAAAATAATTAGAAACGGATCCACAAAATAAGTAGTGAGGACTTTTGGTTTAGCATTATCCCACGGGAAAATGAACCGAAGGGGACTGGTCCCTCTTACATGGATTTGCCATTGGAGGGGTGAATGTGATATGTCTTGGACATATCCGCTGTCTGTTCTAAACTACCAGCTTACGGTCTCACAGGACATGACTTGGACCATACCTCAACAGACATGCCCTAGGATTGGTCTCAAAGGATATGACCTGGAATCGGTTTCAAAGGACGTGGTTTGGATCGCACCTCAAGAGACAAGTCCGTTGGTTTTGTCTTAAATCAGATCTCAAAGAACATGAATTGAAAATTACATTATAATATTATTTAAATTGTTGTAATAGTTTGCAGAAGGCTTAACTACATCCATGTAGCAATAATGCTGACACGGAGATCTCTCAGATATAATTTTAACAAATATGTTTGTTATTTGGGGAGATTGGCAAATTTTTATTAATATGCGACAATATATATATTATTGTTTGTATACAAATATACTATACTTGTATTTAAATATAAATAAGAAATCAGAAGTGAATTGACAATTGATTCACACATTGTATGATATATCCACATCGACCTATCCCAAGATAGATATTTATATAGCATTTGCCCTCAATTTCCCGTAGATTATGCCCAACATTACTTGGTAATGAGAGTTTTCGTTGGGTAATTTATTTGAAATAAATAAATACAATTTTAGAAATAATATTAAAAATATATACGTTTTGCCAGCTTTATTATTGTGTCAGCGAATTTTATTGTGCACTCACATCGAAACATTCGGACCGATCAGTAAAGTCAGTTATACTCTAAAATGCTGGACAAAGTTATGAAGAGAGTTTTTCTCTTCAAATAATTTAAGTGCACGGGGAGAGTATGGCATGATATCCGCGACCCCACAATAAGACTATATTTTTGGATAGGGATTCTCAAAAAAAAAAATTGGTGGACATGTTATCGAATCTCGCTTAGTTATCGAATTATCGGTCGTTAATGTTTGAAAAAAAATTGAAAAAATATATTTTTTGAGTACCACGATTTGACTATAATTTTGGATAGAAAACCTCAAAATATGAAGAAAATTTCTGATGGACTTGTTATCGATGTCTTAGCTATAGAGTTATCGGACGCTATAGTTTAAAACGTCGATTTTCGCTTCAATGGGCAAAAATCGAAAATTAGACGAAAAAATAAAATTTGATAAATTTTTAATTACCGTTAACTACTACGACAGTTTTTAGTTATCGATAACTGTCTTAGTAATCGATAACTGTCACAGTTAACGATTGTGTAATTTTTTTAATTTAATTGCAGAGTTCACACTTATTTTCTGTAGCACGGAATACACACATTGTCTCAATAGGCGGACGTTTGAGTTACGAAAAGTAACAACAACGCCAAATCACTGCAATTTTTTAAAAATAAATCTTTTGTATTTAATGTTACTAAGCAGATGATTTTTGTTTTCAATTTCTCTCTTATGTTTATTAACAAGTCAATATTTAAAATTCCAAATTCATACAAATTCAAAATTTATATATGTGAGTACTCAAAAGGTGGATATCACACATACTCTTGTACAATATCTTCCACCATTCCAATTAAAAAATGTGACTTGTACTAAAATACAAATTTGTATAATTCTTCTTTTCCTATTAATATTTGCCATGTAAATGGAAATGTATTCATAGAATTTTTTCTATGCCTGCCATATTTAAAATGTATGTATGTGTTTGTGTTCAGTGTACGTACGTGTTTCAAAACTAATTGTCATCATAGAGTAGAGCGCATAAGAAATTAAGAAGAAAAAAAGCAACAGACCATTGGCTGTTAATAACTCCTTGATCAACAAGTTCTTTTTTATCGCCATGTATACATATGGCCACATTGGTGACATGAGGAGACAGGAGGTAAATACGAGTATGCTTCTGGTGGTGGTGGAGAGCAGCACAAGTAGGTTACCTATCTGTATCGCTCAATAGATTTATAGATAATGTTGTGCCCATACATATCTATCTAGCTGTCTGTCTATGTACCTGTGTGTCTGAAGTACTGATTACGCCAGTCATTAATGATGGTGCGTCTGAACTAGATAATAAGGCAAAATGTGGAGTAAATAAATATTTTTTGTCAATCGGGTAATTTATCACACTGAACCCGAAGTGGACTTGCAGCTATAGACCACATTCCAACAGCATTCGAGAACTGTTGTGTCTATTCTTTCGTTACTCGTTATTAGTCTATCGTAATTGCAGAAGAATGTATAAAGATCGGTGTTATTTCGTTCGTTGGGGGTTCGTTGACTGACCAAAAGGGTACATTTCTCTCTTCTCCATGTTAGATTAGGAGATATTAAATGAAATGTTTAATTTCGAAGAAAAAAATCAGTAAAACGAACCGTTCCCGAGCTAATCTTGCTCCCAATGATTTTAGATTTCCACTCTTTGATTCAGACATTGAACTTTAAACTAGGGAGAAAGAAAATGAACCCAGGTTCACTCTAAAAAATTATATCTACAATAAACCGTCCATTTTAATAAAAGTATTTACAATTAGAAGTATTTGATTCAATTAATACTTGTTATTACTGCGGAGAAAATATAATTCGATTAAAAAATTCAAATGAAAACTCTTTCAAAAATGGCGTATCACTGAAATCAATTCAAGGAATCAATAAAAAAATTGTTACCTCGATAATGTTGAAGCCAAGCAAACGATGCGACTATGGTGCAATAACAGAGAATAAATTTGTTGCATAACATTGATTTGGTAAAGTGAGATTTTTTAGTGTGTCGACTTAGTTCGGTGGAATATTTTGTTTATCAGCGCTTCTCATTTGTCGTATGTGACCGCTGGTACTAATATGAACCCTGATTTAAGTCAAAGACATACATTCGTTGCGAAAATTCTGACGAGATGGTGTAGCGCCCATCGAAACTGCGCAGTCAACTTTTAGCTGCAACAATAAAGGTCTCACTTTGCCTTTTTGCTAATTTTTGGGTTCTGCTGAAGAGGCAGCAATCTTCAAAAATGTGCCCTATTAGGCAGAAACAATTACCCTCAAGCCCTATTTTCCCATTTGCAATTTCTTGATTCCAGCTACAGCCTAAATGAAGATCCAATATGTTTCAGAATATAATATACACACACCTAATTTCATGATTTTAGCTGCAGCCGTTTGCTTGGTACCAGTTTCAATCCTTTCTCCATTTTGACCTGAAAAAGTACGAATTTACAAAAAAGTATTTTCCGCGTCGAGTGCAGATACTGCATACCATGATTCACGCTTTAGCCGCTTGATTGTTGGCAAATTTAATCCCATTTATATACGAATATCGAAAGATCTCATTATTTTTTGCGTCTACACACAGTCAAAGAATTTCAATACTTTGGCCGTTTGGTTGGTACCATTTCTATCCCCATTTTCCAACTAAAAGTTCAAATTTCAAAAAAAAAATCCTTTTTGTTTCGCATAATCATAGTCAGATGAATACGTGCAGCGAATTTCATGATTTCAACTTCAGCGGCTTGGTTGGTAGCTTTTTAATCCCTTTTTTCCAATTGTATCCCTTAAAAGTAAGAATTTTGAAAAGTCCCTCTATTTTACGTATCCCATTTCGCCCTCTAAAACTTTTTTCCCTCTGGGCCGATTTCGCCCACTGCAGTCATAATACACATTTAGGCAAATTTTGAACCTCCTTAGCTCAATTCTTTCGGCGGCTAGCGTGTTTTCGACAGACAGACGGAAAGACAGACAGACATGGCGAGATCGTCTTAGAATTTCACCAGGATACAGAATACATATAAAGGGTGATTTTTTAGTTATTATCTTTTTGGCAACACTGGTTTAAACAGCTGACGCACGTTTCGTGTTTTCTTTCACTGTCAAACATCTTCAGTTTGGTCTATAATTTAACCATGAATCGTCTTACAAACGAACAACGCTTGCAAATTATTGAATTTTATTATCAAAATGCGTGCTCTGTTAAGAAAGTTCATCGCGCGCTTCCATTTTATGGTCAGTTTAATCGACCCACTGAAGCGGCTATTCGGGCTATTGTGACTAAATTTCACACCAAATTTACATTGTTGGACATTAAACCACCAACACGCTTACGTAGAGTGCGAACTGAAGAAAATATCGCAGCTGTATCGGCCAGAGTTAATGATGACCATCAATTATCGATTCGTCGCCGTTCGTAGCAATTGGGCCTCTGTTACTCAAAAACGTGGAAATACCAAAATTGGACTAAGCGGGTGGACCACCTAAGACGCAGCCGCGGTCAACATTTAAATGAAATTATCTTCAAAAAGTAAATGTCATGGACGAATCTAACGTTTCAAATAAAGAACCGATGAGATTTTGCAAATTTTATGCGTTTTTTTTTTTAAAAAGTTATCAAACTCTTAAAAAATCACCCTTTATTAGCTTGGGACAATATCCGTATCATATATATTACTGAAAACAGCAAACAACTGTGTACCATCTCAGCATATACAAATCTGCTGTCTCTTTTTTAACAGCAGAAAATCTGCTCTTTCGGTAGACTTTCTGCTTTCCTTTACTGACATATTCCTTTGAGTGTACTGATAGATGGATTACTGAAATACAATTTTGCCGACAATGGCTGTCGGACGAATGTATCAAAATATTTTTCGAATATCTTGGTGGTTTCCAAACGCTCCAGTAAAAATTTCCTAAAAAGTTGGAAAATTAACTATTTTTGAGTAAAGTTTCCATCTTTCAAAGCCATAGTAAATAGTTCATTTACTAGAAAAAAGGGTAGTAGATTTAATTAAAATCATTTCTTTGGATCTATTAAAAAATTCTTACAATTGAGTAAAATTTAAAGAATATTTCCAAGGTTTTAAGCGAGAAAAAAATCTGAAATTTTTTGTCAACATTTGCATGAAATAATCTTCAAACATTTAATTATATGGACCGTACTATCGATTCAAATAAAGGTTTCATGCATTTTTCTGAATTTTATGTGTTTTTTTTTGAAAAACTTTCCTAAAGCTTTTAAAAAATCACACTTTACTTTATGGGGTCTCCCATGAATATTTCACGGTGTTACAAACGCAATGATAAAGTGAATATACCCCCACAATATTTAATATTTAATAAAAGCTAATTTTATATATTTTTTTATAAAATGTACTATAAAATGGTTTAAGAGCCCAGTATTCGCTTTCAATCTAATAAAACCATCAACTTTTACTCCTAATGCAGGAACAGGTCATGAATGAATTACATCTGCTGCTGTAATTAAAATTCGAGTGCTAAAATTATCGATATTAAGCTGAAACTATCAATTATTATCATCCAAACATATTTTCATATTCACATATTGACTAATGATGCCAAAATTCTACGTTTTCAGGACATCATAGTGGTTGTGTATACAACAAAAAAAAAATAAAAGTTATCGAACTACTCGGGTGTGATGAAGTGTACTCGGTTCTTGAATAAATTAACCATGACTTGGATCATCTGATCCATTCTCTGTTTGATTCATATAACACACGATAACATTGAGGTAGAGAGAGAGAGAGACAGAGAGTACATTTTACATGTTCTCTCTGAATCATTCTCTTCTTTCTCTGTTTGGCCCCTACAATAATCAATAACACTGGGCCACATAGAGTGAGAGAGAGCAGAGAGAACATCAATGCAAAGTTTTCAATGGCTCAGAAATATGTACTCAAATTTGAATATTAAATGATTCCAATAATTTCAAGCCATAATTGCGAAATATTGAAATTATTTGCTCATCAATTAGTTGGCTTTCAATGGGGGAATGTGATGAATTGGCACAAAAATCATCCAAGAAATCACGTTTTCTTTAAAATTTATTAACCATGACTCTAGACCATAATTGTTGAAAAAAGATTTCGATTTGTTGCCGTTCACTGCGTGCATAAGAAGGGGGTAGGTAGGTAGGTGGTGGGAGGAGGGATGCAGATTCGTTTGATAGACACGTATTCAGTCTTTTGTACAATTTAATCGTTTTCTTGGCATGTTAATACGAGCGCATACACTTGTAGTGGCCAATGATTGTATTGTTTTTTGCTTTGGCTTTTTTGAATGTCAGCTAAGTTAAGCCACTACTGGCTGCAGCCAAATACTGAGAGTCTAACTAAGTAACTAACTAATCAGCATTTGAATGGAATGGAATTTTTCATTTTTTAATCGAATCCATAAAGCCAGCTTTATGTTTGCATATTTCTCTTTGGGCTGCTATTTCGCAGCAAATTCGCCAACAAAATGCTAAACACTCAACATAACATAACATGTCTGCTGAATACCAATTATAACTGGTGTCCAAATTGATCGAATAGCCAAAAGAGTTGCAAATAAACTGCTGCAGAAAACAAAAACTTAATTTGTTAATGACCAGAAACAAAGTGGCTAATTATTTTGTGCGCTAGTACCGCGAGCTAGCTAAACAAAGAAACCTGCCTTTCGTCATTCCGATTAGCGTGGCCATGGCGGCGACGAGTCCTCGTTTATCTCGTTCCGGTCAAGATAACACTTTTGTGTGTTGTTTGAGGATGTACCTACGGGGGGAGCAAGGGAGCAGGGGGGAGCAAGGGAGCAGGGGGGGGAGGAGAGCTGCTTCTGATGAGGGTGCTACGAATTGTTAACATTCATCCATTCTTTGTTGAAAATGTTTCCCCATTAAAAGTGTAACTAATTGAAATTTTTGCCAACTCACTTCTTCGGTAATCATAGCTCATGTTTCGTTGGCTCGATGTTAACAAGTTTTCCTAAATAAGCGAGTAAATAAATATCTTTGGTCAGCCTCGGTTTTATTCGTAAATTAATTTACAACGCATTTTCAAAAGCTCTACGAGTGTCGTCTCATAAGTCTGGTTAAAGTGAATTTATTATAACGAAAATAGATTTAGTCTATTTATACATATTATCCCAGGATAATTTTCACCAGGTTAGTAAGGGAGAGGTGTAGTATCTCTTGCTTTCAAGTCGGCTGATTAAGCGCAGATTTTTGTGAGGGATGTTTCGAATTAGAGCAATTACTGGGATTCAATTATTTTAATTCTATTTCAAAAGAAAACACTTGAAATTAAAAAATATCAATTGAAATTCAAAAATTCTATTGGAAATCAATTGAAATTTAAAAATTCAAAACTCTTCAATTGCAATTTATAAGTTTTCATTTAAAATTCAAAAGACAACATTTGAAATTCAAAAATCGTCATTTGAAAATCACAATCCGTCAATAGAAATTTAAAAATTATTCCATTTGATATCTTTTGAATTTCAGTTGATATTTTTATACCCTCCACCTCCAGGATGGTGGTATACTATCTTTGTCATTCCGTTTGTAACACCTTGAAATGTCGACCTGAGACCCTATAAAGTATACATATTCTTGATCGTCGTCAAAATTCTAAGACCATCTAGTCTTGTCCGTCCGTCTTTTGAAAGCACGTTAGCATCTAATCGAAAGGAGCTATGACGTCCAGCCGTAGGGATTGCAACTGGGCGAAATCGGTGCAAAGGGAAGAATTTTTCCCTCACAAGGAATGAAAATAGCCATAATAACCCCTAATATTTTAGAGTATTTATTAAGTCTGTTTTTTTTAATATGTCTGCTTGTACTTACTTGATATTGGGTATTCACATTCCCCCCATAAACATAAAGTGATTCGTATTCGTACGTGGTGAAATGGGGCAAAAAGGGATAAAAATGGTACCTATCGAACGACAACAGATAGAAAGATTCCTCTAGTTGAGTAGATACATAATATAAAAGTATTTTTTCCAAATTCGTACTTTTAAGGGATAAAATGGGAATAGAGGGTACCAACCAAACGGTACCAACTAAACGGCTGCACCTGATATAATGAAATTCGGCGTATACATTCCTTTGATTGCGTAGACACGTAAAGTAAACGGATTTTTCGAAATTCGCACTTTTTGGGGTCAAAATGGAAAAAGGGGATAAAAATAGTACCAACCAAATGACCGCAGTTAGAGTCATGAAATTCGGCGTATACATTCCTTTGATTGCGTAGACACGTAAAGTGTAGGGATTTTCGAAATTCGTACTTTTTGGGGTTAACAGGGATTAAAAGGAGATTGTAAAATTGAACAAACCAAATGACAGCAGCTAGAGTTATGAAATTCGGAGTATACATTCCTCTGACTGCGTAGACGCGAAAAATAAAAAGGTTCTTCCAAATTCGTATTTTCAATGGGAACAGAGGAATAAAATTGGTAGCATCTCAACGGCTACAGCTAGAATGGTGAAATTCGGTGTGTAAATCCTTCTAATTGCGTAGACTCGTAAAATAAAGAGATTTGAGAAAGTCGTACTTTTAAAGGGGTAAAATGGGAAAAAGAGGATAAAAATTGCACCAACCAAATGGCCGCAGCTAGAATCATGGAATTCGGTGTATTCTTCGCACTGCATAGACACTCAAAATAAAAAGATTTTTTCCAAATCCATACTCTTTTACTTTGAGGGCTCAAATGTTTAATGGAGTTTACAACTTTTGGCATTAAAATATGATGGAAATACAACCATCAGATGAAAATTGCCGCCCTATATTTACTTTTGCGTAGTTCAAAATAATTAAAATGTTATATTTATTTATAAAATTATTTTTTTTTTCAATATTTTTTGTTTTAATTCGGCTATTAAATTATTAAAATTAACATTTTTCTGTAATGTGACTGCACTTCTACGAAAATCGACAGTCTCTGTGTAGGTGGAGGATATATATACAGTTCGGCACGGCGGAACTTACCACCCTTTATACTGAAAATTGAAATTTGGGATGGAAAATAGAATTTTTGAACTTCAAATGGTGTTTTTAGAATTACAACTGAAAATGGTGTAATTTAAAAATTAAATGCCTTGTCGTGCATTTGAACATGGAACCCTTTGATTATAGTCGCGTGCTCTACCCAATGCATCAAAGCAAGTATCATTTGCTTGTTAAAAACACAACGAGGGTATATGTGCGATTATTTCATTTTGCTCCTTTTATTGCCACCGAAGCAGGCAGATATTCAGCTCTATCCGAATTTTCGGCCTCTGCATGACTCTGTTGCACCCGAGTCATGCAGAGTTTCAGCAATGTTTAGTTTATTGTACCTTCAGTAGGACTACAAAGGGTGCAGTGCTTCCAACAAAATGTTTGCTGGGTATATGAGGACCGGCAGTGATTCTTAGGGACCCGTAAGATCATTGATGCCATTTGCATTTCACTAGACTTCTTGTGCGACCCTCGTACCATATTAAATGAACACAAATTTCCTTGGTCATTATTCAAACTTTTTGAACACTTGTTTGTTTTCCTATAAAATAACCATCGAATGGAAGTGGATGGATGCCAGCCAGCAAGGAAGGGTGTGAGGGGATTGAGTGTTACACAATCCATTTGATAAATGTTCACTTGGAATGCAAGTGCATAATTATTAATGAACATTAATTGCAACATAATACATACTCGGGGAAGCAGAGAAGCGATGTGTTGTTATGCTACGATGCTTGCCACAATGATGATGTAATTTTATTTAATTCGATTTCAGTTTTTTTGGAGCAAACAACTGAAAATATAATAATTATTATCATTATTATAATCGAATCGAATGGGGTGAGCGGTGAGCTGCCGTCGCCGCCACCCAAGAAAAGACATTAAAATTGATTTCGATTCGATTTCGTCGGTTTCTTGCTGCCGCTATTTTATGGTCCATATTAAGCGAGGGCTACTCTGAAAGTTCATGTCCATGTTTATTTTATTACTCCAACTTAACATCAGTTATCATTCAATAAACCTGGATTATTATCAAATTTAATCTGAACTTTTGTTTAAAATGTTGATGTTTTTTTGTTTAAAAAATGATGAATAATCTCATTCAAAATTACATTCAATTAGCGCTGAAATATTTTGTTTTGATATTTGAAATTCATTCGCCATTAGCATATCAATAAATCAAGTTTGTGCCCTTCTCTTTCGATTTCACTCTCCCGAAACCGAACTGAAAAAGAAAAAAAAAACAACATTTTGATTTGTGGCCGCAGCATACAAATCGTCGTCCGTCAGCTGCTTAGACTGATCATTGATTTATTGAACGAATGTTATTGCACCCCAATATACACAATTTAATCATTTAACTGATTTCGCTATTTTATAATTACGAAACTATTTTTATAGATAATATTCAGGCATTCTCTTTCAATAACAATTTAAATTTTGAAAACATCAAAGTAAAATCCGTCGGAGTAAATGAGAGTTTTGGAACTCCACCCAAAACCCATCAGATGACAATAAACTTTCGTAAGACCTGTCGTGGGTTGAACCACAAAAAACTTTGTTGTTTTAATTTTTTCCCTAATAAAACTTTACAAATTGTAAAATTGCTAAATGTTTAACAATAAAAACACAAACAACACATTTTATTGTTCTTCCAATTACAGTTCGGCGTGAATTTTCAATACCATGAGCCTCGATTCGAACATGTGGAATTTCGGATCGTTAGTTTTTTTTATTGAACTGCAAGTTTCAAAAGTAATTAATACCATTTTTTTCGTCGAGGCTTATAATACATCCATCAATTTGGGTTAAGATTTTGTTTGTTGCTGTTGTTATTTTTTTTTCTTTTTTTTTCAAATTAAGGCACAGAAAAAACATGGCTTGGCTTGACTGGGCTCATTCATAACACACCACATGTTCGATATGAGCGCAAGTATTGAAAATAGTGTTAACACTAATTATGTAATGACGTATAGTGTTTTGACTGTGGCTGTTGTTGTTGTTGGTGTTGCTGTTTTTCTTTCTGTTTCTGTTGGCTGTGGCTGCTATGCACGACTAGTCAGTACTCGCACTACCAGTTAGCATTGGCTGCATTGGTCGTATTTAGGTTAGCCATCCTACGACGCTTGATTGCACAAAAACGGAAGTATGAAATATGAACTACATTGGCCGGCTCTCGAGTCTCAATGAAAATCCGAAAATATAAAATCTGAAAAAGAAAAGAAAACAACACAAAATGCCGCCAATAGAGCAAAGCTAACACATTTCCACAACATTTGTTGGGCCACAACAACCCTCCCGGGTTTAATTTTTAATTTCATTTTAATTCGAATTGGCCTACGTGCTTGTACAATATTAGGGTGGGGGAGGTGTTGGATTTTCGTTAATGAGCGGCAAAAAAGAGGTCTTGGTCTTGGCGTGTGTGCCGACTTAAGGTGCAGCAAACAAAGTGAGCATTTAGCTTAACACACTTTTCCAATGCGGTCGACCTGACGCAGGAGATACTTAATGCCCCCCCGATTATCTAAAGCACTAAGCGCCACTTTAGTGTATATTTGCATTTTGTGTATTTCGTTTATGAACGCAAGCGATGAGGTCGATACGCACAAAACTCGAATAATTGTTCGTATCATTTCTTAACTGCTTTCAATCGAATGAGAACAACAGTGGAAGACATGTAAAACTGAGCAAGTTCACATTGCTGAACTGAACTCGATTTTTTTTTATCAGAAAAACTAGTACAATTCGTATGAAAATTGGAAAATCTTGGCAGATAAGATCTCATTGAAGTGCGTTCCAATTGAGAGAGAGTGTTTTTTCTTCGTTATCATTTTCAGTTGAAATTGAGAAAATACAAATTGAAAATGGGAAATGTTAATTGAAAATAAATACAAATTGAAATTCAGAAATGCAAATTGAAATTGAGAAAATGCAAATTGAAATTATGAAATGAAATTTGAAATCGAGAAAATGAAAATTTAAATTGAGAAAATAAAAATTGAAATGCAGACATGAAATTGAGAATAAACAAATTGATATTCAGAATTTTAAATCAAAATTAATTTGGTTTTTTTATTTCTCAATATCAAATTGTATATTTTCAATTTCAATTTACATTCCTGAATTTCAATTTGTTTTTTTTTCTCAATATGATGTTATATTTTCTGAATTTCAATTGAAAATGGTGTAGAAAACCTAAAAACGATTCCAAAAAGAGTGATTAAAATATTCTATTATTGCTCTCTACAGCGCAGATTTAGATTATTTGATTTGAACTGGGATATTGTCCTGGCTCAAGACCAGTTTGCATCTATATTTAATAGAATGCAAATTTATTTACAAATGGCATGGTGACATTAATTACTTGGCTGCAGACTATCAACAAACGAAAAAACTAAAACAAATGAGCGTTGGCACGGCAGAAGTATTGCTGGGTAACTATACCTGCATATACACATACTTACATATGCAACTCAATGAGATGCTTGTAAGATGGCATGTGTGCTTTATTACTTGGTGCGATTTTTTAAACGCAAATTCGGCAAGTGAGGCGTGCTTCTCGTTCGTTTGTGAGAATCATTTCCTTATAGAGGCCGGGTTTGATGTTGAAAAGTCGCTGCGAAGCCACTTGACAAAACCTTTGACAGGGTGGAAATCATGATAGTGGTAGTCTGCAGCCAAGTAATAAATGTCACCATGTCATTTGTAAATAAATTTGCATTCTATTTAAAACATATGCAAAATGGTCTTGAGCCAGAACAATATCCCACTTCAAATCAAATATTGATTGCAGACCAACAAAATACAAACGAAAAAAACTAAAACAGATTTAGATTATATTTGAATTAAATTAAGATTTTTTTTAATCCAAAAGAAGATCAACACCGTGATAAAGTATACTAAAAGTAACAGCCCTGTTAAGATTGTTAAGATACTGAAGTTAAATGACAATCATTTTGGTGTAGACGATGACCACAAATCTCGTAATCTTTGCAATTTACTTATCTTCCGATTTTGTCTTAAAAAACATTTCAAAAACATGATGATGTTTTTTGTCAGTTTCCAAACATATCTATGTCTTCTGTCGTCAAAATTTTCAATAGCCTTCATGGCTTTCTCCTCCAAAGACAAAACATAGTCTTTTAATGGAATCCACTAAAATAATGTTATTTTTTTATAAATTTGTCAGAAGAAGTATTTCAACCAAATTATTTTTGAAACCTGTCAAAGATGACATTTTGTCGAAAGCTTTTAGTACTTGTCAATACTATTGATTCAATACGCTGCCTTAAGGCAGGCCCTACTACTTTACGCTCCCTTAATGGCGAGTGGCCACGTAAACCAATCCATGTATATATATACACATATAACGAGGTGAGTTTAATAAGTAGAAGCTCGGAGAATGATAAACCAATTTTTTTACAAAATTTATATTTTTAAATTTTATTCTTTCAAAATTTAATTTTGTATTTTTTTTTCAAAATTTAATTTTGTAATTTTTCTCAAAATTAACCTAGGGAAACTACGTTGATATTCATTCGATATACTTAGACCAGCATTCCACCATACTAACATGTTGTATTTGCCAAAAAGGAAATTATATTGGATTGTCCGTGGAGCCTTGGAGATCAGCTACTTTTTTAACTTCCCTCGTACGTTCCACCCTTTTTAGACATTTTCTTCCAAATTTTTGAAAACAAATATTTTGAATATATATTTTTTTCCTAAAGTAGAGGAATACGAGGATAATATTTATTGAAAGTAGTCTTTGAATTCATGCAGTAAGAACTTTTTACAATTCAGTAAATTCTTACTTAGGCTGAGTAAATTTTTCTTTTCTTTTATTCCTAATAACACTAAACAAAAAAAAAAAAAAACAAAAAAATGGTGCCCGAAACCTAAAACAAAAGTTTTGCATGGAGGAATACTGAGTCATAAAATCAAGACGAAAAATTTGTTATGCATAGATTTTTTACTAAAATTCTGGTTTTCGTATAAGGCACCTTTAACATTTGTACTAAAATTTTGGAAATATAGGCCCGATCACAAATCACTTTCCCGATCACTTTCATATAAAAAGGGTGGTTCAGGAACAGTCTTCAAAAATTAAGAAAGCATTTTTTTCTATTGTCCCAAAAAAACAAAGATAAAAATATATTTTGTTTAATAGCAGACGCAGAAAAAATAAAAAATTACGATTTTCTAAATTTGCTGTTTTTATAATAGCTGGGATCTTAGCGAAGAAGAGACGACTTATTTGAAGAAAATCTAGAATAAATATAGAAGTTACATAACTTCTGTAATGTTAGCTATTTTTATATTATAATCTTATAACTTTTTACGATTTTTTCTATTTTTTCTAATTTTTTTTTCATGCCAGCAAAATTTTATACTTAAAAAATTAAATTTTTGGAAACTGTTTCTCTAAACCACTGTTTCTATGTGAAAGTGATATTCACAACATTTGTAGCCATCATAATTACCTTTAAGTGGACTTTGAATTCTATTCTATGGACTTATTTTTTTTAAATTAGAGTACAAATAGTAGAGGTACCTTCGGTAAAAATATTAAAAAAAATAAAAATATCGTTTTCGAGTTTTCAAAGTCAAAATATTAGAAACTATGATATATTGCCCTTCGGTATTATTTTATAATAATAAATTCTTTTAGCTGGAATAATAGGCTGTGATAACAAACGTTAATAAAGAGTTATTTTTTGAATATTTTGATCAAAACAAATTAAAAAAAAAATATTTTTTGACTTATCCTCGATAATCATTATCCAGGCAAAGAACAACATTTTTAACATAAAATTATTTTTTCAAAATTTTTGTCCACATTTATAAAGATTATTTTTTTATTTTTAGTGAAATTTAAACCATTTTTATGGTTATAAAAAACACTCCTAATATTTCAACAAATGACAACAACTTTACCTTGTCTAATTTAATTTGCGTACTCTGAACCAACGAAACGAAATATAAGTTTTGAATTAAACGCTTTGTCTTTTGTTTGGTTGGCAACACTTCTCTCGTGAGCCGTTATCTCTAGCAGCGATAAATTCACATTTTAACAAACGTACATTGTCATTTGCATGAGTTAACCTATATTCGTTAAGGGGAAAGAACACAGTTAATGGATCGTATAACTCAGATTGAACTAGAATCTAATGCAAGACTTGCTCTTATTTAATTAAAAAAATATTCGGTGCTGGTTCCAACTCATTAAGAACTAGAAGAACTTCTGGAAATTTGCAATATCCATTCGGAACCGAATTTATATATTTTCCAGTAACAAAAAACCGAGCTGACAGCTTATTGAGTCAGAGAAGCTGATCATTCGAGAGCTAAAACCATTCTCTTTCCATGTTAGATTTGGAGCAGCAACTGTCTTACAGCGATGTTAAGTGCAATATGTAATATCTTTATTTAAAAAAAGTAGAATAATTTACTTTTATATGATATTTGGAGTATAGAAACATTTTACAAATAACTAACATCACCCTATTCAATGAAAACAAACCCGCTCCAAATGATTTAACGGGAATGGGAGAGATTTCCACTCTCGGTATGCTTCAATGGTTGAGTTGGGAACAAACAGTTTTCATTGAAAAGTTAAATGTTATTTATTTTCGTTATTTTAAAGGCTTTCACTTGATTTGCTCTCATAAATTGATATTCATTTAATTGATATTCAATAATAGGTCCAATTATTATACATTTTAACATCCCAGCAAAAAGAGATCACCCAAAGAAGTGAAAACGATGTTCGTCTTGTGATTAGGAAGTAGTGAAAATTGGGATCTTCACCAATGAATTTAGCATGGAGTTGCCATAGAAGGGATGTCCTTTTTTTGAAAGACTTAAAAGTTATTTTAAAGTATTGAAAATGAACCACTTTTTCACTTGTTTCCATTTCTGCAGTAGTGTGCATTAATAAAGCAATAAATTTGTATTTTTTAATCAAACGTTTTTAAATTGTTAAAATTATACAAAATTAAACATTGTTTATTTATAAAAGTAATAAATAAATAAAAAAATTCTCGAGCCGCGATTCGAACCCGAGACCATCTGGGTGCAAAGTGAACACCTTACCTCTGTGACTAAAAATTCGTTCTCATTCATTTGTGAAAATGCTATTCGTAAAATGTTAAATGTTACGGGATATTAACATATTATGGACTTTTTTGGAAGTTGTTTAAAAGGACTTGCTCAAATGCACATTTGGATTTTGCGATGCCAATAAAATGTGCTTCCTACGGAAGCAATTCCAATATTTTTTGCTGGGATTAATCCAACATGTCCTGTGTAAATTGTCACTTGACAACTCTTCGTGTTCCACGATCTGCATGTTAATGTTTAACAAAACAATGTTAGAGCAATGGTTCCTATTTGGTTAAGTTATTTACTGAGTTCTATTACGAAAACGACTTCTACCTTGGCTAATTGTTCGTCACTCCCACAAAGGTAAATATTCTATTAAAATGCTAAATGCCACGAACAAAATTACATATAACCCTTAAACATTTGTCCATGCAATACTAAATCGTAAATTTGCCACTCGGGGCTTGTATTGTATTATTTTTTCCCACATCGAAAAATTTTTAAATGTTCGCTTTCTTAAAATAAGGATGTGCTTAATTTCACCTCTCCTCGCCTCGTCTCGCCTCATCTCTATTAATGTCTTGATGTCTTATTTCCTGCATATTTATTAATTTCTTCCCACCCTCTTTTTCTCGTTGCAGGTAAGATTGTTTTCTTTCGAACTGAAAACTACAACTACAACAACTGATTAACTGAGAAGGTATTTTGTGGTAAGTCATGCCGCGACCAAGACTACTTACAAGTCTTTGGCTGGATAACAAAAAGATTCATGGGGAAGTCGGTTATTATGTGTTTTCCTCTTTCGATAAAGTTCGGAGTTAAGTACGTCTCTCCCAAAGATTCGAAACAGAACAGAATTGGAACTGTGACCAGCAGCAGCACCACAAAAATGAGGTCATCACCAGCAGCTGCGTCAAAGACAAGACAACGAAGGCTTGGGTGGCTCACTGGCTGCTTCATTAAAGTTAATATGGAAATAATTAGACAAGTTTTTTTTTGGGAAATTATAAAACAAAATAAGGCAAAACAAAATAAAACCAAAAACGACGACAAAATGAGAAAGAAATAGATATGTATATATGTACTTAAATTACTTTTAATTATTTTAAATTACATCTGCTGGGGTTAATTTTGGTTTTGTTGCTGCTGGTTTCGCAACAAGTCTCTCTCTCTCTCGCAAATGACACCCGCTATTTTGTGCGCTCGTTAAAACCAAGTTATTTTGGTAACTAAAGTTGTTGGGCGGTGCATTAGCATTAGGTCATAAGGCAATTTCAAAGCCAAACAAATATGACACCATTCATGTCGTGATAATTGGGAATAGAAAAAAAAACTTAATTTGCCCGAAAACTGTATTTTTCAGTTTTAAACCCCAGACTAATAAAACAGAGTCCTTCACCCGTTCGTCAAGGACTTTAAAAGCATTTCGTAACATGTTTAAATGCCCTTAAGTTTAGACGTTCTCCTCACATTAATTAGGTTAATAGGGTGACACACAAAGCCACACAATTCAACTTTTAAACAATCTAAAGTCTGTGTTGTTATTTGTTAGGGGTAACCCTCTTATGTTCGTCAGCATCTAATGTTGCAGTAATTTATTTATTTGCATTAAATTAAAAAGATTGCTTTACGACTTCCATAAGTAGCAGATAAGTGTGAGAGAAGGAAATATAGGTGTGTAGGTCGTTCGGTTTGACTTTTCAACAACAGAAAAGGTTCTTCGTCTTCCGCAAAAGTTCAAAATAAGGGGTCAGTTAAACCGAGGAAACTGGCAAGAAGACACATTCTGTTGCTAAAGGTTCATCGAATTGTAAAAAGCTGATCAGAATTAAAAACGCTTTACGGTGAGGTGTATATAACGTATATGAGTCATTCCATGTTTTTGACATCAATAGCTTTGAATTTTTTTCACGAATTATGACGAATTTAAGAGTGAAAAAATGATTTTTTTGTAACTCCTGAAATACTTGATCGATTTAAATGTAATATACTTTGTTTTGAAGGCAATTACTTTTAGAATATTGAAGTGGAATGTTATAGTCGCCTTATATTTTCTAAAGTTTTTACAAATTTATTTCTTTTATTTTGATTTTCAAAATGATGACTATGTGAGTTTGGAAGTGGTGAAAAGAAGGCTTCTATTTTTTACGAACTTTTTCCATGGTTTTCTTACAAAATCAACCAGAATTTAATTGAAAAATCTTCAAATTGATTATTTTTTCACACAAGGTTTTAAACCAATGTAAAATCTAAGAAAAAATAGGTAATGCAAAAATATATATTTATCTTTCTGATGGTGCAAAAAACAAAAACGTTACAAAAAATAAAGAAAAAATTGAATCAACTAATGTTTTTTTAATTTATCATTGTTTTTAAACATTGTGGAATATAATACTTCAAAAATTTTCTTTCTGAAAAATTTTCAGTGAAATTCTGGTTGATTTTGCAAGAAAAAAATCGAAAAAATATAAGCCTTCATTGCACCGCTTCCAAACTCACACTGTCACTAAAATATAAATCTAAGAACACTACATTAAAATTTCAAAAAAAAAATGGAATAATGTATTCAAAATAAAAGAAATAAATTTGTAAAAACTTTAAAAAAATTTAACGCGGCTATCTCAATATTCTAAAATTAATTGAAATTGCCTTCAAAACAAGGTATATTACTTTTAAATCGATCAAGTATTTCAGGAGTTACAGGCGATTTGAAAAAGATGTATTTTTTTCACTCTTAAATTGGTCATACTTCGTGAAAAAAATGTTTCTATTTTTTTTTTCCAAAAATACGAATTTTAATGAGAAGAATACATACACAAACTATCGAGACAATCGCAGCTATCGAGGTTAAAAGCCGTACCGCTTGACATGGAATGACTCATATGTAAACTTAATTATAACTCTATACTGAAGTTTCACTGATGAGTTATCCCCTCACAGGATACAAAATACGTATAGGGTGGCGAACCACGCCCACTTTTTTATACACTCCGCGAGAGTATTATGGCTTTGTGCATTTGTTTGTAACACCTAAAAGGAAGCGAGATAGACCCATTGTTAAGTACCGATCGACTTAGAATCACTTTCTGAGTCGATTTAGCAATGTACGTCTGTCTGTCCGTCCGTCTGTCCGTCTGTCCATATATTGTTGTAATCAAATTACAGGTCGCAATTATAGTCCGATCTTAACAAAAAATTGGCACAAGTAAGTTTTGTGTATCAAGGACAAACGCTATTTAATTTGAGGCAAATCGGTTCAGATTTATATATAGCCCCCACACAAATGTCGCTCCCGATTTGACATTTTCCGCTCTAGAAACCACTTATTGTACCCAATTTTCTTTAAATTTGGCACAACATCTTATAATCCAACTAGAAACACCTATGCAAAAATTGGGTAAGATCGGTTCAGATTTAGATATAGCCCCCAAACAAATGTGGCTCCCGATTTGACTTTTGCCGCTTTAGAAACCACATATTGTACCCGATTTTCTTTAAATTTGGCACAACAGCTTATAATCCAAGTAAAAAACCTATGGTGAATGTGGCTAAGAACGGTTCAGATTTAGATATAGTGCAAATACAACTGTTGCTCCCAAATGTTTAACCGATTTTGCCCAAACTATACATATTATATTTCACCTATTTCGTTCCAGATTTCAATATACCCCCATACAAATGTCCTTTCCGATTTAACATTTTTTGTAAAACACATACATTTACAGGATACAAAAATCCTTCCCGTTTTCACTTTTTCACCGAATTAAATTGTATTCGGGTTGAAAGTGGAGTGTATCATAGAGTCGGCCTCGCCCGACTTTAGCTTTTCCTTACTTGTTAATAATGAGGAAATTTCCCATATTTAGAATAATATTTTGTTGGAACATTCTTCAGTATTTACGATCATTATTGTGATTATTTCACTTCTCTTCTTGTTGTGGTGTAGCTTCCACATTCGTAAAATGTCTCCGTTTATAATGATATGGGTCACTTAAAATGACTCTAATGAAAATATTGAAAAAAAAATCTATCTAAACGTCCAATACGTCCAATAAGTTATTCTAAGACAAGAATAAAAATTTGTATTTAAAGTGCTTCCAAGGGTCTATTAAGTAAGATTCAAATTTTGGACAAAAATGCAAATAAAAAAATTACACGGGAAAAACATGAATTTTAGAGGTGTTTTCAGGAGTTTAGCTCACAGATGGCTTGCCCTTGCAATATTTTGCAGATCATCGTTAAACAATCCAATCGTCTTTTCTGGGGGTGACCGCTGCAATTTATTTTCGTGACCCATCCTAATATACGTGAATATTTAATACAACTCATATTTTTGTATTTTCTTTAATTCTAGATCTTATGCACATACATTACGTACAATACTACAATATTTTCATTTTAACTCTGATTGACGACAATATGAAGACATTGTCGCCCAAATTGCCCTCAAGGGAGTCTGATACTCGACACATACCAGACTATCGCCCATGTGCTGACAACCGCATGATTTCCAAATCGCATTTTGTTTAGCGATTTCGAGATTCTAAATTTTACATTTCTATTTAAAATTGCTATGTTTAACCAAACATCTTCTTCATTTATCCGCCAGTAAAGAAAGAAAACTGAAAACAATTGTTTAAAGTAAAAAAGCGAAATTTAGAGACTCGAAATCGCCAAAAAAAATGCGATTTGGAAATCATGCGGTTGTCAGCACATGGGCGTATGTCCAGTAGATTATCCTGAACGATGGGGTCTCTCAGTACGTCCTGAAAGACATATGGTACATATGGTATATATATATATATATATATATATATATATATATATATTTCCCAACTATAATAATTCATCCAAGTAAACTGAAGAGGTCTCCACATAAATAATTTATGATCGGCACAATGTGTGTTTCCAATAAATATGATTTGTGTTGGTGTTTCAAGCAATTATGTTGCTGGGGCTATTATTTTTCTGGGCGTAGATTTGTTAAAGTTTGGCTGAACCTAACCCCTTTGAAAGCAAACAGAATATTCTTAACAAAAACACACACACACACGCACGAATAACAGCCTGTGGCGGCAAGCTTCTTTATGGAGGCATGAAGAACTAAAGAAAGCACAAATCATTAAAATGGATTAAGGTTTAAACTTTCGTATGTATGGAAGTACTCTTGGACGGACAGATGGTTGGTTGGATGGATGGATGTATGAACACACGTACGTAGGTCTACTATTTATGTACAACGTCTGCAACACCATTTGGCCCGGCTGACAGCCGCATTAGCAGTTTGACCGATAGACGGACAGAGAGACAGACAATCGCCGATGTCGCTGTCTGCCTTCGTTATAAATGTCGGTGTGTTCACTTTCCAAAGAAAGGCTTGAACGGAGAACAAGAGCAGCTGACGACTAATACGAGAATGTAGGTTCTTCCCGTTGGCAGTTTGTTTTTTCTTCTCTTGTTTGGCTGGCATTTGTCTTCATTTTTCGCTGACTGCGTGTGCCACACAAACAAATCGCCGTCGTCGTGTAGTTGATGGAGACAAGCTACTGAGTAGCAGCTCCCTACCTCTCCTACCCGCGTATCAGATCAGAGTCTGCAACATGCAGATACTCGCAACAGAACAACAGCTCCTCATTTGTTACCATTAATGGGTTTTTGTGTTTTGAGCTTGTTTCTGTTTTAGTCTTAGCCTTCTTTGCTCTGGCATTTGCCCTACCAAGACGACTTGTGTTGTTTTCTATTAATCCATACTTACATACATACAAACATACATATGTAACATATGTTGTGTTACGACTGCACGAATGCGGCTGCGTAAGGCGGCGATTGCCGGCTGCAGCATCTAATGAAATTGTAGCAGTTGTTTTGTTATCTATGCGCGGCAGGATTTGTAAAATTTTGATTTATCTTATTTTATATTTTTTTTCTATAAAATGAAATGTTCAAAATGTTTAAATGGCGTATAAAAACTATTGAGGTGTACTCCAAAATGAACACTGGAGAATGGTAAATCTCCTCCCAAAGATCAATGTATAAACATGAAATCTATGTGGCCGAACCTGCATTGGATTTGCCGGATCCACTCGATTAGGCAGCCATTTTCAAATTTTTTTCTGTTAATGAACTATGGCATCATAATTTTTGTACGACTTTAAACCTTTTGAGGAGCATACTTTTTTGGCCGAAGCGATTCCTGATTTGCGCCCTAGACCCCCTCCTTGCCCCACTTCGCTAGACTAATATAAATGCCCGTGGTTTTAAATGACATAAGTTAAGTTTTTTAAGTTTTTATTGAAATTCTTAATAATAATAAAGCTAAGTTCTTTTAAAACAAGTTCAAAATCTCTTAAAATGTGAGAGAAACAGTGCGACAAATTCGAAAAAAAAAACTTTTTTATATTTTCAAAATCTAAAAAAGGTGAAAATCTGTAATAAGAAAAAAATAAATTGTTTTCTGCGCATTTTGAACAAATTCGTAAAATAATGTTAGAAAAACATAAAAAATTAAAAATTTTAGTTTTCTTTAAATTCGAAAACATACTAGAAGTAGTCAACTTTGGACTAATTTCTAAATTATATTCGACGGTCCAATTTTAAATATTAATATTAATACAAAATAATCCTTGGGTTCTCTTAATTTCAGTTTTTTACAGAACTCAAAACTGTTTACTACAACAAAAGTTATTGAATTTTGGCTGATGATTTTGATTCTGAAAATTCAATACAATTAAAGACGTCTTTATTTTACAGTATTCGTTTGTCTTTTGGAAATCAACCTCAACCCATTTACGCCCATTGGCAACATATGAGGTATTGCTCTTTCGTGTGCATTCAGAAGGAAGTACAGCAAAGAATAAGAAAACAAAACACCAAAATTTTTTTCGGGCATTAATTGGTCAAGACAAATTCACTGAAATAAAAATCTTCTTTGACAAATTGTTAATTATGTAAAAAAAAGTTCGTTGCTGCAACGAAACCTTTATATAATGAAAATCTGACTATAGTATTTTGTCGCAGAAACTAAATTGTTTCCTTGATTCAACGTTTTTTTAGTTGCATCAATGAAATTATATCGCTACTGCAATGTCATTATTTCATTGATGCAACAACAGTGTTTCGTTGATCTAACAACAATGTTTCGCTGATCCAGCGACAATGTTTCGTTGATGCAACTACAATATTACGTTGATGCAAGGACAGTGTTTCGTTGATCCAGCGAAACTAAATTGTTTCCTTGATTCAACGTTTTTTCGTTGCATCAATGAAATTATATCGTTACTGCAATGTCATTATTTCATTGATGCAACATCAGTGTTTCGTTGATCCAGCGAAACTAAATTGTTTCCTTGATTCAACGTTTTTTCGTTGCATCAATGAAATTATATCGTTACTGCAATGTCATTATTTCATTGATGCAACAACAGTGTTTCGTTGATCTAACAACAATGTTTCGCTGATCCAGCGACAATGTTTCGTTGATGCAACTACAATGCTACGTTGATGCAAGGACAATGTTTCGTTAATCCAGCGAAACTAAATTGTTTCCTTGATTCAAAGTTTTTTTAGTTGCATCAATGAAATTATATCGTTACTGCAATGTCATTATTTCATTGATGCAACATCAGTGTTTCGTTGATCCAGCGAAACTAAATTGTTTCCTTGATTCAATGTTTTTTTTCGTTGCATCAATGAAATTATATCGTTACTGCAATGTCATTATTTCATTGATGCAACAACAGTGTTTCGTTGATCCAGCGACAATGTTTCGTTGATGCAACTACAATGTTACGTTGATGCAAGGACAATGTTTCGTTGATTTAACGACAATGTTTTGTTAATACAACAACAATGTTTCATTAATGCAATAACTATGATTCATTGATACAATACAATTGTTTCGTTGATGCAACTACATTGTTTCATTGATGCAATAACATTGTTTCGTTGATCCAACGACCATGTTTCATGGTTGTAATGACATGGTTTTGTTAATGTAACGAAAACGTTTCATTGCTGCGACAACATTTTTTGTTTGTAAATTACTTATAGAGATTTCAAAAATATATTTTTTAAACGGAAAAAAATCCGAAATTTTCTGTCCAGAATATATCCTTATTCCAATTTTAATAGGGTGTATCGGTTATTTTTTTCGACTTCGCATGTTTTAAATAATCCCACAGACATAAACGCATAAATCGGAATATATAAAAAACGCCATATCGAAAAAAATTGTCACTAACACCCTTTTTGGAATTAAGGTAACGATATGTTCTGTGTTATGTATATATTCAGTTAAAATAAATTATTTGTTTTAATTGCATTTCTTAACAAATCAAAAGCATTTCTGATTGAATATCCTCAGTCATAATTTCTTATTTCGTTTCTAATTGAAAACTTTTTTGTATACTCTTTGAACCTGTGCTAGCATTTTGCCCACTACTTTTCCCTTTTCACCAACTACCACGAGGCATTCTCGGAAAGAAATCTAAACCCACAACGACCACAGGCACTCTTTGGAATATGGCCTATATCCGTGTAGGCTCTAAAGCTGCTACAAAATCTCAGTCTTGCAGTTTGAGTTCCTCCTCTCCTCTCCCCACCCCTCCCCGCCCACCATTCATGGTAATTAACCATGGACAGCATTACAACATTATGAACAAATGCGTTTAGATCGTTATTCATTTTGTTTATTGAGGTTATGATTATTTTTTTCCGCTGTTAACAACCGACCAACCAGCTGTACAATGCGCTCCAATCCGATGCGATGCGTTGCCTTGCCTTGCGTTGCGTTCGTTAGTTTTCTCACACGTTCCAAACAATTCGGTGAAAGTTTCTCTCTGCCGGTGTGGTGTGTGTTTGGTTTAATGTTTTTTGTTTTGTTTTCTAAACTTCTCAAGTTTTTGGTATTATTTTTTCTTCTTGGCGGGGGGAATGAGGTAGGGAATAATTATGATTGTGGCATTTAACACTTTAACCGCATTACCCGTTTAATTGGGCCACAGCAAACATATGAATACGACTTCGCTTGGAACAGCTTTCGTTGAGGTTGATGAATATGGAGATCTAATGGCGCGTTCATGATCCGGAATGTGTCGATAGCTGTCTTTTTTTTTTTTTTGCAGAGATAGCGACTCCTTCTTCATGCTGCAAGACAAATAATCCTTACATATATTGTCTCTTGATATGCCAGATTTGTAGCTTATTTCGGTTTCACGAAGTATTATCTTCGTTATTGTTAAACAAGGACGCAAGACACAATACATACTTTGTTGGTCAAACTGATAACAAGGTGCTACGAAATAGAAAGAAGTAGAAAACTCTAGTGCTAGTATTTTTGTGGTAGGAATTGTCGTGTAGAACAGGAATCTGTATTTGAATTTTGCCAGACACCCCCAAAATCTTGCAATACGAGTAAAAACCGGGTTTGCGTACCTTTGCACACTTATAAGCCTGTAACTTATTTGGTTGTCAATCGATTTTAACTTTCTCTACGGATTTGAAAAGAAAAAACCTGAGTTTCGACAGATAGTCCAATAAAAATACTTAAAATTCGCCAAAATGGTAAAAACTATGAAAATATTACTAGATTTCCCTTTTTTTTCAAAAAATATCCGAATTCCCGAAATGGGGAAAATGTGTTCCAAAATTGGGGATTTTTTATTAAAATGGTCACCATGCTTTTTTACCATTCTTATCTATTTTGATGAATTTTAAGTATTTTTATTGGACTTCAAATCATAAAATGACCAAAACTTGTATTTATGCAAACTTCAATAACTCTGTCAATTATCTACGGATTTTTGAAGACAAAGCGGCGATTTACTCCTTACTGAATGTGTTACTTAAATAAGTTTACTTAGTACGGTACGGTTACCGAAGAAAATGATGTGCAAAAACATTACCGAAGTTGAAAAATGGTTAAAACTTGCTTAAAAAAGTGTGTTTGCTGGACAAAAGTACATGGATTTCTTAAGTTTTCTGAATTAAGCTATATATCTATCGAAAGTTCCAGGTTTCTTCTTTCCAAATCCTGTTCTACTCGACAATACCTACAAGAAAATACTATCACTTCCCAGAGTTTTTGGACTGTCTTATTATTCCTTTAACGACATGTTGTTAACATCACTCGTATACTGTTATCTAGAAGGCGGATAACAGTGATGTTAACAACTAGCTGGGGAAAGAGTAAATTTTCACCTCTCTGACTCAGAATTGTAACCTTCAAATGTGCATTCCTTTGAGGCGACATCTCTTTCCACGAATCTATATTGTTGAGTTTTGTCATGACAACTACACATTAAGTGTGTTTTATTTGGAAAGCTAAAAATAAAGCAAAATAAAACGCAATCCCCGCCAAGTGCATATTTTTTTATAGAAAATGACAACAGCTGTTTGAAATAACAAAACAAACAATAATTTTGTTCTTCATATTGTAATGTACAAATGTCTTTGTTTGATTTAACCCATTAAATGAAAACATTGGTTTAGTTGATTGGCATTAACCTGATGTACTCATATGGAGACATAATAAATTAATAAATAATTTAATAGTAATTTGGGTTTCCTATATTTTAATGCAGCTGAATGAATGACTCCTCAAATATGAGCTTAATTGGAGGAGGAATTCAAGGAAGCAAATTGTAACAATAACACTGGACTGGATTTATTCGAAAAGTTTGAATTTTGGCTTGAATCATTCCAAAGAAATCAATTTTTATTATCATAATGTTCCTTTGACTGATCGGTCAAATATCGTGATTTTATATATTTAACATAGCTCTCTTTCTCTCTCTCTCTCTGTTCTTTAACATAGCTCTGTCAACCATATAACATCGTTTTTAAAAATGTATCTTCACATGTATTAGGAAAAGTCAAAAGTCGTGTTGATCGTGTGTATAATCCATATCTTCATTCACTTTCCTTCCCTGGCGAACTCATATTTCCCGCTTTCAGTATCTGTTTGCTTTCAGTATTTGGCCTTTTCATTAGAAATTACATTTTTAAACAGCCCAAAATGTATCAAATATCCAATATCGTTAACCTCCCAAATGAACTCTCAACGCTAAGCCATCCATCCACTTGTGTAGTTAACATTACAAACAATTGGCGAAGTCATTAAAGATCACAAGGAAAATAAATGAAAAAAATTGACTAGCCTCTTGACCAGGAGTGCCAAAAATTAAGACTACAACTTTGTGTATCCGCAAATAAATAACATTTGCAACCGTTTTTCTTTTTTCTGTCTGTCTTTCTTTCTGACTACAAACACTTTGCACATTTCCAACAAAAGCGTCCCACTGTGAAGTGAAAATTATCCATGGGAGAGTAACAAATGTTGGGCACACGAGTGCTAACAAAATATTTTATGCACGAGGCAAAAGCTAATTTTTTGTGTGTTTTTTCTTTCATTCTGCTGGCCGGCCTGGCTGAAAAGATGGCTCAACTTTAACCGGCCACCAATGATATCTGCTCTCGGCGTACGGACGTAGACACCGACACCGGCACCCCGACATACAATAACCACAAAATCTAACGATAATGGTAACGCGAGATTTGTTAAATGATTTTTCTATGTTAGCAACACAACAGAAGCAGCGGGTAACCGCCGGCTCAGCAGCCAGCCAAACAGACGTTTGGCAAGACCAAATTTCATCATCACCGAAAAGAAACTCCGGCCAAAATATGAACTGAACTGAAGAGAATCGTGGTAGAGTTAGTTGTGGCCATAAGTCGGAAAAACACTCGAAATGAAATATTCGATGCAACCCTATTGGTTATCGTTTTCAAAAATGCGATAAACTAATAACAATACAACTGCTGTTATCGACACTTTCCAAAAACACCTCAAGTGAAATTGCTGGTCCATTAAAGAGAGATCATTAACTGTAGGACCTTTGCAAAAAATTGTGCAAAGTAACAACCTTTTGTTGTGGCAAATTTTAAATTTTATCAACATTTTTTATTTTAATAGAAAATTTGATAGGAATTTATTCATAAAACTACAAAATTCATAAAAACATATAGTTTTGAGAAAATAAAATTCGTATTGCGCAAAATATAAAACAAATGAATATAGTAACGAAATTTTGATATTATATAGAAAAAATGTTATTTTTGTCCAACAAAATACCCAAATACCCTAAGTGGGGAAATGGGAACATGTCCCAAAATATGGAATTTTTTCTATCAAAATGGTCGTCAATTCTATATTTATCGCAGAGATGGGTTAAAACTATCGGTGTAAGAAGTTAACGTGTGAGACTAAAATGATTCAAAGAGACAACTAAACGCGTCTGAATTATGTATTCTTTACGAAAAATAACACTAAATTAAAAAGATGTGTCCAAGCCGAAAAAATATATATATTTTTGCTGGCACGAAAATAGTCATAAAAGTAGAAAAAAGGCTAGAAAAAGTATTTTATTTTATTTTTTAATATCATTTTAACATTATAACGCAAAAAATCTTTATATGTATACAAATTTTATGGATAAATGTAGAAGTTATGATACTCTTGGAAGACGCAAAAGATTTTTTAAGTCATGTTTTTTTCAGTCCCATTAAAAATTATATAAAAGAATATAATGCTGGCAATAGACGAAGAAAACAAGGCATTTTTGAAGAAAATCTATGAATAAATGTAGAAATTATGGCTCTTATGAAGAAGTAAGGGAATTTTAAATAATTTTGTCATTTTTACGAAGTTTTTGCATAAATTGTCGTGAAGACGACTTGTACTTCCACCATAACTTCGACATTTATGCATGGATTTTCTTTAACTAGCCCTTTTAAGATGCCAGCCATTACAATCTAAATATATAAAGTGATCTTTCGCACTAAAAAATTAAAAAATAAGATTTTTTAATATGTTTTGTAGTAGTATCTTCTACATTTATACATATTTTTTTTCTATTTTTACGATTGTTTTTCGTGCCAGCAAAAATAGTTTTTTTTTCGAAAAAAAAAAGAATCAAATTTTTGAAGACCATTCCTAAACCACTATTTCTATGTGAATAAATAATTCGCAATATTTGTAGCCATCATGAATACCTTTAGTTTAACATATATCGAACTTGTATATCCAAAATTTAAAAAAATAGTTTTCGAGTTTAGAAAGTCGAAATACATCAGAAATTCAACTAAATTTTTGAGTCTTCGAAACTTCTTCTAACAGCTGATTAAATTTTATGTACCAATATTTCCATTGTTTTTTTTTTTAGAAATTTTTAAGTAATCTAACTGCATTAATAATTGAAAAATCGCCTAACCGACCCTTCAAATTGGTGCTGATATTTTATATATATATATATATATATATATATATATATATATATATGTGTTATATCTACAGCTTTCCTTTATTCGGCGACTTATAGTGAAATTTGACGTAGAAGTTTAGCACCAATTCGGAAAAAGTACGAAAGTAACCCTAAAATAAATTTTAACATTTGAATTATTTCTGACATTTAAGTTTATTTTTGTGTTTTGGTGTGTTTAGAGACTCATAATAGAATTTTATGGCAAATATTTTTGTAGAACATTTTGAACCGTTTTGGGGGTGTATTGTACCCCTTTTGCATAAAAAGGACAAAAAGGACCCTATAGTGAGGGTTAAAACGTCCCACAAAAATGTTTTTCGTAAAATTCATTAGGCAGAAACGACGTTTTCGACAATTGAATTTCGTTTGTGAGTTTCTTTTGTGGGTAACGTTATTTTGTTTGCTGTAAAAATATCATATTTTGTTGTAAATGAACTAAGTTTTTTATGAGAAGGAAAGTGTGTTTAAATCAAACACACTTTCTCGTAAAATTCATTAGGCAGAAATGACGTTTTAGACAACTGAATTTCGTTTGTGAGTTTCTTTTGTGGGTAACGTTATTTTGTTTGCTGTAAAAATATCATTGTAAATGAACTAAGTTTTTAAATCGTTCGTCGAAATAGTCTCAAAACTATTTAGAAGTAACAGAAAACTCCATTATTGCTTCTGTGGTGAAAATAGGTCGCATCGGTTCAGATTTAGATATAGCTCCATAAAAAAAAGTTACTCCAGATTTTACTTTCTCCGCTCTAGAAACCACATATTTTAACCAATTCCGTTTAAATTTGCAATATCTCGTCATAATTCGGTCCACAATTTTAAATATTATATAGAATATTATATAGAATATAGATGCAAAATGGTCTTGAACCAGGACAATATCCCAGTTCAAATCAAATATAAACGAATAAAGTAAAAAAAAATCGATTTGAGACCACTTTCCATTTCGAATTGGAACCACTCCACTTTCCATTAATGCATATTACGCTGTGCGACAGTCCAAAACTCTGGGAAGTGATACTATTTCTCTTATAGGCGCTGTTGGGTAAGACAAGATATACTTGTGATATTTCCCGACACAGTCAAAATGTTTTTTTTTTTTTCATTTTAAAATTTTTCAATTTGGCTATTTTTCACTTTAGTTTGTAAAGTAATCATAGCTGTTGTGATTTTATTTAAAAAGGTCCTTTAGTAAGGAGTAAAACTACACTTTGCTTTTAAAAATTTGTCGGTAAACGACAGAGTTATTGAAGTTTTCGCCACAACTGGTTTAAGTTTGGTCCTTCAAGTTTTGGTCCTTCCAGATCACATCTCTCATAATTTTACGAATTTGAGATCCAACAGATCCAAACTAAAATTCATCAACGACTACCTCGTTTAGAAATAATCTAAATAATCTGCCTAAAAAACATTCTAAATTTTCTACATACATTTCACAAATTTCCTCGAGTGTTTTTCCCAAACAAAAAAAAAATACAAAAAAAGCCGCCACATGGAAATGCAACAAAGCTCATGTGTCATTCGTTTTAGAAAAATGATAATGTTGTAAAAAGCAGCAATAAAAAAATTACTTGAAGCTATTTATTTTAGTGGCCCGCTGGAAAATAGTCTCTCCCTCCAAACGACAGACCCATACCGACATATGACACGGCTGGCCACTACTGCACAATAACGGGCAATCTTCGAACAAGTCTGGGCAATTACTGGCGCATGCCTAACTCCTCTATTCGTCGGTGGTAATAACCAACGAATCCTAACCACCTTCCCCCCAACCGATTCGCATGCAAGCAATACAACAGATAGTGGTGGCGCTGGTGGTAACTGTTTTCAATACGGTTGCAACTCGGCCAATAAATACAGCAACAGCAGTAGCAGCAACAAAATATGAATCTCCGTTGTTGTCTATTGTTTAAGGTTGCCGTCGTTGTTGTTGTTTGATTGTCTATTATTTATTTGGTGAAAAATGATAAATTATTATGCTTTGCCGCTGAGATGAAGTTGCAGTTGCGCTGACAAAGAAGAAGAAAAAAGTTGGGCTTTGCTTTGTTTCGCCAAAGCGAAGTAATCGGACCATGAGCGGCGGCAACCGCATTACAACATTGGCTGATAGGCTGATGCAGTGTGCATCGCACTGCACTCTACCATAGGGCGTATTGTCGTTTTCCATAAAACGCAATGCCTCGTTTGGGAATGTGTTTGTCGCAAACGATTTAGGTTTATCCCAAACCCTATGAAACGTTTATGACAAACTAAAATACAATCCATGATTTCAGCCCGACGGGATACTTACTTCTTTGTTTTGATTAAAAATATTAAATCTTTCATTTGTTTGGCCCAATCATGTACTTAATTTCATCAGGGAATTATTTCCGGAACTTTCGAAGCTTGAGACCTCTTTGTCCATAGGGTCTCCTTAAGCCGACCAAAATCGCGTCTTCTTTGAGTTCCATAAACAAAGTCATCGGCGTCGCCGTCGTCGTCGGCTGTTTTATTTCGGTTTTGTGGCATTTCCAATTGTGTTTTTTTTTCATAATTGAGCAGTTACACTGATGTTGTAATTATCTGTCTATAACAAACATTACGGAACCATTACCAAAAAAAACAACAACTACAACACAACAAAGCAGAAACCCCTCCACCAAAAACCAAAAAACGAACAGCCAGAAACTGAAACCGAAAACCAAGCAGCCAGCCAACCAAGCCAGCCAATGAATGATCAAAAACGTAAAATTACAAAAACAAACAAAACAAAGAAAATTGGCTAAAATCACAGACACCCGTCATCATCTGTAACTGTTCATTGGGATTTGTGCGACGATGGCGGCGGTGGTGTGGCGGCTCCATAAAATTGTCATAATGTTGGGTAATTACGCTGGTAATCACTTATTTTTTGGAAAGTGTTACCTTTATTTAGCTCCAAAACAAATAACAATTTGTTGGACATTTTTCAAAGGAACAGCGAAGAAAGAGAGTCAGCCTCCGTGGACATTGATGCGGATGGATGTGAAGATGTTGGCTGATTTGATAATCGATAATCCTCTTGGCGAACGTCGTGGCAAATTTCGATTGGACTGTAAATAAATCTTTTTGATTTATGGCGGAGCTGAAATTGTTGTGGTTTTCGATTTGAAAACTTAATTTGAAATTGAACAGAAGTCTAGGATGTTTGAGTGCAATTCATCTTCTCTGCGTACAACAAAAACGAACATTTTCCAATACAAAAAGTTTCGGCCAACAGTATTCACTTTCACAATAGAAACAGTGGTGGCCAAAAAAATTGAGTTAAAAATTCGTTTTTTTGCTCGCTCGAAAAACTAATAAAATTTGAAAATCTTTTAGTTCTACAAAAAGGATAACATTACCGTACACTGAATATTTTTAAAGCGATTTCGTAAAAGATTTCTCATAAATTTAGTGAATTGTTTCTTAATATGTCTGAAAAATTCATAAATAACATGAAATGTTCATACAACTTTTTCATAAACATAAAACAAAGTTGTTAAATTAATGAAACTTAGTTTCATAAGATCAAAGAAAGATTTCATTGTATTAAAGAAACAATTCTTAAAGATTATGAAATATGTCATAACCAATAAAATATTTGTGTTATGAAATGTCTTCATAAATATAAAGAAGGATTGCATAGTTTTTATGAAATGTTTCATAACTTACAACTAAATTTTTAGTGTGGCGACTTTATTCGTTGAATGCTAGCAATTCTCATTTGTCCTCTGTGAACTCTGAAATGTTCATAAATTATATTATGATAAATAATGAACTTGCATGACAAAAGTTCATCGAATGAAGAACTGCATTTCATAATTTCTAGGAAATGCTTCATAAATTCTATGACACTTTTCGTTGATTTGTGTTTTATGAAGCTTGTGTCATACATTTTATGAAGTGTTTCTTTGGTGACTTTTTAATGAAAAATTTCAATTAGGGTTAGACAAAATCATAAATATTTTGAATATAATTCTTTCAGTGTAGATTTCTTTAAAGTAGTCGCTTTTCGTTTCATTTTAACAAGGTAGTAGGTTTCTAATTACACCATGCAACAAAAACTTTGTCGAAGGGTCATGTATAAAATTTTCTGATGTATTTTGGCTTTCTAAACTGGTAAACGACATGTTTATGTTTTTTTTTATTTTTTAGTAAAATTCCAATTTTCGCCGAAGGTTGCCTTAAATATTTGTACTCTCATTTTGGGTATATAAGTTCGATATCACCCGGTTATATGCTATAATTATAAAATCTATGGATAAAAGTAGAAATTATGGTCCTTCTTGTAGAAGTACATGTCGTATTCACATCCCAGCAAAATGCAAATGGACAATCCAAAAGTGCATTTCCCCGCTTTTGAGGAAGTTCTTTTAAACAACTTCCAAAAAAGTCGATCATATGTCGATATATTTACAAATATCATTTTCACAAGTGATTTAGTATGGCTTCATAGAGGTAAGGTGTCCGCTTTGCACCCATAAGGTCTCGGGTTCGAATCGTGGCTCGGGAAAAAAACATTTTTTTTGTTTTTTTTTTTATTACTTTTATAAATAAACAATGTTTAATTTTAACAATTTAAGAATTTTTGCTTAAAAAATGCAATTTTATTGTTTTTTAATATACTTCAACAAATATTTTTTATTAATTATTAACATTATGTGGTATTAGTCATAATTTATTTAATTCTAATTTAATTTAATATTAATTTGCGATGTATATTAACTCATACTAAATAAATATTTTGATAAGTTTCCTATTGTCAGTTGTAACGAACAGAATGGTTTGTTATACCCTACAACACTTCGTGGTCTAGGGTATTATAAGTTAGTTTTCCGCCAAATGTTTGTAACACCAAGAAATAATTGAGCTAGACCCACCTTTAAGTATACGGATCGGCTTAGAATCGCCAGCTGCGTCGATTTAACGATGTCTGTCTGTCCGTCCGTCCGTCCGTCTGCTGTCCATCTAAGCTTGTTCGCACTCTACAGGTCGCAAATGTTGTCCGATTGTCATGAAACTTGGCAGAACTTATTTTTTCTGGCCAAGGACCATTGGTATTGAATCGGTTCAGATTTAGATATAGCCCCCATACAAATGTCGGTCCCGATTTGACATTTTCCGCTCTAGAAACCACATGTTGTACCCGATTTTCTTTAAATTTGGTACAACATCTTATAATCCAACTAGAAACATCTATGCCGAAATTGGGTAAGATCGGTTCAGATTTAGATATAGCCCTCATACAAATGTCGCTCCCTATTTCACTTTTTCCGCTTTAGAAACCACATATTGTACCCGATTTTCTTTAAAATTGGCACAACATCTTATAATCCAACTAGAAACACCTATGCAAAAATTGGGTAAGATCGGTTAAGATTTAGATATAGCCCCCATACAAATGTCGCTCCCGATTTGACATTTTCTGGTCTATAAACGACATATTGTACCCGATTTTCTTTAAATTTGGCAGAACATCTTATAATGCAACTAGAAACACGTATGCAAAAATTGGGTAAGATCGGTTCAGATTTAGATATAGCCCCCATACAAATGTCGCTCCCGAATCACTTTTTCCGCTTTACAAACCACATATTGTACCCGATTTTCTTTAAATTTGGTACAACATCTTATAATCCAACTAGAAACACCTATGCCGAAATTGGGTAAGATCGGTTCAGATTTAGATATAGCCCTCATACAAATGTCGCTCCCGAATGTTTAACCGATTTTGGCCAAATTTTACTTATTATATTTCACCAATAAACAGACATGGTGAAAGCGCGTCACATCGTTCCTGGTTTCAATATACCCCCATACAAATTTGTTTTCAGATTTAAAATTTTTTGTCAAACATATACATTTACAGGATGCAAAAATCCTTCCCGATTTCAATTTTTTACCGAATTGCAATGAGAATTGTTTGGGTGATGCCCGCCCATATGTCCATACTTTGGTATGACTTTGGTATACTACTGTATAATTTGTATTTGTCTGTCGGACAATTGGATCAATTACCATATTATTTACCATATTCGTTAAATTTGACTAAAGATGAATTTATAGCATATAAATTATATTCATATAATTTATATAATTTGTATGAACTACATAAAATTGCTCCCATGAAATACCTGGGTTTAGTAATCAAAGCGAGGTACATACGCAGGGAGTGGTGTAGGGTATTATATAGTCGGCCCCGCCCGACTTTAGCCTTTCCTTACTTGTTTTTAAATCAGTTTAAGCAAAAACTTCGTAAAAAGGACACGATTTTTTAAATTTTGCATTACTTCTTCATCAGGGTCATAACTTCTACATTTATTTATAGATTTTCTTCAAAAAAGCCTTGTTTTCTTCGTTAAGATGCCAGCTATAACAAACTAAAACAAAATTTAAAAAATCACGATTTTTAAAATTTTTTTGCGTCAACAAAGAGTAGCATAACTTCTAGATATATCCATATATTTTTTTAAAAAATGTATTGATTTTTGCGTTAGAATGTTAGCTATTAAAAATAAAATAAAAAACAAAATACTTTTTCCGTTTTTTTTTCTATTTGTTATGATTTGTTTTTGTGCCAGGAAAAAAAGATTTTTTTCTTCTAACGAAGGAAATGGTGTGTTTTTGGTAATGGAAAGTAGGAGATCCACCCTCAACTATACACACGTATTTCGTATCCTGTGTGGGGCTAACTTATCAGTGGACCTTCTGCATAGAGTTCCTGTGTTATCATGTTGATGTTTTAGTGACCCAACAATTCATGGCATATTTCCCACCATTCCCGGTGGTATTGTTCAACGAAGTTTTGGGGGGGGAATGACGACGTTCAGTTATTCGCAAATGATTGATGAAAGTTTTTAATTTATTTTTACTTATTTTAATTGCCATTAAAACTAATTCTTCACCAAGATTCACAAAACAAAAACCAACATAAAATGTTGAACATTTCACAACGAATTCGTTACCCCCTCCCTTCCTGCGCGGTTGGTAATTCCAAATAGACACGAACCACCACCAAGACACCAAGGCACCACACAAAACACAGCAGCAAGCCGAGCCGAGCATTATTTAAATTTTCAACATCGAAAATGATGTTAAAATTACAACGGTTTCAAGTGTAAATTAAAATAAATTAACTAAAAATGCTCAAAATAAGTTAGCAGCCACAATACCGGCAACAAAAAAAAAAACAACGGAATAAACAGTTAATGGTAATATTACGCAAAAAAGGCCAAAAGTATATAAACATCTTTTCAAAAAAATCACCAACAACAAGAAGAAGTGATCACTTTTTTTGAGACCCTATCTAAATAAAAAATTCGAAAAACAAAATAAACATTTTAGCTATTCACCGTTGCCGTTGGTTAATGCGGCTTGTTGCACACTGTGCTGTGCCTAGAGGGGTTGCCTAATGTTTGCAACATTAAACCGTTTAATCACCAGAAGATTGTTGGCAGCATAAGCTGTGCCTGTGCGGAGCTTAGCTGCAGCAACAATTATTCGAATACCCACGACCACGAATGTATCGAACGACGAATACAAAACTCAAAACATGGATATGTATAGCACATGTTTTGGTCTTTTTGTGCTTTTTTGGGTGTTTTGTTGGAACTTTTTGTTTTATGGGTGCTTTTGTTTTTCGTGACGCATCATGACATACGCTTCCGACTTTCTCTTCAACATGTGTGCGAACGACGACGACGACGACTGGCGGTTTGAATTGTTGTCGAACTTGCAAAACACACAGAAACCCTCAACGAAACGAAACTAAATCCCAGTGTAATACGCACCGTGGCACATAAATGATATTTTTGTGGGATGCCCAGGGAATGCAAATTTAAATCTTTAGCATGAGTCAAAAATGATTTTGGGGGTAAAAATTAAAATTTTTAAAATTAACCTTCCTGCCTCAGGGGGCACTCTTCGCAAATTTCGAATTTACTCAATTTACTTATTCTAAACTAAATAATACAGATAATCTGGTCCCGGATCTAATTTTGTTATATTTTTTTTGATAAGATGAAACTATCTAGTTTCAACATATGAACTTGTGAATGTTGAAAAATAAATTGTTTCGTGTGTAGAGGACGCAAGGTACTCCTCACCTTTTTCCACCTGGCTGTCGAACTAAATTAGCGAATTACTTTCGAATTCTTTTTCTGAGTTTATTTCAGCATAATTATCACGGAATATATATTTTTAATTTTTAAAAATTGCCGGTTAGAGGGTTAAACAAATTTTCAAAAGTAATTTTGGTCACAGATTGTAATCACTGCATGCAAACCGAACAATATGTATATAATAAATAAGTCAGAATTAAGTGGTTTTTGTTTTTAAGATCGTTAAGATTTCAAATATATTTTGTGGAAAATAATTTCAAACAATTTCTAAACCTACGAATGTTCATTACACTCTGGCATACTCGAGACAACATTATTCAATTAAATTCAATTCTGTTTATTGATATCATCATTACAGATTTATTTATAAGAGAGAGCATCCGATGAGGCTCATAATATCCCCATCTTGCGATCCGAATGAGGAGAAAAATTGCATTTTCAAAGGATGACAAATTTCATTTACATTCACATTACTACTTATTTATTAGTAATTGATTAAAATTAAAATAAAAACTTTGGATGTAAAACGTACGCCTTTTATCAACGACACCGTATGAAAAATTCGTTCGTATTCACTTGTGAAAATTCTATTCATAAAATCAAAACAATTTTTTTGAAATTATTTAAAAAACTTGCTCAAAAACGTTGAGATCTTGGGATAGAATTAAAAAATATTTCCTCAGAAGGATTATTGTTTGCTTTTTTCTTTCTGCCCAAAATATAAAATTTTTATACCCTCCACCTCCAGGATGGGGGTATTTTCACTTTGTCATTCCGTTTGTAACACCTTGAAATATTCATCGGAGACCCCATAATGGATATATATTTTGTATCCTGGTAAAATTCTAAGACGATTTAGCCATGTCCTTCTGTCTGTTGAAAGCACGATAGCGGCCGAACGAAATGAGCTAGGAGGTTGACATTTTCCGTAAATGTGTCTTATGGTTGTAGATCGGTTGGGATTGAAAGTGGGCGAAATCGGCCCAGAGGGAAAAATTTTTCCCTAACAAGGTCTGAAAATAACCCTAATATTTAGATTGTTTAAGCAATTTTTTTGAAAATATTCTGTTTTTTATACACTTGAAATTTGTTTCGTACCTTCCTCTAGTAACGTGTAATCACCAAAAAGTACAAAAAAGATTTACCGGGTGAAATGGGACAAAAGGGATAAAAATGGTACCAATGATACGACAACAGCTAGAAACATGAAATTACGTAGACACGTAAATAGACAGGTTTTTCGAAATTTTTACTTTTATGGGATACAATTGGAAAAGAGGGATACAAATGGAACCAAACAAACCGCTGAAGTTAAAATGATGAAATTCGGTGTATACATCTGGCAGCGTAGACACGAAAGATAAAGGATTTTTTCGAAATTTGTACCCATTTGGCGGAAAATGGGGCGAAAGGGTTAAAAATGGTACCAATATGTGATAAATCGGACCTGATGAAAAATGTTTCTCCCTAATGACGACTGACAATACACCTAATATTTAAAGAGTTTTTTAAGATTGTTCCCTCATGTTCACTTTGTGATTACTATTGCAGTATTATATATAGTAGACTACACTATTAATATTATAATAATGAAGCAATGAAATTTCTTTAAAACAGTGGACATAAGTATGCCTTATAGTTTGAAATAGTAAACAAATATAGTAATGCGCATTAAAAATATCACAATTTTCAAAATATGATACTTGACTTCTTTGTAAAGTCGAAAGCCTCTAATCTACCGGTAATACTGAGGAATGCACTCAGTGGTGTTCTTTCCCAATATAATTACTTATAATTAAATATTATAATATTCCAAAAAAAACATTTATGATTTTTTAAATGTGATAAAATTATTAACTTACTATTGATAATATATTAATATTCTGAATAAGAACATTTGGTGATAAAACCTTCATACTTCCACCAAAGCAACATTATCAACTTGCTAAAGTCTTGTGTAGAATATAGGTCTAGGACGATTGGGAATTAACAGTTTATCTTGGCGAACCTTCAGGTTTCTCAAATCACAATTGGCAGACAGAAGCTGCATGACATGGGATATTAGTTTGTTCTGTTATTAAAATGATATAGCGTTCTAATCGTATAGCGTAAAACTCAATGTCCTTCTCGCTCGTTGACTGTTATTTACAGCCATGTTAGTATGTTACAGCAAAAAAATAAAATAATCTGTAGCAAATAAATTTGATTGCTAAATTTTGTAAAATATTTGAATATCTAAAAAATAAAATAAATAATTTCTTCTTCTTCTTTTTAAAATAGTCTAATACCCATAAACAAACAAATGGGCTCTACAGAAGCTAATGTTATCTCTGTTCGGTGACATTGCTCGGCTTTATGCAAGTCAACATACAAATAGCGATATTTTCCCACTTTTAGATACACGCGCGGACTCTCCCTCATGCCGACAACTCTTTAAATAGCCGCTTTTTAAAAAAATCATGTTTTATTTTAAAATTTTAATTATAGCGAACTTCCATTAAGCGGACACGGATATAAAATATATATTTGTTCTTACCTCGCCTAGTGGACACATCCCTCATGCGGACAAATTGTGGGTGACCGTGGCTGTCCGTTGTTGAGAGGTTTCACTGAAAGGAGATCACTCGCTCTCTTCATGTTAACTGGTAACATGTCATGTTAACAGTAAAAGAGATAACATTTACTTCTCCCAAATATACTTAGTGGGAGTCGAAATTTCGCTCTAGACATGTTAAATAATTTATTTTTTTTTTCCAATTTTAATGTTTTAATTTTAATTTAAATGTTTTGGTTCGATTTACTACAATCAAGTTGTTTTTATTTCTTGCAACATCTAAAAATAAATGTATTTTATCAATATCATATCAAAAAAAAACTAACAGAGAGATCGTCACTCAATAAATAGATACTCTCTGGTTATTATTTAATTATTTTTATATGTCTTGTTAAGAAGATCAAATATTTTCACATTCAAAGACATGTATTCATTTGTTTTCTGCATATATTTGTGTCTACCCATTGTTTTTCTAATTTTCTTTTTGTCTGGCTTTAACATGTAAACATGTCTGTAAAATTAACAGTCGCTGTTACGCCTCACCACTGGAGAACATTATATGTCTTGGATATTGAGAGTCTGAGAGTGTTAGATTCATTCAAAGATTTGAGAAACTTTGCCACTCGTATTTTGCTTTTGTCCCACCGTTCCGCCTGAGGTATTTTTGGATTGCGTGTTAATGTCGTTCGTCTTTGTTTCGTTCCTAAACGTGCGGTTTAAAATGTAATTTTTTACAAGCTTTTCGCTGCGGCATTAGTTGTGAGCGGTGCGTTTAAAAAATGCTGCGGTTACAAAAGAATTTCCATTTGTCCAAACGGTTGGCGGCTTTAATGTTAAACGCACGCACGCATTTCATTCCGAAAAAATGCACATCTGTGCACGGTGTCTCTCTTTCTCTCGCTGTATGTGCTGAAGTGGCATTCCGCTGTACGATCAGATCAAATGTTGCCACTTTTCTCTCGAAATCTCTTCGTCCATGAAGGTGGATTGTTGTGCAAAGCCGCTTGGCCGTCTGCTCATTTTTGGAAGCTTCACCTCTACCTCTACGCTTGATGTTGTCACAGCTTGTCAACTTGATCTCGTATCTCCTCTTGGTCATTTGATTAATTCGATTAACAGACATCATGTCGAACTGAGACGACGAACTGTTTGGCTGGGACCGGCTTTTTGACTTGGCTGGCCATCCATCTTTGAGCTTTGCCTTGATTGGCGTCTCATTGCCACTTGGATGACATATCTCTTATGACAACTTTGCCACATCTTGTTAAAATGTTTAGATTTTTTCTATTCGTCTGAGTTTTTTTGTCGGTTTAGCTTGTAATCTTTTCAAAAAAGGTCTCAGTCTTGGAAAACAACAGGTATTTCGTATTTAATGTCTGTGGGCTGGCTGGTCGGCTGACTGACTGGCTAGAGCTTGTTGTGGCTACAGAGATTTATGTCACTTGTGGCCGGCGGAGTCTGGCCGACCTCACCCGTTTTTTGCGCTGCGCATGTGCGTGCTTGCTTGCTGGATATTTTATCATTTTCAGCGTTTCTCGATGATTGTCACACAATCTGATGGCGTTTGACAAGTGGTATATGTAGAAGGAGAGACAAACGTTTCATCATTATTTTTAAGTTTATCGATGATGGTCAACCACCAGCCGCGGGGGAATCATGTAACATTCCACAACACTAGCGAAAGGTGGAGGAGGTCACAGAGAGGTTGGTTTCTATTTCATTTCTCATGTCCAAATATTCCATTGGCTAAAAAACAGAAAAATCCGCGGTCTTCCGGAATTCTCTAAAGTGTTACTGCTTATAATTGGATGGATGGAAAAATATTCAAATTATAATGAACAAAATATGGTTAAGCGAGCATTAAAATTTATTCCCCACATCATGAGGATTGAGAACATTTATGTAAAAAAATCGTAAAAAATTACGAAATAAAATAAACTTCGCATTGTCCATGGGCTCTGCTAATAAATATGGTTTACAACAAAGAGCACAGAGAGTGAAAATGGCTCCCTTATCATGTTAAATGAGGAGCAATATCAATATAACAGCGATGTTAACTGAAATATTTGATGTGATTACTTGATAAAAATCTATTATTTTTGTTGTTTGTAGTAAATTGAATCACAAATATTGATACATTTGACAAATAAACAAAATTTCACATATTAATGAAAACGAGCCAAATGACTTAACATTCTAAGGGAGCCATTTCCACTCTCTGGTTTACATTAACAGTGGTACAGCGACCCTGGTGGGTGTTCGGGGCGAAAACAAATATTTCTGTTTCTGGCACGAAACAAGTCTGATATTGTGGAAGTTTTCCAAACATCAAGTTCTTACGTAACTTTGTTTCCATCTAAGCAATTGTATATATGAGATGAATTTGATGATTACACTATGCAACAAAAAAAATAAAAATTTGTGTTCTAGGCCTAAAAATATTGCTTTTTTATTTTTATATTTTTTTATTAACATTTCGTTTTTCGTCGAAGTTTTTTTTTGGTACGAAAAAACGATAAATAATTAGGAAAAATTGCAAAATCTTTCAATAATTCCATTTAAAATTCAAAAAACATCGTAGTAAATTCAAAAGACATCAGTGGTGTAGCCTCTATGAATGAATAAGCAATAATGAATGAATATATAAAATTACGGCACTATCGTATGGATTAAATAGTTTGTAGCCTTCTCCATGTCGGACATTCCACATTGTCAACGGGCCATGGGAGTTACAACCAATTGTTGTACCAAATGAAGTGAATCAGTAAGATTCTTTGGAATACTATTAGTATGTGATGATTTTCATCCACCATATATTTATAAAGGGTGTCCCAAGAAGAACGCAATTTTTAAATCTGGCAACATTCGAAGTGTCATTGTTTGACATTTGAACAATTGTTATTGTTTGTTAGTAGAAGGTACGAGGTTAGTAAAAATGGAGCGCTACACGAATGAACAACGCATTCTCATTGTGAAATTGTTTTACCAAAATGGTGAAAGTTTTGCGGCTACAGTTCGCAAATTGTGATCAATTTGGGGTCACAATAATGCTCCAAAAGAGTGAACTGTAAAGAGATTAATGGATAAATTTGCCGAAACTGGGTCTGTTAGTGATGTAAAGACAACAACGCGCCATCGACCAGGTCGATCGACCGAAAATGTCGCAGCTGTACGTGATGATGTCCCTCAAACTACACCCACCTCAATTCGACACCGAGCTCAGCAAATTGTTGTCTCCAAATCCACTTTGCAGCGAATTTTGACGAAAGATTTGCATCTTCATGCATACAAAGTTCAATTGACTCAGGAACTGAAGCCAACTGAGCATGGACAGCGAAGGGAGTTCGTTATTTGGGTATTGGAGAGACAACATGAAAATGCTGATTTTGCCGATAAAATCATCTTCAGTGACGAGGCCCATTTTCATCTTGATGGCTTCGTCAATAGGCAGAATTGTCGCATTTGGGGTGCGGAAAATCCTCGAGTGATTCACGAGAAGCAAATGCATCCTCAACGTGTCACTGTGTGGTGTGGTTTTTGGGCTGGAGGAATCATTGGACCTTTTTTTATGAAAATGAGGCAGGTCAAGCGCAAACAGTCAATAGTGTTCGGTATCGTGAAATGATAACCAGTTTTTTCTTGCCTAGAATTGAAGAAATGAATGTGTAGGGCATGTGGTTCCAACAAGACGGCGCCACATGTCATACAGCCAGAGAAACAATTCAATTGCTGCATCAGTCATTTCCCGGTCGTGTTATTTCGCGTTTTGGAGATCAGAATTGGCCGCCTAGATCGGGCGATTTAACACCATTAGATTTTTTTCTTTGGGGTTTTTTGAAGTCGATGGTTTACGCGAATAAGCCGACGACGACTCAAGCCTTAAAAGACGAATGAAATACCGCAGCATTCATGCAAAACGGTCATTGAAAATTTCATTAAAAGATCGCGTGCATGCCAGCAAAGCCGCGGTGGCCATCTGCACGATATATTGCTCCATACATAACCTCATTCTGTCTACTTTACGATATAATAAAGTTTCACGATTTTTTCTTAAATATCTGTGTTTTATTTAAAATTAAAAAATTGCGCTCTGCTTGGGACACCCTTTATATGACCCTAAATAGATTTGTTTAAATTTTTGAATTTCAATTGATGTTGCCTTTTGAAATTCAAATTGTATTTATTTCAAGTGACGAGTTTTGAATTTCATATGACAAGTTTTGAATTGAAATATTGTGCTTTGAATTGGAATTGATATTTTTTAATTACATATTGAATGATGTCTTTTGAATTTCATGTGATATGAGTTGTAGGATATGAGTTGTTCCATGTCAAGCGGTACGATTTTTGACCTCGATAACTACGAAGTTTGTGTATGCATTCTTCTCATAGAAATTATACGTATTTTTTTTAAATAAACTTTTCTTTCACGAGTTATGACCTACTTAACAGAGAAAAAAAAGGAATTTCAATTGTTTATCAATTATTAATCCTTTATGGAATAGTCTCGTTATGCTTTTTAAAGTTTTTACAGTTTTATTTTTTTATTTTGATTTACGAAATGTTTACATTAATCCATTTTTTGAAATTTAAAAATAGTGTTCATAGATGTCTTTTTTTAGCGACTGTTTGAATTTGGAAGTGATGAAATTATGGTTTTTAATTTTTTATGATTTTCTTCGTCGATTTGGCAAAATCAGACAAAATTTCAGTTGAAAATTGCCAAAAGGATATTTTTTGAAAATAAGTACCCCAATTTCTATACTTATCCATAGATTTTCTTCAACTTGTTTTCTGCGTTAGGATGGTAGATATTAGGAAATTAAAATATATATGTACATGATACTGAAAAACGACCACGACTACGACAACGGCAATCCGAATACTTTTTCTAAAACAGAGATATTACCATCACTCAAAAGAGGTAATTAAAAAGTGAATGCTTGCTCAACCTCATCTAATTCAATCTCTTAAATCCCTTTTTATAAATCTCACGATCCTCTGGATCTATACTCAAACAAATTCAATTTATGTACTTGCATTTATTTACTACTAGTATTTTTTGTACCCGGCGTTGCACGGGTTCCTTTTCCCCATTCCCCTACTTTGTACGCTTTGGAAGATAAATTGAGTAATTTTTGGTGGTTTTAAAATATTTGTTGCCCTATCATAACCTGGTATATCCAGGATCCATCCTCTGTCCAGAAGTTAGATACAGTAACATTTTCAGGCGAATCGATCCACAGGTTTGGCGTCCTATGCGCAACATACAGACACACATTAATATATTCTTAGAAAAAGATTCCGCAATATACTAATATTTTGAATTTATTATTCTTTTCAGGTAAGGACTGCATGAATGTAAATTAACGCAATTCAAACGGGGTGGTGGTAAGTCGAATGTGTTTTAACAACTGCAACGCAATTTAATTTACAGTTCTCTGATTCAGGCTGCATTCATTATGGAATAATTTTGGTACAAATTTAAATTTAGTACAAATTCAAATTCTCTCACACAGTGCTCGAAGATTGTTACTAACATTAAGATCGCCGATACACTATTACTTGCAAGCAAGAGATTTAATCTCTTTCAACCATATTTACTGGCTGATTTGCAGCAGAGATGTACAATTGAGAATTTTATGGAAGTTGTACTTACTTATTTGACAATTTTGATTGTAGAAATGTGAATTGGAACAGTTTAAAAGTGGAAAATTAAACAAAACTTCACCTTTCAATCGAATATTGTTTCAAATTATTTAACATGGTAACTCTCTATGTTAGATTCGATGAGGAGTACAACCCAAAATGTGATTTTCTGTTGTTTAGTCATGCATTTTCTTACTACCCTCGCATAATGACTTCACGTTACAGGAAACGCTACAAACGCTTATCATTAAGCAATTGCACAACACGGCTGGTTAGTTAACATGGCTTTATCGTTGTGATGATACCAATTAATTGATGCAAAAGTTTAAGCCACTGATTTTGACGGTGGCGTAAATGTCGTCTTCACAATGACCGACCCCACCATCTCATTGTGTTTGACATGAGAATAAACTCCGCTGACTGATGGTTGGTGTTTCCAGGTGAAACTAAAAGTTTTCCCAGCTAATGACTTTTCACTTTTCAGTTCCATTCTTCTTCTGTTTGTTTGGTTGGTTTATTGCTCTACTGCGATTTGGCTTAAATAGCAAATGTTTTGCTGCAGCAGAGAAAATCAGACGTCGTCGTCGTTTATGGCATTTAAATTGCCATTAAATAATACGTATCACTGGCATCACTTGCTGATCATCTGCAACTGCATCAACAACAACACCGTCTGACATTATCCTTAAACTGTGTAGCAAATGACCCGATGGCAATCTTATCCTTAACGGCACAACATGCCACATGCACCATCGTCAGCTCTACCAGGCAATCAATCAAATGTTTGGCTGGTTGCATGACGAGTCGTGTCGTGGCACTTGTCTGCCAGCAGATCGCCAACTCTTGGCTTGGTGTCTGTCAGCCTGGCTTGCCACTCCACTCGTCTGTTTGATTCTTTCTTTCTTTCTTTGTGTTTGAAATGAAAATAAGTTTCACTTACGATTTTCAACAAAATAAAAAAGAAAAACATGTGTTGCTGATATCTCATGGATTATATACGCACGTTGTGTAGAATGGGTGGTGGTGGTGGTAGCATGCTGCCTTCAAGCTGTAAGCTGCACAACCAGAAATCCGATATGCCAGAGATTAAGACAAAGCAAAGCTAATTTAAGCTGGAACAGAAAAAACCCTACTCCTTCATCGGAGGAGGAGTGATGAGGGATGGGCGTGTGGAGAAACGGAACGCAAACTCCGCACGTAAGACAGCCTGGAATAGCCGCAGACAAAACAACAAAGACAACACTTGAAATTATCTCGTGAACACACAATATTCAGGCGAAACCACCCGCTCTATGGTTACGAGTTGAACAATGAAACCCCAAGAGAAGGTAAAGAAAAAATCTTCACTCTAAATGTGGTCATAAACTTGTTTTCTTCGTCGTCTTCTTCTTCTTGAATTCTACGTAACAGTATTTAAGTTGCGGAGAAATTGAACCAACACGTAATGATCGCACGAAATGTTTGTGTTTCGGCAACAGAGTTGACTAAGCCATGTTAGCAAAAGCTTTTAAAATTAGCTTGCGGTCAAATTATATTGGTTAACATTCACCATCCAACTTCAACATTACTTTTCAGTGGGATGAAGTTGACGCATTTCCTACTCATTCCAACAGTTCAAAGAGTAAATGCCAAATATAGAGACTTCTCTTCGCTCGCGATTTTACAGTTGAATCATGAATATTATAAGAGCACTGTTAGTCTAATTGTTGTATTATCATTAGTAACATTTTATTATTATATATCTCTCAGTGTATCATGGCACTCGCGAGAGAACCTTTCACACTCAAAGACCTTTTATATTCAAGACAAGAAATTTCATTTATTTATCCCTGTTCCTTGACATAACTCGCATTTCTGCATGGTAACATGCAAAGAGCGAGATTTTAATACAAATTATGCACATTTCTTAGAGCAAAGCAATGTGAATAGATTAAAATTTGATCTTTTAATGTGCGAGTAACTGTTAAAATGAAAATAACATCATTGGCTATCACCTAGGATCTGTCGATAGCTGTCATATTGTATAGAGAATCTACAATCCCGAGTGGAAATTTTACTCTTACCAAGTTGAATTTGGAGTATCAGTATTTCAGCGATATTAACTGAATAATTAACCGAATCAGAATATTTTCGAATACAAAAAAACCGATTTGCAAACAAATGTTAGTTGAGTCTTTTTATATTATATATATTATGGGGATTGCAACTGGGCGAAATCGGTCCAAAGGGAAACAAATTTCCCGCACAAGAACTGAAAATAGCCTTAATATTTAGAGTGTTTCAGCATGCTTTTTTAATATGTCTGCTTATATTTACTTGAAATTGGGTCTGTACATTTTCGAAATTCGTACTTTTGGGGGTTAAATGAAAAAAGGGGATAAAAATGGTACCAACCAAATTACCGCAGCTATAGCCAAGAAATTCCGAGTATACATTCCTCTGACTGCGTAGACACGAAAAATAAAAAGGGTTTGTCAAATTCGTACTTTCAAGGGATACAATGGGAACAGAGGGATAAAAATGGTACCAACCAAACGGCTGCACCTAGAATAATGAAATTCGGTGTCTAAATTCTTCTGATTGACATCTGACACTAAAGAGATTTTCGAAATTCGTTCGTTTTAGAGGGGTAAAATAGGGAAAAGGGGATAAAAATGGTACCAACCAAATGGCCGCAGGTAGAATCAGCTAGATTTGGGTATAATCATGAATTTAGGTTATCTTGCACTGTGTACGTGGACTTTCGCAATTTTTTACTTTTGGAATTGGAAAATAGGATGGAAATACTGGGTTTTCCAACAATAGGTGTTATTTTGGCAATCAAAGAAAAAATACAATTTTTTATATAAATGATTGAATGTTTATTTTATAATCGCAAAGTGGCTGCCTGCCCTATGTTCTCGATAGCCGCACGAATTCTATCTTTGAGGTCTTGAATCGACGCTGGGCTGTTGGCATAGACCTTATCTTTCACGTGGCCCCAAAGGAAGAAGTCGCAAGTTGTTAAATCACAAGATTTCGGTGGCCAATTGTCATCACCAGATAACACGGTCCGGAAACTTTTCCCGTAAAAGAGCAATGGTTTCGTTATTTGTGTGGCACGTAGCACCGTCTTGTTGAAAGTAAACGTTGTCCAGATCAATACCATCCAACTCCGACCATATAAAATCATTAATTATCTCTCGATAGCGCAATAACTGTTGATCCAACCTCATTTTTGAAAAAGTATGGTTCAATGACCCCGCCGGACTATAAACCGCACCAAACAGTCACACGATGAGGATGGAGAGGCTTCTCAACAATAAATCTTGGGTTTTCCGTGCCCCATATGTGACAATTTTGCTTGTTGACGTACCCACCGAGGTGGAAATGGGCCTCATCAGTCAAGATGATTTTTCGATGGAATTACGGATCATTTTCATTCATGAATTTTAATAATTTCAATGCGTTGTTGAAGCGTGCATCGTTCTATGTTAAAAATTAAAAGCTTCAAAAGTGACAGCTACCGAAATACCGGGTGATTCGGAATAACATCTCTTGTTGGAAAACCCTGTACAACCAAACAAACGGCAGTAGATGAGAATGCACCCACTCTCCCCCAATATTAAGGGTATTTATGCCATTATTTCCTTATATTTACTTTTTGCATTGACATGAAGTATTATTTAAATATCTACAGTATAAACATATTGGTAGCCTTGCCTTATAAGCGTGGTTAAAAATAATTAAAAATTTATATTTATTTAAAAATTATTTTTTCAATATTTTTGTTTGTTTTGATTTGGCTATATTGACCCAATAACGCCCTATGAAAATTGTGGTTCAGTTGTTTAGCATTAAACAAGTGTCCTCATATGAGGCCAGAGAGCGGTAATGGGTTAAAAAAAAATAACATTTTCATTTAATGTGACTGCACTTCCTCGAATGCAATCCATGGTGGAGGGAATATAAAATTCGGCCCGGCCGAACTTAACGCCATTTGTACTTGTTTTTATATAAATTTTCCACTCTCGATTCTATACTTTATGTCCTACAGTTACATGGAAAGAGCAAATCTTCTTGGAATTTCTCTCACGCTCTGTTAAGTTATGTTACAGAGAAAGGCTATATATGTTAAAATTAAATAGTAAATAGAGCAATATCATTGTTTGCCATGACCAATCTAGTTTAATGTTGGAATGGCAACGTATGATTAATCTCTCGGCCATCGGTATAATTTTTTGAAAGCAATTTTAATTAACATTGCAACTTTCAACTTCTCAGACTCTAAAGCAAATATATATAAACATAATGTGGCAACTGGCAGACAACACACCTTGAAACCAACATATTCATATTATATTCAACTCAACACCTTCTGCTAATTTTGGATTTCAACGAAATTCTAAATCACTCCACCCTCTTCTTCGTTTCTGAAACACTGTGCGTGGTAACACGATTACAAACACGTACATACTCGTACATTAAAAACAGAACTCCAACGAACATGATATTTTTGCTGGGCTTGTCTTTGTATTATGGCGATGGTGGCGATGACGATGATGATGATACTCCGGCTGTGATTACGCTGAGGAGGAGCAGCACTTTGAATGTTGTTGGTGGTTTTTTGTGTCATTTGTGGTTGAGTCGTCGTCGTCGTTGTCGTCGTGGTGGTGGTTGTTTATTTTTATTTATATTTTTTCTTGGCTGAATTCTTGGTAAATTGAGTAGACCAACGAATCAGAATAAAAGGGAAGAAGAAGATGCAGTTGAAGAAAACAACGAGTTTTTGTGTTTGTATACTAACGCAGAAGACGTTTCGAGAAATGACCTTGGCTTAAAACAACTTGGAATGACGGCGGCTGGATTGTAAGCCAGCAAGCAAGTATGTTGTACGACAACATCAGCAACAACATAGTCGTACATGTGTCCATGCCTGTACATATGTATGTAAATAATCTGGCAGATGCTTCGTTTTTTTTTTTGGCCGCTGCACCTGATGCATGAAAATCAGCTTCGCCTCCATGCCCCCATACCCACCATATGTTCTTCTTCAGATCCATGGCAGGCGGAGGTGCGTGCAAAATATTCTGTTCTGTTCTTTTCTGTTTTGTATGTCACCGATACTCGGATGTTTGTGTTGGCTTTTGTGTTCATTAAAATGTCTGCTCATTTTCGGTTGGATTCGATGAATGCAGCACCGCACAGTGGCCACTTTTTAGCAAAGGCAAAACAATGTTTACACCGTAATTCACTCAACAGCCAAAGAACGCATAGTGTGAACACAGGGTTTATTCTGTTTTAGTATAATATTTTCAATTTTCGTCTTTCATTGTTATATATTATAAACATCTCAGATCTAGAATGAATTTTCAATCAATGAGGAATTTTTTGATTTTCCCGAAAAAAGGGTCAAATTGACCCATAAAGAGAGAAGCTAGAATATGTTAACCCTATTCCACAAAACTGATCCTCCTAACATTCCATAATATAGTTCTTGCAATAAGAAGTCTCTCGAACATTAACTTACATTTTTCATTTCATCCCTTCGACTAAAAAATGAAAAATTTGATCATCGTAAAAAGAAACTCAGAACAGCTGTACTATAAATTTATTCTGGTCTACTCAACATGCCCTTTGAGAATTATAGTGTCGCTATTATTCTTATTATCCTTAATTTGTTTGACAGTGTAATTTTGAGTAATGAAATGGAGGATTTTATTTTATTTATGAAAGGGTTCATAATTTGATTTTAGCGTGTCGTCTTTATTCGGTTGAGTTAGTTACTACCAGCAATTCTCATTTCTGCAATGTGAATTGTGACATAAGTATGTACAGTAGGGTGGGTCGATAAAAAAGTTATGCCGGTCATCTCACCCCCTAGAATTGAAGAACGTTTTAAGACGATTAAAAAAAAAACAATTTTGTCACGAACATTTTGGTTTTTGTTTTCTGTGACTCCATTTATAGTCCTGTCGTAACGTGTGGCATATCATTGTTTTTAGAATGATAACAGATCACTTTTGACTCCAACGTCAAGTTCTAGAAGATACTACTGGAATCGAAGTCAAAAGTAATCAAAGTAGAAAATGTAGCTGTTGTCATTCTAATAACAATGATACATCACACATTACGATCGGACTATAAATGGAGAGACATGAGACAAAAACAAAATCCGCGGGCCAAAAATAAATATTTTTTGAAATCGTCTTCAAATTATCTTTAATTCTAGAGGAGACCGGAGCAACTTTAATTTTTTGCCTGGGTTGCGACCCGGTCTAATGTACAGGCATGTATGCAGGCAAAAGACATATCGACATATTTATATTTTAGATTTAAGTAATCGGAAGGGTAATGCTATGCCATTACCTGTTATTGTAAATGGTAATGACTTGTCATTACTTGTCAATGCAGATGGTAATGAGTTATACATAACAAATTAAAGATTGTTGCCCATCTTCCATCAAAAAAATCGAACCACTGTGCGCAGTGTTCAAGTTTCGTTGTAGTTTTATTTTGATTTCCATTTTTTTTGCTGTGGCGAATTTTGTTAATTTTTCTCATGAATATTTTGTTGAGTTGTTTCTTTGGCTGCCTTCGATTTGGGTCGTCTGACGGCGTCCTCATCAGCAGTAACAGCAACATGAGGTGAAATATACGTTACCAACAACATCAGATTGTCTTGTCTGGCTGCGTTTGCCACATATTGTTGCATGTACACTCACTGCACAGTCTGTGCTGCTGTTGCGACCATATGTTACTCGTTTTTTTTTCTTTGCATGCTCGTCGTCAACGTCGCACTCGCACATGATATTTACAGTAATATTGCCTAGTTGCTTGTTGGGTTTGGTGGTTTGGTAATGTTGTTGTCGTTGGCACGTATGCGTCAGCAACACTAGCAGTAGCAACTTCTTTTGACAGCAACATGGTTGCCAACTATTCAGGGCATAGAAAATACAACCTGGGCCACCTGTTCGTAGTACAAATTCGCAGAATACGCTGCAAACACGCGCTCTACATTACAGTGTTGGGAATGTAAGGACTGCCCGGAAAGAACACGAATATTTTGATAATAAAATACAGTTTAGTTCTCATTTCAATTGCAATTAATGTTCTGAGAACAGCTGATTTGGAAATGATATTAACTGCTCGCAGAGAGCTCCATATATGGGTCATTCCATGTCAAACTGGCCAAACAAAAATTTCAGTTCAGTTCTCATTTGAATTTCAATTAAAGTTCTGAGAAGAGCTTATTTGTAAATTATGTTAACTGAACACAGAGATGTCCATATATGGGTCATTCCATGTCAAACTGGCCAAACAAAAATTTCAGTTCAGTTCCCAGTTCAGTTTCAATTAAAGTTCTGAGAAGAGCTTATTTGTAAATTATGTTAAATGCTCACAGAGAGCTCCATATATGGGTCATTCCAAGTCAAACTGGCCAAACAAAAATTTCAGTTCAGTTCTCATTTCAATTTCAATTAATGTTCTGAGAACAGCTGATTTGGAAATGATATTAAATGCTCGCAGAGAGCTCCATATATGGGTCATTCCATGTCAAACTGGCCAAACAAAAATTTCAGTTCAGTTCCCAGTTCAATTTCAATTAGAGTTCTGAGAAGAGTTTACTTGGAAATGATGTTAAATGCTCACAGAGAGCTCCATGTATGGGTCATTCCATGTCAAACTGGTCAAACAAAAATTTCAGTTCAGTTTCAATTAAAGTTCTGAGAAGAGCTAATTTGGAAATGATGTTAACTGAACACAGAGAGCTCCATATATGGGTCATCCCATTTCAATCTGGCCAAACAAAATGTTCACATGACACCGATTGTTCTGAAAATCTCATGAAATATTCTTCTTTGTCACACTTGACTTAGTGAAAAATATCTTAATTTTTTTTACCGTGTTATAGCCTTTGTAATTTCGACAAAATTAAAATTCTGTCGACAAGTGTATATTCAAATCCTTATATTTCGCCAGTAAAGAGCTATACCGATTTTTAAATTTTACTTTAAATTTAATCAAAATCGAATAATTTCAAACATTCAGTAAATCTCCAGCCTTAGCTATGACATTTTCCATCAAAATTTTTATTTTGATTGTTTCACATGCCATTGGGGCAACTCTGTATGAGGAAAGTGGGTTTTCTGTTTGGTTCTCAAATGAATTTTTTTCTAAAATCAGCAACATTCTAAATTTCCTAAGATATTTCCCATAGAACATTTTTATTTTGATAGATTTATGTTCTAAATCACATGTCATGGGGCAACTCTGGTCTGTATTATATTCCTGTATGGCGAAACTGGGTTTGCTATTTGGTGCACAAATGAAATTCTTTCTAAAAATAGCAACATTTTCAATTTCCTTTCAAGCATCAGCTCACAACTTGTGTATTCCATGTATTCCGTGAAATACTCTTCCACTCCCACACATATGTATGCCAAAAGGCGGATGAGGTTTTCATCGAATCGACCTCACTTATCATTTCACTCTATATATCCCGCATTTGCCGACGAGCAGCTCATAACTTCCCTTGACGCCTTGCCTGGGAAAACCACATCCGTTCCTTGGCAATTGAATTTGCATTTGGCTGAGTTGCTTGCTTTTGGCCATTTTTTCTGTATTTTTTGCAAATACGCCGTACTTTTTTCAGGCCATTTTTCCCATTGTGGTTGCCTGTCGACTTGCCTTTGTTGTTCGCTCACCCCACCACCATCCCACCAGTCATTGTGGTGGGATGGGATATTTTACCCGAGGAACACATCATTTCTCGGTACGTGGTTGTCTTCGTCATTGATTTGTTACATTTTTGGTTTTGCTCAGTGTGTCATTATCTTGATCAGGCCTAACCATGCATTCGTAATTTATGATAATTGGCCTGATCCATAAATAACTATATCCGTAACGTTGCAACAATTTTATTTTTGTTTTGTTTTGAAATACAACAATTTTCTTGTCATCAACGATAATTTCATTGTTCATCATGATCTTCATTCAGCACGATCTTCGTTGGTGCAACTGACACTTGTTGTTGTTGGCCTCCTACTCCTCGTCTTACTTTCCCATGTATGTCGTACAAAATGAGGGAATTGACAGATTTACGAGCTACTGCGAGTATGTAAATTCAAGGGTTAAAATAAATAAGATAAGATTACAGTTTTGATTTTTTGAGCTGAATAAAGTGTCGGGGAACAGCTTGCATTTAATCTGATACTTATAGATCTATTTCCACCAGTTTTACGTTTTATCTGATCCAGAGAGGCTTAATGAGAAAGAGAGAGATTTTACATTGATAGTGGGAAATAAGATTCTATAGTTGTGAAATTTCAACATTTTTCATTTCAAAATATCAGTTATTGTAAACTTCTACTCCCACTACTAGACACGCCCATATAGTTGTATACCATCTATGTAAAGGTGCGTAGACTAATACGCCCATTTCCATCACAATTTTAAACCTATCAGCAGCAGATAGACATCAGATTTTTGCATATTTTTCAACTTTCATCCGATTGGAAATCAACTTTACATTTAGAAGTTTTACCACTAAAACATTTGAGAGCATGTCGAAAATAAGAAAAACAATTTTAAAAATCGTGCAAAAAACTATGCCAAAGATATGCGAAAACATTTTGCCGAGGTTTATTTATAAGTAACATTACGATTAGTCCTTTCTTTAAAATCAAATATTTTTCAGTGTTTAAATTTTTTTTTTTTTGAACTTGTGTAGTAAGTATCACTCAAATGATAGACAACAAATTCTGTAATTTGGATCTGCCTAGGAAGGCGAAAAGCAAAGGGAATTCTAAAATCTCAATTTATTTAGAATTAAAATTTTAATGTATATCAACTGGCATTTCATCGAGTACCAAAAACTGTACTCGTTATTCGAAGTAATACATATTTGATATTTTGAACAGGAAGAAACATTATTTAACCGACAATTGCAGGATAGACTTCACACAGAAATCTTGCAACATATTAGAGAAGTTATGAAATGTGTTTGCTAATTGCGATATTTATTAAATAAATTCAGATGTTTACAGTAATTTTACAATTCCAGATACAGCCATTTCCTTGGTACCAGTTTGAACCGAATTTCACGATTCTAGCTGCAGCCGTTTGATTGGTACAATTTTTCTAACAATCAAACTTAAAAACAAAAATATTGCGCGTCTACGCGGTCAGTGGAATGTACACACCGACTTTTATGATTCTAGCTGCAGCCATTTGTTCGGTAGCAATTTTATCCCTTTTGTCCATTTTGACCCTAAAAAGTACAAATATCAATGGATCGCTTTATTTTTCAAGTCTATGCAGCTGGTGTGAAGTACACACGAATTTTCATTATTCTTACTTCAGCCGTTAGATTGGTACGTTTTTTATCCCCATTCTCTCCGTTTCCCCCTAAAAGTAGATTTTTTGAAAATGTTCTTTATTCTGCACGTTGCAGGGGAATGTACGCACCAAATTTTATGATTCTAGCTGCAGCCCTTTGGTAGGTTGGTACCTATTATCCCCTTTTCCACATTTTACCCCTTAAAAGTACGAATCTCGAAAAGTCCCTTTATTTTACGTGTATATACGATTTCATGTTTCTAGCTATTGTAGTTTTGTTGGTACAATTTTTATCCCTTTTTGTCCCAATTCGCCTCCTGAAATTATAGATCACTTTATGGTTGTGCGTTCGTGCTTACCAAATATCAAGTAAAATGCTCTTAAATACTCACAATATAAGGGGTTATTGGGGTATTTCCTGTCCTTGTTGTCTGGACCAATTTCGCCCACTTTCAATCCCAATCGGTATACAACCATTAGATGTATTTTTTTTTAGAAATTTTGGAGGCCCAACAAACGTTCAACAGACGGACGGGCAGACGGGCGTGACTAGATCGTCTTACAAGAATATGTATGAGTCATTCCATGTCACGCAGTACGGGTTTTGACCTCGATAGCTGCGATTGTTTTGAAAGTTTGTGTATTTATTCTTCTCATACAAATATTGTATACGTATTTTTGGAAAAAAAAATTAATTTTTTTTTTCACGAGTTTTGACCAAAAACTACTACTTTTTTCAAAAGGTGTGTTTATTCAATCGCCTTTAACTCCTGTAATACTTTACCGATTTTAATGTGTTATACATTGTCTTGAAGGTAATTTCAATTACTTTTAAAATATTGATGTGGTGTGTTATAGAAGGGTTAGATTTTTTAATTTTTTTGTATTTTGATTCTTTTATTTTGATTTTCGAAATAATTACACCAATCAATTTTGATGGAATTTTAAAGTAGTGTGCTTAGGTCTATTTTTAAGCTACTGTGTGAGTTTGAAAGTGGTGAAATGGTGGCTTCTATTTTTTACGATTTTTTTTTATTTTTTTACAAAACCAACCAGAATTACGGAGAACAATCGTCAAAATTATAATTTTTTCATTAGTTCATAAAAACAATGAAAAATTCAAGATAAAATAGGTTATGGAAAAACTTATTTTGTTTAATTTTTTAGTGTGAGATTGGACCACCATGAAAAAATTAACTAAATATATTTTTCGATAACCTATTTTTTCTTGGATTTTTCATTTTATTTGAGTTCTGTTCAGTTTTTGCATCTATACTTTATAGAATGAATATCATTTATTATCATTTTCGCAGCGTGTTTTCAACAAAATATCCGAAAGCTTTATATTAATAATTCTCCAAAGAAATGAGAACTATAACTCACTTTGCGAATATCAGTCAAACACAATCGCACCAAGTAACAAATCACACATTGTCATGTTGCAACCATCTAATTGAGTTGCATGTGTAAGTGTGTGAAAATGCATGTATTTATAGCAAAGCATACGTTTTTTTAGTACTTTTTTTATTCTAATTTTCGTTTGTTTTATATAAATACATTAAAAAATTTAGAAAAATATCCATAAACAATTTTTATCTTTAATTCAATGCAAATTTCTCAGTTCCTTTGTTGCATAGTGTAATTTGTCATCGTTGATCTTTTTGTAATTTTTATATTTTTTGAAATTAAAAATAAACTTCTCCATCTCTGTCAGTGTACGAGTTCATTCGTTAGTCATCGTCATCATCACCATCACCTTAAATCCCCCACAATACCCTCCAAATCGTTGAAGCGTAAACGAAAAGTAAAAGTTTCCATCCGCATGGCAAATTAATAGACCTTGACTGAAAAGGGATTATCTCGAAGCGACATGTCTTCGGATGTCAAAAAATGCTCGCTAATTGAAATTGTAAACTTAATTGCATTTTGCAAAAAAAAAACGCTTGTAATCGATGCCCACTTACAATCCCCCTTGGCTTGGCGGGGGGACGACGACAAGTTTAAGTAATCAGTTAAATGGTCAAACGGGCAATATTGGCGTACACCCACAGAAAAACGATAGGTCTACGTGTTAATCCATTAACATCCAAAAGAGAACTGTTCAGTCAGTTGTGTGACTTTAAACAGGTGGGGCAAAATGGGTCACAAAATTTATATTTTTATTCCACATTATGTATCTGATTTTTTGAGCACCTATAACAATTTTCATTTAAAGGCCCTGATTTTTACTATTCCGAATTGGTTAATTTCGAAATGTTCTACTTTTTTTCGTAAAAGTTCTCTCAGTTGTCGATACATAAAAAATCAATATTTTGTACAGTCGCCTTCGGATATGTCACAGAGATGAAACCCTTTAAAGTTCTACTGACATATCCAAAAAATATCAAATGTTTAAAGTTTCGATGGGAAAAAGTAAAAGTACTTTGTCCTATCGAAACCTTTTTTGAACAAAAATAGATTAAATTAATTTTAATTTTATTTTTTGTGTTGTCATTTATTTTGGTTTAAGACCAAAGGTTGTGCTGAAGTCTTCAGCAGAACCCAAAATTAGCAAAAAGGCAAAGTGAGACCTTTATTGTTGCAGCTAAAAGTTGACTGCGCAGTTTCGATGGGCGCTACCCCATCTCGTCAGAACTTTCGCAACGAATGTATGTCTTTGACTTAAATCAGGGTTCATATTAGTACCAGCGGTCACATACGACAAATGAGAAGCGCTGATAAACAAAATATTCCACCGAACTAAGTCGACACACTAAAAATCTCACTTTGCCAATTCAATGTTATGCATGTGCTCGCAACAATGCAAAGATTGATGTTGTACGGTATGTCCCATCTTCACTGTACCTCGTGTGTATTGTTGTTGTTTGTATGTATTGTTTAATTGTTTTTGGTTTAAGACCAAAGGTTGTGCTGAAGTCTTCAGCAGAACCCAAAATTACCAAAAAGGCATTTATTTTTTTTTTAATTTGAAGTATTCTATATGAACAAGGTTTTCAAGAAATGTATTTAACTTTTGAATTTAAACTTCTATGATGACCTACAGATTAAGAACAAATAATAGTTTCATACACTCATTAACCAACATTTTTCTCTGGGTGCACTCCGGGTAATCTTATTGATTAGCAGCACTTTTGTTGTCTCCACGTCGCCTTGACAACTTGTAGGCGGACGTTTGTTTTGCTGCTTCGCTGTTTGGTTTGGCTTTTGTTGTTCCTTATCTATCAATGACAGATATTTCGTTTATTGACTAACAGCAGGAAGGAAACAATTTCCACCGTTTTCACATAAAGCCAAATCAACAAACAACAACAAACCGAGTTCCTTTTATTGAATGGCTGACTGGCTGGTTGGCTGACTGGCCATAAGAAACAAAAAGGAAATGATATCAAATAACAGCCACAGAAACTAAATGCGAAATGGACATGGACACATCCATGGGAAACCAGTAAAACGGGAGTGTTTTCATTTTGGCCAAACTCATACACGCCACCACTCACCACTCACTACTCACTCAGCATTAGCCAAATATTATTAAAACGCCAAGAAAACAATTCGAATAGGAACGAAACGAACGCAGTGGCCATCTCCACACCACCCGACCACCCCGCCGGAGCACATCTCCATTTGTCTGTCTCATGGCATGCCTGATGTTAGGAATTGGAAATCAAATACTTAATCTCTGGTCGCTGTTAATGGCTGACTGGCCATTTGGGTTGGCACACTAGTGCTGGCGGTAACTGTGATTGTGGCGTTGGATAAGACTATTAAGCCGATGTGAATCTTCATAAATAGCCTTCGTTTGTTTGTTTGTTTGTGCCTGCATGGCCAAACACTTCTCTATATGGCTAATAATGGCCAACATGAATTGGCTGTAGTCACACAAGTGCACAGCTGGAACGAGATCACATGTTTGCCTTCAGCAGTCGAGGAAGTCAATTTCATTGTTGTCTCTGTGTTCCTGGTATTCATGGGACGCAACAAACAGGCATCGGTAATGCAATCTTAACATGGCATTATGTTATTAACAGAATTACACTCCTCTCCCACATCTTTTCGGGAAAAGGATTTTTTTTAAATACTTCACATGTACAGTTTTTTGGGTAAAATCCTGCAAAATATCCACTCACCTCTTATGGTCTATGTGATGCTCACTTTCTGACCAAACCTAAGCTAAAGATCCGCAAATCAATTTCCGTGAAGGAATGTAAAGCAGTTTTGATGATATCGAGTTCAAACCATTTTACTCATACGTCCCTCGTATATCATAAACGATTTTCCATAATCCCTTTTATAGGGTGTGCGTCAAGTCGACCTACATCGCCGTGCTCGGCCATGTTGAGAGTTTTCCCTGTTGTTTGTCTCCACGACTAGTTTTGTTTTGCAAATACAAACAAATAATCGAACTACCAACTAAACAAAAAAAACCGGCGCGCAAATGAGGACGAACGTATGAGCCAAAAAGAAAATATGTTAACAGATCGATTATATATATAGTATATATACAGTGAGAGAGGAAAAACAACAACCGTAAATAGACAGCCCAACACAACACCACTCTGGGATATCGCATCGAGACGCAGTCGCCTGTCTACGCATTCACCAGATACGAGTCGAGTCTCAGTAAGAATGACGACAAAGTACACTCAGAAAAATGACATTTGTTTTACATTAGGTTACATCAATACATCAAGAGTGTGAAGAGTGTAGTTTGTCAACAAAACAAAATTAAAATTACAAAAAATTCTTTATTTTCGATTCACGGTAGTATCTAATTTCTGATCTTGTTTTAGAACATCTGGCCCTATAGAAGAGTACAAATTTGTAAGCTCGGATAACACGGAAAAAAATTTTGGATTCGTTTCGCATGGAATTATTAGTCTACATCTACATTAAAAACACATCGATCTGACTAGGTTTCAGTAACCTTTAAAACTTAAGTTAGTTTCAATCCTGTTATTTTATTAAAATGTCCAAAATGTACCACAATTCGTCGAAATATCTTCATCCATTAATCATAAAGTACTAAAAAGACCAAAATTACAAAATTGCAGTCAACACCTCACAAAAATATTTATAACTCGTAATCCCATCCTGAATCTGGCAAATTTTGCAAAAAAAAATGATATTCAAGGATATTCTGATAATTTGAACATCCCTTTTCCACCAGGACATGGATACATTACTACAGGGTGGCTGATGAATATTGCTACATTAAGAAACTCAAATAACTTTTTTTGAGTGGATGGAATTCATTTGTCTTTTATTCATGTTACAGCCCATTAAATTTTATGAAATATAACGTATTTAGTTTTAAAAATAATGGATTTTAAATGTCCCTTGCTCGTCGATGCATGTGCGGCATCTTACCAAAAAGTTGTTCATTACTGCTTGGAGAGTTGAGACAGGAATAGCCGCAATTGTTTCTCGAATGGACTAAAGCAAGGTTCATTCAAATTTGTTGGTTTTGCTTCCTGTTTGTAATAACCCCACAAGAAAAAGTCAGGTGCATTAAGTTCAGGCGATCTGGGGCCCAACGGAATATGGAGTTTCTGGATATCAGCTTATTGGGAAATCGGGTCGGGCTATGTGACCGGCAAGCCTGCTGCGTTCAGTTTTTTGGCCATTTGAATTTTATATGGGAATAAGTCCAAATCATTGTGCATAATTGACTGACATGACTGTCTGCTTATACCTATTTGAGCAGATAAGCATATTGTCGAAACTCTTGGTTTGGATATTTTGTATGGCAGCAGCTACAACAGCGATGGTCTCTTGACTGTCCCATGCTCGGCAAAACTGTTAACAAGTCTCATTATGGTCCATCGGCTCGGAGGATTGCCGCCTTTACTCTCTTTGAACCGAAACTACGGACTCCAGTGCGTGATAGCGGCAGACAATCCAAATTCTTGTTTCAGTGTCCCACTTATCTTTTATTTTTTTTCTTTTGAAAACTCTAAAAATCAAACTGCAAAATAAAAAAAAGCAATTAAAGTTTTTTATGTTAGCGGCTTTCATCAGCCACCCTGTATGTCAGTAGTCAAGAGCTTTCCCGTGATACCTAAGGTTTTATAATCCGAAGACGCATGCGGAAAATTACATTGAATATTGCCAAAGTTTGGGCGTTAAAATAAGCGCAGTAACAATTTATGCAACAAACAAACAGAAACATCGATTTCATTAGTTCCTTTCAAAGAATTATTTAAGTTATGCTATTTTGGAAAGTAAGTAAAGATTGGATTTTGGATGGGCGACATATCCGTCTTTAATACAAAATTTCGGAAATTATTTGTATTAATTACGATGGTATGATTTTTTTTATTTGTTTTCTTGTGTTGATGACTTCTTTCGCTCATTTTACTTTACCACCGCAGTAGCATTTTGTATGAGCCTATTATTGTCAAAATGTAATCTCAAACGCTTTATTAATTGATGTACATGGTAATTTTTGTACATTTTGAACAAATATTTTGCACGAATGCCGAATATATATCTGCTAAAGTATATTTTCTGTTAATTCTAAGAAATATTTTATGTTCGTCCTTTCCTCTTTACAATAATACTCGCACGCGAAAAAGCCACTTATTTGCTAATTTTATCCGTCTTTGTTTTTGGATAGTATTTATTTAATTTTCTTTTGGTGGATATAGATATATCTAAAATAGTAATTTGGAAACTTCCTATTAGCTAGAACTCACACAAAGTCAAAGGAATATGTATAATTTTTATAATTTTCTACCAAGTTTTGAACAAAATATTACAACCATTTATATCCTCGATATCATGTTTCTAGATTCAGCCAGCCAGTTTATAACTTTTTGCACTTCTTTCCCAAGAAGTACACATTGTGAAAAATCACTATAGGTAACATGTGTTTTTGCTTACCCTAAAAATATGTACTTTCTTTGGTAACACATTTATTTACTTTAGTTGGTACCATTTTTATCCCTTTTTGTGCCGCTCGCCCCTTAAAAGTACAGATTTCGAAAAATCCAATTTTACTTCATTTCTATATGGTCAGAGGAATTTACATACCAAATTTCACGATTCTAGCTGTAATACTTTAATTGGTACCATTTTTATCCCTTTTAGTCCCGCTCGCCCCTTAGAAGTACAAATTTCGAAAAATCCCTATTTGTAGTTCGTCTGCATGGTCATTTCAAGGAACTCACCTAATTTCATGTTTCTAGCTACTGCCGTTTAGTCAGGACGAAGGTTCGATGTTTATCCCTTTTTGGGCCATTTTATCCCTTAAAAGTATGAATTTCGTAAAACCCTTAGTCGACGTCTACGTCATATTTGGGAACTACCCTGAAAATTTCATGACCCTGGCTTCAGCCGTTTGGTCTGTGGGCTAGTCAATGATAAGTCAGTCAGTAACGCAACTCTTTTATATATATATAGATTACACTGTGGAACAAAATGTAACATTTTCGAAAAACAAAACTAACAACTGATTCTGACATATATTCTAATAGGTAGGAGGAAACTTTAGAGGGCGGTCAATATTTCCCCCTTTTGCAAATTCTCATGATGAATCGGCATAGGAAACCTTGTGTCCTTTAAATTTTAAGTATAGAATGTATTCAGCAATTCTGCTTATAATAATACGAGGTACATTTTTAAGGACAAATTTTAACCCTTTAGCTCTCCATTAAAGGCCCCCTTTTTGGGTAAATTAAAGAAACTAAAATAAAAAAATGTTCAGTCACCATAGCGAAATAAAGTTTGGATGATGATTGGCAAAATATTTTGTTCCTACTTCAAGGATTCTGTGAATTAAGCGCTTCTGAAAACTTCTCATCATGTTTTCCCCATGTATTTTTTTTATGCAACAGTTTTGTTGATTTTTTTCTGAAGTAATAGACCCACTTTAAATATAAATTGTTACTCTTGTCTTTGATTATCTTATTAGTCAAGTTGTTGGAAGTTTATAGTATTTTTTATAGGTTTCACATAGTGACGACTGAAAACTTTTGCCGTATTTCGTGGGAGTCTTAGCAAACATTAAGTAGCTGCAATCAGTACCTTTCTAATGAACATAGGAAGGAAATTCACGCTCATTTTTATAACAGGAGGTTAAAAAACGGCCGATGAATTATATTATTTAAGACAATAACAAAATGAGCGTTGACACGGCAGAAGTATTGCTATGCCTGCATATACACTCACTTAGATATGCAACTCAATGTGCTTTATTACTTGGTGCGATTTTTTAAAAACGGATATTCGGCAAGTGAGTTGTGCTTCTCATTCGTTTGTGAGAATCATTTACTTAATAAGGCCGGGTATGTTGTTGAAACGTAGCTGCGAAGCCACCTGAGGAAACCTTGGACAGTGGTAGAATGAAGCCAAGTAATACATCTCACCATGCCATTTGTAAATAAATTTGCATTCTATAGAATATAGATGCAAAATGTTATTGGGCCAGGAGAATATTCCAAATATTCCACATTTGGCAAAAATATCCACTTCCTGGCCCATGGAGAACTTTTTTCTTCAAATCAGTCAGATATGTTTTTTTTTATTATAAATAAATATTTCACGTGACAGGTGATCCGGATGTGTGTGTGTTATAATGAGTGCATCATTGGCTTCCAGGTGACAGGTGAACTTGAAAAACACCCCCAAGAAAACTCACCCTCACTTTGTACACTATTGTTGGTAGTGTGATATAAGCAGTTACAAAGTTACAGAGAGTCTAATTCAAGTCATGACCCAATGACAAATATGAAAGCAATTTAAGCAGTACTGCTTTGAGTTGTCATTTCTTCAGTTTTGGCCTTTATATTTTGCTAATTATTTAAGGGTTCAGTTATTTTTCCCAGTGTAACTGCATCTAGACAAACCACATTTGGCGGGTTGTTCGAATGAATCGAATGAATGGTTGTTATGGCTTTGCTTTGGTTACCGATGACAACAACAACACCGGCGTCGCCTCAAATGTTTTCCAAGTGATGTTTAAACTGAACAACAGCAAAACCCGTACGCTTTAGTGGGTTTTTAGGTGGTTCAACAACTGATGGAGACAGACAGACCACTTCTCTCTGGTGTGTCCCGTCAGTTGGCCTGGCCCGGCCTGGTCTGGCTTTGGTTGGCATTGCATGTGTGTGCGTTGGCTACTTGTGCTACCCTCTTTCAAAAATTTCCCTCTCATATCATTTGTTTGCTCAATCACCAGTCGTTCGGGAAGAACATTAGTTGCCTAGCCTGGCCGGTCGGTCATATTCTATGGAAAATTAACTGAAATTTCTTTTTGATTGAGTTTGTGGCGATTAAAGCAAATCAACAAAGTTTCAAGTGGAAATATTTGATTTTCGATTGCTCGCTGCTTTGCTGCTCATGTGGTGCTTAATTGTACCGCGCCGCACCACGACTCTTTCGGTGGGGGGGAGGGTGCTGTTGGAGTTCATTCACCCGGTTGGTGGTGGTGGTGTACATATATTCATTCATTGATGATAGAGACATGCAGAGTGGAGTAGTAAATTTACATACCAGCCTTGTAAATATGCCAACGTATTCATGTTTCCTTAGAGACAAGTTGTGGTTGTTGTTGTTGTTGTTATCAACAATTACTATGTTCGGTGGTTGGTTGTAGTTGTTGTCATTACTGGCCCGGCTAGAAAGGATGTCAGTAGTTGCGATAATTATATCCTCGTAAGCAATGTAATCGGTATGCACAAGTGTATGTACATATGTCGGCTATTGCGGTTGTACGTCACAAAAACATATCAAAACATTCGGTCATTGACATTTTTGATAGTGAATCGATATAATTGTCCTTCCGGGGCATTGTACGTCGTCAAGGATGAATTTCTCTTTGCCCTCAAATCTAAGGTTACACAGAATGAAAAATAAGGAGCCAGTAAACTTTTTGTTTAATTAAGACAAATAATAATTGAATGAATGAATTGAGTATCCTCGCAGGCTTAAATTTAACTAGTTTTCAATTGAGGTATTTTTAAATTGTTAAAAAGTATGAAAATTGATAAAACTGTTATTGATTTTTCAGTTTTTATTTTTTAACAAATCACAAAGTTGACTGTGGCACATAACACCGTGCGACAGAATTATTTGCACCTAAACAAGGAAGGAAACTATAGGTCGTATTCATTTTTCATTTGGTGATATTTTCTCCTTTTTGCTGGACTTTTAATTTTCAAAAGATATAGTTATTTTAGTAATTTATTTTCGTACTTTTAGGAGTCATACAAATATGTTATGGGTATCAAATGAAAGAGAAGAACTTCTGTTAAAAATACTTTGTATTTCATGCCTCTATCTGTATTATGATAGCATTAAACGCCATTTCAAGTTTCCCCCCGCTAAAAGTAAATGAATAACTAAATAAACTAAGGCCAAATTATTAAATGATTGGTAATGCCAAATGAATGAAGATAGAGGCTTGCAATTATAAGTATTTTTGACAGACATTCTTCTCTTTCAATTGATACCCATATCGCCTTTATATGACTCGTAGAAGTACACAAATAAATTATTAAAACATCTATATCCTTGGAGAATCAAAAGTCGTGTAAAAAGGAGAAAAGATCATCAAATGGAAAACAGAGTCATAGTTTTTCTACATGTGATCTCTAGTTTCATATGTATATTAGGATGGGTCACGAAAATAAATCAGAAATGAAGATAGTATTGTTTAATGATGACCTACAAAATATTTCGTCACTGGGTCAAACCGTCTGTGAGCTAAACGTTCCTGAAAACACCTCAAGTTTTTCCGTGTATTTATTTTTTGTTACATTTTTTCACAACTTTTTTTCTGAATTAATAGACTATTTGAAGAACTTTAAATATACTTTTTTTCTTGTCTTGGAATAGGTCGTATTATTGGACGTTTATATTAAATTGTTGTGGGTTTTCAAGCTGACAGCTAAAAACTCACATTTCTTGGAAACATTTTGTAAGAGTTGTAATGAAAAATAAATAGGAGGAGTCAATACATTGCGAATGATCCCTAAATAATGAATAACGGACAAAAATGAAATAATTTAATGCAGACGATGGTTTTCACAGCCAAAATGTTCAAACTCTTTTTACAAACATTAGCGCTGCGGTGTCAATTTCATTCCGTTGTTTATCATTTTGGCGTCATTCGAAAGGTATTGATTGGCTGCAAATATTTATTTTTGATGAAATACTACCATAAAATACGAAAAAGACAATTCAAGGGTCTGTTATTTAGAAAAAAATAAGAAAAAATGTAACATAAAAAATTACACCGGAAAACATGATTTTTAGGGGTAATTTCAGGAGCGTTTAGCTCACAGACGGATTGATCTAGGAACGAAATATTTTGCAAATCACCATTAAACAATCCAAACTTTTGGGGTGGCTGGAACTTGTTTTTCCATTTGTATGAACGGCGATCCAGCCTAATGTATATGGTCTTGCTCAATGTGAAAAAAATGTGAAATTGTCTCATGGTGTAATATGCATTCTCGCTTATTCTGTTGTCTAGTGTTATCTTAAAGAACTGACACTGATTTACTCGACATAACAAAAGATACAAAAGACAAAAAGCAATCAAAATTGTCTAGGGAAATGATTTTTTAAATTCGTTAAACAAATCCATTACTTGAAGTCAGGCAATGATTTCCTCAAAAAGTAAATGAAGCGCAGACATACGTTGATATTTGAATAAAGCAACAACAAAGAGCGCAACAACAAAGAGCCCAACAACAAAAAGTCCGACACAATAATTAAAATGTTGTTATTTGTTATTTCGGACGATGAGCAAAAAGTAAATAAACTTTTAAGATTTTTGTGTCGGATTTTTATTTTTTTGTTTGTAAACTTTTATAGTTTAATGACCATTTGAAGCCAAGTACACATACTGGCTGACTGGCTGGCTGGCCATATGGCAAAAACCATCGGCACAATACAAACCAAAATTTTTAACTGAATTCATTTCGAGTTGAAAACACGAATTCATTTGCAGCTTCGAACGAATGAAAACAAAAAATTAGAGCCAAAATGAAATGAGAAAAACAATTCAAATTAATTTGCATACGAATGATGTGATATTCCGTTACCAATGCAAACTCCAAAAAAAAAAACAAATACAAGACCAGTTCAAAGAAACATGGCCAAAAGCAGCAGCACGTGTTAAGTCGGGCTCGTCCCTCCGATGTTCGGCAAATGTCACTCATGCGGTAACCGCAGTGCGATGTACAAAGAAAGCCACAAACGAGACGAGTACCACACACATATAAACAAATGTGAACTTTCTTCTGTTGCGATTTTGCGGTGGCGGCAACAATGGAGGCCATAAAGGCAGCCACTGCCGACTGCGGATGACAGCCATTGCGAGAGAGACAAACGGAAAGGTTCATTCATTGCCTGTTGTGGTGCCTCAGATCTAATGTATCCGTGTGTATATACACAACCCGTGTCAAGTCCTTAAAGTGAAAAGCGATGTGTGCGAGCGAGAGAGAGAGAGAGAGAGGAAAAAACAAGTAAAAGTTGACATCGTAAAAATGTGTAACACTTCTGCTTTCCGGCCTGAGAAGAAAGCCTATACGTAAACATGTCAATTTAAAAATTGTAAATCTAGAAAGAAAACCAAGCGTCAGTTTAAATGATATTTATAGACTTGAAAAGTGGCCGATTTTACACACAAATCTTTATATTGTGGCATTACCATAATAATGTTAAATGCTGATGTAAAAAGCTTAGCGTGGCCCACTAATAGAAATTGGGAAGATTGGGAAGACTTAGATCATGAAAACGCCTTGTGCTGAGGTTTGTGGACTTATAATAACGCATATGGGCATCTTCCAAAAAAGTTCTACCAAAAACATGAAATCAGACCATACTAATAGCTTTAACCTTTATTTTTCCTTATTGCGACAACATTTTTTATTATGAAACTTGAAGTTAACTTGTTCTCTTTTATTTTTATTTAAAGTTGAAGTGTTATAACGAAAATTACTAATTTTTTTTTACTACGAGTGGAAATATTTGTCGCGACCGTATTTCTGCTGTACCTAATTAAAACAATTTAAGAGATACATCTCATATTTCATAAATCTGCGAACAAAATATATCCTCTGACCTTCATTTACATGTATGTACATGTGCACACTGGTCCCAAATCCATTTTTTAAGGCATAAAGTCGAAAAATAAAGATACAATCTTGTAATTTTGCACACCTGCTAGACCTAACATACTTAAAAAATAAAAAAAAAATTTGGGAATATCGGACCACGCCCACTACCACCTCCCATATAAACTCAATATATAACCAACATAATTATCACCCTGTATTAGTACAGGGTGACCAAAAACAACATTTAATAAAATGAAATTAAAAGAATGAAACTTATTTCGCTTTGATGAACAATGTTTTTCTGAACATTATTACAAATGCAAAATATAGAATACAAATATTCTACTTGACACTGCAATTTAAATAATTATTTCAGGAAATAATATAAAATGTCTACATATGTACAGAAAAGTTAATGACTTTATATGCCATTTTAAAGGTACATACAATACCTTTAAAATAAAGTGGCAATTGTAGGAGTTTGCCGAAAAATGTCGACGAGATATTAATTCTCCCATAAACTACACATTCAGACAAAGACTTTCACATTTACACTTTGAAACAAGTTGAGTCCTACATATAACTTTTGGTCCACGACATTTATAGGTTATGCTCACTACGAATCACAAAATTACAACACTTAAGTAATCACAAAATGTTAAATATAATTTTTCAACTACTTACGCCGGCCATCAATTTCAATAATATAGTCACTTCATTATTTTCTTTTTGCGCCTTAATTTTAAGTATTTTGTATAACTGCTTTAGACCCGTATTAATACCACTCGTTTCAACGGCAAACTTTAAATGCCTCTCAGGCTTGCAGTGTTGCCACCTAGTTTTCTCCAATACATTTTCTTGATAGCTTGGCGTGTTACCATTAAGATAGCATATACACATTTAACAATTTCCAATTTAATTTTTTTTGAATTTCTGCCAAAAAATATGGATTTGGGAACATAGTGATATGTATGGAAAGTTCTCAAAAAATAGCTGAACTTTGTATATTTGTATAAGACCTTCAAAAGTACTTCTGTTTTTGTCGCGTCCGTTTCCGTGTAAAATTGTTTATAATTTTGTACTAAATCCTGTCAATATATTTAGTACTCTTTAAGCGCTTTAGAACACTAAAAAGGCTGATCGACTTTTTCAGTTTCTTTCTTGTTTAGGTGCGTTTAGGTTTAGGGCGTGCGAATGTCGCGTCCGGGTCACTGGTAGATGGCCATATGTAAGTTTCTAAAAACGTATGTATATATCATTGATAACAACATGGTAACACAAGGTCCACTGATGAGTTAACTCCAAACAGGATACGAAATACATATATGAACAAAGAGTGTATAGTTGAGAGTGCTTCTCCGCCTCCCCACTACCAAAACACAAAATTCATTCGTAAGAATAACTTGATCGAAATAACTGATATTCGAATGTATAACATTTAAAACCACCTAAAAGTCGACCATTATCGATAACACTGTCGGACAGCAGTCAATAATACACTTGAACCCGATGATATATGTACATCTGAAACTGTAGATGAAATAGAGTTATTTGGCGTTTTTAGTTTTTAATTTTCTCATCCTGTTGCCTCTTGGAAGGACTACAAAGTTCCAAAGGATACCATTCGCTGCCTATGACAACGGTATAAGTGAGTGGCCTCCATAGCTCAGTGGAAGGGTGCGCGTCTTGCAATCTGAAGGTGCTGGGTTCGATTCCCGGCCGGCGCACTGGTAAAATTCAACATCAACAAATTTTCACTTTTCATCATAAAATAAGAGTTTCTGCAGCCCATTTTCTCATCCGAACACACTTTCACATAAAAATAGTCATTTCTATTGCTCCAAGGTCCAGGGAATAAACTAATAGCCATTAGCGATACATAACATGGCTGTTAACATAGAAAATGCAGCGTCCCTAGTGGAGGATAGGGGTACAACTCGATTAACATCCCATTCCCTTAACATTAACATCAACCTTGAAGAAGATGCAAATAACAGCCGGGCAACATGAGAACGATGATGAACAAAGGTTCCCGCGATAATCGGATACATGCCGCAACGAAGTCTAGTACAATTCAGACTTAAGGATTATCACCTCAGATCCCTCTAAAGCTGCTACAACAACAACAACAACGGTATAAGTGCAGTATCAAAGAAGAGAAAATGTGCTATAAATACTTTAAATTTCAATTTTCTATATTTAGTTTATTATTAGCAACCATTCAAATTTTTGTCTCTTAAAAAGTAGCGAATAGAAAAACTAAGGGTAAACTTGAAATAGCTGTTAACGCTGAACTAATTCAGACAGAAGCATGACTATGAATTATTGTTAACAGATATTCTCCACTAATACCGTTATCATATGGTGCGAACAAGTATATAAAATTATTTTTTGAAAAGTTGTATCCTTTTTAACTTTGCAGTCGTGTGAAGTGGAAACAGGATGAGGAGATGAAGAACTAAAAACGCCGAGTAGATTCATTTTTTTACGTGTATCATCCGGTTCAAGTCTAATGACTTTTTTCTAAAGAGTCGTACGGCATAACTAATCAAAAATTACAAAATGTTTGAGAAATTTTCTCTACCAAAAAGAGTGAAGTAGAAAACTCTGGGAGGTATTGTTGAGTAGATCATGAATCTGTATTTGAAATATCCCAGGGGGATCTTAAGTAACGGGTCTTTAGTACCTTTCCCACTTACAAGGCTGTAACTTTGTTGATTTTGCAGATTTGTAGTAAAATGTTAGACATGTTTTTTTTTCAAATTTTATCTGAATTTTAAGTATTTCTTATTCGATAAAATAAAAAAGAGAGATATGAACTGGAATGACCAAAACTTGTATTTTTTTTCAAAAATTTAATATTAACAAAAACTTCAATAACTCAGTCAATTACAAACGAATTTTTAGAATTTTTGCATAAATTTACAAGTGGCGGGGATATCAACAAAATAATGTGCAAAAATAATGCGAAAGTTGAAAAATTTATAAAAAAACGTTTTTGCTGGACAAAATCACAAAAATTTCTTAAATAAGCTTTTCAAATCCAATGAAATAATAATAAAGAACTAAATTACAGTTTTATAAGTGTGTTTAAGTACGTAAACCCGTTTTTTACCCGTAACTCATTATTTTGGATGTGTCTGCAAATTTCAAATACAGATTCTTGTTCTACTCGACAATATCTATGAGAAAAATAATATCACATCTCAGAGTTTTTGGACTATCGCACAGTGTTATATTTTATAGTATCGTAGTATCGCCAAAGAGAATTAGTCAGCATCTCGTATTGTTGGTAAAAGAGATTTGGAGATGCTAACATCTGCATGAAACACATTTAAAATTTTCAGATTTTCAAACCTGTTTTCTGTCTGTCATCAGTCTCGAAACAATCACGATCGTTGTGAATCCATTGTGTATAAGAAATAGGGAAATATCTGAATATAGTTCAAAATTGCATTCAAGAGAGTGCAGATGATAGTCCCAAAACTTACGCAAGATTATAAATAAAAATAGAGAACACGTTTTTTCAATAGTATTTTTTAATGCCCCTCGTACAGATTTATCATCTCCCAGTTTCTGGTACTATATTTGTACTATTTTGTCAGACTATTAACCATTTTGTAAATTTTTGTTCCGAAAATGTTTCATTCATCCCAGCAATTTTTGAAAAATCACTTAGTCAGTGTGATCCAACTTTCGCGATCATATCTGCAACATTTTTAGACATAAGCACCTATCCCATCATGTGAAGCAAGTCTATTTGCCACATCCCCCAGAAGACATTTAAAAGTACAAATGTTTGAAATCTTTTACCGCGATTTCGATGATGGTTTGACTCTTTATATTCTGAATTAATTGTTATCTTTATCACTATATATAAATTCGGATTCATCTTTCCCAGCCTACACAGAAGCGGATCAAGCATTCAATTAGTAATTTGTCACCGATTGAAAAGGTGCTCCCTTCAGTGATACTTGTAATCGAACAAATAATGTTTTCCATTTGAGTTTATATTCAAACATTCAAACTAATATTCTCGTGATAATGATGGATTTAGATCAACATTAGGTAGGTAGTTGAAATGCCTTTTTTCAGTGACACATGCACATCCTGCAATATTGAATTCGTGATCGCCTGCTTATGATCGAAATTTACACGATTGAGATGCGAGTGTGGAGCCCCTATGTTCGACCATTTGACTGCTGTTGGTTTTCTATCTTTGAAATCTACACTGTTACACTGTTTATCTTGTAATTCGATTAATAGGCCAGGCCACAAAAAAAAACAGACAAAGCGTTGCTGTGCTCGGGTGTCGCGGCGTGGAGTATGAAAAACCACACTTCACCACAGCTTCGGTTTATAACGCGATTTCAAAACTTGAGTTTCAGTTTTTTTTTTATTTTTTATTAACAACATTTGGGTTTTTGTGGCTAAAAATAAAACTACATAAAAATCACTTTGAACAATAAACAACATAATTATAAATGAAGTCATGAACCTTGGAAACAGTAGAGGAAAAGACCAACGAGAAAAAAATTGATTATAATTGCTCGAGAGATGAAGAAAACCAACCGTACAACGGGCAACCGACAGTCAGCCAAACACACACCAAACAGCAAAGAGCCAAGAAATAATCAGAGACACGGCATGGCGCGGCACGGCACGGCTGTAAAGCCCCAATTCGTCATAGTCGTCGTCGTTGTCGTCTAAAATTGCCAAAACAGCCAAACAGATTTACGAAATTATAAACAAGAACTAAAGCAAAATAAACAATTTCTGAGGTTTTTTCTTTGTCTCCCTCTTTGGCAAAAAGAAATACAATATATTAATTGTATATGTACATTGAATGGGGTCGGCAAAAAAAGCGGCTGAAATCCTTTTTGCTACCTTCGTATAAGAAAAATAAAATGTTTGAATACCCCCAAAACAGTTCTTAGCCATCTCCAATGTAGAGCGATTTTACCTAACCTCTAAAGATCATGGTTTTCTTCAACATGATGGCTGTCTTTCAGTATTTGGCCAAGGAAGAAGCACTGATAAAGCTATGAGTGATTCCGTATCCAACGAGTAGAGGAGTCCTCCCTTTTGTCATTTTACATTTTACATTTTTAGCTATAGGGTGTGCCCTGTATGTAAAACATTGTGATGAATATTTTTGTAGAACATTTTAACTTCCTATCTCTTCAATTTATCCCTCTAACCCTACCGCAATTATAACCGTTGCTAGTTGTTAGCAACATGTTGCTAGACCGCTATCCACGATTAGCAACATGTTGCACTTGATGACTCTCGTAAAAAGACGTGACGAGAAGAAGCTTTCATTGGGGAGTTAGAGAGCTGAAACGTTCTACAAAAATGTTCCTCATAATATTTTACACAAATATGCGGAACACACCCGATGTCAGAAATGTAAGGTTAATGTGGTTTCGTATGACAGGAGAATATGCAAAACGGACAGAGCCATCCCTTATTTTATACAGCTTCAGAAGTTATCTTTCAAATCTCTGATACAAGTATAATTTGTTGATTAATTTTTTTCCTGAATCTATTGGTCGAACCATGTTATTGTCAAGAGAGTGTGTGTGTGTGGCCTGATGGTGTTGCATTGACTTCTATTTGTACGCTTTGACTTCGTTTTAATATGCAAACAAAAACTAATTGCCTGCATTATTGTAGGCCATTGTCGTTAGCATCGTAGACTAATAACTTCTGGTCACTGTTGAAAAACAAAAATACAAAAACATGACATATTTGTTGTTGATTATATTAAATTTTTATATTTTATATATTTTATCTTACCCTTAAAATGAAAATGTAATTCACAACCCACTTTAATGTACAAATGTACACACGCACATGTTTATGTTGTATTTGAAAATGTTTTATGTTAAATTAACCGAAAACAATGTCAAGTTTAAGAGAGATGAGAAGAAGAAGAGGAAGAAAAAAATCAAGCACAAGATTTTTGTATTATCAAGCAAAACGCCAACATGACTATGGGGGTTCTTGTCTTGACTTGTCTTATTTCAGGGCTAATCTATTTTTCGCACTTTTGACACTACATTGTCGACGAATCATAAATATATTCATTTTGCAAATGTCCCTCTGCAATCCGTGTGTTTGTTTTGAAAAACGATCAATTGAAATTGGCGCCATTTTTGTTTGACAAACAAACACAAACACATGATATATTGCTGCCGCCCACACACTCGCTCTTGATCGCTTCCCAGACAATGGATGACTCATGATTGGTAATTGTTTATAAATGTCTGAAGAATTCCGGAATTCCGTTTAATAAGTCTGTCAAAATTAAGCGAGAGCTAATTTTGCTGTCCAACTAATTATATAAGTATTCAAGTTATGGTGCTTTTGTTGCTAAATAACAATGTCACTTCGTCAGATCGAAGGAACAGCAAACAATTGAAATGTTGTCCCCACACCCTTTTTCGAATATTGAATTTGTCTATAGTTCACTGATCAGAGAACAAGAAACGGTACTAAAATGCATCCGCAAATGTTTCATGCAGAAAAAACAAGGTTGACATCACCGGTACACACAAGACATTAGTAGTGTTTTTTAATATTTCGTCAAAATATTTTATGAAAACATTATTTTAATGTGAAGATGATAATGATTTTCGCATAGGCAAATTTCGAACTAGACTTACCAGAGCAATGTTAAGAGTTAACAGAGTTTATACATTTATTTATAAGGTTGGTTGTGTGGTTAAAGTGGGTCAATGAAAAACATTGATGAATGAAAATTATAGCACATGTGACTGAATTCTGTACCCACACATTTCAGAAGTCTAAGAACTGCTCACAATTTTGGATATATTTTTTTGGATAGTTTTAATTAAAAAGAAAGTTAAAATTTAAAATTTAGGGAATAGATTCCTAAATTTTAACTAGTTTTAACATTGTAATTGTTTAAAGATAATAACCGCATCAAAATAGCCATCTTCGTTCATCTGATGTTAATTTTCTACAAGTTTTAAATTGGTGGAGACGTTGGTGGTCTCCAATTCGGAAGATCTATTAGTCGTTAGCTTTATTTTGTCTTAGAAAGACTATGTTATCTAAATCGTATGAACGATTTTTTTAGATTTTTTGAGCAAAATCAACCAGAATTGCAGTGAAAAATCATCATAATTATAATTTTTCATTAGTTGATTAGCAGAAGTTATAAAAGCAATAAAAAATTTTCGAAAAATGGGTAATGGAAAAATATTTATTTTATTTTTTATAAGGGAACAAAAAAATGGAAATAATATTTATTTCATTGTCTGTACATTTTCTTGGATTTTTCATTGGTTTTAAACCTTCATGATTTTTCACTGAAATTCTGGTTGATTTTACCACATAAAAATCGAAATTTTTTCGTAAAAAATAGAACCCATCATTTCACCACTTCCACACTCACACAGTCGCCTAGAAAGAGAACTAAGAACACTAATTTAAAATTTCAAAAAAAAAAATGGTTTAATGTAATCATTTGTAAGCACTTTTAAAAATCTAACACGGCTATAACATACCACATCATCATTTTAAAAGTAAATGAAATTTCCATCAAAATAAATAAGGTATACAAATAAGGTATAACACATTAAAATCTGTCAAGTATTTCAGGAGCTACAGGTGATTGATGAATACACCTATTTGAAAAAATCGTATTTTTATACCCTCACTCTAGAGAGTAGGAGGGTGATTTTTTAAAAGGAAAGTTTTTGAAAAAAAAAAAAAACACATAAAATTGTGAAAAATGCATGAAATCTTTATTTGAACCTGTACTACGGTCCATATAATTTAATGTTTGAAGATTATTTCATGCAAATGTTGACCTTGACTGCGCCTCAAATGGTCCATCCGCTTAGTCCAATTTTGGCATTTCCACGTTTTTGAGTAACAGAGGCCCAATTGCTGCGAACGGCGACGAATCGATAATTGATGGTCATCATTAACACTGGCCGATACAGCTGCGATATTTTCTTCAGCTCGCACTCTACGTAAGCGTGTTGGTGGTTTAATGTCCAACAATGTAAATTTGGTGCGAAATTTAGTCACAATAGCCCGAATAGCCGCTTCAGTGGGTCGATTAAACTGACCATAAAATTGAAGAAGCGCCCGATGAACTTTCTTAACGGAGCACGCATTTTGATAATAAAATTGAATAATTTGCAAGCGTTGTTCGTTTGTAAGACGATTCATGGTTAAATTATAGACCACACTGATGTCTATAATGATGATGATGACAGTGAAACAAAACACGAAATGTGCGTCAGCTGTTTAAACCAGTGTTTCCAAAAAGATAATAGCTAAAAAATCACCCTTTATCATTTGGTACAGAAAAAAAGTGTAACGCATTAAGGGAGTGACTTAAGACCCTATATATGTTTGGACCAAATCCGTTTCATGACTTTTTAAGAAGATTGAGCCGTGTCCGTCCGTCTCTCCGTCTGGCTGGTGTACACGATAACTCTCGAAAGGAGTTAAGGAATCAGTTCAAACTTTGAACATGGTAATATTTTTCCCAAACATAGTTTAAGTTCGAAGATGGACAAAGTTGTCACGCCCCTTCTTGTACCTCCCACACAAATGACCTATATTTCTATGTTAAATTAAAACGAATGTAACTTCCACACGGATATTCGGAATCAGCAATATTTTGGTATTTGCTAATGTTTTCATAATCGCATTTGGTTCAGATTCAGATATAGCTCCCGTTCAAATTTCGCTCTCGATTTGACTTTTTATGCCCTAGAAACCGCATATTTTGACCGATTTTCTTCAAATTTGCCACAGCGACTTATATTTCATCTAAAAACATTTCTAGTAAGATTGGGTCAGATATTTATTTTATACAAATTTTGGTCTCGATTTGACTTTTTGTGCTTTAATAAACTCATATTTTAACAGATTTTGATCTGAACACTTTATATTTCACCTGGAAACATTCATTGGTCCAAGATATATGACAAAATCCAAAATCCTCAGCGAATTAAATTGTAATGGCGTACAAAGTGGATACCCTCCAAAAATTATCGAAATCATGAAGTTGGGTTATCGTGCATTGTTTACGTTAGAGATAATATGTACTTTTGGAATTAAACTAGGATGGAAATACTACCAACGAAATGGTTGTAGCTAAAAATGCTTCCATTATCTTCCAATATTTAGTGCATTTAAGCTTGTTTGAAGATTGCTGACTTATATTTACTTTTTGAGTTGACTTGAAGTATTAATTCGAAATCTATAGTATACATTTATTGGTTGTCTTGGCGTGTTTTGATATAAATAAAATTTTATATTTATTTATAGAATTATTTTTGCAATATTTTTATTTTTATTTGTTTTGTTTTGGCAATATTAAAAAAATAAAATTTTCTGTACTTTACTGCACTTCTTCGAAAATCGATAGGTTCTGTGGAATGCAAACCATGGTGGAGGGTATATAAAGCTGTTTTCACTTGTTTTATATTAAAAATTAGTTAAAAATTTAGGCGAGTTTTCATATGAAAAATAACTCCTTTTTTGTCAATATTTCAATTGGGGATTTTGAATTTATTGTTGTTGCATTGCAAATGCTTGGTTACAATAAAACCGATATGACATCCACACGGGTAGTCTAAATCATTTAAAATTTGATATTTGAAAATGTTTTTATAATCACTTTAAACTTAAAAAATATTTACACTTTAACCACGCCCCTTCTTGCACCTCTCACACAATTATCTCTATCCTAGGTAATATTAAATCCTTCATACCAGTATACATGGAATCCGCTATGACTTGATATTTTATCATGTCTATGCAATTTGTTTTATAAATGTAGACGAAATGTGTGACACGAACCTCTCAGTAACTTCCACACAAATTAGCCTGGCCTAAGTAAAATGTAATTCCTTATAATTTCCGTTCTATATGTTCTCTGAGAGTGAGGTTTTTCCCAAAATGATAATCATGAAATATAATTTTAAATATATATAATATATATATCGTAGGTTGTTAATAAGTATTTAAAACAATATTTTGAAAAGTGTTATCCCTTGAAACTTTGTTGTCCTTTTAAAGGACAATAGGAGATGAAAATCTGAAAACGCGAATTAAATCACTTTTTTCTACAGTTTCAGACGTATATCATCCGGTTAAGTGTAATATGAACTGTTGGACGTTGTACTTTGGGAGGGTCTTATAAGTGGGGATACTTACGTTTTTTGTCAGAATATCATATCTTATTTATTCACGAGATTAAGAGCTCCATTTATCTTTTGGAAAGCTCCATCTATTCTAGATATAGAGACATTAATAGTGTTTTCCGACAAAAAGTGCAACATTTTCATTGTCCTTTCGCATAAAACAAATTTGCGTTTTGTTGTTTTCAAAATAGTTCTAAGTGACGGCAATTTGCAAGTCACTGATGATCGGTATGGATAATTGCTTCCCTTAGACCTCTTCAAACATAAGCATTCAGTCAGTTATTGTGTCTTTGTTTGGAGTTCTTTTTATGTGGAATACGAGGGCAGTTTCCAAAATTGCATTTGATTTCTCTACCATACAGATATGTTCTGACTTCCAGGTGAGTTACACATAAAACACAGATTTTTTGGTGGTTTCGTGGTTTTCAAATTATTTATTAAACGAATCTGAAAATAATAACTTTTTAGTTTCGTGCTTCTTTTTCCACCAAACACTTTTGTCCAGGTTTGGAAACGAAGTAATAGCTGGAGGCTATACCTGAGTTTTCTCATCTTTCTTTTGGTCGGCTGCTAAGATATTTTATGAGCGAAATTCAAAAAATCAAAAAACAAATATGTTTGAAAAACACAACCAGTTTTTACTGTTTAGTCCCATTTTTTTAGGTCCAATGAAAGAATGTGATCTACTTTTTAATGTGTTTGGAAAGTATCCAAAAAATCGCTACTTTAACCACAATGGTTTTCGTCTTATTCAGTTTTGGCTCCTCCTGTAAAATTGTGTAAAGTGATGTTAGAGCGTTTTGCATTTTAGGTGACGATATGACAAAAATGTTTATTTAGATTTTGATTTCACTACTTTATATTGAAATGTTCGTGCAGAAATCTATTGGCTTTAAAGTATTGAACTAAAATTATGAATAATTTTTGGTTCCCATAAAATACGTACTTTAAGACATGGATCCATTTCTGGGTTTTAATTTATGTTCGTGCAATGTTCTCAGTTAATCACATGTTAATTTAAAAAATTAAAACAGGTAAAAAGTTAAATCCCCGCAGATATGATATTATTCCAACCAACCAACCCACCAACCATCATATCAATGTTTTCTCTTCTCAGCCATTCTTGGAACTGTGAAAACGCTCAATTCTGGGTAGCAAGAAGACCAACGGAGTTGAATCATCTCAGAAGTGAATTCGAAAAAATAATTATTAAATTTCAAGGTTCTTGCTCGTGTCGTGTTTTCGGCTGGAAGATTGTATAATTCTGCGGATTTGATGTTTCCCCCTCCCCCCAAAAGCAAACGACAAACTTCAATTATTGTGTGAGTGTGTGTTATTATAAACATTAACCCATTAAGGAATGTCCGACTATCCGACAGACCACTGTTGCTTTTCATAAGTGATGTGATGGCAGGTAGTCTTTTTTCGCAATAAACCAAGTTAATTGAACACTTTTGGCCTACTACTGTGTACACTGTTGCATATTTGTATATGTACACCTCTAGTTAACCACATTTAAAGTTTGTTTGTTTGCTAAACCCCGTTGGGGTTAACGATTATTTCCGTCGTTTCGTTGATTTAAATTGAAAAAATACGCTCCTTTAGGCTATACAATTTTAATTAAACTGCCGCCTCATCATTCATAGACATGAAATGTTAATTTTGATTGCCACTCATTCACGGGTGTTGATTGATGTGAAAACCAAATGTATTCGACGCAAGACATTTTTCGAGATGATGTTGCTGTTGATGTTGATGACGGCGATGAAATCATTGTAATTTTTAATTTTTAATTTCGAGGTGTGTGTTTTTGTCTGAAATCCATATAAACTCCATAAAGTTGAGTATTAAAACATACCAATTACATGGGGTTAAAACGAACATTGTTTGCAGGTTATGTATGCCTTGTGTGCCTTTGATTGGAATTTCAATTCAATGTTTGTAACTTTATTCAAACTTGCCCAATTCAAGATAATTTGGAAGTCCCACAGTTCAATCTGGGAATGACCTTTGCCTAATGAAAGTTGCAGGGGTTATCATTAAAACACTGTGACTCCCCGAGAGAAACGCGTCGTTCTTCTTCTCTGCTTTATTCTGTCCCTCGCCCTCCTTTAACCTGCGTAGAACTGGTATCTCCTCCAACCGTGACCTTTGGCGCCAAAAATTTACTTTGGGTGTGACTACTTTGGAGCTTTTGATGATAAATTATTTTGTGAAATTAAAAAAACAACGCCCGTGGCTAGGTTGTTGGTTTCGAAAACCATTAAGTATTTATTGAAATTTGCATAAATGCCGGATAATGTTTATGCCTACATTTCAGTTTTCCTATTTTTTCTTCGTTTTGCCTTTTCAAAAGTCATGACTTTTTTCCATAAATTTACATAAATTTTTATCTGTGAAATTTAAGCGTAATTTAACACTTTTTAGTAAACAATCATTTCCTTTTTGATGGGCCGTCTGTTTTTTAATGTCATTTTGATGTTTTGTTTTTCCAAAAGCCAAACTAGTGCTTATCTGCAATTGTGTTTAACAATGTTTATGAATCGAGTTAAAACTTTGCATTTTAAAGGCGGGAAAACGATAAAGTTGTGTTCGAGTGTCTGTGTTGTGTAAGGCTGTGGGGGGGGTACATGAGGAAATTCGAGAAAATGGTTCCCTTAACGTTCCATAAAAATAAAGACATCGTCTTGATTTCGGATTTTCTCGTAATGCCTATTCTATGTTGTCTTTTGGATCGGGCTTCTTTACGAAATTGCTTTAAATTGGAATTTTCTCAATTTGAAATGGAAATTCCCAATTTCGATTAGAATTTTCATATTTTCACATTGGTTTTTCTCTTTTATAAATTTAACTTTTTAATTTCAGTTGGAATTTTCAATTAGAATTCTCTCAATTATGTTTGTAAAATCTCATTTTCAATTGGAATTTTAGCAATGTGATATTGAAATTCGTAATTTCAGTTGGAATTTTCTTAAATTCAAATATAAATCGCAATTTCAAATTGGAATTTTCCAATTTGCAATTCGAATTATCTCAATTATGAAAGTAAATCGTCATTTTCAATTGAAATTTACGCAATTTGATGAAGGAATTCTCAATTTCAATTGGAATTTTCTCATTTTTAATTGGAATTTTTCAATTTTAATTTTCTCAATTATAAATGTAAATATTTAATATCTCATTTTGGCATGGATATTATCATTTTTATTATTATTTTATTTATTTTATTATTTTCAATTTGAATTTTCGCAATTTTATATGAAATCTTATTTTCAATTGATATATTCGCAATTTCAACTGGAATTTACTATTTTCAATTTGAAAAGGAAATTCTCAATTGGAATTTTCTTATTATCAATTTGAGTTTTCAAAATTATAAATGTAAATTCTCAATTTCAATTGCAATTTTCTCAAATTGAAATGGAAATTCTCAATTTTAATTGGAATTTTCTCAAAAAATTTCGCAATTTGAAATGAAAATTCTGAATTTCAATTGGTATTTTTCCATTTTCAATTTGAATTTTCTCAATTATGTATGAAAAATCACAATTTCATTTGTAAATTTCTCATTTTGACATTGAAATTTCAATTTCCAATTTCCCATTTTCAATTTGAATTTTCTTAATTAAATGTGTAAATTCTCATTTTCAATTGGAATTTTCTCAATTTCATATGGAAAATCTTAGTTTCGATTGGAAGTTTCTCAATTTGAATTGGAGATTCTCAATTTCAAATGGAATATTCTCAAATTCAAATTGGAACTTTCTCATTTTCAATTGGAATTTTCTTATTTTCATTTTATATTTTCTCAATTTAATATGGAAATTTTCAATTTTAATTAGAATTTTCTCAATTTGAAATAGAAATTCTTAATTTCAATTGTAATTTTCTCAAATTGAAATGGAAATTGTCCATATTTCCAAATTCAAAAGGAAATCTCAATTTCAATTGGTTTTCAAATTTACAATTCGAATTTTCTCTATTATGAATATAAATTCTCATTTTCGATTGAAATTTTTGCAATTTGATGTCGAAGTTCTCAATTTCAATTGGAATTTTCCTATTTTCAATTTTAATATTCTCACTTATAAATGTAAATTTTAAATTTCCCCATTTTCAATTAAAAGTTTCCAACTTTTAATCGAAAATTTCCCACTTTTAATTGAAAATTTCCCATTTTCGGTTGATATTTCACCACTTTTAATTGAAAATTTCCCTTTTTGAATTTGATTTTTCTCAATTTGAAATGTAAATTCTCATTTTTAATTTGAATTTTCTGCAATTTGAAATACAATTTCTCAATTTCAATTCAATTTTCTCAAATTGAAATTGGTAAATCTAAATATAAAATTGAATTATTCACTTCCAGTTGGATTTTCCCAACTTCAGTTGGAAATGGTGTTTTGACAATCAATCGACACTATAAATATTAGTAGGAATATTGTTGGCGTCTCTTTCACAGCAAATGAAACAATTTTGTTTATTTTCGAATCCAATTAACCACGAATTAGCTTCTTCGCTGCTAAGGATTATTCACTGGACAAAACGGTCTTGGGTTTTCCTGGGAATGAATCAAGTTTATTTCGTATAGTATCATAATCGTAGGGTGTCATATTTGATATAATACAGCTGTTTTTCTTTAATACCAAGCTGTGATAACAAAACCCTAAATAAAAAGTTAAAATTTCACTCAAAAAATATTTTATTTGGAAGTTGTTTGAAATTTTTTTGATAGAAATATTTATATTGTAGTTGGCGACGATGTAAAAACATTTTATTTCGAATAAATTTGCTTTCTATAAAATATAGATGCAAAATGGCCTTGAGCCAGGAGAATATTCCAGTTCAAATCAAATATTGAGTACAGACCAAAGTGAAGCAAACGAAAAAAACTAAAACAATTTTTTATTTTGTTAAAACTTTATTTTGTTATCTCGGCTTAAAGGAAACCCGCCCTAATAATATCCATTCGCTGTCCTTGAACCACCATATCCACATTCATATAAGACCATTATTGTCCGGTCATTGCTTAAATGTGGGGGTTAATGCATTTTTGAACACAGTCTTTTAATGACATATGGAGTAATGTGGCGACCAGGGTGACGACATGTATCAGCTGCGGGTGATGCCCCCTCCCCTCCTATATGATCGACAACCAACCTATTACGTTTCTCTAATTACATTTTCGGTTTTGTTTTAATCTCCTGCAAAACTTGCATTAACTATTAACACCATTGAATGAACTGAACGGTCTATGGGGGTCACTCCACTCCATGCCACCTCCTCGTGCAGACTTTCAACATTGTGAACACATATGACTTAGCTGTAGCTGTTGTAGTAGTAGTTACATAATTTCTTTAAATAACCGTTTTAATTAAAAGTAAACATTCATTAAATAATTTTTCGATTTTTTTCTTTCTTTCAATTTTAGGTAAGTGCCAAAAAGAAAAGCCCCTGCCACCAGTGGACAAGGAAAGTGAAAATCGTTCATTTCTTGGTTCGAATCAATCCAATGAGAGTAAGCTGCCCCCCGAAAAAAAGGTAGCCCACTCTTTGGGAAACATTTAATAATTTTCGTAATTAATCTTTGAGATTTCATATCTGGAGATGTGTAGTGTGTGTGTGTGTGTGTGAGTATGTTATACTTATTAACCTAAAGCCTCTCGTTATACACAAAGAAATCAAACAACAAAGTGTTAACACAAGACCCATGCCGGAGATGAAAGAAGGCAAGAAAGAAAGACAGCAACAATTTAACCATTGGCCATAAACCAAGTGTGGTCTGGCTTTCTTTTCCTGCTAATGAAAGCACACGGCGGCGCTTCACACACGTGAACGGTGGTGTTGGTCTTAACCAAAAAATGTTATACCTTTAAGCGCTTAATATTTTGCCACCATTATCAAAAATATTAAGAAAACAAAAACGCAAGCCGCCAGCCAGTCATAAGTGAGCAGTAGCAGACATATGTGTCGCAATAGGGGGAAGCTACGTTGGTATGCTGGGATTTGACTGCGTAAGATTCTCAAGAAATTAAAAGGGTGATTTTTGAAAAGGAAATGTAAAAGGGGCTTATTTTTGAGGTTATAGCAAAATTTCCCTACTAAATTGCAAGAGTCATCAAAATTCCCTGTTATTTTGGGAGGGAATAGGTAACGATACCTAATTCTAAAAGGGTGGAACTGAAAATTTTTGCGAAATCGCTTTTTTAGAAAAATCTTTTATACATGGGGATATATAAGAAACGTGTTTTTGGAAAATTTCTGTTACGACCTTTTATAATTAAGGTAACGACATCTATCAAATATTACCAGTGAGCGAGAATTGCTCTGTGGCTAGGGCAACCAATTATTCTGACTTTTAAATTTAATCGAATTTAAATTTCCAATTAATCGAATAATGTTTCCAAGAGTTATTCGATTAACCACATTAATCGAACAATTTTCCACCTCAATAAAACATAATTAATAAGTCCTAAATCTGCAAAAACACCTACAGCCTATCGTATATTGGTCCTAAATCTGAATACATGGTATGTGTATTTCTGAACTATTCTGGCATACATATCCATCTTCGAAATTCTGAATAGGGACCTGTTGCTGTAACTTATCGAAAATCACTCAATAATTACGAGAAATCTGTAAGCCACAGGAGTCTATAATCTGGTGTTTCTATAGAAAAGCACGCAAATAGGTCGTTGCTAAAATATTTCTTATCTATGTTTTCCAGAAATCGTGTAATAATTGTGTGATTTTCGAAAAAAAGTTACAGACACCGGCCCTAATTTGAAATAATAAGTGTTGATGATCCATCATATGACAGACTCCGTCTAGGGGAGACCAACAGGCCACCAAAATGGTAGGATTCTGTTCAATAAGTTTATTCAAATTTTTCTCAAATTGTATAAAGGGATTAACTCATCAAATTTCAGTTTATAGTTTCATCTTTATGTAATCTAGATTTCCTTAAAATTTACAATTTAATTCAAGTATTTAGATCGTCATTGGATCTATTCAAATCAATTTATACTCAGTTCGTTTAACATACAACATCGCCAAATAAAGCCAACGGATTATTCTCAATAAATTTATGATTTTTTTTTAATTTGTGATTATGATGCCAGATTTGTATGGAAATTTTATAATATCGATTAATCGATTATTTGGGTCAGTTATTCGAAAATCACAGCTTTTTGATTATTCGAACAAATATTCGAAAGGAATTATTCGATTAATCGAATAAAATTTAATCGGTTTGATACCCTACCTGTGTCGTAGTAGAAAGGATGTCCGATTTGCACTGTTTGTTTTAGTTCGAAACACACGGGCTTCGAGTACAAAAAATAGCACGTTTTGTCAATAAACTTAAAGGGCGGGTAAACAAGCAAATTCGAGAATATATTCATTTAAAAGAATATATTCACAAAAAAAATGGTCACACACATGCCGAAAGACATTGCAATCAGGTCAGCAGTGATTATTAAAGTACGGAAGCAATATTGAAACTTAAAATACATACTGCGGCTCTGACTCTTCAATCAGCAGAATTGATTCATAAAATGCTTCATCGGTTTTCTTTGTGGTCGCACAAGCATGATGATGCTGAATGAGGCCACATTCCAGTTGAGATGATGGGGAAATTGCACGCTATGATTGTGAACTAGCGAACCGATAGTTCGATGCCGAGATCATCGACTCGACAACATGCCCCGGGTTGCTTAACATTTTTAAAGAAATATTTGGGTGTCAGTTTTGCTAACAAGAGGGTAGGTTTTCAATTTTCTATACTTTTGAATTTCCGGGATAGGGGAATTGTTTTTTCCGAATCTCGGGATACAAGAACTCTAAGGGAAAACCTCGACAATATTGCTTTATTTAATAATAGCAAACAATTAAGTAAATTTCTTTAAAATATTGAAAATAGTGAAATGAAATCAAAACCTTTTAAACGCATATAAATATGAAATATATAAAGATATACCTTCATTAGGAAAAAATATAAGAAAAAATACTAGAATTTACATTTGCAACAAACAACAAAAATTCTGTGTGCTTCGAGTCATTCTTAAAATCAAGATATAGAAAATTGTATGGATAAATTAAAAAAATCAAAGTTCCAATTTTCGTTGAAATATATTGAAATATATATAATTATATTTATATAATTTGTGTACCTTTTGTTAATAAACTACTGAAAAAATATTCATTTCATTGAATTTTTGGTTGATTTTGCAAAAAAAAAAACCGAAGAAAGTTCGTAAAAAATAGAAGTCATCATTTCATCACCTTCAAACTGACGCAGTTACTGAGGAAGACATCGAAGAACACTATAATAAAGTTTTAAAGAAATAATTAATGTACTAATAATGTAAAAACTTCAATATTTTAAAAACAATTGAAATTGCCTTCAAAACATGGTATATTACATTCAGGAGTTAAAGGTGATTTTACTATTAAATTTGTCAGCGACTTTTCAACATCAAACCCGGCCTCTATAAGGAGTTGATTCTCAGAAACGAACGAGAAGCACAACTCACTTGCCGAATTTGCGTTTAAAAAAATCGCACCAAGTAATAAAGTACACATGCCATCTTACAAGCCACTTGAAAAGACTTTTGACATGGTCGAGTAATAAATGTCACTATGCCATTTGTAAATAAATTTGCATTCTATTAAATATAGATGCAAAATGGTCTTGAGCCAGGACAATATCCCAGTTCAAATCAAATATTGATTACAGACCAAAAAAAATGCAAACGAAAAAACTAAAAAAAAAATATTTTTTTTAATTTTTTTGGTTGAATAACAATCACTAAGGTTCGATGACAACAAGGCCTATTTAAAGAAAATCTATGGATAAATGTAGAAGTAAGGGAATTTCAAAAAATGTTGTGTCCTTTTCTTTTGATTTACCCCCCTTTTTTAATTGATTTACCCCCCGATTTTATAAAGCGTGTTGTGTTTTTTTGTTTATAATTTCTTTTAGCAACAACAAAATTTGTAGGAAATACCGGGAGCTGTCGCGTCGCTTTTTAGTAAATGAGACAACGACATGTAGTTCTACATTTATCCGTAGATTTTCTTCGCTAAGATGGCAGCAATTAAAAAATATTCTCTTACCTAGTTTGTAAAGGGATTTCTCCCGCTATTAAAAAAATAAAAAACAATTTTTGGAAATAACTTTGAAACAATCTTGTTCCTAAGATTGTAAGGTTTCATGAAAGGAAACACCTCGAAGGTTTTATGAAATACTTTTCACTCTTTATTTAGAAGGCACCGTCGCTTATAACAACAAATGCTCGCTTCTATTGTTCGATGTGAATTGATTTTCCACAGCAACTGCCTTTTATACACAGGTTGTATGAATATAAATACCAACAAGTGGTTATACATTCATACATGTGTGTCGAATAAAATAGTAATAGAACTAATAATTTGTTTCAACTTCTACTTTTAGACATTATTTTCTTTGTTAGAATGTTAGCTATAAAAACTAAAACAAAATATTTTTCCGTTTTGTTTCGGTTGTTTTTTTTTCTTTTTTTCGTGCCAGCAGAAAATGATTTAATGATTTGTTCTTAAATCACTGTTTCTATGTGAAAGTGTAATTTGAAACATTAACTTTAATTGAACATACTTTATAATGACCTTTTATTGAAAATATTAACGATTGTGATCGGATCTATATTTCTAAGATGATAGTACAAACACTAAAGCCACCTTAGGCGAAAATTGGAAGTTTAGAAAAAAAGTTCAGCACAACCTTTGGTCTTAAACCAAAATAAATGACAACACATACAATATAAAAGACCAACAATACAAACAACAACAATACACACGAGGTACACTGAAGACGGGACATACCGTACAACAACAACCTTTGCATTGTTGCGATCACATGCATAACATTGAATTGGCAAAGTGAGATTTTTAGGGTGTCCTTAGTTCGGTGGAATATTTTGTTTATAAGCGCTTCTCATTTGTCGTATGTAACCGCTGGTACTAATATGATCCCTGATTTAAGTCAAAGACATACATTCGTTGCGAAAGTTCTGACGAGGTGGGGTAGCGCCCATCGAACTGCGCAGTCAACTTTTATCTGCAACAATAAAGGTCTCACTTTGCCTTTTTGCTAATTTTGGGTTCTGCTGAAGGCTTTTGGTCTTAAATCAAAATAAATGACAACACAAAAAAATTTTCCATAATTTTTTATATCTTTTTCAAGTGTAGAAAGTTAAAATACACTAAAAATGTTAATGATAGAATACAATCAACCAAATTTGGAACTAATTTAATATAGTTCGATGATATTGATGGTTCAGTTCAGTTCACTTTTGTTTTAAGTGCGTAACACAAAAATTTTGTCGAAGGGTCATGAATAACATTTTCTGATGTATTTCGGCTTTCTAAACTCGAAAACAATGTTAAAAATATTGTTATTATTTATTTTTACGGAAATTCCAATATTCGGCGAAGGTATCCAAATATTCGTACTCTCACTTTGGAAATATATGTCCGATAATATGTTAAATTAAAGGTACTCATGTTAATTAATTAAAGGTACTTCAAATGAGGAAAAACGTATTTTGTTTTAATAGCTAACATTCTAAACCAAAAAATGTTTATTTGGATAAAAAGATTTAAAAAAATATTTTTTAATATCCATATAGAAATTTAGTTTGTTGATTTTATAAATCAGCATGCCTCAATGCACACAAAAAATATTTTTTTGGCTTGTACCCATTTTTCCCCTTTTTTATGGCATCAGTTAAGATAAAAATCATTAGGATATTTTAGAGATGTCAGGCTCAAATCAATATTTTTTCAATAGAAAGAATGAACATAAAAAAATCATTATTCCATTGACCGTGTTTTCTATTAAAATCTTTGTTCTATTAACAAAGTAGTGCGTAAATTAAACACATTTTAAATTAAACGCATTTATCATTTTTTTTATTTCAGTAAAACCATATTTGCACACCCTTTTGTTGTTGGAATTAAATCATAAACATATGCTCGCGCATATGTCGAGACAGTGGAGTGGATTGCAAAGAAAGAAAGAAAGAAAGTCATTTCTCCAGACCTCAAAGGAAACATTATGACTTTACATTAAATTTGTTTTTCTTTATTTTTTTGCATTTAATAAGAAAGCGCTCATGTGTGCCTACCTTGCACACATGAGACGCGATGGAAAACTACATATTTTTATGTTTAAATTTAATTAAAAATGATCAAAACAGAAGCTGAACTCTTTAGTAGCAGCCGGGTTCAGTTCATTCATAGAGACACTCAGCGAAAGTGTTAAACGAGTTAATTATAAAAAAATCAAAGTAAAAAACTAAAAAACTAAAGACCGGGCAAAAACAAGCGCCGTTTTTCTTTTGTCGAAGTCGGGTCGCTCGCTTTGGTCTTTCTTCTCTGCATTTGTTTCTTTTGCTTCGGTGGTTGGTGGTGGCATTTGTTGGTATATTTCATAAGATGTAATTAGTATTAAAGCTCACGTTCCCTGTCCATAGCCAATGACGTACGATGCATTTGGCACGTTGCTACCAATAATATGATGCAGTCAGTCAGCAGCGAGTGTAGTCATACCTCTGGACGACAATTTACATTTGATTCATTGCACTGTGACACACGAAGGTAGATGACCGGATGGTCGACGAAATAGGGAAGAACGGAACGGAGAGATGGGACACCCAGATAGACTGAGATTTACGTTTAGTGTGTGTGTGTGTGTGTGTGTGTGTGTGTGGCGTAAGTCGTCACAGACAGTCGTGATATAAAATTTCAATTTTATGTAGTTCTTGATTAGATAATGGAATATTACAGAGGAGGACATCATAAAGATTTCAAAGAAAATGAAATGTTTCCTGCTCAGACAGGATGAGACTTGAGTGTCGTCGTCGATAAAAATGACACATTTTGGATTTAGGGATTCCATTCAACACAAACGTTCACTGAATTTCATTTATTTTGTTTTCTTTGTTTTTTCATTTCCAAAAAATACTCAGAACTATATGAGTCTTTCCATGTCAAGCGGAACGGTTTTTGAGCTCGATAGCTGCGTTTACTTTGAAAGTTTGTGTATGTATTCTTCTCATAAAAAATATTGTATTCGTATTTTTGAAAAAAGAAAATTGAAATTTTTTTCATGAGATATGTATGTATATAACGGGTGTTTTTTATTGGGGTATAGAACTTTAAGTTGGCATCACTTTTTTAACTGGCGGCCATTTTGTCAGCTGTCAAGTGATTAATATTTAGTTTGGTTTGCCATTTCATCATGAACAGGTTGACAAAAGAACAACGCTTGCAAATCGTGCAAATTTATTTCGAAAGTAATGGTTCAGTTCGCGAAGTTCACCATTTTATGGTCGACATAATCCTCCATCAGAGCAATTAATTCGGTTAACCATGGATCGTTTTCGCACTACGTTTACTCTATGTGATAATACGCATCCGCAGAGACGTCGAACAGTGCGCACCGAAGAAACAATTGCCGCTGTAGAGCAAAGTGTTGAAGAGGACCCGAATGAATCGATTCGCCACCGTGCACAGCAATTGGAGCTGCCTGCACAGCAATTGGAGAAAGTGGTTGAAAATTGGACCTGTAGAATTGGCTATATTCGAGCCAGCCGCGGCGGCCACATCCTTCCAATAAAGCCGAATTGATGGACATTAAAACGATTTTCTTGTGTTTTATTTCAATTCGAAGTTCTATACCTCAATAAAAAACACCCTATATATATATATCATTTTTTCATCGGTAAAGTATTTCAGGAGTTACAGGCGATTGAATGAACACACTTTTATGAAAAAGTGGTACTTTTTTTCAATGTTAAATTGGTCGTAACTCGTGAAAAAAAATTGAAATCTTTTTCCAAAAATGCGTATACAATATTTTTATGAGAAGATACATACACAAACTTTCAGAACAATTGCAGCTATCGAGGTCAAAACCCGTACCGCTTGACATGGAATGACTCATATAAAAACAAAATTAGCACCACATCAATCCGGCCTAATTGAGAAATCCACATCTTATTTATGTTTTCTATTTGGCTTTGCTCCTCAACAATCACTCGTGTGCTTTCTGAACTCCAAATGCGACAATTTTGACGATTAACGAAGCAAATAAGATAAAAAATGAGCCACACCACTGAACATATTTGGATACAGACCAAAAAAAATACAAACGAAAAAACTAAAACAAATGAGCGTTGGCAGGGCAGAAGTATTGCTGGGTAACTATACCTGCATATACACATACTTACATATGCAACTCAATGAGATGCTTGTAAGATGACATGTGTGCTTTATTACTTGGTGCGATTTTTTAAACGCCAATTCGGCAAGTGAGTTGTGCTTCTCGTTCGTTTGTGTGAATCATCTCCTTATAGAGGCCGGGTTTAATGTTGAAAAGTCGCTGCGAAGCCACTTGAAAAGACTTTTAACATGGTCAAAATCATGATCGTGGTAGTATGCAGACAAATAATAAATGTCACCATGCCATTTGTAAAGAAAAAAGCATTCTATTAAATATAGATCCAAAATGGTCTTGAGCCAGGACAATATCCCAAAACTACAAACGAAAAAACTAAAACATATTATTTTTTAGAAAAATCACTATTTTTTTTTTAGAAAAATATTGCTTAGCAATCAAACGTACTTCCTACTTCGATTGTAATCTCATCTATTCTGCTGTCTTGCCGATCAAACGGAGCAAATCTCGCTTGAATTTTGTCTTAATGTTCGTTAATATTTTTCTTCACTTTTGCCCCCCATGTGTCCCACTGTGTTCAATTGCGTACTTTGCTGTTTGTTTGTCTAATAGAGTTTTGTCGTTTCCATGCATCTCTCGTTTTGTTTGTTCCGCAAGTCATTGGCGTCGCCGCATAGCCTGCCTGTCTGCCGGCCTGCCAACAACAAACCTGCCGCCTATCAATCTAAATTGAGTGGCCTGTCAAAGGTTTTTTTTTTCACCTTCCACACTTCAATATTTGTTTGTCGCTTTTGTTTCACTTCTTTCGATATTTCTTGATACAAAAATGACTCGTCTACCGTGAACACTTTCGAATTCAAAGTATGAGATGGAGGAAGAGGGGGTGTCAGGGAAGTGTGCCTTTTTAATGTATAATTACCTTGTAATTGGAAATTATTTAACGAATGAATTGAATGTCTTACAAAATATGGATCGATCCATGCACACCGATCACCGACATCTAAGATTTCATGGTTTGCGCAATGCGACTGCCTGCCTGCTTGCCCTGGCGGCCGATATCGACACTTCTTATGAAACGGGATTGTTGTTGCTGTTGTTGTTGTGAAAGCCTTGGTTTGCGGTCTAAGCATCGCCCCCCCTCGTAGATCGAATACGAATGATCATGTAAAGTATAATTTACTCAGAGTACGACGAGTATCACTTACATGTGATTTTTATTGCATTGTCTGCCCTGCATTCGAGTAATTTTTGACCACAAATGGATTGTAAAGTTTGTGTATTTGATATTATACGAAATTAGAAGGTAACCTAATTATCACAAAATAATATTGGGATAGTATTTGCGATGTTACTTAGTTTTTCATAAACATCCCAGCAAAAACTCTCATTACCAAGTAATGAGGGGAATAAGGCAAAACCAAAAACCTTCACTACTTATTTTTCAGATCCGTTTCTAATTATTTTTATAAGGGATGGTAAAAAAAATAAGTACTTCCATGCACGCTTACAAAAACTTGAGAAATAAGTACTTCCACGCACGCTTACAAAAAGTTAATATATAAGTACTGGTTGGTAAGTATGTCGGTTGACGTTGTTGTGTGTTGTGGTTGGAGGTTTGAACACACACAGAAACACATTTCTAGCAACTTCAAACGTATGCACAAAAAAGTACAGTTTTCTTGTTGTAACAAAAGGAGCAGAAAAATCAGAAGAATGGTGAATGTGTTTTCCTTTCTTCTTATTGTTGTTGTGTTGATAAGATAGTATCATAATACTATTTTAACAATAAAATAAAACATTTTTTAATTCCAACATAGTTTAACCAGTTAATTTTATGATTCTGCAAAGAAATAACTCACATTCCGCGTAACATGCGCACGCTTCGCTTGACATGAAGCAACTAAATTTTCTTCATCAATCGAAAATATCTTCGAGTGACGGATGTGTTGTTACCAATAACTACTTTTTTAAGCCATTATAAGGAGTCCATTATTTCATACTTCAAAATAATGCAGGGCGTAATGGGCTGTCATTACTAGGTAATGCAAATAATAATGAGGTGACATTACCGAGTTTTTGCTGTGACCCTATATGGAATTAGCACGAAATATTTTTTATGTAAAACTCATACATATATATTCCTCTGGAGACATATTTAAGTTGATAATATGAATGTAAATTGAGGCGATCAAATCGTAGACGAATGTGTTATAGAGCGATATAGTATTCCCAGAGAAATTATTTTCAAGATATTCGAGAAATTTTATTCACGATTGGGGAGAATATCCCAGCAAAAACTCCTGCTCCGTTTTCAGCAGGTTTGTAAGGAAGAGATGCAATATCTCTCGCTTACTAGCATACAGATTGGTCACTGATTTTTGTGGGGGATGCCCGCCCCTAATTGGAGCAATTGCAGGGATGCAATAATGACATGTCTAGTTTAAAAATTAAAAGCCGGGATTTAAACTAGGTTCTCTCTTCATGATAGTCGCGTATTCTACCCAACTCTTCTATTTGTCTTTTTTTTGCAATCGAAGCAAGCAGAGTTTCAGCTCTATCTCAATTTTCGGCCTCTATTGCACCCGTGTCATGCAGAGTTTACTTTATTGCACCCTCAGTAGCTCTACCTCCAAAATATTGGCAATTTGTTTGCTGGCATGTTTTCCAATTACATATTTCTAGTTTGATGGAAATAGATCAATATCAAAACACGTTTTTAGCAACTCTAGTCCCAAAAGCGTCCAAAATGTTGAGTGTTTTTGTCCTACCAAGCTCGAAGAAAATAAAATAAATTTGGAATTGTAATTTGTGAGAATCATCTCCTTAAAGAGACCGGGTTTGATGTGAAAAGTCGCTGCAAAGCCACTTGAAAAGACCTTTGACATGGTCGAAATCATGATCGTGGTAGTCAGTAGCCAAGTAATAAATGCCACCATGCCATTTGTGAATAAATTTGCATTCTATTAAATATAGATGCAGAATGGTCTTGAGCCAGGACAATATCCCAGTTCAAATTAAATTTGGAATATTTTTTTGTTTTTCTTCTGCATTATTTTCACTATTTCGACTATATCTTGAGACAACCAACCCCAAAGCCATGCTTAACCGTCATGTTTATAATTTTATTAACTTTTCAATAGAGCGGATAAAAGATTTTAAACTATCATATTTAACATGATCCCTACTCTTAATATGAGATAAATGCAAAAAGTCATAACAGCAGCAAGTCGCAAATCGATTTTTGTATGCAGTACATTTGACTACAAAAGATGCAATTGGAACATTCCAGACTTCTTTGTATAGAAATAACGATTTTATAACAAAACATTCTACAAACATTTTCTTTCCTAAAGTGACAATATTTGTACTCCTACAACAATATTTACCTTTTTATATGAGTCATACCATGTCAAGCGGTACTGTTTTTGACCTCGATAGCTGTGATTGTTTTGAAAGTTTTTTGTATGCATTCTTCTCATAAAATTTTTTGAAAAAAAAATAATTTTTTTCACGATTTATGATCAATTTACCACTGAAAAAATTATTACTTTTCAAAAAGGTGTGTTATTCCATCGCCTGTAACTCCTGATGTAAAAATGTTGAAGTGTTGTACTATAGATATTAGATATTTTACAGTTTTTACAATTTTAATTCTATTATTTAGATTTTCAAAATGATTACATTAATCCATTTTTCTGAAATTTTTAGATCTCTTTTTAAGCGATTGTGTGAGTTTGAAAGTGGTGCAATGATAGGTTCTATTTTTTACGATTTTTTTCTTACAAAATCATACAGAACTTCAGTGCAAAATCATCAGAAAAATAAAAATAATTTTTTCATTAGTTCAGAAACACAAAGTATAAAAACAATAAAAAATCAAGAAAAAATAAGTTATGGTAAAATTATTTGTTCCCCCTTTTTGTGTAGTGTGCGATAAATATACAACAAAAATTTTGCCGAATGTTCAGGTATAACATTTTTTGATGTATTTTGGCTTTCTAAACAATATTAAAAATTTGATTTGAACTGGTCCTGGCTCAAGACTATTTTGCTTCTATATTTAATAGAATGCAAATTTATTTACAAATGGCATGGTGACATTTATTACTTGGCTGCAGACTACAACGATCATGATTTCGACCATGTCAAAAGTCTTTTCAAGTGGCTTCGCAACGACTTTTCAACATCAAACCCGGCCTCTATAAGGAGATGATTCACACAAATGAACGAGAAGCACGATAAAAAATATAAAAAAATGTTTTTATGATAACTTTTTTTACTAAAATTTCAATTTTCGCATTTTGGAAATATTATATTATAATATTATATTGTCTGGTTGTATGTTAAATTAAAGTGGTTTAGGTAGGAACAGTCTTCAAAAATTTTGGAAAAAAATAATTCTGCACTTTTTCATAGATTTTCTTCAGAAATGCCTTGTATTCTTCGTTAAGATAGCAGCTATTACAAACTATAGCAACAAATTCTTTTATATAATTTGTATTGAAACTTTTCGAGCTATTTAAACAAAAATTATGAAAATCAAGATTTTTTAATTCTTTTGCGTCTACGAAGAGTATCAAAACTTCTCCTACAATGTCAGTTATTAAAAATAATTGTTCCATACTTTTTATACACTCCACGAGAGTATTATGTCTTTGTGCATTTGTTTGTAACGCCCAAAGGAAGCGAGATAGACCCATTGTTAAGTATACCGATCGACATAGAATCACTTTCTGAGTCGATTTAGCAATGTCCATCTGTCCGTCTGTCTGTCTGTTTTTCTGTCCATCTATTGTTGTAATCAAATTACAGGTCGCAATTATAGTCCGATCTTAACAAAAATTGCACAAATAAGTTTTGTGGATCAAGGACGAACGCTATTTAATTTGAGGCAAATCGGTTCAGATTTAGATATAGCCCCCATACAAATATCGCTCCATTATTTTCTGCTCTAGAAACCCCATATTGTACTCGATTTTCTTTAAATTTGGCACAACATCTTAAAATCCAAGTGCAAAAACCTATGGTGAAAGTGGGCAAGATCGGTTCAGATTTAGATATAGCCCAATTACAAATGTTGCTCACGATTTTGGCCAAACTATAAATATTATATTTCACCTATTTCGTTGCAGATTTCAATATACCCCCATATTTTTATTTACATATTTTCTTTCCGATTTAACTTTTTTTAATTTTATATATATATATATATATATATATATATATATATATATATATATATATATATTCCCCCAACTTTTTGGAGTCTGTTCCTAAACCACTATTCCTGTGAGAAAGTGTAATTCGCAACAGACATCATAATTACCTTTAATTGAACATATAAGCGGATCCGATCGGACCAATATATTCAAAATGAGAGCTCAATTCCAATTTGTTTTCTTCCTGCAGCTGCAAATTTCTTTAATTTTTCGTGAAGACTACATACCAAAATTTCCATTTTTCAATGCAAAAAATATTTCATTTAAATATTATTAACCGAACATTCATGAACATTTTCATTAAAATAAAATTAAATAAATACTTTATTCGAATAAAAATAGAATTAAATTTGGTTACAAAATACTGGATGCCATTCGAAAACAAATTTAACTTGAATTTTGTATTTTTGTGAATTTCAAATTTCAGTACGACACTGATGTTGGACGGCGGGCGATTGTATTTTTTTTTATTAAATTTCTTAACGTAATCCTAAATCAAAGTGAGCCTGACATGTCAAACTTCCGGTTTCTAGACAAAACCCCATGATTTGAATGTATCTCCGGCTGTGCGAACATTTTAATGATGCGGGCTATTTATCTAGACGTATTGCAAAGACAGACAAGTGAAACAAAAAAATATATTATCGCTGAAACAAACAACATGAATGACATCTTTGGGCAACTCCTCGCAAATGTATGTCTCCCCTAGCTGCCTGTCTGTCTGCCTCACTGTGTAACTGTTATGAGTTCGAGTTCGAATTCGAATTTTACACCTTTCTGACTTAATTACAGCAGAGTGTAAATTATTTATCTTGTTTTCATTGTGCGAACGAGGAAATTTCACACCACCCATTTTCCCTACGTGCGAAATTTATATGCGGCACAAAAATCAAATCACGAAACTTGATTTGACTCGCAGAGTCATAACATTTGAAATCATAAATTTCTTTGTTGTTCAAAAACAACAACGAACCAAAAGAAAAAAACAAAGATTGTGACTTGTTTGATATCTAAATTTGTTAGTGACTGACTCTCTTGACGGGTGATGGAGTGTGTGTGTGTTTTTTTTTTTTGCAAAAAGGGGGCATTGTTTTATATTTTTTGCTTTTTTTCTGTTTTTATATAAAACTAAATTTAATTAACACACATTTTTTACGGGCTGATATATATTTTTGAATTTTTTGTTTTGTGAGCTTTTCGCATCACGAAAGAAACACTTGTGCGATTGTTTGCGTTTTGACGTGTGTTCCATTTATCGGCATCATCAAGATTATGACAATCATTGTGAGTCGTTTTTTATTGCGTGTCACTATTTTGAAATTATTACACAAAAGGCGGGAAACAAAGCAATGACACTTCGACTAATTAAAACCTCCAAATGTATTCCTTTGTAGAAAAATAATCTAATATTTTGGCAAAGTTCAGTCGGACTACAACGTTGGCATTGCTTCAATGAAATCTAATATCTTAAGAGTAAATTGTACACTCTCGGTTCTAGAATCACTGTAACTTCACTACATCCGAATCAGGCAGAATGTCAAAGCACCATCTGCATCTTCGAAAATCTAGGATACCCCCAAAATTTTCTCTGTAACTTAACAGTTGTCTTTGCTTCTGAAATGTTATTTATTTTACAGTCAAATGTTAACACTGAAACGACTGAGACCAATCTGACCAATTTGAATGAGAATAACCCTTGGATTTTGTAAAATATTTATTTTTGTCGTTTTTTTGTATTAACAACTGCTGTTTTCCCTTCATTTCATTTTGCCATTCGCATGTAAATTATTCTTGAACAACAGCCAGTCACAACTGCTGTGGGGCTCACATAATAAATAATCAATATTTGACGTCGGACAATGCTAATATTTTCACACCGACCTTTACGAGCCGAGCGAGTATTGTTTGATTATTTAATTTCTTGATATTTTCAATTCAAGACAATGAATGAATTGGGTGGGAAGGGGGATTGTTGCACATTTTTTTAGATTTATTCTCTTTCTCTCTGTTGTTGCCACTCAGAATTTATTGTTGCTGTCGGCCGTTTTTGCTGCAGTTCAATAAACTGATAGAATGCTACTTTTAGCCATTATTTCTATCAATCTAATGCTAATGGCCATAATTGTTGTTGATGTTGGGTTTCCAATGGCCATTGCCACAACATGAGCTCCATGTCATTGCTTGGCTCCGGGGACGGGGCCTGCTTGTGGGTGATATTGGCTGCATTTAGCGAAATAAAAATAAATTAGACTGCATACACAGAGAAAAATCGCGTTTAATTAAAAATTCACGATCAAAGATTTTCTAGAATTCTCTAAATGGACTTTTAAGATCAGTAATTAAGACAATAAAAGATATTTATTTCATATTTTACATCCTACGTTTCATCTTCAGGGATGATTTTTTTATGCGAAAATTTAATCTTTTTTTAATTAAAACGACAAAAACACATATGAGTCATTCCATGTTAAGCGGTACGATTTCTGACCTTGATTGTTTTAAAAGTTTGCGAATGCATTCCTCTCATAGACAAAATCAGAAAACTATTTTTAACGAGTTTTGACCAATTTAACAGAGAAAAATTAAGATTTTTTCAAAAAGGTGTGTTCACTCAATCACCTGCAACTCATGAAATACTTGATCGATTTAAATGTAATATACCTTTTTTGAAGGCAATTTCAATTAGTTTTAGAATATTGAAGTCGCATGGTATTGCCGCGTTATAGTTTTTAAAGTTTTTACAATTTTATTAATCCATTTTTTTTTTGAAATTTTAAAGTAGTGTTCTTAGAATACACACACCAACTTTCAAAAGAATCGCAGCGTACCGCTTGACATGGAATGACTCATATTGATCAAAATAGTTGCAAATAATAATTAATAATCACAGTTGAAATCAAACTTACAAGATTTTTTCATTTCATGCTAAGGCCAAGTGGCCATATCAGCAATAACTGCTGATGCTAAACACTCCCCGCCACTTGATGTTTTCAGTCATTTGAATCACGTAAAATTTCCTCGAAATTAAATGATTTTTGAAAAATACTTGTCGGTTGTATTTTTTTTTGTTATCAGCAAATATTTTCAACGAATATCTATCTGTTGGCGGCAGAGATAGTGAGCAATGAATTTACATACAAAGCACACACTCACAACCAATCAAATACTGTCACATACACGCACAGGCACAGACACATTTACACTTGGTTGTTTATTATGCACTTGAGTAAATGTGCAATTTCCGCTTTTGGTGGAGCAGCACCAACAGCAACTATACAACAACAACAACACTTATTCATTTGATACAATATAGCATTGATTAACAGCAACAGCAACGGCAACGACCAGCTGTATGACATCAAAAGACTTGACAAACCCTAAAACCAGCAACAGCCCATCGAAATCAACCCACAAATGCATTTTTTCTCTTTTTGTTGTCGTTGCTGTTGCTGAACAATAAACACCCATAGAACTCGAAAAAGCGAGTGACTCCCTGAAAATTCGATTGTTACCCGAACTCTGAAAATCACTTGACCAAATCACAAATGACAGACAAGTGTTCGTTGTTGTCCGCTTACAACAACATCGAAGCAAGAAAAACTGAAAACTAAAAACAGTTTTCAAACCCAAAGCGATCACAATAACTAAAAAGTTAATTTACAAATACCCGGATGTTTGAAAATTGTCTACTTCCCCCTCCCCCCCACACTCCGGCATTTATAATTGTTCACAGCAGAGAGACTGATAGGCGGCGGCCGTCTTTTTCCACAACTCCCCCAGCATTGTAGCCGAAAAGGCAGAACGATCAACACTGATCCCTAGACAACCCTACTCCAAGCACTGTAGTGGTTAAAGTGCTAAAAAGATTTTGAAAAATGAAGTAAAAGAGAGCATCCCACTCTTTTGCTTTCTTTCTCTCTCACAACAGCAACAGTGCTATTTGAAGAGCGTCATTTTTTTGATGGGGACAATTTAAATTTAAAAAAAGAGTTATTTGGCGATTTTAGTTTTTCATTTCATTTCTTTCACTTTTTAGTTAAAGGATAACAAAGGATAAAATTTTAAAAAAATTCTCACCCTATGATAACGGTATTAATATCAAATTAAAGAGGAGATAATCTGTTAAAAATAAATCAAATATCATGCTTTTATCTTTAGTGATTCAGCATTAATAACCATTTCAAATGTATCCCTTAGTTTATTCATGTTTCACTTTTTAAGTAGGACAATTTGAAATGATTTTTAATACAGATAGAAGCTTGCAATTTTAAGTATTTTTAAAAAATGTTCTCTTCTTTAATTTGACCCTAATATCGTTATCATAGGGGCGAATAAGTATTTAAAATATTTCAAGTATTTTTTTTAGCAAATATTCCCTTCTTTAATTTGGCATTTATACCGGAATCATAGGGTGCGATTAAGTATAGTTTAAAATAATTTGTTGAAAATGTATATTCTTTGGAAATTTGTAGTTCTTTTAAGGGGCAACAGTTTGATGAAATGAAAAACTTAAAACGCCAATTAACTCCATTTATATAGCTTCAGACGTATATCATCTGGTCCAAGTGTTATGTGAAATTAACATTTTCCGATCAAACTGATAGTTTTCCAAAGTAGTCTTAAATTAGCTGGACACAATTGAATAATAGTATCCGAAAATAATTCATCAACATCACTGAATGAAGCAGAGGTATCTTCTGTAAAATCTTCCTTTCCGACCAATAATTTTATATGAAAATGTTATCATATTAATAACACTATTTAAGCGTGAACAGCTATATTTAAAACTTTGGTGAGCCCCACTGAATTTTCCCCGCAAATTTTTCGTAGAACATTTTAATCCTTAAATGTCGTTTTGGAAGGATTTTTTTATTTTCTCAAAAAAGGGCCAAATTGACCCACAAAGAGAGGAGCTGGAAAGTTAAGATCTTCCACAATATAGTTCTGACAATAAGAATTCTCTCAGACATTAACTTACAACACTTTTTTGCTTAGTATAACTACCTTCGTCCAAAAAATGAAAAAATTGGCACACTATAAAAGAAACTCGGACCAGCTGGACTATAAGTTTATTCTACAAAAATGATCTACTCAATATGCCGTTTCCGAATTAAATGGTCGTTATTCTATTCCGTTCAAAAAGTCTTAATTGTAATTTTCAACTGCATTAATTAGCTGATACTGCCCCTGAATGAAGTGCCCATGTTTGAACCTGGATCCTCAACACTTTAAGTGTTCTATGTGGTATACACCACACCACCAAAGACTACAAACATTTGGCAGTGTGAAGTCTCTACTTCGGCACGTCTGGAAGATAATTAAACGATTGTTTGAATTTTACAAACAAACCAAATACATTTGTATAGCGATAGGTAAGTACAAGTGAAGAATTCGTCAAACAATTACTTGGCTTGGCTTCTACTTCTAGAAGTCACTAAGTAGTGACTCCATTGAAGTATCGCGGAAGTGGCACAAACCTCTGTTCAGTACAGCCCAAAATCCACACCAAACAGTGACTCGTTGTGGATGCATTCACTTCTCAATAGTCACATGTGGGTTCTCTGAACCCCATATGCGGCAATTTCGCTTATTGACACAGCCACAGAGATAAAAATCAGCTTCATGAAGTCTGAACTGAAGCCGATCTCTTCTCGAAAATTTTCCACGTAAATTTCATTTGCAAATGTCAAAAATTTCAAAGTCAAAGTAATCGGTAGTTCAAATTTAAAATTATAAATGGCCCACCCTATAGTTATAAGTAATAGCGAGGGGAACGAATTATGGTTTCGATTCGTTTTACATCTTTCTCGATCATTCATTATTTGCTTTGTGTTGTGTCCAAGGAGTATGTAAACTCAAGAGATTCGGTTCTGGAAGCCTTTATCGCATCACAATGGAATTTAGTTATGTGGCAATTGCTATCTAGACTTTCAACTAATGGTTGAGCTACTGTAGGGTGCAGTTAAATTCACTTTGAATACTTTTAACACAACATTAACTTCAATTTACACTATTGTCGATTGTATTTTTGTTGTTGTAATTCTATTGTTGTCAGATTGTTTTCTTTTGTTGTCGGATTGTTGATGTTGTTGCTGTACGAACACATACGCCCGTTAAATAAATCAATCTTTTCAATTTTCAATTTGAAAGCGAAAATAAAGTGCAATGCACGCTATGAGGGCCCATTCACACACACACACACACACACCCAGACAAATATTTTCCCATATCCCCCCATAGATTTCAAACAATCCGTATTGAAATCTGAATCTTAATGTATTTTTGTGCATACATACATACATAGTTGTTTTTTTTTTTTGCTGTTCAAGTTTTCAATATAATCATCATTAGAGTATTGAAAATGTGCTTTGCGGAAGGGTGTATACTCGAATAGTGAATTTAGAAAAAAAACCCCGTCCGATTTGTTTGTAAAATAAATATTTTGTTTCTATTGAATTGCCGCTACGCGCAGTGCTGCCGCCTTTACGTACTTATTTTTGCTATTTGCTTAGGCAATTTATCAATACTCCGCTCATTATCGATATTTACGTTTTGAATTTACTTTACAGGGACTGCAAACATACTTGCAGTGAGTGGATAGGTAATTCTTGGAAGTTGTGAGAAGAGTTGTTATTTTCAAAGATAACAAAATGAACCCCTTTCTCCCATTGCAAAAAGGTCGTTTGTCTTGAGAGTAAAGTAAACAAAGACGTCTCCTAAGAGCATCAATTCTCACGCTAGTTATATTTGACATTTCAGAATATTTATAATGCCAGGGACGATCAATCTAGTCAAAAATAGGATCTGAGGCTACTAAAGCAATTTCCAAGTGATCCCTCAATGCATTAAGCTGCCGAGATGTTTCCAATATGATATATGTTTGGTATAAAATATTTGACTGAGTTTACTGAAATTTTGATAGAAATAAATGAGATGAGATGCTTGTAAGATGGCATGTGTGCTTTATTACTTGGTGCGATTTTTTAAACGCAAATTCGGCAAGTGAGTTGTGCTTCTCGTTCGTTTGTGAGAATCATCTCCTTATAGAGGCCGGGTTTGATGTTGAAAAGTCGCTGCGAAGCCACTTGAAAAGACTTTTGACATGGTCGAAATCATGATCGTGGTAGTATGCAGCCAAGTAATAAATGTCACCATGCCATTTGTAAATAAATTTGCATTCTATTAAATATAGAAGCAAAATGGTCTTGAGCCAGGACAATATCCCAGTTCAAATCAAATATTGATTACAGACCAAAAAAATGCAAACGAAAAAACTAAAAAAAAAAATAATAGAAATAAATTTATTTATCTTGAAATTTACGGAAAATAGATGTTTGTGCGACTTTCATTAAAACTATGTTTGTGTACTTGTTGGACATAATAATTAGCGATATTTATTTTACAAATTAGACAAAAAAATAGCATAAAACAAATTAGCATTAGAAACAGAAGGCAGCTCAAGTGATATTTTTTGTGCTTATAGCTTTGAATACGTCAGGTTCGACTAGAATATAACAGCCATCTGCAATACTCCGCATGCGAGATGCTCTCTCACACCTTCATGCTCACACAACGCTTGTATGCCTATGCCAAGGTGAGAGAGTCTCTCACCACCAAAGACTTTTACGCTCTTTGCTCGTCACGTCTTCACGCTTAAAAATAGGAAGAACACAGATCCAGAAAGATCAACAGATAGATCCGATATTCGAGAGTGCCCCTTTAAACGAGCACAGGCGCAAAAGTGTACTCACATCCCATTGAGTAAACAGTTTATTTTGAATGTTCTCTCTTTCAAGTTCGTTTACAGTGAGTAAGAGATTTCATTATGATATTGTGTAAAATGATATTTGCTGAGAGAAATCTCATAATATCTCTCTCACATAATATTTACATTACAACAATAATGCAAATATTAGCCGCGTTCCCTTTGTTGGACAATTTGATAGTATTTTATGACGAAAATGTATCTATTTTCTGATGAAAAATAAGTCTTTTTTCAGTTTTATACGTTTTTTTTTGGAAAAAATAAGAACATTTTTTTTACGAGTTATGACAGTGATAACATTACGATTTTTTCATAGAGGTATGTTCGTTCAATCTTATATAACTCCTGAAATACTTGGACGATTTTAATGTACTATGTCTTGTTTGGAAGGTAATTTCAGTTATTTTTAAAATATTGAAATGTAATGGTATCGCGCCAAACCGACTGTGTGAGTTTGGAAGTGGTGAAATGTTGGGTTTAATTTTTTACGATTTTTTCTATATATGTATATTTTGTTGGCAAAATCAACCAAACTTTCAGTGAAAAAGTTTATTAAGAGAAGGTAAAAAATATAAAAATCTAATAAAATGTAGTTGATGGTCGTGAGCGATATCCGAAAAAATAATTTCCCCTATACTACGTTATTTAGATTTTTTATTATTTTAAAACTTTTGTGTTAATAAACTAATGAAGAATTTATCATTCTGATGATTTTTCACGTTTGTCTGAATGGGCCTTTAAACGCATTTAGTTAAAGTGTCCAAAAAGAATCAATGTTATAATAATATAGACTTAATTGTATGATTTATGGTCGTGAGCGATATCCGAAAAAATAATTTCCCCTATACTACGTTATTTAGATTTTTTATTATTTTAAAACTTTTGTGTTAATAAACTAATGAAGAATTTATCATTCTGATGATTTTTCACGTTTGTCTGAATGGGCCTTTAAACGCATTTAGTTAAAGTGTCCAAAAAGAATCAATGTTATAATAATATAGACTTAATTGTATGATTTATACAGGCCCGGAAATTATTTTACTGTATCTTCAGAGTCTAGTGTTATAAATATTATCATGTTCTGCAATTGTAAATAAATAAAAATCCGGTCAAATACAGAACACAGAAATTTCCTATTAGAATTTGTTGCACAATCCTGTCTGAGCGCTCTATTACTTCCTCTAAGATTTGGTATTCATTCATTAAATTTCCACTTAACAAATATATTTCGGAAATTTAATAATTTTACGTTCAAGAACAGAGCTATTATTTTTCTAAATGCAAATATATGACTGATGAGATGGTAACATAAGCACTCTATACGGAAGTTTCACTGATGAGTTATCCCCTCACAGGATAGGAAATGAGTGATTGTTCTTTTCCATTACCAATCACAAAAGTTTCTTTGTAATGCATTACATTCATAAAAGTCCTTATTTTTCATTATTTTATTCATAAAGTTTTTCCCTGAAAGAATGTTTGTTATATTCAACAACCAAGTATCCAGGCATAACAAGGTTTGATATAGGCATGATAGAATTGATCTATTGTTCTAGGGACAGTTCTAGATTGTCTTTGATTTGAATGCCAGGCTAATGAGGTCTCCGATAAATATTTTGATATGCTGTAAATGGTACGACAAGATTCCATATCACTAGTCAGTTATTTGTGTAGATAAACCGTCTAATGGTTATTAATGCTTTCATTATCTTATATTGCAATTTTACACGACTTCTAGGCGTACCACCCCACCCCTCTAATGTAGTATCATTTCAGATAACAGGAGCACTTTGTTCGCTACAATTTCTAAATAAAACTGGTGTGGTCTGCCCCGAAGCTTGGGTGGCAGCACACGTAGTTCGATTCTAAAAATACACTCTATCGATTCATTTATAAAATCAAGCCTGCCCCCCTCCCCGCTCATTAGATAGTTGTAAACGTTATCGATTTGATTGCTGTTTATTTCTAACATTTATTCGCTTCGAATTGGAACGACATATTCCAAACGATGTAAGTGAAACTAAGGGTACCACAAAACACAACAAGAAAAAACTGTTTATAAATGACTATAACAAAATGGCTAACAACGTATTTTGGGCAACCAAAATTTATCGATATTTTATGTCGACCTAATTCGTTTATGGTCGGACTAGCGCGCAGCTGAGGTTTATTTGAATATTTTCAATGCTTTTATTATCATAGAAATTACGTAAGCAGCGCGATTTGTTTTTTGCAAAATTCGAAAAGAAATTGTCATCATCCCATTCAAAGATGATTCATGGGTTTCCAAGTGATTACAATGAAGACCCCCCCCCCATTTGGAGATAAACCCAATCGAATTCGCTAATATGGCATGGGGTTTCGTCTTAATTAGACAAAAAAAATCAAATAAGCAATACAAAGCAAATCGAAAGCATACAATTTGGTATCTTTAAAGGCAAATCTGTTGTTATTTATTTTGAACAAAATATCGCCAAACAATTGCCGCATTTGTTTGGCCATTTTTTGGTGAAAAATAGCCTAAATTTGCTGCGCAAAATGACTTTGTGTTGCAAAGTCAGCTTGGGATATTACACAGACCTAGCTAAGTCTGGTTGAAGGCCGGCTACGCATGACGATGACTTGACGTACCGTAGTTGAGTTTAGTCATAGTCCAATGGTATCCGAAGGCCGGCCGGTAACTTTGAAGGTTCCGATGGGAATAAAATTGGCCACTGGATATTCTATGGAAAGTGGATTATACGAGAGATCAAAAAATTATCAAATTCTTTTCTTATTTTGGACGATTTTTAATTTTTTAATATCGTTCAATTATTTAAAGCATTGCGCACATTACGCTTGACGTCGGCGTCGAAACTTGTGTATGCTTTTGCCAAGCGATTTTATCTACTCCTCATCAGCTGTACGCCTCTGAGTGTCAAATTCTTTATTCTTTTAATAGTTTTTTATTTTTATTATTTTTATTTTTATTTTTATATTTATTATTATTTTTTAATTTTATTTTTTAATTTAATTTTATTTGTATTTTTATTATTTTAATTTTATATTTATATTTATTTTTATTTTTATTTTTATTTTTATTTTTATTTTTATTTTTATTTTTATTTTTATTTTTATTTTTATTTTTATTTTTATTTTTATTTTTATTTTTATTTTTTTATTTTTATTTTTATTTTTAATTTTTATTTTTAATTTTATTTTTATTTTTATTTTTATTTTTACTTTTACTTTTCATAGATATTTTAAAAAATTTGTGGCTATTATTAAATTATCATTCTATCTATTATTATCATTTATTATCAATATTTTTTTGAAAATGCTGAAATATCAATGTGAACCTCCACAAATGCAGGAGGTAGTCATTTACTACCAAATGTACTCCGTTTTAAGGTAATTTTTACATGACTCGCAGTCATCGCATTATGCGTGTCTCGGCTGAAATGCAAGCAAACGAAACTATTGCTGCTGCGGGTACAGTTCAATCATTGCCGCATTTCCTTGTGGGCTTTGGATTGCTTTTTCTTTACCACATATAGTTGAATTGTAATTAATTCCAATTAGTTTTAAGGCAAATCACAAAATCACATTGATGTCAAAGCGAATGTTTTCATTGCGGTTTTATGTGATGTAAAAATATGATCTATTATCGTAAAGCTATATTAGTTAGTGATAGGGAAGTATGCCAAGCATAAAATGCATAGAGTTCCTTTTTGATGGGAGAAAACTGATTGATTGCTTTTGCATAAGATTTTTGAGAAAAAATCGTAAATAGAATACACTTCCAAACTTATGAAGTCGATAAAAGAGGCGTATAAGAAAATTTAATTAAAATTTTAGAATCAATTAATGTAATCATTTTGAAAATCCACATGAAATGATTACTGTGATGAAAACTTTTATTTTAAAATTAAAATCGGCCAAGTTTTTAGGAGTTACAGGCACATCAAATAATAACAAATTTTCCAAATTCCTTAAGACACTACTTGACACTATCGTGAGATCTCAAATGTTCATCGTCTCGAAAATGTCATTCACCCAAATTTATTTTATTTCGCCATTTTATTTCCATATCTTGTTGTTTAGAATATGAGTCAAGCGGTGCGATTTTTGAGCTCTATATATCTGCGATTGTTCTGAAAGTTTTTGTATGTATTCTTCTCATAAAAATATTGTATACGTATTTAAAAAAAAAAGAATTTTTTCACGGGTATGTCCAATTAACTGTGAAAAAATAAGACTTCTTTCAAAAATGTGTGTTCATTCAATCGCCAGTAACTCCTGAAATACTTGACCGATGTTAATGTGCTATTCCTTGTTTTGAAGGTAATGTAATTGTACGTTATAGCCATGTAAATTGATTTTTGATTTTGGTTTTCGAAATGATCTTAGCCCTCTTCTAAAGCGACTGTTTATGTTTGGAAGTGGTGGAATGATGGGTTCTATTTTTTTTACGATTTTTTCGATTTTTTTTGTGCAAAATCAATCATAATTTCAGCGAAAATCGTCAGAATGATATTTTTCATAAACACAAGGTATAAAAGCAATAAAAAAACTAAAGAAAAAATACGTAATGAAAATATATATTTTTTTTGATGGTATCAAAATTAAAAAATATATGTTTTTCCATTACCTATTTTTTTCTTGAATTTATCATTGTTTTTTAACTTGTGTTAATAAACTAATGAAAAAATTATTATCCTGACGATTTTTTCTCTGAAAATCTGGTTGATTTTGCAAATAAAAAATTCGAAAAATATGGAAAAAAGTAGAACCCATCATTAAAAAAAATAAAAAATCATTTCATCACTTCCAAACTCACGCAGTCGGTTAAAAATAGACCTTAGAACATCATCATTTCGAAAATCAAAATAAAAGTAATAAAATTGTAATAGCTTTAAAAAATATACCGCGGCTCTACAATTCCAATGTAATTGATATTGTCTTCAAGGCAAGGCATAGTACAGGGTTTTCCAACAAGAGGTGTTATTTTGGTATTGAAAGAAAAATGCCATTTTTTGAGACAAATGATCGGACGTTTATTTCATAATAAAGGGGAAGGTATGCCGTAAATAATGAAAAACAACATCAGCCAAATGTCCACCACGACCACGCTTATAGGACCATATCCATTGAAATTTTCCATAACCAAATCGCAAAGTGACTGTCCTATGTCCTCGATAGCCTCACTAATTCTATCTTTGAGGTCTTGAATCGACGCTGGGCTGTGGGCGTAGACCTTATCATTCACGGGGCCCTAAAGGAAGAAGTCGCAAGTTGTTAAGTCACAAGTTTTGGGTGGCCAATTGTGATCACCAGATAACACGGTAACATCTTCCCGTAAAAGGGCAATGGTTGAAAGTAACGTCTTGTTGAAAGTAAACGTTGTCCAGGTCAATACCATCCAACTCCGACCATAAAAAATCATTAATCATCTCTCGATAGCGCAATCCATTCACCGTAACTGTTGATCCTACCTCATTTTCGAAAAAGTATGGTCGAATGACACCGCCGGACCATAAACCGCTCTTGGGTTTTCCGAGCCCCAGATGCGACAATTTTGCTTGTTGACGTAGCCACCGAGGTGGAAATGGGCCTCATCAGTCAAGATGATTTTTCGATGGAATTCCAGATCATTTTCATTCATGAATTTTAATAATTCCAATGCGTTGTTGAAAAATGTATCGTTCCATTTTTAATAATGGCGTAGTTTCTACTTGTCAAATGTCAAAGAATAAAAGCTTCAGAAGTGACAGCTACCGAAATATCGGTTGATTCAAAATAACACCTCTTGTTGGAAAACCCGTACATCCTTTTTGAAAAATCTTATATTTTCAATGTTAAATTGAATATTTTTTTGAGGAGAATAAATACACAAACTTCCTAAACAGTCGCATCTATTAAGGTCAAATATTTTTTGTGATTGACTATAAATTCGGCTACGCAGATTAAAGGTTTCCTGTGCCATATTGGATTGTCGTACTTACTTTTGTTTAGCTGATCTACCTGTTAAACGAAGTTTCTTTTTATTTGAGGGCTTTGGGGGGGGATTCATTCATAGGCGGATTCATTTCTCGGTTCCCTTGAACCCCATGTAGGTGCGCTTGAATAGTCATTTTCTGCTTCCCACATAAGTGTTCTTTTCAACACATTTTCCATAACTTCACCACGACTCGGAATAGTTTCTTCAATGCATATGTCGCTATCGTATAAGCGATGAGACAAAGTGAATTCAATATTCATTCCATCCAAAAGGTGGATGACCTACAAATGTCTGTTGAATGGTGCGACCGTTATTTCAAAAAAAAGATAAGATTTTAAAATTTATTTTATTTTAAAGTTTACGCCAGCCAGTATTATTGAGTGGCACATTTTTAAGCCTACGATCATCTTCGTTTTGGCATTTGTTTATAACATTTCTTTTCCTCATTTCTCCGTGAGTTAAATCAACGGAAGAGATACCCTCGGCTATTTCCCATACACCTACTTCCCCCACATATTGTGAGGGGGGGGAACCATGCAGCAGCTCAGCTATGGCAACCTCTCAGCTATTTGAACGTAATATCCAGCGGCGGTTTAGCTTTTCTGTTGCTCACATGCAACCGAATATGCCAATCACCAAATCAAATAAACAAATAAACCACCAAAGTCAACCAAGCAACAGAGTGAGTGACTGAATATCAACAGCAACAACAGCAAGAGCAAGCAATAGCAAGAAGCAGTGATATTTAAATATTTAAACGACTTTAAAAACTTTTGAAACCCACCGCGCCAACACTGACGCTGCGCCGCCACCGTCGTTCGCAAACCCACCAAAAGTGCACAGAAAAACTTTCACTCGATTTGTAACTTCTACTGTAACAAGCCGGCCGCACCGCACCGAACCCCCAACCCCCCACATGCAGGGCCAAGCGAGCATAGAAGCAGAAAGCCCGAAACAAGAAGCATATCAAATGTGAACAAATTGTTGTAGGAAGACTTCATTCGGCATTGGCCAAAATGTCGGCACTTACTCGCCCGCTCGCTCGCTCACAGTAGAAACGCAGAGACTTTAAACGGAATTATATAGCCTCGGGAGGTGTCAGCGGACTGAACAACGAACGAACACATAGACCAGACCGACCGACCATGTTTTCCCCATAATCAATTTTTGGTGATTTTGCTTCTTTTTATTTTTGCATATCCGCGCGTATTTTTGGCTAATCGGCTGACGACAAATGTTAGACGCGTATCGTCGATTTCCGTTTTGGAAACGTCTTGTTTTGTTGTTGGTTGGTGTGATCCGAAGAGTGAGTACCTTTCGATAATCCATGTATATGGTTTGATATTCCTTTCTTTGCTTTTGTTTTTAACATTTTCACTAAATTGTTGTTGCATTTTTTCGTTTCTTTTGAGAAGGAAAGAGGTGCAAATCGCATTCAGTTGAAACACCGCTATGGGCGTAATTAGCCATGGTTGTCTTCTATTCTGCTGGTGAGAAGGTGTTCTTTGAGATAACGTTTTCTTGAATTAATAGCGTCTTTGAATGTAGGTAGACATTAGGGTGGGTCAGCTGTAGCACTAAACTTTTGCATTTGTTGGAGTCTGTTTGTTTTTAAGTAAAATATTATCAATTTTAGCGAATTTTTGTCCATAATTTGGAATACGAAATTAGCTAACATTTTAGACTACAAATCTGTAAAGATTGAAGGACGGTCAACCGGTCAGTAATGACGTTGATTTCAAGGGGATTTGTCTAAAATATTCTGACTTATTTTGGTGTGCTAAACTCGAAATCGATATTAAAAATATGTGTTAATAACGGTACGATTTTTGGATATGCGAATGTTTTGATTTTTTTTGTATGTATTAGACAATTTTTTCACGAGTTTTCTTTGTATGTGTTATACATTGTTTTATAAAAAAAATCATAAAAATAGAAGCCATCATTTCACCACTTCCAAACTCACACAGTCGCTAAAAATGGATTATTGTATTCGAAATAAAATTAGAAAAACTTTAAACCAACTAACGCGACTATACAATAATAACAATATATTATTTATAAATTGGTTCTTCTTCCGTCCTTCTCCATAGCTCAGCATTGCTTGCAGTTACAGGGCAGGTTACACTATGTAACAAAAAAGGGGTCCGAGACCTATTTTTTTCCTTAAAAAAACACAAATTAAAAAAAATGCATTCATAATTTTTTTAATATCATTTTCGAGTTTAGAAAGCCAAAATACATAAGAAATTTTTATACAAAATTTTTGTTTTAATTTACAAATTCAGTTTCATATAACCAGACAGGTTTAGGAGCAGTCATACAAAATGAGAAAATATATTTGTTGAAATTGTTGCGACGAAACCGTAAACATCAAATAGACAAAAAATGGAAAATAAACATTTTCTTAGATTGTTAAATTTTTGTTTCTACAACTTCTACATTTGTCCATAGATTGTCTTCAAATATGCCTTGTCTTATTCATTAGGACGTTAGCTATTATAAATTTTAAGAAAAATTGATATGTAAACTAAATGTATAGGGTGTTTTTTATTGGGGTATAGAACTTTAAGTTGGCATCACTTTTTTAACTGGCGGCCATTTTGTCAGCTGTCAAGTGATTAATATTTAGGTTGGTTTGCCATTTCATCATGAACAGGTTGACAAAAGAACAACGCTTGCAAATCGTGCAAATTTATTTCGAAAGTAATGGTTCAGTTCGCGAAGTTCACCGCAAGCTCCGTCCATTTTATGGTCGACATAATCGTCCATCAGAGCAATTAATTCGATGAGCGCATAATTTCGCGGAATAGACCTGTCAATTGGCCACCAAGATCGTGTGATTTGACACCATTGGATTATTTTCTTTGGGGATATGTGAAGTCGCTCGTCTACGCCAACAAACCAGAAACGTTAGGGGACTTGGAAGCCAACATTCGTGGCGTGGTTGAAAATTGGACCTGTAGAATTGGCTATATTCGAGCCAACCGCGGCGGCACCATGTCCGAAATCATATTTAAACATTAATGGCATAAAATTATCCTTCCAATAAAGCCAAATTGGTGGACATTAAAACGATTTTCTTGTGTTTTATTTCAATTCGAAGTTCTATACCTCAATAAAAAACACCCTTTAGAAACAGAAAGTATTTTTTAAATATTCACAAGAAATTAAAAAGAAGAAATTGTTGGTGTTGATTTTATGGACACAAAAAATTAATTTTTATGCTGCAGACTGAAAGCAGCTGTGGGCAGTTGTGCTACCAATAGTTCACTAGCCTGATTCCTTTATTGACTGTGTTAAGGCTGCGTTTACGTGAGCGTCAATGCTGGAAAAAATAATAGAAGTACCTCTGAAGGAAACACTTTACAATCGCATTGCAAGATTCCAATGCGCATATTCTCCGCTTTTTAGAAAGTTCCTTAAAACAATTTCCGAATTGCGGATATTTTACGAACAGCACTTTTACAGGGGTATGATTTGTGTGGAGTCAGTGAGATAACCGTCCATATGTCTCGGGTTTGAATAGTTGTTCGGAAGAAACTTTTTTTATTTTTATTATTGCTCTTTTCTTAAATATCATTATATTTTAGAATACTAATCAATAATAGAGTAATTTTGACTTAGATGCCATTCGGAAAAGTACAAAAAAAATATTACAAAAATCTATATTCTTTGGAAAATAAATGTCGTATAAAAAGGTGAAAATATCACCAAATTGATAACAGAGAATACAGCTTTTCTACATACGATCGCTAGTTTCATGTGTTTAGGGACTTGTTTAGGTGCAATACAAAATGTTAAATTGTCACACGGTGTACAGCTCCATTTTAAATTCATCCGATTTTTCACAACATATGCTCGCTCGTATGCTCGCTTTCTGCTTCCTTTTTGTATTATTTGGAGTTTTGAGTTCTTCATGTGGGACGAACTAAAAAGGTACGTTTTTAGTTTGACCTACATGAAGGATCATATGTGGGAGAAACCCAATCTCAAGTAGTTAAAACAATTTCCTGTTGTGCAATACATGCCGCAGGATTATTTATCATCTTCGTCCTCGACGATCAAGTGGGAGGAGACTTTAGTGCGGAGAGAAAAGGATACTTTAGAGCGGAAAGAAAAGGATTTGAAGCGAAGTCGTAATAAGTGGTTTTATATCGGGCATCTGTCTTCGTGTTTTCGACCGGGGAATCTTCGCCTTACTTTTTCAATTTTTAAAAATAACAACAACGAAGTTCTCGTATTGCATTGCAATATTTTAATTGCACATCTTTACAGTTTCAAATCAATTAATCTTTAATTGATGTAAACATTTTTTAATTTTCTTAATTAAATTTCTAATTGATTTCATTAATTCGTTTTTTGTTTGCCTGCATTTATTGTAATCTATATTTTATGCTCATTTTTTATTTGATCTCAAGAGATTTCAATGTTACATTTTAATCATCTCGATTTGTCAGATCTCAGATGTATTTACAGAAATCCTCAGCATTACTTTCTAGGTCAAATCAAATGTAAATTGATTAAATTTATGATGTGATCATCATCATCATCACCATCTACTCGACGCTAATGGGGAATCTTCTTTTTATCGTCTCAATAAAATTTCATTTTAGTGTTTTAAACCCACTTCAACTCGATGTTTACATTTAGCGAGAGTCTAATTTTAACCGAGTGTATATCGCGGCCTTATAATCTATAGCGTACATTTATTGCGGTTTGCCAATTTTCTTTGCCATTTATAAACACTTTGGCTTTTTGGCTTTGTGGAGTTTTGGCCATAAATGGCAGTTACTTTAAGGTTATTCGTTCGTTCATTCGTTCGCACACTATTCGTATTCGTATTCATGTGCCCATACGCTCATTTCGATGATTGACGGTTATCTATCATGGTTGGCGGTTACGCATTTAATAACAAAGTTTTAAATTCAAATGACACAGTCTGTGTTATAAGTAAGTCCCGGATTTAAGCAAGTATATGAGCGAACATATTAAATAGAATATTTATCTCCTTACCATGTGTATGAGTGAGTAGAGGTGACACGTTGCTTTTTATTGTGCTAATTTCATGCACAATGATTTAAATCATCATTTATTGCAAAACTCAAGTTTAATATTTATTCGAAAGAATACGATTTGATTTAAGATAGTTTTTGTCGACCAAAAATCCATTTCATTCATTTCCCCCATAGTGCTCGATATAGAATCCCCTTTTCCCCAGTTTTTCTCTCAGTGTATTGTGCGAACAAGTGTCATTGATTCGCGTATGTGTGTATCGGCGCACGCATCGTTTATGTCGATCCGTGGTCGTATTTATTTATTGTTAATAACATTTATTCATAATTAGCCCGTTATTATGTTTTCCTCTTTTTACACTCACACACACACATAAGAATGGAAGAAAAAATATAGATATTTTTACAGTAGAAACACGTCTCCGGAGACTCCGGATGACTCAGTCGTGGGCTTTTCTTTATATTCACCATCGCCATCATTGCGAAAGCCAACAGAACGGCCAGAGACAGAGACAGAGGCCGGCAGACACCAACGAAAAAAACGCTCCAAACATAAGA